>CM076584.1:1565782342-1566382342 GCA_034641835.2 Pinus albicaulis
TATAGAATCATCGCATCCAAAAAGTGAACTAACTCGTGTGCATATTTCCATGCAAAAATCGTCTGATCACTGATTTAGATGTGAGGGCCTCGAATCTTTAACTAATGAGACGGACTCGATTTCCGGAATTTCGAAATTATGGTTAAAACTTTTAGTCTCGTTGGAATGATAAGGCACATATTGCTTTTTGATGTGATTACTATCAAGTCTCCTTGATACTTAGATCGGATGGTTCCGATCCTCTCTTGATTTAATTAAAAAAACTCGTAGACTTTAACAGTCACACATATATATAAACCTCTAAATTAGACAGTCACGTAGTATTGAAAGAAATGCAAAGGAATTTAAATATTTTATTCAATTCATTTACAATCAAATCCTCTTCTTATTACATTTCAAACTTACATATAAATAATGTTCATACAATCAATTCGATCCAATTCAAAAGGATCGAATTTGTCCAATTTTGGATAAAATTCTATTACACGATATTCTCCCTAAAATTCTCAATTAAAACTAAACTCAATGAATCAATTACAACAATCCAAATCCATGAATACTAGTCAAATCTCTATCTATTCAAATTGTAAAATGTCGGCTAAAGGAACCCACTCCTTTGCTTGTAAACTTTTTTTGTATTTTTGGAATCCTCTTCTTATTACGTTTCAAACTTACATATAAATAATGTTCATACAATCAATTCGATCCAATTCAAAAGGATCGAATTTGTCCAATTTTGGATAAAATTCTATTACACGATATTCTCCCTAAAATTCTCAATTAAAACTAAATTCAATGAATCAATTACAACAATCCAAATCCATGAATACTAGTCAAATCTCTATCTATTCAAATTGTAAATTGTCGGCTAAAGGAACCCACTCCCTTGCTTGTAAACTTTTTTTGTATTTTTGGAATGAAAATGAAGTCTTTTATCTCGAAGCCTCATGCTACTGCATAAGACTCCTCAAGACAAAAAATTTCATGGGCTCCTGTCCATGAGTTTCCCTACAGAACTGCCCAATTTCTGTAACATGGTTTTTGTCATCCAAGTAGCCTTTGCACTTGGTTGATCTTTCCACTTAATCAAATACTCAAAATAATCCCGTCCTCTTGTCTTTTTAGACAATCTTTTATCTAAAATCTTCTCTGGCTGCAATGTTTTTGCTGTGGGTAACTGTTTCAACCAATCAATCTCTTCTTTGCCTTCAGTTGTATCATCCGTGTCGCTGTCTTCATACTTGTACAAATCAGCAACATTGAAAATTGGAGATATTCGAATGTCAGGGGGTAATTCAATTTCATATGCTTTTGCAGAAAATTTTCTCAATACTGTACATGGCCCAATTTTCTTAAATTCCAACTTATTATATGCCCTTTTTGGAAATCCTTCTTTCCTCAAGTGTGCTAGAACCAAATCTCCAACCTCAAAATTAACTTCTCTTTTCTTCATATCTGCTCTGCTCTTGTACTTGATGTTGCTATCTTGTAACTGTTGTTTTACCTAGTCATGTATTGCTTGAATTTCTGAAGCAAAATCTTCTCCTTTAGCGCTTCTCATCTCTGCTTTTCCCAAATTTCTTAATTCATACACTCCTCTTGGGTGCATTCCATAAACTATATGGAATGGACTCTGCTTTGTACTCCTGTTAGGAGAGTCATTATAAGCATATTCAGCCTGTGCCAAAATTTGATCCCACTGTTTAGGATGTTCACCTGCAAGGCTTCTCAAAAGATTACCCAAGCTTTTGTTCACCACCTCAGTCTGTCCATCAGTCAGAGGGTGATAAGCTAAGCTGAAACCTAGTTTAGTACCAAGCTTTTTCCACAATGTCCTCCAAAAATGACCAACAAATCTGGTGTCCCTATCAGAGACAATGCTTTTAGGTAACCCATGCAACCTTACAATCTCTTTGAAAAACAAATTAGCAACATGAGTAGCATCACTGGTTTTATAACATGGAATAAAATATGCCATTTTAGAAAATATGTCAACTACAACATAAATTGTTGGAAATACTGAGAGGAGGGTGAATCAGTATTTCTTACAATTGTTATTTTTACCAGTTAGATCACTTATATTTAGAACACAAAATGAACAATAAGAATAAATGCTTTTATTAATTTCTTCTTTACAATAAATCAAGTACAATATATGTAGGGCTCCAACCCTAGATGAAGACACCAATCTTCAATCTCCTAGGCTCCAACCTATATTTGCCAAGCACCGACTTGGACTTCCAAGACTCCAACCTTGTCAATTCTGAGGGACCAACCTTAAGGGCTCCAACCCTATATCTGGTACAGGCGCCAACTTGGTCTCTTGAGGACTCCTATCCTTTAGGGCTCCAACCCTATCTTCCAAGGCACCAACCTTGTCTCTATGAGGCTCCAACCTCCGGCTTCAATTCGTCAAGATATATTTGGTTATACTTCACGGCTCCCAATGTCTTCTTCAATGAGCCCTGTCAATATTCACTTAGTCTTCATTGTAGTCTCCACATTACATCATCATTGACAACTTTTTCTTCTTAGAAGGTGTCACCATTGCTCTTCATCGTACCCAAACAATTTCTCCAAGTTACCTCATGATGGCTTCATCAATGCATCATCATCTTCAACATTATCCCCACAAGATCTTCAATATGTCTTCAAGGTACTCCAAGATGTCTTTGAAGATTCTTCAAGAGTGTCTTCACAAGTTGCTCCAAGATTGATGTTAATAGATATCCATATCAACCTTCAAGGGGTCTTCATTAAGCAGCCCAAGTTTTCACTTATCAACAAGTCAAATCTACACACTGGACTTCAAGAGACCTCCAACAATACTAGAGATTCTCCAAGAATCAATGCTCCTTCAATAGCTGCTTCAAGATGTCTTCAATAGGTCTCCATAAGTCTTCTAAAGGAGACTCCAAAATCTTGCATAATTCTGCCTTGGGACTGCTCCAGATATGATGCCCAAAACCACTATTCAAGCCTTACCCAATGACTAGTATTAGTGCTGGAACAAGCCACACCAGAATCTTCTCACTTTCCTTAGACTGCTCCACAATTTCAAGCTATAATGGTGACTGTCCAAGCTTCTCCACGCAGTCACAGGGTTGTATCTCTTATGTGACTAGTCCAAAATCTTTACTTTGTTTTAGGACTATTCTTGCTACAATATTAGTCTGGTCCTGGTTAAGGCTTGTAACTAACTGATGCAACCCCTTCATAGTTCAAAGATATTTCATGCCATTAAACTCTTCATGAGTCCTTCACAGTCCAGAGGTCTAAAGACAAGCAACTGTAAAAGGTCTGAGTTCTTCTCAAACTGAGTTAGCAGGTCAATAATCTGAACTATAAGTCTGGGCTTTCAAAGAGGTAATTGATCACAATGTGAAATCTCCACCAATTGTTGTAGCTCCTCCCACAAATCCGGGCTCCACAAAAATCTGTCCACAAAAAATTTGCAAATCTGAGCTCCAAATCAATCTGAGATCACAAGACCGAACTGTGCACCAAAAAAGCCTAATAAGAGTGTTGAAATATGTCCACAGAAATGCCCTAGTAGCAGAGCAAAAGAGGCTGAATTACATGCCCTAGATTCACAGATCAGAGCTCACAATTCTGGTTCAAAGCTTTGTAACACTAGTCCGGGTTGCTCAAAGTCAAAATAGAAATGTTGTAGGTGATCCGAAGTGTTTTGTCATGGATTGTGATTTGTTGTAGGTGGACTGAAGTATTGTTCTGAGGTTCCACGAGTTCTGTAGTATTATCTTGTCTTAAATTTGTACATAACCCTTGACACAGGTAACCCAAACAGTTATATCCTTAAGTTATTTCCTTCTCGGCCTTTAGATCACAACTACTTGTTCTGTACTTCTATGATTACTCTTCACCAAAACTTCAGAAGAATCCAAGATCATTGTTCTGTGGAAATGCGAGTATCCTAGCCACATATTTATAGTAGTCTATCCTCACGAAAAAACGTGACTGTTGGGTGAAGGGCCGACATGAGAGGCTAGCACAGGTCGGCTCAGAATTAACTTTCTTAACTTAAAAATTGATTATCTCACAAACTACTAGGATTTTTGAGACAAATAAGGGCTCATTGGAAAGGCAAAATTATGCTCTAAAAGATGGTATAGGAATCATATTGAGAGGTTGCCTATAAGGTAGTGAAAAACATTTTTTTTAACGTGACTGATCATTAATTAGTGCAAAAGGTGATGGACAGCAAGGGCTTCTTCATTGTCATACATCACCAAGTGTTTTTAAGTGAGGTCTCCACTTGTTATGTCTTTCATCATCAAGTGATCTCCAATTCCTTCATTTTCCATGCCATCATATATGTCATCATGTGTGCCATCAATGTCACCATGTCATCAAGATAGTACAGCAATAGGTCATTAACTATATGCAGCATGATCGTCACAAGGAGAGCTTCTTCATCAAGAGTCACTATGAGCAAGGTCTAAATCATCACAAGGAGAGCTTCTTCATCAAGAGTCACTATGAGCATCAATAAGGACTCCTTCATCAAGAGTAAGGACATCATCATAATATATTTGAGGTTATGACATCACAAGAATATTTTCCATCCCAATAATGCCATATTGACATCAATGACAACCTTGACGAACATAAATTGCATCATTCCCTCTCTGTGTTTTAGGTAAACCCAAAACAAAATCCATACTTACCATATCCCAAGGTCTATCTAGAATAGGTAATGGAACATACAAACATGTGTTTTGACTCCTTCCTTTTGCATACTGACAAACTTTACAATTTCGCACATACTTCTCCACTTCAGATCTCATCTTTGGCCAAAAAATAAAAATGACTCAGTTGTTCATAAGTTTTGTCTACACCAAAATGTCCACAAAGTCCACCATTGTGTTTCTCCTTAATTAAATTTTCTCTCATAGAACAATTTGGTATGCACAGCTGATTTCTTTTAAATAGCAAACCTTCTTGTAAGAAAAAATCCAGCCACTTACTTTTGTCAAACAAAACAGGATTTCTGCATGCTTCAAATGCCTCTTTAAAATCCAAATCTGTTTTATACAATTCTTTAAGAAAATCAAAACTGTTAAAATTGGACAACTAGGTCCAAACTCCATGTTGTGATGCTCAGATGAAGACACCAATATTTTTATTCGGTTCCCCTTTCGAAGAGGTGCAAGGTTGATCTAAAGATCATCTTGATCCGATGAGCAGAGCATTTATTTTGAATTTATTTTTAATACTTTCAAAATATGTGCAGGTCGGCCTTAAGGTTTTACACCCCCAGCGAATGTGTCACACACCTCAGTGATTGATATAAATAGAGTCAACGTTGGAGGACATTTCTCATCATCTCATCCTCACTCATCATCTCTCTTCTTCTGATTGGTTCGAGCTCCTGAAGGCAGTTTCGGTTCACACGTGGGAAAGAAGGACGAAGAGGAAAACTGATGTAGCTAGGGTTTCCACGCAAGTTTTACCAGCGTTGACTTTGGTCAATGCATGCTCCAAAGAGGCTGAATTTTGGTGGAGACTTTGATTTTGGAAGGCCGTACATATTGGCGCAAGAACAGAGGTCAAAAGGTTGACAGTAGACCGTGCTGCGTTGACTTTTACTTGTTGCTGTCGCTGTTGCTGCCGTTGCTGTTGGTGCTACTGCTGTTGCTGTCATGACTTCTCTGGGAAGCGTTGACTTTTTTGGGGTTGACTTTGAGTTGACCGTGTGGCTGTTTTGAGGGCTATTGTGACACATGCTAGGTTGGCTGACCAAGGAGACTTTGCTGGTTGAAGCATCCTATTGACCGCCATAACGCACCACCACATTTTTTTGTTTTTGGTTTGTCTTATGTAGATCCACTGGTAAGTTCTATCAGCATTTTACTTGATTGTTTATGTGATTGTTGTAGTGAAAACTAAAGTTGCATCAAGCATAGAACATCTACATAAATTTACATGGTATCAGAGCTGAGGTGAAGACAAGCCCTATTTGTAGCAATCACCGAAGAAGGAAATGGGTTCCACAAACTATGGCTTCAAGGAGGATGACAAATTGACTGGGAAGGATGACTTCCATGCTTGGAAGATGATATTGGATCTCAAATTGGAAGACCAAGATGTCATGGACTATGTGCAGGGTAAAATCCAAGAACCTCCATCCATTGCTACTGTTGCTGCCAAAACAAAGTACAAGAAGGGGGAGATCAAAGCAAAGCTGATGATCAGGGAATCCATTCATAAGAGTCTGGTGGCCTACATCTCTAAGCTAGGCACATCCAAAGAGATGTATGATAAATTGATCCTCATGTTCAAGGCTAACAATGCAAATCAACTGTTATTCTTCAAGAATCAATTGAAGAATCTAAAGAAAGGCAGGGATGAGTCTGTCCAATCATACTTTCTGAAGCTGACCGAGATCGGGAACAATCAACTGGCTATTGGGAAGACAATAGTTGATCGAGAGATGGTACTCACCACACTTGGAGGGTTCCCATCCAAATGGCATGTGTTCAACACTACCATTCTTAATAATAATGTGATATTTGAATTTGACGAGGTAGTGTCGAGATGCGTTCAAGAAGAGACAAGAATGAAGGAGTATGAAAATGAAGGGAATGTTACCTATGCTGCTCATTCTAGAAAGAAGAACTTTGATGGTCCAAAGAACAAAGGAAGAGCAGGGGCACAAGGAAAGTAGAGCAAGTGTTACACTTGTCATAGGCCAGGTCACTATGCTAGAGAATGCCCTTTCAAGAAGGATTCTCCTGATGATGATAACAACAACAACAACCGGAGGGATGGCAATCAAAGGAACAACAGGTTCCAGAAAAAGAGGAAGGCTCCCTTCGGCGGAAATGATCAACCTTTCAAAAGGTCAAGAAATTCCAGGTACGAGGAATCAAATGTTGTTGATGAAAGAAATGAATTCATTCTTGTATCTGCCCTCTCTGTGAAAGGGCCAGGGCCAGGGACTGTGACCCTCCACTTGTCTCAAGGTCAAGTCCTCCACTTGTAGTATGTACTCTATGTACCTAATTTGAAGAAGAACCTTGTGTCTATATCGGCCATGGAAGACAAAGGTTTCAATGTGGCATTCACTGATGGCAAGGTGCGCATGTGGAAGAAGAGCTTCAAGGAATCTATCACGTTTGGGTCTAGAATTGATACACTCTACTAGGTTGGAGGAAGTCCACTAGGAGCAATGACATGAGATGATATCCGACAAACCAATAATGGCACTGAATATGAGTCGAACAAGTTCAAGAAATTTTGCAGAGGAGCTAGCATCAAGAGGGAGACCACAATGTTTGTGAGCTATAGTGAAACTTCGAAGGCCTATAGAGTCTATGTGCCTGGTCAAAGGGAAGTGGAGATATGCCACGATGTCACCTTTGATGAAGATGTTTCCCTGAGGAAAGTAGTAAATCTTTCGAGATCTGAGGAAGATCATGAAGCAAGGCCTAGAAATCAAGAGGAACCAAAGGATGAGACGATGCCTGATGTTGAAGGACCAATGGACCTGATTGATCCACCTCCTTCACTGGGAAAGAGACCATCATGGCTCAGGCACACTCTCGAGGATGTTGAGGGTCATGCGGCCCCAAGGGGGACGTTCCATGAAAGCAAGAAGTCGAGTAGATACCAAGGGTATCTAGTAGACATGACTACTATTGTACAATCTGAGCCAGGATCCTTTAAGGAAGCCGTAAAGCATCAAGTCTGGAAGGATGCTATGCACGAAGAGTATGAGTCCATAATGAAGAATGATGTTTGGGATGTGGTTCGAAGACCAGAGGACAAAGCAGCTGTCACCTCGAAATGGCTCTACAAGATCAAGCATGGATCTGATGGAAGTGCTGAAAAGTTCAAGGCAAGATTCGTTGCCCGTGGCTTCTCTCAAAAGGAAGGCATAGACTGTGATGACATATTTGCACCTGTGGCCCGATATACCACCATTCGATCTACTATAGCCCTTGCTGCTACGCAAGGATGGAGTCTTCATCAGATGGATGTGATGACCGCATTTCTACATGGTGCGATAAAGGAAGAGGTATATGTGGAGCAACCTCTGGGGTTCAAAGTCCAGGATCAGGACACCCATGTCTGCAGGTTGAAGAAAAACCCTCTATGGGCTGAAGCAAGCACCCAGAGCTTGGTACGAAAAGATAGATAGCTACTTGATGAAGCTGGGCTTCACTTGAAGTAATGTTGATCCGAACCATTACTTCAAGGTTGTCAAGGGGAAGCCTCTCATTCTAGTGCTGTATGTGGATGACCTCTTCCTGACAGGTGCTGACCCTCTCATTCATCAGTGCAAGAGGGAGCTCGCGACTGAGTTCGAAATGAAAGACCTAGCACTGATGCACTATTTCCTAGGCCTGGAGGTCTCGCAGAGACCTGGCAAGATTTTCCTTTCTCAAGGAAAATACATTGTGAAGCTTCTGGAAAGATTTAGTACAGTGGATTGTAAGTCCGTGACGACACTGATGGAGCTCAACATTAACAAGTAGAGTGGCAACGTTGTTGGGCCCGTGTTAGCAAATCCTACTAATTATCGTCAACTCGTAATGGCCCTGATGTTCTTAGTGAACACCCGTCCGGACGTATGTTGTGCAATGAACACTTTGAGTCAACACATGGTTGATCATAACATTCACTAGGTTGGTGCCAAGAAACTCTTGAGATATCTCTGAGGCACAATAGACCATGGGTTGAGATACACTATCGGGAGTATGGCACTCCATGGATATACTGATGCCGATTGGGCTGGTAGTGTGGTGAATCGCAAGAGCAAGTCTGGATGCTACTTCACACGTAGATCTGCTTCGGGCAGGAAACTGAAGTCAGTAGCCTTGAGCACCGCTAAGGCCGAATACATTGTAACATGTATGGCTTGTTGTGAAGTCACTTGGTTGCGAAAGCTCTTCAGTGAGTTGTTCAAGCATGTGATAGATGCCACCGTTATCCTTTGTGATAACTAGAGGGGGATTCATTTGTCATAAAATCTTGTGTTCCACGAAGGATCCAAGCATGTTGATGGTTGGTACCACTTTATCTAGGATATGGTATAGCAAGGCGCCGTAAGGCTCGATCATATAGGAACTGATGAGCAGGCCATGGATATTCTCACAATGCCCTTGGGGAAGGTCATGTTCCTAACCTTCCGTGAGAATATTGGTATCGTGGAACGACCCTATTCTGAGGGTCTTGTTGGACGATGAGCTCTGGGAGCTCTGGGGGGCTTTGGGGATAGCTTCTCGGAGCTATAAGCAACCACAAGGCTATGCTTGCTGAACCTTGTTGGTGTGCTTGGGGCCCACCGTTATGATGATTGAGTTGGTTCGCCTCTCATGATCTATGCCCCATATGCATCCTACCCATTTGAGTTTTGGACTCATGGGAAGCACCTCTCATTTGGCCAATGAGGTGGGAAAAGCTAGAGACTAGTTGCAAAGACTAATGGATGCGTCAGAAATTGCCATACTCTCTATCTAGGATGACACGTGTCCAACCACTTGATTTGGGATCAAGTCAAGTGAGGTTTCGGACCTCCTACTGACTTTGGGTCAGATAAACAAAATTCGGGCTCGTATGTGACTCCTTAAGTCCATGTGAGGTTTCGGACCTCCAACTGACTTCAGGTCAGTGAGACTAACTTCGGGTTAGTATATATGACTCTCTTGAGTCCAAGTGAGGTTTTGGACCTCCTACTGACTTCGGGTAAGATAAACCAACTCCGAGTTGGTATGAGACTCTTTGTGAGTCCTATAGAGGTTTCAGACCTCTGGGCTGAATCTATCAGCCGAGAATGATGTCTTTGTGACTAACCCACTTCTATTCTGAAATAAAGAGGCCAGCAAAGCAAGTTACGACAGGATGACGCACGATGTTTGATTGCACTAGTGGATGGAGTTCTCCCTAGTTGAGAGAGAGTGTTAAAATTGGACAACTAGGTCCAAACTCCATGTTGTGATGCTCAGATGAAGACACCAATATTTTTGTTGGGTTTCTTTTTCGAAGAGGTGCAAGATCGATCTAAAGATGATCTTGATCCGATGAGCAGAACATTATTTTGAATTTATTTTTAATACTTTCAAAATATGTGTAGGTCGGCCTTAAGGTTTTACACCCCCAGCAAATGTGTCACACATCTCAGTGATTGATATAAATAGTCAACGTTGGAGGACATTTCTCATCATCTCATCCTCACTCATCATCTCTCTTCTTCTGATTGGTTCGATCTCCTAAAGGCAGTTTCGGTTCACATGTGGGAAAGAAGGATGAAGAGGAAAACTGCAGCAGCTAGGGTTTCCACACAAGTTTGACCAGCGTTGACTTTCGTCAACGCATGGTCTAAAGAAGCTGAATTTTGGTGGAGACTTCAATTTTGGAAGGCCGTACATATTGGCACAAGAACCAAGGTCAAAAGGTTGACCGTAGACCGTGTTGTGTTGACTTTTACTTGTTGCTGCTGCTGTTGTTGCCATTGCTGTTGATGTTGCTGTCGTTGTTGCTGGTGCTGCTGTTGTTGCTGCCGTGACTTTTCTGGGCAACGTTGACTTTTCTAGGGTTGACTTTGAGTTGACCGTGTGGCTGTTTTGAGGGTTGTTGTGACACATGCTGGGTTGGTTGACCAAGGAAACTTTGCTAGTTGAAGCATCCTATTTACCGTCGTAACGCACCACCACATTTTTCTGTTTCTAGTTGGTCTTCTATAGATCCACTGGTATGTTCTATCAGCATTTTACTTGATTGTTTATGTGATTGTTGTAGTGAAAAGTAAAGTTGCATCAAGCATAGAACATCTACATAAATTTACAAAAACCCAATACTTGAATTTGACTTTCTTGAACTAAAATGCTTTTTCTACTTAAGGCATCTGCTACTTTGTTTGCTTGGCCAGTTATATGTTTCAATACAAAACTAAAACATTGAAGATACTCTACCCATTTTGCATGTTTCTGATTCAATTTTGGTTGTTGCATAATATACTGCAATGCATGATTGTCTGAATAAAGCACAAACTCTTTAGACATCAAGTAATGTCTCCACTTCTTTAATGACTACACAACTGCATAAAATTCCTTGTCATAAGAAAAATATTTCCTTCTTGTCTCATTCAATTTTTCATTGAAATAAGCTACAGGTCTGTCCCCTTGACTTAACACAGCTCCAATAGCTTCTCCACTGACATCACATTTCACTTGAAAAAGTTTGTTAAAATCAGGGAAAACTAAGATGGCCTTTTCTGTTAACTTTCGCTTCAACAACTAGAAATATTTTTCTGCTTCATCAATCCATTTAAATGGTTGTTTGTCCTTCTTTATGGTTTCAATAATAGGAGCATTGATCTTACTAAAATTCCTTATGAATTTTCTATAAAAACTAGCAAGACCATGGAAGCTTCTTACCTCAAAAACACTCTTAGGTGAAGGCCATTCTATGATTGTCTTTATCTTCTTTGGATCCATTTTCAATCCATCAGCAGAAACAACAAAGCCTAGATATATCAACTCTTCCTTCATGAATGAACATTTTTTTAAATTTACCAGCAACTTTTCCTAATGCAACTTCCTTAATACATAGTTCAGATGTCTCATGTGTTCTTTAGATTTGCTGTAAATTAATATATCATCCAGATATACTATGACAAATTTACCAATAAATTCCTTCAGTACTTCATTCATAAGCCTCGTAAATGTACAAGGGGCATTTGATAATCCAAACGGCATTACCATCCATTCATACAGTCCTTCATTTGTTTTAAAAGTTGTCTTCCATTCATCTCCTTCTCTTATCCTAACTTGATGATAGCCACTCTTTAAATCCAATTTTGTAAAATATCTTGCCCCACTTAAACAATCCATCAAATCTTCAATTTTGGGTAAAGGAAATCTATACATGATTGTTATTTTGTTAATTGCTCTTGAATCAGTGCACATTCTCCAATCTCCATGTTTTTTGGACTCAACACTGTTGGCACTGCACAAGGACTCAAACTCTCTCTGATCAGTGCTTTATCTAAAAGTTCCTGCACCTGCTTCCTGATTTCTTCATTTTCTGTGGGAGTCATCCTGTATGCTACTTTATTTGAAAAATTTTCTCCTGGAATCAAATCTATATGATGGCTGATCTTTCTAATAGGTGGTAATTCATCCAGAAAATCATCTACAATGATATCACAATAATTTTCCAGCATCACTTGAATTTCAATTGGTAAATCAAAAAATTTAGTGGAAGTAATTACTACCTTGGGTTTGTAAATTAATGCAAAGTTTACCTCATCACCTTCAATCTGTTGTAGATATTCTTTTCCACTCAGTAATAACGCTTTCGGATCAGATCTTCTTTTTGATGCATTTTCTTCTTCTATAGGCAACAATGTATGATTGACACCATCTTTACAAAATTTGTATGTGTTCTTTTGCCCATCATGCATAGCTCCTCTGTCATACTGTCAAGGTCTACCCAGAAATATGTGACATACGTCCATAGGCATCACATCACACATAATTTTGTCTTTGTAGCTGCCCAATTGGAATTCTACTTCACACTGTTCATTCACTAACAGCTGATGTCCTTTCTGAAGCCATGACACCGTGTAAGGTGTTGGATGTTTCTTTTTCTTCAATTTCAATTTGTCCACCACTTCTGTAGAGACCAAATTATCAGTGCTGCCACTATCAATTACCATTTGACAACATTTTCCTTGAAATATGCACACACTTTTAAACAAAGTTTTCCTCTGTGCTGGTTCAACAACTTCCTTTGTTGGTTTTAATAGAACTTTGTTAACTACCAAAGATTCTCCTTTCTCTGGTATATTCTTTGCTTCTGGCACTTTTGCTGCTTCTTCTTCATTTTGAGCAACGATTACATTTCTCTGATTTGTCCCCACATTCTCTGGACATTCATAAGCTCTATGTCTAAGCTTATTACATCTATAACATCTAATTTCTCTTCCTCTGCCTCTGCCTCCTCTTCCTCTAGAAAAACTCCTTCTGCAATTTGCGTCACCTTTTGTGGGTGTATGCTGACTTGAGCCGTTTTTAGGTCCTCCTCTCAATGTTGTAGATCTTCCTTTACCACCTTGACTTCCTCTTCCTCAAAAAGTACCTCTACTTCTGGCAGATTGCTTCCTTATAAGTTTTTCTTCAGCCTTCAAAGCCATTTGATAAGCCTCTTCCACTATTTTAGGAGACAACAAACTTATCTCATCTTGTATCTCCATTCTAAGACCATTTATAAATCTTGCAATATTCTCTGATGTATCTTGAATTTGTCCTACTCTTATGCTCTCTTTATAAAATTCCTCTGTATATTCTTTGACTGTCATTGACCTCTGTCTAAATAATGAAAGTTGATAATCACTTGGAAAAAACTTACCTCTCAGCTTTGCCACCATCCTATTCCAATTCTTTATTGGTTGCTTACCCAGTCTCCTCCTTTCTGCCTGCACTCCATCCCACCAAAGGGTTGCATGTCCCTTCAATTTTGTGACAGCAAATTTCACCCTTTTTCCTTCTTCCATTTCTTCATAATCAAAGAACTTTTCCATGTCATTAACCTAATATATCAACTCTTCTGGGTTTAAGCCTCCTGTAAAAACTAAAACTTCAAGTCCGGGTTTAGATGTGGATCCCAACACTGATTTAAAAAATCTCATTTCAGGAGTAACTTCTACAAGTTCTCCCTCTTCTGCAGATTCAATTTCAGGCTCACTGACATCTCTAGCATCTACATCTCTTTGATTTCTCATTTCCATTTCTTCTAATCTGGATTGCATATGTTGCATAACTTCTATCACTTCAGTATTTGCAACTGGTCTTCCTCTTCTTCGACCAGTACCACCTCCTCTTCCAACTCTGTAAGCCATGTTGGATTTATTTTCCTGATCTTCGAGATCTCGCTCAGTGTCTAAAGGTTGCTATGATACCACTAATGGTGGGTTGGGTGCAGGAGTCAAAGATAAACTCTCAAACTTTGAGACTATTGCTTCTAATTCAGTTGGAACCTCTTCACGGTTTTCCTTTTCTATATCAGTCATCAACCTCTAATTTTGCTTACGCAAAAACCCAAAATACACTAACTCCAGTTCATAACTATATTATGCATTTCGGAACCATAATTATGAAAACTATATAGAATGTAATAAACTTAACATTAGAGCGCTGAAGTCAACAAGCAATTAAACTGGAATTTATAAATTATCACATCCATTCTAACCTTTAAACTCCACGCATATTTTGATGTGATACTCGTCAGATCACTCAGCAAATGAACAGTTATGATATCGCGAAATTCAAAACTCCGCTTAATATTTCATCGAGTCCGTTTGAAGTATTAAATCTCTTGTAATTTAAATTGCGATATCCGTCAATCAAAGATCAGACGGTTGTCACTCATCTTAATTCCTTACACACTACTGCTATTTGACTTTCTTATTTCTGCCCGATTGACAATCCTATCTGCGAAGGTTTATGGAATTTCGATGCTAAGAAATCTCATGCACGCTTTTATTGCTAACACAAGCTAGTTTAGGATACATTTCATATAATTTAACCCACATTAAATCAATTAAAACCGTAATCAAACTGAAATCAAACAATATCAAAAATATTTCAAAGGTAATTAACCTTTGGGATTTGACATTTATGCCCAAATTTCTCAATGATACAAAGAAACATTAATTTTTATTATTCCATCCTTCTACAGCCAAAATCCTCACTCTCATCGTTCAAACTTACATAAAATTGATCATGGATCGAATTTGTTCAATTTTAGATAAAATCTCTCTACACGATATTTTCCTTAAATTTATCAACTAACAACTAAATAAATTGAATCCAATATTAAATAGCTCGAATCCCCTAAGTACTAGTCAAACCTTATCTAATAAAACAATAAATTGCTAGCTAAAGGAACCCACTCCTTTGCTTGTAATTTTTTTTTTGTATTTTTGGAATAAAATTGAAGTTTTTTATCTCGAAGCCTCATGCTCCTGCATCATTAATTATTGAAAAACAAGAAAAATACCTGTACATTTGGTCGTTAGGGAGGCATATTGGCTGTAGAATTTGCAAAAGAAAATTTGACCACCATTTTACAAAATGCAAGTTGGAGATTGGTGGGCAATGCACAGTAGCGGTGCGTGCAATGGGTGTAATGGGAGCACCGATGTCAGGGCAGCTCAGACAAGGATAAATTGCACCGGTGCTTGAGAGCTCTGGAGCACTAAGAAAAGTGAAAAATGTGGTTTTTTGGTCGTAATTTTTTTTATTTAAACTTGTTCCAGTGCGCGGGGTTTTATAGGCGCACCAGTGCAGTTTCTTAATACCGCACCGGGCAATTTCAGTTATGACATGGTGTTTTATGACGCACCGGTGCAGAAGAGTTGTAAAGCACAGGTGCTCTATAGTAATACAACACACTGGGTGGATGTGTACGGAGCGCACGATGTTCGGTGTGCCAATATTTTGTGCGCACCGGTGCTTTCTCTTGTTGAGCGCACCGGTGCGGTTTCGGATGATAAGCACACCTAGCGAAAAACATCCGCAAAACCCTCCGCCCACCAACCTCCTGTAGTAACCTCTGCTAAAAACATATGTTTAGGATATTTTTATAAAGACTTCCTCAAAAACATCCACGAAAGGGTCTTTCCTTGTAGTGAATGTAAAAGAACAATAATAACAATATGGAAGTTACAAGAGTACACCAATAACATTAATGAGACTACACTAATAACAATAAATAACTACACTACTAATATGGGGAGCTAACATATCATATTTTGTTTATGTCACTTGTCCTATATCTTGACATGACACCTTACCTATCTTGGCATGACATGCATTGAACCAGGCACTACCAGTGAATGAATTGACATGGATTTGTCAATTCATGACAATCATGTGAGACATGTATTGCGGGTACCATTGAAACTTTTGAAACTTTTGAAGGGAGTGCCTTTAAAGGATTCCCCATGGATAGATTCATGTGTGGCCAACAACTCAAAGTTTTTTGCAGACGTAAGACTGAATCTTCCGCTGAGCCTAAGTAGTCGGAACTCTCATCCACATATTTTCCTCCTCCCAACATGCAAGGATATTTTCATTTGTACATCCTCGGATACAGATTGCAAGGTATTTATGTACACAACCCCCTCATTTTACTATGGAGCAGCATACGGTTCCATAAGAGTGTTGTAAGTAAGCTTGTCACAGAAATTGCCGATGCACGTTTTTGTGAATACTCAAGTTTTTGACGACTTAAAAAAAACACAAATTCTTTTCAATTACACCGACATTTCTATTTGATGCACGTGTAAATTTATAGAAAGCACTACTATGCTTAAATATTCGCTAAAATATTAAAGCACTACTATGCTTAAATATTCGCTAAAATCCCGAATTTACTGGAGACATTACCTGATCTTTGATATTTTTATCTGTCAAATACTAATTATGGCCAAGTTTACCAGCCAACATGTCATTCATAGGCATTTTAAATAAGCAAAGTGTCGTTGTCATGAATATTGAAATTTTAAATTTGTGGACAAGCTTCTTGTATTTGGTGAAATTTTAAATTTGTGGACCTCTTTTTATTTTTTGGAAAAGTTTATATTTATCATATTTTTAATTCTGAAAATGTGTAAATTTATATAAAACCCTCCTTGTTGCTAATAATTAGATCTTTTGACCATTTCTATCAAAAGGTAAAATCTTGATCGTTGCTAATTCTCAAGGTTGAATGAATTACCTCACAATCGCCAAATTTTGCTAGCCAAGTGGTCATTATCTATGGTATTTTTACATGCTAATATTTAAGAAAATAATTATGTTAAATTTCAATATTCACAAAGAGGACAATATTTCTTAAATTTCTCGAAAGATCTGGACTGCTTCTAGGGTTTCAATAAATTATTTTATATTACTAAATCTTGGAAATTGCTTCATGTTTCTTATATTGCGAGGCAAATCTTGGTCGCTACTCAGTGTTTGATAAAGTACCTCATATTTGCTAAATCTGTCTAGGCAAATGGCCCTATTATGCTACTTTTATCGCTAGATCGTGACAATTTCTTATGAAATTACTGGTCAAATCTTGACCAACGCTCAGTGTTCGATAAAGTGCCTCACATTTTCTAAATCTAGCTAAAGACAAATGGTTTTATAAAGTACAGAGTCAAAAAAAACCTCTATGTTGCAATTCCTTCCACCTGCAACTCATAAATATTTCAAACCTAAATATTGGGTATTTCTTATGCCCAATGTTGTCATGTTTGTGAATATGGATATTTTTATTTTTTGAACAACCGTTCTTAACCTAAATATTTGATCTTTTCAATCTTTTCACTGTATTTCTCATACAACATGGCAAATTTTCTTTTCTTTTCACTGTATTTGATTTTCTTTTCTTTTATGGATAAGTCTATCTTCTTTTAGGTATTTATTTTTTATTGAAATAAAACCATGCTATATGAAATACTTTGTGGATGGTTGGTAAGGAAATGTAATAATTGAAATTTTTTAAAATTGTATTTTTATTTGTGTGAAATACATTTAGTATCCGATTTTATTTTATTTTATTTTGAAAAAAATTAATTTTTAATTAAAATATATATAATGAAATAAATTTTTAAAAAACTATAATGAAGTGTTATAATTGATATTTTATAAGAGAGTATATTTTGTATGTTAACCAAACATTTTTTTTAGTGTTGGATTCTTAATTTATTTAAAGTTGGACTTTTCGTCAATTATAAGTAGTTTTAGGTCTGTGGTTTTAATTTACATAATGTTTTAAAAAAAACCAAATTACTTTGTAATTATAGTCTATGTCATTTTTAGTAAAGTCAAGTGTTTTTCAATAGCATTTACATGAAATTATATAATGTGTTAATTACAATTCTTGAAGCACTGAGATTATGCAGATTCTATATTTCAAATTTTAAATTCCAACAATTTGCTACCAAATTTCAAATAAAAAAGACCAAAAATTTTACAAAAAAAAAACAAAAACACATAACGTTTAATATATACTATTTTTCACTATTATCTCCATTAATATATACTATTTTTCACTATTGTATACATTAAATTTAACATAATACCCACTGAAACACCTAACTCAAATTCCCTCACATTGATATTTTTGCAAATCTTGTTGTTTGTGTAGAGAGTTAATGCACCGCTGCAAACTTTGATTAAGCAAAGAAATATCCATCAATGGGCAATTTTTTATAGTAAATTCACGACATTGTATTATGAAAATATATATGTACAAAGCATGTTGGATATCGAATCTGTGACCAACTCTAGCATGCCTAAACAAAAACCAGGCATAGAAGGTTGGTCTATAATCTTGCTATCTAATCCTAAAGAGTCATATATTGAGCTGGTGTTGGCAATGCTCATTACATAGGATAGAAAATGGGCTTTAAAATCCATGATAGATATAAAAGAAGGAAACTGGAAAAATAGGCGAAAACAATATATTGTAGCAAAAAACCCATTACTAAGAGTGGCTATGAGCCACTAGAAGTCCATACCGTCATCTAACTAGTGCAAGTCTCACTGGAGGTGGTTGTTCACTATCCTTGAGCAGAGTTGCTTCTAGTCGATGTAGTCGACCATTCATGATTTTATAGAGCGGGTGAAGCTCCTTCATGCAAAGGAGGAGCTCATCCTTGCTTTCATTGCGGTTGAACAATACTCTTTGCAGCAAATGCTTAAGATGCCATTACAAGTCCACCATGTGGAGGTACTTGTTTAATCTAACTTGCAATGTTCCCAAGTTAGTGACATAATCCTACACCTCGGCCAAGACATCTAAATTTGATAATTTTGCTTGTTCATCCACTAGCTCTTGTTCAATATCATATAATTCGCATTGCACAACGAATGGGGAATTCTCACGATAGTGTTCTACTGAGGCTTGGGTTTGGGCTCAAGCTCTCAAATTACAATATAGGCCTTGATCACCTCCCCCTCCCCACACTCGAGCTCTCTCCCTCACCATTGGGGAAAGAACAAAATGCAGATCCAATGGAGGATAACAAGTAAATGACAAAGATAGGGACATGAAAAAATTGAACCTAGATTACTTTGTGTGGCCTTGTGAAAAATAAACGAATAATCTAAACCATATAGTTGATGGGATGGGTTGTGATATACCTTGGTACTATCACAAAGGGAGTAACCCATAACATGCAGACATCCATATATTTCTTCTCAAACCCTTTTTTTGAATAAGATTGATTTTCATGCATTGATCTATCTTCATCTCCATGTGACTCTCAATGTAATTCTTGTAATTGAGCAAAATTTGGCCCACCCAAGTATAGCCATTTCACTATTATATAAGGTGATCCATTGGTATATTCAAGGGTAAATAAAGTTGGTAAAGTGTTAACGTGTTATAATTTTGAAGCACTTATCACTTGTAATTTTCACCATTTTGATGACATGATAAGATGTATTTAACTCGATTTCTTATAATTGATGTCACATTATTAATTTTACATCAATATCTTTGTTATTGTCTCACACAAACTCCATACTTCCCATTGGACACATTGACCTATAATCCTAAAAGTTATACTCTACTCTCTTTTTAAAATATATCCACCCTCTATTCTCTTCGGTTCCTCCTTCCCCTATTTGGGGGGTATGCTATTTTATAGTTAGAAAAAGAAATCCCCAAAAAGGAGAGTTGTTGAAAGAATGGCTAAGATCTTTAATTTTAGTCGGAAATAATCTCTTTCTCTTATTTGTTGGTGTAATTTCATTGCTCCAAGATTTATTCACCCCATTCTTTCCAAAAAAATTTGCCAAAAACAATCAAAATAAAAATTAAAACCAATTAAAAATGGAGAAAAAACTCATATTTTCAAAATTGTGAAAAACAAATTAACCAATCCAAATCTAATTTAATTAATTAATAAAACTAGATCTAAACTTTCCCTTGCTTTCTTGCGAACAAAAGATTGGAAAAATTGATCTTCTAAAACGAATTTGCAACAACAAGCCACTTTGAGCCAACGAAAACTCTCCAAAACAACCTCAAAATATATATTTTTTTGTTTTGATTTCATAATTGTATCTTCTGGTGAATTTTTGGAGTGGTTAATGACCATATCTGGTCATACCACTTTTGAATCCTTCTTTATGGAATTAGTTTTCCAACAAGCTCTCATTTGCAACAAGGGTTTCAAAACTTATTCAAATATGTTAAATTAATAGTATATATACTGGCCTCCATCCACTCCTCCTGACTTTTTCTTCCACATTTCTTGTACGTACACTCCATGAACCTAAAGAACCTTCTCCCCTTTTATATATATATATAATTTTTTTTATTCAATTTTTAAATATTTTTAATTTTATTAAAATATAACTTTATTTGCTCACAGGGTATTGATTGAATAGACAGTGATCGGGTGCTCTATTAAGACACTCCTTGATGTGAAGTCATTGGTTCAATTCCCTGCCCCAATCGGGGTGATATATTGGACATAAAGAATATGTAGTCTTGCCAAGCTTACTATATATATATTGAGGAAAGGGAACTGGGGAAGAATATTATCTTCCCTATATGTGTGTGCACGCACACTTGAATTTGTCGGTTTTAATAAATATTAAAAATTAAATTAAATAATTAAAAATTAGTTTTTACAAATTAATTAATTAAATTTGATTCAATAAATTAACTATATAATTATATTTACATGTTTTAAATTAATTAAATGTATATAATTTATAAAATAATAGTAAACTACGTATTTTAAGTCAAGTGGTGAAATTTGACCAAACTTTGACCAATGATATTTTCTAAATAGTGAGAATGAGACGAAACCTCAACTATTGGAAAGCTAGCGAAGAAATGCATGCAATGGAGAAATACAAACGAAAATACAAGAAAAGTGAAAATCTCGCAAAATTAAAGCATTAAAGAACTGATCTCACAAAAAATTACATGGAGGGTCCGCAAATTTTGAAAAAAATCATGGGGATTGTTGTGGCCAAAACAATTGGTCACACATGGGGATGAAGTAGTTATCCCTAGTTTAGGATAATAGGAATGAATTTACCAAAGACAGAAATAAAAAATTTCAAAATTGTCTTGCAATTATTCCATTTCCAAAGGGTCTCACATAGATGAATCAAAGCAAAATAAGAGCTTAAAAATGAAAATATTTGAGTTGCTCAGTCCTAAAACAATAAATCCAAATATAGAGAATAATTATCATTATAAATTTTATCTCTACAATTGGGTGATAAAGATAGGTAGCGGATTTTAAAGATTAGTATGCATCTATTAAACATGAAATTACCTCATTTTCTCGAAATTTCTTCATTGCCAACAGACCTATTCAATACACCGATGAAGATGTATTAATACTATGTATGCATTGACCCGCTTCCAGTGAGCCCATTCAGTACCCCGACAGGTTTGAATACACTCCCCACACATAAGTGTTTTCAACTCTCTTATGTCACCCTTTTGATTAACATGTATGGAGAATTGCTTTTAGCAATTGGGTGAAGATAGTGGGGTGGTACAACAGGTTTTCTATTTAAAGAAATAGATGTGATACTAGTTTAAAGAAATAGATGTGATACTAGTTGAGTTTGACCTCACTAGTCTTCTCTTCATATACTAGTATAAAGGTTTTAAATGTGGAGGGGACTGGGAGGGTTTCAAAGTAAATACTTGGTACAATTCATTCCTTTATAAAGGTGAACTTATACCACTTCAATCACATCTAAATGTTTCCCATAGATAATGGTGGATGTATAAGAAAGTGAAAACATGATAAAAATGACATTTAGATAAAATAAAATCTACTGGATAGGTAAAGTAAAAATTTCCCCGTGTAAACCAACTAATATTGTATAGGAAAGATTCCCCCATACAAATTTTGGAAATACCAAAAAATTCGACCCAAAAGCAAGAATGAAATCAACACACTTCAAAATTGCAAATGAATAAAGAAAATAAAAACCCAAAAGAAAAGGTAAATGAAAAGCCATGATTGAATGAAAACTCCAACAAGACCAATTATGAAAATATGTCTCAACAAAAGAGCAAAAATGAGGAAATCATGTGTGTTTTACTTAAGGTTGAGATATTCTTAAGTTGTCTGACAAATTTGTGACTCAATAGGACTTTATTGAAAGAGATTCCTAAAGTTTGGGAATAGACATCGATATAAGACGAAAACGTATCAAATGTGTCTTTACTTTCAAAAATCTTGTTTCAAAATAAACTTTGAAAAGGAAAAAATGAAGAACAAGATATTAAACAAAAACAAGGTGAAGTAAAGAGACTCCCTCATGTGATTTGTTTCAACAATTTAATCATCAACACAACTGCTTCTCTCAGCTAGAAGGAATGCAAAGTAAACTTATGCATTTTTAAGCCATCTTGCCAACAATATCAAACCTCCAAGGTAACTAAAACTAAAATCAAAATTAAAAATAAGAAAATGAGATTTACCTTGAAGGATTTTGTTATAATCTACCTTAGAGATGTCAATTTACTCCAAATTTATCTTTTTCAAGAAGAAACTTCCGTTTATGATTAAAATCAAATAGCAGAAAGAAATTGCAACTAAATCAAAGTACACATGCCTATGATCATTGAATTTGTTGAATCTAAAATAGAGCAAGCATTAAGCCAGAAAGGAATAGTTCATGTTCAAGGTATTAGGAATAAATAAAAATCATTAGAAATAAAAACGAAAACAATGAAAATATGCCAAAATGTACTTCACTTTGTGTTGCAGCTGCAACTATTCACTTTACCTCTTATGATTTGGATCATATTCTTTGTATGTATAGGCCAAATGAAACCATTCTAAATTTATATCAACCCCAACATTTCCTTAAAATCCCATGGAAAGGACTCAGACCTTTTCACAGTGGGATTTAGAGTGGAGAAATATCTATATAATCAAATCATCAGAGAATCCCTAATCCTATATAATTAACCACAATCCAAATTACCTTTGTATATTCTCGGCATGCTTACCGATTTGTGACATTAATATGACAGTTGTTCGGGCATGACAAGTGGCACAATTTAATTTGAAAAAGTAACACATTAGCTGTCATAGTGGGTGTTTACATAAACCCCAAGAGATAAATCCAATAAACAACAAATAATGTGTGGTAAATAATAGCCATAATAACTAGATTTGGGGTGATGTGGAGGGTAAACAATGTTGGGCCAATAGAAAATGTTGTGAATTAATATAGATGTCGCATGGAGAGACTGAGTCATCCCGGGAATGGGATTCTAGAATGGATAAAATGTCAAGATAAAATGGAGTGGGATTACATGGAAAGAGAAAATTAAAGACCAAAAGGCACACTAGATTGGAGAGTATGTGATATCTACAAGCGGCGTGTGATATTGAGTTTTCTCAAAGGTTCGTCCTCAACTTGTTTGAATTGAAGGGTTTATGAAACCTCTAGAGGAACTCATCCAAGGGTGACGTGGAAGAGTGGTGGCGTGACGGCGAAATAATGCTAAAAATCAAATTGTGTAACAAAATGGAATTAAACATGGAAAGGAATGCTTGCATCACCCCAGAGGGAGATCCCCGGGAGGATGAAAGGGAGAAGCTTGTGAAAGCTCCGTGGAAAAATATCTGGGCTACGTGGTAGAGTAAAGTGGGAAAGGGCACTCGTAAAGCATGCTGGGAACATGATGTAGAGGAAAATGGACCCATCTATCCCAGAAGAAAAGAAGGAAAATGGGCAGGATTCTGTTGGGGGAAGAAAAGTTCCAGGATGACATGGGAGACATTAAGAAAACATGGTTAATGTGATTGGAAGAAACAAAAAAAGAAGGGGGTTCTTGTTTTCTCATTGATTAATTTCTTTCAAGACTCCTTCACCTTTTTTCTATGTTGCAAATTTTTGCTCGCATTATTCACTTGCCCAAATAGCTTGTTTAATTAAAAGCCTTAATGTTTGTAGTGAGCGAAGGAATTATCTTTGCAATTGTTTTTCCGATAATGATGCTCAAAAAATCAGTTGCAATAATAAAACAAGAAAAACATGATTATGACTCATCTTGTAAATTTGCAAAAGAAAAGGAATATAAAGCAAAGCACCTGCATAGAGCACAAAAATTAAAAAATTTGGTTGGTAGATGAATACTTCCCTGAACATGTTCATGAGAAAATTGTATTGGAATAGCTTTGAATCATTCTTTTGTCGAGAAGAAGTAAAGATTCATTGCTCACTTATTTTGCTACCTACATTATTAAAAGAAAATAATAAAATAAAAACAATCTATAATAAACTAGTCCTACTCCTAGTCTTAATCTACGAACCAAACTAAAACTAAGTAAACTCATACATCTAATCGAGTCATTCTGTTAGCTTAAGCGTCGAAAGAAAATGCACATAAAAATTTATTAATAGAAATAAAATTGTATCAAAACAATTAAAAGAAAATGTCAATCTATAATGTACATTAATTTCTAATAAGTTTAGTAAAAGAAACTTATCATCTACGAGAAACGTTGCTAAAAATGAATTTTCCAGTGACAATTCAATCCTATCATGAAAACCAGTATGTAAATGTTGAAATGAAATCATCATTGGAAGAGCACCAAGCATAGTGATCTTGTGAGTTTCTCCCTATAGAAACAAGTTAGTAGCATGAACAATAAAAGGAGTACTAGAAATCTTTTGTGTGATTGAATTTTCCAAATGATTCTCAAATGGATCATAAAATAAGGACTAAAATTTAATGAATCTTTCAAAATATTTTTAGATAGATTAGATAGTTGTTCAAATTGTGATGTTACACTCTCAAGTGTTTATTCTTGTGGAAAATTCATTTGAAAAGAAAAAATGAGGTGGTATGATATGAACATCAAATAAAATTGAAAGACTAGAAACCCTTGAGGCTCTTGATTAAGGCTTTGAATTTCATCTTCACATTCTTCCGCTAATGCACTTTGTGAGTGTTTAACGTTTTATTGCTCAATATGCTAGGATAGGATATCTAAAAATAAAAGAATAAAATAAGTATACAAATCTGAAAAATAATTATAATAAATGAAGTATAAACAACAAAACTACATCATTACTTACACTAATGTTACAGATAGTGTTAGAGTAAAATAGGGATTTGTTTGAAATAATTTCATTTTCACAAGTATTGTCTAGGATAATGTAATTTGAATTGATACTAGCATCTACTTGTGACGATGAAAGAGGTTTAGGACTATGAGAAAGAATGAGAACTTGAAGAATGTCAAAGTCAAGAATTGGAATGGACTTCTTTCCTTGAAAATTGAAGGCACTATGACATTTTAAGAATTAAAATCATAAATATTTGCAGTGATATCAGTAGAAGGATATCCCTTAACAGGAAACATGAATTGAATTTGAATATCGAGAACAAGAGAATCTAATTATTGTTGGGATAACTCAATATTCTGAAACTCATAATCATCGTCATAAATATCTTGACAATTTTCATGAGCATTCTCTTTTGTTAGTTTTTGTAGCAACACAGGTGTTATAGTCTCGAAACTTTGCGGAAGGCTAAAACATATGAGATCTCCATAAACCATAAATCATTTATGAAAATTCCACCGAGAAATGTCTCAATTAGATTATCAACCCATTTTTTAATTATTTCCTAAGTCTAAGCTTAGGAAAAATGGTTAATTAATCAATATTAATTGAGATAAGGTGAGAATTTTCTAGAAACTCACACAGATCGACTAGGAAATGGTCTCAACCCTTAATTAAGTTTTAATCTTGGTTGTTGGTGCTCCAACAAAGAATTATAAGAAGAAGTCAATGTGTAGATGGAGAACACACTTGTGGGGTTCTATTTCTTTAGCAGATCGGTTTCTAGAGAGCCGGAATGGTTTCCGGAAAGCCACAGAAGAAAGCAAAGACAATGAGGGGTAGGTAGAGTGATTTTGGAGGAAAATGTTTCTAGATCTAGAGAGTCATCTACAGGAGGGCCGAGTTTCCTCAGTGACGCTGCATAGAAGATTCAAAGGTAGAGTTCGATTTGGCTAGACAGAGTGTCGATTCAGTTGTTGGAGGCCAGGAATATTTACGAAAGGTGTCAGTGAGTCATTATTAGAGGCTGGATTGGGCAGACAAATATATCGGTTGCAATTCCAGGCAAAGGCTGATGTAGGGGTTTCGTGGAGCCCATTCAAAGCCAGTTTCAGAGTTGGATCAATGTTAGGTGAGACTAATTTTTTTGGTCAGTTTCTCCTCTAGCGGATTGCCAGTTTGTGCATCCATATTGTACTCATAATTTCGCTGATGCATAATAATAAAAACCCTCAGTTGTTGCACCAGTTTTCCCAAGTTGGGTTTTTCTAGGGACATTTATCCAAAAATATTTGTGTTAATTTTTATGTGTGTGTGCTAGTATTTTCTTACTTTCTAGTGCTATTTTCTTTCGCAGTTTATTTGTGAAGGTTGCAGTGTAAATTATTTGGTACTTGTTGTAGCAGATAATTTGTTAAATTAATTAAAAATTAGAAAAATAATTTCTAGTTGCTACAATAGGATTTTAATAGTATTGAAATTTTCACATGGTATCAGAGCGCAATTTGATCAGCCAGGAAGCTCTAAAGCGAAGAGGAAAATTCTGTTGTTCAGAGGGAGCAGCAGGCCGAATTTTTCTGGTGCTACTTAGTGCCTAGTCGAACAATATGAATTGTTGGGCAAGGGTTTGATTTTCAGTTGCAAGGTTGTAAAAAAATTGATTTGCCCAGGATAGTGATTCCAACAATAAGAGGGAGCAGCAGTAGCTCATATTTTCGCTGAGCAGATTCCTTGGTTGGACCAAGCTAAAAAGGAGATAATGGGGCACTAAATCTAGGAGGAGGAGGAGTATGATACTCCAGTGTGCCATATGGGTAGGGTCCAACACAGTTGCAACAGGGAGATCACTCAGATCAGTTCCATATTATTGCAGCGAGACCGTCACCTTTGCTACAAGAGCCCACAATATCATAGTAGAAGATTCAGTGTAAGCAGACACAATGAGTCATTCAGATGAAAAATACAAATCTAGTTGCTATCAATACACATGAGACAGTTGTAGAGCTAGTTGCAGTGACACAGGCAGTCAAAATTTCCCAGTTGGAGTATTGATCTAGGTGGCTCCAGTAACGTTATAAGTTAGAGCACTTAGGAAAGGCTCAAAAATACAAGTTCTTTGATTTTCATTAAACCAATGTCAAATCAAATATATCATCGCAAGCTTTCCAACAACGCAAATGACACTTCAATCCGACATTGTATGTGAAAGTTATGGCTACTCAAAGTTTTGGTCAAACTAAGCAAAATTCAAAGTCAAATTCAACCGAGGGTGCCAAGTGGAAATCTCATAGGCTGCCACGTGGCAGAAAAGTTAGTGGTCCTAGTGTGACCCACAGAGCTAATGTGGAAACCCAATTAGCAGACCAGGCGGAACCACAAGTAGGGGACATGGTAGTATCACAAGTCAACACATGACAAATAGGTGCCAAAGATGGCATATGATGTGGACCAAAGAGAGCTTGCCACATGGCGCAATCACATGGTACAAAATGGCACCTCAAATTAGGTTTAAGTGGCCTTAGATGGTGTAACCTCCATTTTTGTCTTATTCCCATGGTTTTGGGAGTTGTTACAATATGGACATACAATTTCCTTATATTGAATTGGGCTTTAAAACATATTAAACCCAAAATTGGGAGTCCATGGGTTTTGAACCCAAAACCTCCCCAACAACATGTAACTTAATATGACTATGCCAACCATTGTGCCAACCACTCACTTTATATTATTCACCCTCACACTTTGTTATAAAATGTCAATCAAATGGTTTAAAGGGAACCGTGAGAATGATGGAGAATACATGAGAGATGAGGGCATAGGCAGGCCAATGAAGACACGAATATCAAGATAATTCTACGAATATTGTTAGAGCATGTCAGGGAATATTACATAGAATATTCTTTATGGAGAATCTTGAGGAATCATTAAGATTCCCTTGGAGGCAAAATTTTGACATTGTTAGAAATATGTCGAGTTTATACTCATTCTTCTCAGTTTTTCACAAGGAACATGATGGTGTAATCATTTTCCTCATGTGAGAAGTGGAATTTCAACGAACCTACAACATAAAATCTTTATGGAATCTTAGAGATTCCCTCGAGGCCAAATTTTCACAGTCTTAGAACCAGACCAACTTTATACTCAGTTTTCTCAGTTTTTTACAAGTAACGCGATGGTGTGATTAGATTTTTCACCTGAGAAGCCGAATTCCAGTCAACTAGCAGAGAAAAAAAAAAAAATAATAAATGAATGAATATATATATATATATATATATATATATATATATATATTATTTAGGGGAATCGTTGAGATTCCCGAGGGTCCAAATTTGATTGAGTCAGAAGAGGTTCAATTTTATACTCATTTAAACTGATTTTTCGACATGAGTTCAACTGTGCAGTCCATTTCTTCAGCAAAGGTGTGCATTTTCAGGCCATCCCCATAAGTGGAGGTATAAAATTCATTTTTGTCATGTGTTCATTTGAATTTTGCTGAGATGATGATTTGGTTTTGAGATCCATGCACGCCAATTTGTGAGAGGATCCTTGTATGCCACTTCATGTGAGAGTTTGATATTTTGTCATGTTGAAGGAGATTTTTTATGAGTGAGAGTTCTTATAAAAGAGCGTCATGTGGAGAGACATGCCACTCTAGTTAAGAGATTTATTCCTAGTATTGAAAAAGAATACATCATGTACTCCTCATCATCTTGCAACATTTAATGAAGTGGCCTCCCCACTCTAAACATCGGGCCCGAAGACGTAACCCACGCTGGGTGAATTTTGTTATCAACACACGTCTGTGTTCTTTAATTTGATGGTTGTCTTTATGTTTCCTCTTCTTAAAAGTATGGACATGTGGTTTTTCATACTCTTTCACAATCGATTATACTAACATCACAGAATTAAAATATCTTGGTTAATTCCGGTAGCTGAGAGAATCTGGATCAAGTTTGGTATCAGAGCGATCTTCTCGTTTA
This sequence comes from Pinus albicaulis, assembly GCA_034641835.2. Lineage (NCBI taxonomy): Eukaryota > Viridiplantae > Streptophyta > Pinopsida > Pinales > Pinaceae > Pinus > Pinus albicaulis. The sequence continues at coordinate 1,565,811,417 of CM076584.1, forward strand.
TGTGAATTGTGGGTGTGACTGATATCCAGAGATTGGATGTGCAACAAGAAGGGAAATAGAGAACAACAAATATCTCTACGATGACCTCCTCAGGATGCCACGCATGGTAGATATAATGTATGCAAATTATGAGGAGAAAATGGCAAGAGAGGAACATGAGAAGGAAAGAGCAGAGGACGATGCTCCATCTACATCTTCGAGTGAATATACTTCTTCCTCATCTTATTCTCATCATTCAAATGAAGACATCAACGAAATAATTCAAGCGGAGAATGTTGAATTAAGGAGATTTCTTCAAAAATTATAGATTGCAACTTCAATTACGAGCCACAGAAGAGGCCTTGGAAAATTTGAAGTGCAACGAAGGCTTAGGGAATTCATCATCACCTTATTCATAATCGATAGCTGAGGTAAACAGTATTGGTAGTTCTTCAGTTTCATTTTCACATGATGATGATGAATTGGGTGCTTTTGCAAATCACACTATAGGCATTGGTTCAATATTATTGAAAAATATGGGATATGAAGGCAAGGGCCTAGGAGCTAGCAGGCAAGGCATTTTTAATCCTATCCAAGTGGTGGAACTACCACAACATGCAGGATTGGGCTATTTCAGAAAGGAAGAGACAAGAGAATATTCATGCGACAAGTCCGAGACAATGAAGGATGTTGAGAGTACCTCATAAGCCTCCTGTGATCGTAATTGCAGGTCATTTCCAAATGGGAGCGAGCATTCCAAAGAGAGAGTCAAAGAAAGGTATAAAAAGAATCAGTGTTCTGAAGTTCATTTTGATTACAAGCATATTGTTAAAGATGAGAAGAAATCATGACATAGAAATCCATGTATTTTGTGTGGCTTGTATAACCATGTGGTTTTCAAGTGCTAGAAGAGAATGGCAGCAAGGAAAAAGAAAATACATGTAATGCCTTCTCCACATCATGGGAGGAAGAAATTTAAGCAGGATTGGAGAAAGAAGAAATTTTGTAGCCATTGTAACAAGCATGAGCATCAGGAAGAAACATGTTGGAAGCTCCATCCAAAGCATCGTCTCAAGAGGGACAAAGTGCCTCTACAGGGACTAGTTGGTAAAGTTGTTCCACAAGCGAAGCAAATCCAAAACAATGACCCATTCATTTTGATGAGTGAGAGGTGGTTTTATTAGAGATAGCAAATTGTCATGGCCAAAATATTGTAAATAATATTTTGTGAAATGATTGTAAAAGTGATGATGTGTTTTCCATCACTTATGTATTCAACATGATGATGGTTTTGGCCTTTTGTAGATAGCTGGGGTATTATTGGGGTATTCATTCTGATGTAAACTTGACCAGAGAGTGTGTGTTACAAACTCTTGGAAAGTATTGGGTTTTTTGGGTCATGTTTGGTCTTGTAGAAGAACATGCATTTTTCAAATATTGTACCATAGGTTTGAATAGGATGCAGGTGTTGGTTCATCACTTATGGCTCTGAAGTACAAAGGTGAAGGAGAAGGAAGTGTGGCATGGTAGGGCACTTGTTGTGTAGACAAGGCAGTACAACAAAATTCACATAATGTTCATGATTTTGGAGGACCAAAATCTCCTCAGTGGGCAGAAATGATCCAAGTGACTATAGTAACGCTTAGAAGTCAAAGAGGGCTAAGGAAAGGTTCAAAAATTAAAGTTCTTAGATTTCCATGAAACCAAGTTCATATCGAATAGATCATTGCAATTTTTCCAATGATGCAAACGACACCTCAATCCAACATCGTATGTGAAAGTTATGGCTAATCAAAGTTTTGGTCAAACAAGAAAAAAGTCAAAGTCGAAGTCAACCCATGGTGCCATGAGGAAATCCCATAGTCTGCCACAAGGCAGAAAAGGCAACATGACTAGTGTGACCCACAGAGTTAATGTGGCAACCCATTCAACAAACCAGGTGGACCCATAAGAAAGTGACATGGTGACACCAGAAGTCGACACATGGAAAATAGGCGGCATATGATGTATATACCAATGAGGGCTTGCCACAAGGACCAATCACATGGTATGAAATGATACCTAAAATTAGGCCCAAGTAGCCTTGGATGGTACAACCTCCATTTTTGTCTTATTCTCATGATTTTGGGAGTCGTTACAATATGGACATACAATTTCCATATATTTTATGGTTCGAAAACTATATTAAAACCAAAATTGGGAGTCCATGGGTTTTCAACCCACAACCTCCCCAAAACATGTAACTTAATATGACTATTCCAACCACTGTGCTAACCACTCACTTTGTCTTACTCGCCCTCACACTTTGTTATAAAATGCCATTCAAATGGTTCAAAGGGAACCATGGAGAATGATGGAGAATACATGATCGATGCATGTTCTTGGACTATATTAATCATTGTTAAATGACTAAAATGATACACATAAATTATCAATCCAGGGACACCTTTTATTTTAATGACATTCACACTGTCTCTTCTGATACATCAAACCAGAAGCAAATCCAAATAAAGGAAATCGTTGTTGAATTAAATGCTGGAATGAATCACTCATGAAGAAATAAAACGATCTACAGGACTATGATCATGCCTCAATTAATCTGTACCTAGCGTGCCACAAAATAATTACCCAGTTGGTATCTCTAATCACACATGTGTAACAACATATATAATATTGGAATTGAAGCAGATCTACTCACAGCTAGAATAGCAACAACAACACTTCCACTGATACATAAAGCATATAAGAAATATATACAACTACCTTAATTGCTGCAATATTTGCTAAAGAGGAGGGCCCTTCCTCCCTAGCAGGGCGTAGGAAGAGAAAGAACTTAAATGGAAACTAAACCAGATAATGCATGTAACAGCAGCAACAGGATAACTTGTATTAATGTGACCAAAATTATAGAGCCAAGGTAATTTTTTTCTCCGCTAACCTTTCGACCTCAAGGGTCAAGAATTATATAGTGGTTACATGTTCAGAAAAACAAGGGATGGATCAGCCATGAGAATCTTAATATTCTCACGCTGATCAAAATAGAAGACATATAGTTACAACCGCTTCTTTATAAAAAGTGTGACTGGAATAATATAGATTACAATCAAAACCGCCTAAAGGTTGTTATCCTAAAATACAATACGTGATGACTTCTACAGCTGTTGTGGAGAATCATAGTTGTAGCGTAACAGAAATCGAGGATAGGTTGGCATTAATAGTTAACAATATCCAATCAGCGGTACAACTGTAACAACAGTTCATCTAGCAGGTCTGTAACAGCACCATGATGTAACAACGTCGTGGTTTAACAGCTCACTGTAACAACACACCTTTAACTGCTCCTGTACGCCTCATGCTCTAGATATTTTGTGCTAAAAATAAAATCTGGAAGGACAACAAAAGACCAAAGAACTTCTCTAAACATTCATATCCAATTATTCATAAAAAAGACACGATACATCATAATAATCGATGAAATGGCAAGAATTGAAAATAAGGTGAAACAACATTGTTTAAGATAGAAAGGTAGGAAAAAGAGGCAAATATAGTCCCAATGGTTGTAGTCACAAGGTAAAATGGGAGAAACATATGTAGGAAATAAGTACAAAATTGGCACCCAACATCTTTCCCTAGTTGAAGCACTTGCATGTCCTCATGCAAAATCTCATCTCCCATGAGAATATATCTGGTGCAGATCAGTGAGGTCATAAGCGTTGGTTGTATCTTCATCTGTAGACCTGTACCCTTGAGTAGCCATCAGCTGTCGTGCCCAGGACTCTGATTCATACTTGCTCAATTCATAATTAATCTGGTAATCCTCTATTGGCAGCCAAATCAAAGGGAACTTAAACCTTAACCCTAGCCAAGAAGAGCCAAGGTATTATTTGTGCATATGCTGGTACATGTGTAGCAACTACCACAAAGTTTTGAAATGCGAATGGTTCCCCCTTTAGCATCTCAACACTGCTGGCTTCTATGCGTTTTAGGCACCTAGCCAGGGCTCGACTCTTCATTACTGAGGACTGATTAAGGCAGAAGTTCACAATCCTTCTTCTGCAAGTGGCAGCAGGTTCCCTTATCCTAGGAGTGCTCAAAATTCTTCTAAATTCCCGCCTTAACTCGACGGTTCGTCCTGGTTCTACCTGTATCCATAATGTTGTATTTTCTTCATTAGCATCCATAGATTTTGTGGACAAATTACACTCAATATGATTCTTCATGAATGACACAAAGGCTTGTAGTTGCAAATCCCCCATGTACGAGAATATAGTCACTACCATTTGCATACTTACGAGCTCGCAAATGATATTGTGCAAGAATAACTCACACAGTAGGCTTTGTTCGTCAAATTTGGAAGCACAAAAGACATCTAAAAACATGTGAGTGGAATAGCACAGATAGGGCCTGTTCTCCATGACGGATTTTAACTGAAACAGGAAATAACATTCCCATAGAAAAATGGGGTAGGATAGGGACGTTCGCCTACACCCCAACAGATTGAGGGAAAGGTCATGGAGTTTTTGCATATCCATAGTTAGAACTTGAACCTGCTGCTATAACAGTAGCATCTGTTCCTCCTGCTTTTTTACAGCTTCCTTCCTCTTACACTCTTCCCAGCCTTTCTTCAACTCTTCTTTCATCTGTATTTCCTGTAAAGCGCTTATCTCCTTCTGATGTTCTTTCAACGAAATCACTCCCTGCCGAAGGGAGATTGCTTCCTATTTCCACTTCTGCAATTCGAAAATTAACAAAATTTTCTCAATACTCCATCCTATGACGAGACCCAGCGTTCCTCTGCATTCAATATAAACATAAATAATGGGTGTAGCAGCCTTTGTTGAATGGGTCTGCTCCACCTCTGTTGTTGGTTCTTGTGTAACAACAGCTTCATCAGTGGGATCTTGTGTATCATCCCCTTCATTTTCACCTAGAATAGCCTCTGTGTCCATTGTTTTTTCTTCTGTAACAGTAGTGGCCTCCATAGATTCTTGTGTATCGACATCTAGGTCAATTACTACAGGAGGCTCTGCTTTAACTGTTGGTTCTTGTGTAACAGTATCCTGAAGTTCTATTTATGTTTCCATTGGGCTGGTGTTTTCCCCACAGAACTTATACCCTGATGTTGTTAATCCTTGAAAACATGTTGTGCATACGGGTACTAAGATTTCCTTCCCCTCAGATAATCTTTGTTTCAACTATTCATTTTCCTTTCTTAGATTTTCAAGTTATAAAAGTAGGACATGAGTTTCATCCTTACCTGATGAGAAGGGTTATCTTTCTTCTTCTTCCGATCCTTTTGCTTCTTTCTGCTTTCTGGCTGTGGGAAAAGGTTCTATGGGCAAGTTAAATTTCACCCTCTTTTTTGGCCACCTGTCCCCAATTGGTTCGTCAGTGGGTTCTTTTCCAATTCTGACCCTGACAGGTCGAGTCTGGGCCTCAACTTCTGCCTGACTTCCTTTCGAAGTCGCGGCCTATTTTCTCCAGCTTGTCCTGGGCCTTTTTCACTTAAATTCTTCCCAGCTCCTTCCCTGCTGGCTTAGGGCATCCAACACGATCAATTTGATAAGTCCATGATTGGTCACACATGCTTCCGAATGTGATGTTGTCTTCACCACTGCCGCCATATGCTTAATGTTTCCCAATAAGTAGAATGGAAGGTTAATATTTTGTTGGTGCCTAAGATGATTGAGTAGAGGGAAGTGATAATTAAAAATGATTGTGGCTCTTCCCTCGCAAGTGATGTATTTGATTAAACCCAGGGCAACATCTACCCATGGCTGAGGGACTGATAACCTGTCAATTCCTCTTCCCTTCTTTTTCAAATGTTCTTCTCCTTCAAGGAAATCTTCCTTCAAATAGGGGTCATTGATTTTCCTATTGAACCATCTTCGTTCTTCTACTGGCAATGTGGTTACTCGGACAATCACTTCTTCTGTCACCTCTATTTGCAGGACCCTGACTCAGGTCTAATGGTTATTCAAATTCTAAGCGAATTTGATTGCAATAGCCTCATTCCAGCCTTGCAATTTCTGAAAATATTCAATCCACCCGACATCCCTAAATACCTGGTAGGCATTCGGATAGTTCTGCAAGGCATCCATGGAATCTGGCTCGTGTCTTACAGCTACTCCACCCATCTTGCTGTTATTCTGAATTCACTCCTTATTGCTCAACCCACTGTAATGTCGTTGCACTGCTTATTTCCTCTTGGCACCTTACTCTGCTTATCACGAATGAAGAGTTTTGGACGAGGATGCAAGGCTTCAGTTGAGGAGGGTGATGGGAGGTGACAGGATTTATGGATTACCAAATCGTACTTCACACATTCCTTTATAAATGTCCCGTTATGGAAAGTAATGGGTTCTAAGTACACACGCCTTTTTCGGCTGGATTTGGTCATCATTGGCTATTGTGCTATTAATTAGCTGCATGTGGGGTTAATAACGGATCATAACTACAGATTTCTTTCAATGATTACAAGATATATCCCCCCCCCTTTTTAATGGTGACAGTCGCCCACGGCCGTCACGGGAATATCATCACTTGCCATTAATCACCAAACTATTAAATGATGACGTTACCTTTTGAATGACGTACCTGAAGCGATGTGGAGGAGGAATTTGAATTTGCGGCGTATTGCTCGCAGTGATCGTGGCGATCCCGCTTGGCTGGCACAATTATTGTTACATGCAACAAAATAAGAAACAATGTTCATGGTTGTCGTTTGTTACATGTGTAACACACAAGACAACCTTCGTATTATTCTTCAGAAAACATGATGATTTGGAGAGATAGATAAAGAAAAAAACAAATGAATAACATCATATTGTAAAATATATCAGGAAGGAAGGATGATGTTTTGGGAAAGGTACAAATATGGGTGTAATAGCCGCCACAGGAGTGGTTTTCAACTGTTACAAATTGTCTGACTGCGCCCTGGGAGGAGATTTTCACAATCAAATTTTTATTATTATTTTATTTTATTTTATTTTTATTTTTATTTTTTATTTTTTATTTTTAAACATGTGTAACAGCTTCCACAAGGGTGGTTTTCAGCTGCAACACTTACTGGAATTTCAAATTTTAGGCTGCACAGGGAACGTTCCCCTGCTGCTGTAACATGAAGATCAGAGTCAGTGACAATGTTAACAAATGATTCCTTCGAAGCAGGTTGATGATATAACCTCAGACGATGCCCATTAACTAGTAACGTTGTCTTGGCACTGTCGATGGTGACCAATTGTACAGTCCCATTTTCAAAGATCGTGTCTACTTCGTAAGGACCTAGCCATTTGGTGCAGTGCTTGCCTTTGAAATCCTTGAACCTTGAATCATACAAGAGAGCCCAATCTCCTTTCTGGAATTTCTACTTCTTAATAAACCCGTCATGCCATCTAGCTCTCTGCTGTTGAAAGATCTATGTCTGTTGAATGGAAGCAATCCGTTTCTCTTCCAACTCATTGAGCTAGTTTAATCTTCGTTTTTGTGTTGTGCTTAAGTCCAGATTGACCTGGAATTCTGTTCTTAATGTCTTTATTTTGAACTCTATGGGGAATAAAGGATTCTTACCATACACCAATTCATATGGTGAGAAGCATGTAGTATTCCTCCATGTTGTTTTGTAAGCCCACAACACCTCTGGAAGTTTCTCCGCCCAACTCCTTCGATGGCTGGCTACTGTCTTCGTTAAGATTCCCTCAATGAATTTATTGGTGCTTTCTACTTGATCATTTTCTTGTGGGTGATAAGGTGAAGTGATCCTGTGATGAATTCCATACTTCTCAACCTGCTTCTTGATCAAATGAGATTGTGAACTGAAGCCCTCCATTCGTCACTATCTCCCTGGGTATCCTGAAGTGAATAAAAATATCTTCGAACAAGAAGTCTGAAACAACTTGCTTTGTAGCTCTAATTAGTGCCTTTGCTTCGACCCACTTTGTGACATAGTTGGTGCAGACCAATATGTATGATTTTTGTTGTGATGAAGGATTAATTGGCCCTACAAAGACGAGTGCCCATTTCTCAAATGGTTATATCACTATCTGAGGCTACAACGACACCTCATCTGATTTTAGAGGCTAGCCCATCCTTTGGCAGCTATCACATCCCTTCACAAACTTCTTTGCATCCTAGAATATAGTTGGCCATTAGTACCCTATTGAGATTACTTTATATCCCATCCTTTTGTGAGAAAAGTGCCCTCCACAGGGTTCCTCGTGACAAGCTTTCAAGATCTCAAAAACCTCATCTTCTCTAACACATCACCTAATCTGAAAGTTTGGCCCGGTGTGATAGAGATTGCCCTCTATCCAAGAGTAGGTATCACTTTGTTGTATGATCTTCCTCTTTTATTTGGAAGATAAATGGTGTGGGAATTTTCCTACAACAAGATAATTGGCTATATATGCATACCATGGTGAGTGAGTAGAGATGGAAAAAAGATATTCATCTGGAAAAGAATCCTCGGTAGGGGTGCAGTCATCACTTATAGTTAATCTAGAAAGAAAATCAGCAACCACATTATCTTTTATGGGTTTATCTAAAATAGTGATATCAAATTCATGTAACAACAATAACCATCGTGTAACTCTGCCATTAGTAACAGGTTTATTCATTGAAAATCGAATTGCAACATGGTTAGTGTGTACAAATACTTGATACTTGGTGATGTAGTGCCGAAATTTATTGATAGCATGCACTACTGCTAGGAATTCCTTCTCAGTCACTGTATAGTTGAGTTCAACTGGAGTTAAATTATTGCTGATGTAATAAATGGCATAAGGTTTATTTTCCTCCAGTTGCCCCAAAACAACACCCACAGCTATGTCAGATGCATCCATAGCGATATGGAATGGAAATCTCTAGTTTGGTCCTCGTAAAATAGGTGTTGTTGTTACACAATTATTAACTTCAGAAAGGCTTGCTCACACTTTCCTATCCACAAAAATTCTGCATCTTTCGTGAGAAAAGAAAATAGAAGAGATGCAATCCTTGAAATTTTTTCCATAAATATCCTGTAGTACCCCGCATGCCCCAAAAAACTACGTACCTCTTTTGGAGTTTTAGGAGTTGGGATTTTCAAGATTACCAAAATTTTTGCAGGGTTTGCCTTGATTCCATCTGCCAAATGAAATGTCCCAGCACAATTCCCTCGGTCATCATCATGTGTCATTTCTCTGTGCTCAAAGCAACATTAGTTTGTTCACAACGTTCCAACACCTTTTCCAAATTAACTAATGATGTTTCAAAGGCATCCCCATAGGGTGCAAAATCATCCGTAAATATTTCAAGACAGTCATTCAAGAGATCAGAATAAATACCCAATATTGCCCTCTGAAAAGTTGTTGGCGCATTGCAGAGGCCAAAAAGAGGGACTATGTATGCAAAAGTACCCCATAGGCAAGTTAAGGTTGTCTTGTCTTGGTCTTCCGGGGCAATCTTTATTTGATTATTGTTACACCATTTTTTGGTCATCTAAACTATTGTTATTAGATGGACCCAAGTACACCATGTAAGACCAATTTTACCCTAAGTAAAATTGCATTCACTGTGAAAAATAACTTAGTAAACCACCTTTATTAAGTTGTTTATGGTCTAAACAGGAAACCCCATGAGGAACTATTAAATAAATCTACATTTGTTTGATTTTCCTCAAGGAATAATTAGTTAAACAATAGTTTAATTAATATTCCTGATTATATTTAACCCAAAACAGGGAAATTAATTAGATAAATCATTATTTATCTTATTATTTCCTAAGAATAATTATTTAAACCTTATTTAAATAATATTCTTTGTTGAATATGACTAAATCACCCTTAAATAATTAAATAAATCATTATTTATTTGATTATTACTCCACCAAATTCGTAAAATGATAAATAAACCATTTATTTATTTATTATTTACAAATAAAGGGATTTGACCCAAGTCAAATTCCTTTTCCCTCCAACAAATATAATAAAATATTCCATAAAAGTTGGATCTAGATTTGGTTAATAATATTTTAATTATGCACCAATATATAGACTAACTCAGTATTTTGTTATAAATAGAAGGGTTTTCCCATTCATTTACCACCTTTTGTTGCCTAAAGATCACTTTGGATCTATACTTTTGGTCTGACTTTGATCCACCATCATAGTCATATTTTGCTACCATTTTTGTCTAGGTTTTCTACACCATCAAGAGAGAGGAATTTTAGATCTGAAGTGTTGAGGACTTACAAGAACCCATCCCATTGAGGAGAGCCGGTAACACCCTTCTGTGTTTTCCTCCCAGGTGCCATTAATACAAAATTCATTCAACATATCCTTGTATTTCTATTGGATGCATGGAGTAAATCTTGTTTTATCTACTGCTCAATGTCTTTTGATGCATATATCTAGATTTTTGCAGCATTTATCTTGATCAACTAACTGCAGATATGAAGATATTGGCAACCATCTTTGTTTTTAGGGTTATTTGTTATGCGTAGCTAAAGTGGTCTTTTTTCATACGCTTGGAATTAATATTCATACTAACAACTGGCGACTCCACACTGGTTTACAATTACGACCGCTGTCGTTTTTTTTATCCTTGCATATCCAACTGCTTAAAACCCTAGGATTTATCTTCAACCCCTTGTTTTTGCTTTTCTTGATGTTTTTTTTAACCTATAAAACCCCAAAACGATAAAAATTCTAACTTCCATGTGTTTTCAGACCTATTGTGCAGGTGACAGACATCAGCTGCAGTCGAGATGACAATTTTTTTTTAAATCTACTGCCCAGAGTGCTGGAAGTGCAGGTCACACTTTTTGGCCCAAAACTTGTGACCTGGAGCTTCAGGAAGCGGGAATCAGCCCAAAAACTGCGACCTCTGCTGAAAACAGGTCAAAAAGTGTGACTTGGATCTTTTGCAGAAGTTTTTCTGAAAGTTTTCTAGGTTTATCTGGGCCTCTGTTCAAGCTTGTCTGACCTCTGTATCTGCCCGTTTTGGACCTGTACTTGTTCTGTTTTACTCAACTAAGTGGGAACCTAGCCCCCTAGGGCTTCAGTACCCTCCACACTTTGTGGAAGAATTTTAGCTGCTGCAGGTTGTCTGAAATTTTCATAGTGTTCAGCCCTTTTTTCAGATCTGATACCTCACCTTCAGATCCGCTTCAGATCAGCTTGTTATCCATCCAAATCACCTCGTTTAGATTTGTTTGGGTTTTCCTCTAGGGTTCACTCCGTTTCCCTCCAGGAGATAGCCTTTCGCCACCTCATTTACAACAATTTTTCCTATGATTTGTTGTTTTTTTCTGCACCACTTTCCAACAGATTTTGACCTTTAGATCCCTGTCCCTCCCGACCTTAGATCTATTGGATAATTTGGTGTGTTTTGACTAGTTTTTTTCCCGCCTACAAACTACTTGTTGAGAGGCCCGCCTCCTTGGGTTTAGATTATTGCAGTTTTAACTATTTATTTACTATTATTTCAGTTTCATATATTGTTATCTGCAGGTTTATTTTCAGTTACATAGCACAATTTTTCTTTTTCTCTACAAACGTCTAGGTTTAAATGTTGGGTATACGACCAAAGTCCCACATTGACTAGAAGTGGGGAGGATCATGGGTATATAAGGATGGACAAATATCTCCATTGGTATGAGGCCTTTTGGGGTAAAGCCCATAAGCAAAGCCATGAGGGCTTAGGCCCAAAGTGGACAATATCGTACCATTATGGAGATATGTGGTGTCCAAAATCCTTACAAGTGGTATCAGAGCCATGCCCCGAAGTTAGCGAAGTGGATGAATCCTCGAATGCCGAACGAAGGTGGTGGGCCCCGGTAATATCACGATGGGATCCATGGATGAGCTCGGTTAGACAGGCGGTATGCTCCGGATTCTTCATGGACGTGTCCTGGTCCCAACACGGTGAAGAGGAGTTGACCTGGGATAGAGCAAGCTCTCGAGGCAAGTGGTGCCTCCATGTAAGGCGTGTGCTTCCAACGCATTGGAGCGGAGAATCCTGGTTGGTAGAGAGTGGATGGATGGATAATCGTTTGAGGGGAGGCTCGATGGTCCTTTGTTCGAGGGGAGGATTGTTGGGTATACGACCAAAGTCCCACATTGACTAGAAGTGGGGAGGATCATGGGCATATAAGGATGGAAAAATATCTCCATTGGTATGAGGCCTTTTGGGGTAAAGCCCATAAGCAAAGCCATGAGGGCTTAGGCCCAAAGTGGACAATATCATACCATTGTGGAGATATGTGGTGTCCAAAATCCTTACATTAAAAACTAAAATTTACACACTTTGCACACACACCCTAAGCGAAAAAGGGCTTGGTTAAAACCACCAAGAAAAGACTCTAAAATATTGAAATCAATTGATCCTACACCTCTCTGCCCTTGTTTCAACATTGTAATCAGTTGATCCTACACCTCCTTGCCCTTGTCGATCTCTTTTTCCCTTGTGTCGTGTTAGTGTCGTCATCATTGTGCCACCAAGGCGTTTATCCCGGAGACTTCTTGGCCTTCATCCTCAGTTTCCGGTAGGAAGACTTACTCCTCCGCGTAGGATTCGAATTAGTCCTCCTGTGAGTCCGCACTCCGACTCTTCTTCTGGTTCATTTGGTTCTCCTTCTTGTTCTACCTTCGGTCCTCCCCCTATCACCTTCACCATGTTTGGTGCAGGACCTGATGCTGGTGGTAACCCTGGACCTCGTGTTGGGAACACCACTAGTGGGACCGCAACGGACACTACCTCGGCTGTGCCCTTGCTCCCCTTCATGGCAGGCCTCAACCTCCCCGATTTTGACCAGTTGATAAATGACCCTATACACCACGACGCTAATTGGCCTGCTATGCCAACTAATCTCCCTTCCGACATCCCCAAGTTTGAAGGCCTTGCTGGAGAAGATCCTACAAATCATGTTTGATCTTTCCACATGCGGTTTTCGTCTAACTCCATTATCAATGACTTTATCCATCTTTAGTTGTTCCAACGTACGCTTATAGGTGAAGCTTCTAAGTGGTATGTTGATCAGGCCCCTTCCTCTCATACCACCTTTGCGACTCTTTCCCGGGATTTTTTTGTCTTACTCCCAGTTTCCCCTTCGTTATGACACTGGTACCGAACTCTTGACTTATTTCCGTCAATCGTATGCGACCCGTCTATCCGACCATGTACAGGAATGGCAGAGAAGAAAGAGCCTATGTCGAGCCCCTACCTTCGAATATCGTGTCTACATGGACTGGTTCCTTAGATCTCTCTTGCCACCTATCGGCAAAGATGTCGCATCGCACTTTCCTCAAACCAAAGAAGATGCTCTCCAAATTGCATTAAAATATGACCTGATCTACGCTTAGTCGGGTTAGGTTTATACCATTCTACCTGATCTTCCCAGACCCGGTGGTGCCAGCGCATTGGGGGCATCTCACGCCACCGACGGTATCGTTGGAGCTCTCTCGAATCCATACGCTCAACCTCCCATGGGCTATGGCTTTCCTCAGGCGAGGGACAACACCTCCTGCACTTTTCCCCCTCCTGGTAGCACGTATCCAAGATACAGCATGCCTCCTCCTTTTTCCCAACCTCCTGTTTACCACACTGTTACCCAACCTCCTGTTTACCACACTGTTACCCAACCTCCTTATTATCCATATACACAGCCTCGTGCTCCAGCTCCTCCATAATTAGCACCTCCTCCTCCCTTGCCTTCTCAACCCCCGCAACAACAACCACCACCCCCTCAGGGGCAGGTGTATGCACAGCAGGGCGCGACTAATCCTCCTCCCTCAAAAAATAAGAGGAAAGGCACTCAAAATCAAGCTGCCCCTGGTAATCCTGGACCTAATCAAGGTAATGCTCCTAACACTACGAACCAACAATAGGGCACTCAGCCCAAGCAAGACAGGTATGTTCCCACGAACAAGCCCTATTCTTGTTGTGGTGTTCATGGTCATTACACGCATGATTGTCCTCTTTTACCACAGATGCGGCAGCTGTGGGAGTCTCAAGAAACATTGCGAGGACAACAAGCCTCCCCTTCCGTCCCTCCCAGTTCTACGCCTAGTCATCCGGCTGTGCTTACTAATCCTTTCCCTCAACAAGGATTTGTGGCTACCCAACCACCTGAAGGTCAGGTGGCCACTCAACCTCTTCCATTTGGCACCTTCGATTACTAGATTCTCATGATGAACTCTGATCAACCTCTAACCGTAGACATCAATCTTCAGACTCGGTCCCATCAATACAACAAGCCTCTCGCTACAATTGTCCCCGAGCAGCCTCCTTTGGTCTCTACAGAGCCTCTTTCGACAACTAATGGTCCCTTGCAGATCCCTCAGCCTAAGGCAGAGGTTCATACCAAGATCCCTAAGGGACCACTACACTAAAATGCTACTTCTGGCAAAGCTGCCCATTCGTATAACATAGTAGATGATTTGGCACAATCCCCTACTGCCATTTCAACGCTAGAACTTCTCCAGTTGTGCCCTTCACGACGAAAAGCTCTACTATCTACCATGGGCATTGTAGATCCTTCCAACGATCGATTAATTGTCTTTGATGTTGAACGGTTAGAACATCCTCCTCTCCCTACTTCCGTTGCTTCCCAAATCCCAGTCAAGATCCGGAACGCCAACGTTTCCCAGTGCATCATTGATGAGGGGGCATCCACCTGTGTGATGTCTGCTTCGGTTTGGAAGCAACTCGGATCACCTGAGTTGGCTCCTTCCACGATCACTCTCCAAGCGTGGGATGGTCACGCCTCCCAGCCCATTGGCTTATTCTGCAATTGTCCTATTACTCTTGCAGGCAAGACTGTTTGCTTTGACGTAGAAGTCATAGATGCCCCCTTAGATTCAACATTCTATTGGGTCGTAGCTACACTTATGCGATGTTTGTTGTCCCTTTTGCAGTTCACCGCAATATGTCCTTCCCTCATAATGGAAAGATAGTCACCATTGACCAGTTGACATATTACAAACCGAAGTCTCAAACCTCCCCTGAGTCCATCATCTCTTTGGTGGCCAATAAGCAAATCGTCGATCCTTTGACCAGTGTCTCACCCAGAGTCTACAAATATTCCTCATTGCTTGGTACATTCCTTGGTCTTCCTCCTCCTGTCTCTGATCCCAGCTCATCGAATGTTTACATGATGCAATCGTCTCGGGCTGCCCTCAAGCAGCCGCCTTGACTAGTCAGCAACCTCCTCGCCCTCCGCAGCCTACTCCTAGCCCTTCAATTCAACCTTCTGGACCTCCTCCTCTTGGCCCTTCAGCTGGTATTCACGAGCCTCTTTACCCTCCTGGAATGGTTCCTCCAGGCCTTAACCATTTAGGAGCTGTCCTGCCTGGTCATTACCCCTCTGGTCAGATACCATTCCTAACCCCCCCTCCCGGAGTCTACACGGTACCTGTTATTGCCACCCTCTCTATGCCTAACCTGACCCTAGGGATTCCCGTCTAGCACCTTAATCCTCCAGCCGCTACCCTTCCAAGTCACCCCAAACCATATCTTGCTTTGACCCCGGTTCAACCATTCCCTATGACTTCTCCCACGGCTACAGTGCCTCAGCCACCTCAACAGGAACCTCCTCATGTTGCGATAGCTTCGGGTAACGGGGGTAAAGCCAATAAAGAAACTAAAGACAAGATTACCCCGACAAACCTTGCCCCTCCTTGGCCGCCAAGGCGCATTATCCAGTACGCTTTGTGTGATGTTGTCGGTCATGCCACCCATACTTGTCCAGAGTTGCCTCACCTTAAGCCCATGGTTAATGAGACATTTTCAGAATCTGACATCCCTGAGGTCTATGTCACTATACCTAATTCAGTCCCGAAACTCAAATCATTGCACACAAATCACCCTTGTGCTTTGTGTGATTTCCATGGCCACTACACTCACCTCTGTCCTCGCCTCGAAGAGTATCGTTCCTCTTTAGAAGCTTTCCACCAATTCGAGGCCAAGCGTAACAAGTACACCCCCTCCTTGTTCGCGAGTTTTTCCTCGGCAGAACCAGAGGATTGGCCTACTCCCATTGACATCCCTCCTCCTGATGTCGACATGACGGAGCCTTCGGCCACCATTTTCTACCTATCATCATCTATGAGACCCTCGATGGAAGCCCCCATGGAGACTTCCCCTGATGATCCGCTTGACCTCCCTTCAGCAATCACCTTGGGCTCAACATTGGTAGATCCTTTATCTGCTTACTCTTCGGTCATCCCCCATGACATTGCGCATGTGAGCCTTTCTTCACATGATGATGATTCATGTAGCTCTATCGCATCAGGTGGTCTCCCTTCCTCTAGTCACCCCATCTTCCACTATGATGAAGACATTATGGAAGCTATGACCGATCTTGACTTTCCGTGGGATGATATGCACCATTGTGCGTACTTCCTCCCGCAGCAGTCCCACGACCAATATGCTTTGGAAACTAAAGACTTCATTCCTAATGGAGTCGATTGGTTTATAAATCCAATTCCTGCACCTGATGCTTTCGAAGAAGGAAATATGGCCAATATCTCTCCTACCATTAAAATTGACATTTCTAACAAACCAGGGATAGAAGAAAATATCACCTTGGGCACCCATTGCACCCCGGTAGAGGTTGAGGCTTACACTAAGCTATTCAAATAATTCCATGATATTTTCGACTGGTCCTATTCAGAAATGCCCGGACTTGATCTTGCCATTGTCGAACACCATATCGATACATGGCCTGATGCCAATCCTGTTCGTCAAAAGTTAAGACCCATTAATCCTTCCAGACGAGAAGCTATCAAAGCTAAAATCGATAAGCTCAAGCAGGCTGGTTTTATCTATCCCATTGAATACACCACTTGGGTGTCCAATCCGGTTCCTGTTCTCAAGAAACAAGGCACCATCTGTGTCTGCACTGACTTTCACGATCTGAACAGAGCTTGTCCCAAATACAACTTCCCCACACCATTCATTGACCAAATCATTGATGAATGTGCAGGGCACGAGGTTCTATCCTTTATGGATGGTTTCTTCGGGTACAACCAAATTGTTATTCGTCGTGTTGATCAACTTAAAACCGTGTTCATTAGTCTGTGGGGAACCTTTGCCTATCGAGTCATGCCGTTCGGCCTTAAAAATGTAGGAGCCACTTTTCATTGGGCTATGTCTTACTGTTTCCATGACCTGGCTCTTTAGACGACCTAACTGTGTGTTCTAAACATCGGGCGCAACACCTCCACGATCTGCATACCGTCTTTCTCCGATGTCGCAAGTATAATATCCGCCTCAACCCGCCGAAGTGTGTCTTTTGTGTCCCTATCGGCCGTCTTCTAGGCTTCATTGTGTCTAAAGATGGTATCATGCTTGACCCATTGAAAGTTCAAGCCATCCTTGAGCTTCCTATCCCTCGTACTTTACGCCAGTTACAAAGCCTCCAAGGCAAAGCTAATTTCCTTCACCGGTTCGTACCTGACTATGCCAGCACCACACATGGGTTCCTTAGACTCCTCCACTCTAATATCCCTTTTGTCTGGGATGCCTATGCTCAAGATTCTTTTGATGCCCTAAAGCATGCTCTCACGTCCGCTCCCTTGATTCGTCCACCTGACTTTGACAGGTATTTCATCCTGTATATTTCCGCATCCACCCACTCAGTCGCTGGAGTCCTCATTCAAGAAGATGACAATGGAATTGAGCATGTTATCTATTATGTTAGTAAGAACCTAGTAGGACCTCCTGTATCCTACTCACGTGAAGAGAAATTAGCACTGGTTGTCGTGTTCTTGGTCCAGAAACTTTGTCATTACATCCTCATGTGTTCCACCAAGGTCGTGACTAATTCCAATCCTATGGCCTTCCTATTGAGTCGTTGAATCATCAATGGGAAGTACGCCCGTTGGATCGTGATCCTCCAGGAATTTGATCTTGAATTTGTCACACCAAAAAGTAAGAAATGTTTAGCCCTCACTGAACTCATTTCCGAACTACTTACAGGTACGCAGGATCCTCCAGTTAATGATAATTTCCCCAATGAACATTTATTTTCCATTACCACCGATGACCCTTGGTATGGGGACATCCTCACTTATTTGCAAACCCAAAAGTTTTCCCTCCATCTTGACTGTGATTCTCGATGACATATCTGACACCAGGCTCCCCACTGCCTTCTTATCGATGACGACGTTTATGTCGCAGTGTAGATTCTGTCCTTCATTGCTGTCTCACACACACTGAAGCAGAGCAAGTCCTCAATGCCTATCATAGCGGCGCTTGTGGTGGCCACCTCTCTGGTTTGGCCATTGCCCAGAAAATCATGTGCACTAGTTACTTTTGGCCTTCTCTCTTTGGTGATTACATTGAGGTAGTCAAACACTGGCCCAATTGCCAACTTTTTTCCCCTAAGGCACGAGCTCCTCCAGCTCCCCTCCATCCTATCATCTCAGCTGGTCCCTTCTGTAAGTGGGCCATAGACTTTATGGAGTGTTGACCGTCATCAGCTGGTCCATAAGTATATCATCATGGCAGTTGACTATTTTACCAAATGGGCTGAGGCCATGTCAACGTTTAACAACATGGCAGCTACCACAACCCTCTTTTTCTTTAACCATGTGATCACTTGATTCAGAGTTATGAAACAATTGGTCTCTGACCATGGCCAAAATTTTGAAGATGAGATATGGCGTGAGATATCCTCACTGTTGGGCTTTGAGCACCAATATTCCTCCTCTTATTACCCCCAAGGTAATGGCCAAGTTGAAGCAGTCAATAAAATCCTTAAAGCCATGCTTCAACGGATGGTGGATAAGCACAAAACTAACTGGCACCTTATGCTCTTCCCTACTTTATGGGCCTATAGAACTTTTGTTAAAACCGCCACATGGTTTACTCCTTTCCACCTTATTTTTGGAGAGGAGGCAGTATTACCGATCGAGTGTGAAATCCCTTCCCTTCATCTAGCTGACGAACTTCTCCCTGACACCCAACCTTTATAACATCGACTTATCATGCTTGAGCGCACTTCTGAAGACCGTCGTGTTGCATTGCAAACCATTGAAGCGGCTAAGAAATGCACCAAAGCTCAATATGACCGAAAAGTCCACCCTCCTACCTTTCACAAAGGTGATTTTGTTATGGTGTATGACCAGGCCCATGATGTCCTTCGTCATGAGAAGTTTGACTCATTATGGCTAGGACCTTACATCATCAGTAAGGATTTAGGTAAGGGGGCATATCTATTAGAGGACTTCGAAGGCCATCTCCTTCCCAATCCTTGCAATGCACTCTATCTAAAGAGATATTACCCTTAGCATTCCCTTCCGGAAATGCATGTTTTATTTTCTTTAGGTAGGCAGCTCATGCTTTTTATGATTTGATACTTCACCAAGACACATTTTGTCCATGAAGCATCACTTCACTACTCCCCAAAATCAAATTTATTCACTTACAACACTTGTACTTGGGGGAACCATTTTTCCTCCATACTTTTCCATGCTCGTGTTGATTTTTGTTGTGAGTAACCACTATGTACTCATGTTTTTATGGTCTCCATTGGACCTTTTTTGTGTGGCAGCACCATCAAGTCACCTTTGTTAGAGCATCCAAGTTGAGTCATCATTGCATTCATGGAGTCTATCCCGAGTCCCTTTGTCTCCCGCTATAGTCCTCCATCCTTCATTGCTTGGTCCCTCTCTCGTGTCGCACATTATGGCCTTCAGTCCCATTGTCCCCTATCCCTCACAATATTGTGTCAGTCACTGCCAGGTCTTCCATGCCCTTTATGCTCTAACAAGGGAAGTCGTTCGTCCGCTACTCAGTCCCCCCCATTTCATCATCATCATTGGTGTTAATCTATCAGTCACTCTACTATTTTCTCTCATGCCTTAGTTGAGGATCCCTTATTTCCTCACCTATGGCAGACCTCCTTATGTCGACATCAACTCATTCATTCCAGAAGACAGGTCTATAGGGCGGTGTACCTTGGTTCCATCTTCCACTCTTGTTTGGTGCCTCGGATCAGGCAAAGGGACTCCTTATTGCCATTTGACTTGATTGTTTCTCAGCTCCAGCTCCTTTCAGCATGATCGAGATCCGTATACTTGATGGTTCAGTGATGCAGCAGATGATATCGGTGATTCCCGGGTGTGTGTGAGATGTCTCAGCCCTCATGAGGGGGTGGCCCTACAAGTAGCCCCCCACATACCCGGATGACCTCTTCATTACAGCCTTTGATGCACCTCCGTACATTTGATGATGTCGGCCTTAGCCGCTTGCAACGCCTTTTTGTTTGCATATATCAGTCAGATTTTCAGAACCCTTTCCTTTTTACAGGGGCATCTGGGTTGTATTTATATCTCATGTACTCAGATATTATTGTACAAGTCCTCGCTGTTATCCCAGGCACAATATGTATGTGGGATTCATTATCATGTGGTTTATATGGCTCACGTTTATGCTAGCATGTACTATATTATTAAGTCCATTGTTTACTGGACGCCTTATTCTTTGTACTTTGTCTCAGCAGACATAGGTATGCCTCCCCCGTCGCTTACTCATAAAAGATACTTGTTGCACCTATAAGTCTCGCCTCCTCAAGGTCTAGTCCTTTCAGCACTTTAGTCTACCTTATACTTCTCTCTCTTTGACTTCCCCTTCGATGTCTAGTGATTGAGTTCTTACAACGTACTTCAGACATACGATTAGCCCCTAATGCTCGCACGCTGGGGGGCAATCTGTTACACCATTTTTTGGTCATCTAAACTATTGTTATTAGATGGACCAAAGTACACCATGTAAGACCAATTTTACCCTAATTAAAATTGCATTCACTATGAAAAATAACTTAGTAAACCACCTTTATTAAGTTGTTTATGGTCTAAACAGGGAACCCCATGAGGAAATGTTAAATAAATCCACATTTGTTTGATTTTCCTCAAGGAATAATTAGTTAAACAACAGTTTAATTAATATTCCTGATTATATTTAACCCAAAACAGGGAAATTAATTAGATAAATCATCATTTATCTTATTATTTCCTAAGAATAATTATTTAAACCTTATTTAAATAATATTCTTTGTTGAATATGACTAAATCACCCTTAAATAATTAAATAAATCATTATTTATTTGATTATTACTCACCCACATCCTTAAAATGATAAATAAATCATTTATTTATTTATTATTTACAAATAAAGGGATTTGACCCAAGTCAAATTCCTTCTCCCTCCAACAAATATAATAAAATATTCCATAAAAGTTGGATCTTGATTTGGTTAATAATATTTTAATTATGCACCAATATCTAGACTAACTCAATATTTTGTTATAAATAGAAGGGTTTTCCCATTCATTTAAAACCTTTTGTTGCCTAAAGATCACTCTGGATCTATACTTTTGGTCTGACTATTGATCCACCATCATAGTCATATTTTGCTACCATTTTTGTCTAGGTTTTCTACACCATCAAGAGAGAGGAATTTTAGATCTGAAGTGTTGAGGACTTACAAGAACCCATCCCATTGAGGAGAGCTAGTAACACCCTTCTGTGTTTTCCTCCCAGGTGCCATTAATACAAAATTCATTCAACATATCCTTGTATTTCTATTGGATGCATGGAGTAAATCTTGTTTTATCTACTGCTCAATGTCTTTTGATGCATATATCTAGATTTTTGCAGCATTTATCTTGATCAACTAACTGCAGATATGAAGATATTGGCAACCATCTTTGTTTTTAGGGTTATTTTTTATGCGCAGCTAAAGTGGTCTTTTTTCGTACGCTTGGAATTAATATTCATACTAACAATTATAGCTACTGAACCCATCCAGGAATGAAAAAAACTTTTTCCCAGAGAGAGTATCCAGGACCTGGTCAATGAATGGTAAAGGGAAATGGTCCTTTTGAGTGGCCTTGTTAAGCTCTCTATAGTCTACACAGACTCTCCACTTGTCGTTATTTTTCGGAACTATGACAAACGTAGACACCCACTAGCTGTCAGAAATGGGGTAGATGAAATTAGCATTAAGGAGTTTCTGCAATTCCTCTTTCACTATATCCTTACGTGCGGGATTCATTCAGCGTCGCGGTTGTCTAAGTGGTTTACAGTCCTCTTTAAGGTAAATGTGGTGAGTGCATAAGTGAGGGTGGATTCCTTTCATATCAATATAGTCCCATGCAAATGCCTTTCTATATTTCTGTAACAACTGTATCAATAATATGTTTTGTTCAACAATCAGGTTAGGATTAATGTTCAAATATTTCTCAGGTTCAATTTCAACAGGACTGCTGGAAGTATGTGGAGTAGTTTTCAAATGTTCAATAAATGCATCATCTACCTCATCTTCTTCCCCCATATCTATAATGGAGGAAACAGAGAGTGAATTGCTAATAAAACCATTAATGATATCATCCTCTATTTCATCCTTAAATTATTGGGCTTTTCCAAGTTTGAGGATAGGTAGGGAAAGATCAGATTCAGGTTCAAATGCATCCCATCAGGGACTATTCAAATCCATATGAGGTTTTGTTGGGGGGTAAAGGTTCAAGTTATGAGTGGCCTGCCCATCTGAGATCACCATAGATCCAGACCTACATCTGATATATGCATCTGGAGTGGCTAGCCACGACCTTCACAAGATTAAAGGATGACCCCCCAGGTTGGATTTGGTTTGTAAAGTGATAAAATCAACCGGCTAATTCCAAGAAGCCACAGTCATAACCACATCTTCTATCATTCCCTTGGGCTTGACACCTTACCTATCTGCTAATTAGTGCACAATGGGTGTAGGTATAAGTCCATGAAGTCTTAGGGAGATAAAGAGATCTTTGGTCATGACATTAATGGATGCCCCCAAATCAATCAAAGTATTAGTTATGAGTTGGTCATCAATATGGACAGTCATTGTAGGATTCCCTGGGTCATTATATTTAGTCAACAAAGGCTGATCAATCATAAGTTCAGACAGTTTCCCCATAACATGGATAGTAGCAAGGTCTTTTGATTTTCTTCTAGGATTTTTGACACACAGTTATCGCATTGTTTTGGCATTGATAGGTACTTCCTTGAGAGCTTGTAATAGCGGAATCCACACATAAAAATTTTGCAATTCTTTGAGGAACTGAGATTCAGTTTATGAGGTTGGCCCAGTTTCAATTAATCGTCGAGGGTATGGAGGACCTCGAACCTTAACAGCTAAGTCAGCTGTCACAGATCCACCAACCTTGCTCGGGTTGGTTGATGTAGAAATAGCAGGCCTTCCCGAGCCGGCTGCTACTGGTGTATCAGTTGTTACACGTGTAACAACTATCTTAGAATCGACTATATCCTTTCTAGGTGACTCACATTCTTCTTTGATAATAATGGGTGTATGTTCAAGTTTGATTACTTTTCCCGATCGAAACTGAACCTCGTTAAGCCCAATAGGAGTAATACGATAACTCTAGAAGGTAACCAAGATGTCTATGCTCTGAGCTACCTTATTATTCGGATTGGGGTTAGGTTGCATAGGTAATTGGGGTCAGACAGGAGGTGTAGGATTTTGAAGAGACGACAGTTGTAACTACTGCTGCATTGGTAGTGCAAGGGGTAGTGGACCTTCACCGTTACCTCTCCAATTCTGGTTCCAAGGATGAGATTGCGATGGAGGATATTGCATTGGTGGAGGGGAAGGCCACTGGTTCCATGGTGAAGGAAGTTGTGTTAAGGAAGGAGTAGGATATTGCCAGGGAAATTGTTGACTATTATAAACATTATTCTAAGGATTAGAAGAGGAAAAATATGGAGGCATACTTGTAGGTCGTGGCTGCCATGGTCTCTTTGATCCAATGAAGTAGGAAGACTAGACATCCTCGCTTGATTCTTGAAGTACAACCTTCAGTCTAGCCATTTTAGGACACTGATTCGTAGAATGTGCCAATTCATAGACGTTGCATAGGCTGACGCTATTCAGTCCACTTTCTCTTTCTAAATGTTTCTTTTTGCATCGAGGACAAAATATCGCTAAGGATGCTTCAACTTCTGCTTGTGCTTTCTTAACTTGTACCTTAGTGATCTAGGCAGAGAGAGTGCTAAAGAGGTCAATTTTAAAATCCTCAAATAGATTTCCAATCTCTACTTTGGTTACTCCTCCACTTGTGGACTTCTGTATCCAGATTGAAGGGTCCCGAATTGAAATCCTCCCCTTGACCGTTCCTCTTGAACTCCGCAGACAGAGCTTCATTATTTCTTCAAGCAGTTCTTGCGATATGTATCCTTTTCCCAACATATTTAAATGCTCCAGAAAGTCATCTCTTATACCTCTTAAGAATATTGGTTTCAGAATTTCTAGGGCTAAGTTACTAAACTTATACCTTCGTAAATTGTAATGGAATCGTTCCATATAGTCTTCCAATCTCTCCTCCTCCTTTTGTGCAATTCTAAAGATCTCTTCCTTCAAATCCTTGGTTCGGTAGTAATCCTGATACTTAAAGAGAAAGGCCTCCCTCATGTTATTCCAAGTTCGAATCGTGCCAGCACCCAGTCTCATGAACCATCTTAATGTTGCCCATTTTAGAGTAGCAGGAAACAATTTCAGCTTATTAGCGTCTGAAGTGTAGTCATAACCTCTACACAACACATTGAATTTGAACAAAAAGGTATCAGGATCTTCAACAACCATCCCTTAAAATTACGGTAGGGATGATAAAGGAATGTTTTTCATAGGAGAATCATCCTATGTCGCCATTATCAGGAATTAAAAAGTAATAGAACTATATGTCTTGACATTCTTGTCCCCCATGGATGATCCTTCCTGATGGGATGAAATGACCTCAGAATATGCAGGAGATTGAAAAATAAATAAAGGATCGAGCTGTTCCAGGACCAACTGTTTCACCACACTACCGACATACAAATGATGATAAACTAAATGTTGTTCCTCAGGTCCCTAATGCTCCCCACTGTTCTCGCCTTGTACTTCAATTTTTAGATCTTGATCAATGATTTTCCCCTACTGTTTTAGATCTGGAGTCTTGATATCAGAATTGGATATGTTGTTTTAAGGGTGGTGAGGCCTAGACACTGAAGGCATAGTTGCCTCAGGCTTTGATATAGTAGCATCTTTCTGTGGTCTCGTCCTCCTATTATCTCTGTATGAAGTAGATTGTTCCCTTTCTGCTTTTGAGATGATATCTCCAAATAATGTCTTTCTTCCCAAGTATGCACTCTCCTTTTCCTTTTTCCCGTCTTTATCGTAGTTAGTAGAGTGGGGGGTGTTTGTGGATTTTTATATTGTCCTACTGACACACATGGACCCTATGTGTATCAATTAATTCTATAAGTGCTTCAGTTTATACAACAGTGAACCTGCCCAAGTATGTTAGGGCGATGCGCAAGTTCTTACCTCTCGTCTTACTGCCCAACAATTGTATAGGTTAAGACACACTAAAGAAAATACCCGAAAATTCACACTTCTAAGTGTCCTAGAAGGACATTGGTGAGCCCGCCCAGGTATGTTAGAGCAATGTGCAGGTTCTTACCTCTCGTCTTACCACCCGGCAATTGTGTCGTTGAAGACACACTAAAAAAACACATAAATTGCACCTCTAAGTGCCCTAGTGTAGCAATGGTGAGCCCGCCTAGGTATGTTAGAGCGATGTGCAGGTTATTACCTCTCGCCTTACCGCCCAGTAGTTGCAGAATAGGTACACTCTATCATCTAACAAACAAGTGTGGTTGATTGGATCGTCACTGCCATCCCCGACAACGGCGCCAAAATGTTGGACTGTATTAATCACTATTAAATGACTAAAACGGTACACATAAATTATCAATCTAGGGACGTCTTTTATTTCAATGATAGTCACACTGTCTATGTCGATACATCAAACCAGAAGCAAATCCAAATAAAGGAAATTGTTGCTGAATTAAATGCTGGAAGGAATCACTCACGCGTAAATAAAACGATCTACAAGACTGTGATCATGCTTCAATTAATATGTACCTAGCGTGCCACAAAACAATTACCTAGTTGGTATCTCTAATCACACATGTGTAACAACATATATAATATTGGAATTGAAGCAGATCTATTCACAGCTAGAACAACATCAACATCACTTCCACTGATACATAAAGAAAAATAATAAATATATACAGCTACCTTAACTGCTGCAATCCCTGCTAAAGAGGAGGGCCCTTCCTCCCTAGCAGGGCACAGGAAGAGAAAGAACTTAAATGGAAACTAAACTAGATAATGCATGTAACAGCAGCAACAAGATAACTTGTATTCATGTGACCA
Organism: Pinus albicaulis; assembly: GCA_034641835.2. Lineage (NCBI taxonomy): Eukaryota > Viridiplantae > Streptophyta > Pinopsida > Pinales > Pinaceae > Pinus > Pinus albicaulis. Next base: position 1,565,837,634 of record CM076584.1, read on the forward strand.
AAATTACATATCCAAGGTAATAATGTTCTCTGCTAACCTTTCGACCTCAAGGGTCGAGAATTATATAGTGGTTACATCTTCGTAATAGAATACATATAGTTACAACCACTTCTTAATAAAAATTCTAACTGGAAGAATATAGATTACAATCAAAACCGCCTAAAGGTTGTTATCCTAAAATACAATACGTAACAACTTCTACAGTTGTTGTGGAAAATCACATCTATAGCGTAACAACAATCGAGGATAGGTAGGCATCAGAAGTTGACGATATCCAGTTACCAGTACAGCTGTAACATTAGTTCATCTAGCGGGTCTTTAACAACACCATGATGTAACAACGTCGTGGTGTAACAACTCACTGTAACAAAACACGTTTAACTGCTCCTATACGCCTCATGCTCTAGATATTTTGTGCTAAAAATAATATCTGGAAGGAAAAAAAAAGACCAGAGAACTTCTCCAAACATTCAATCCCAGTTAGTCATAAAAAATACATGATACATCATAATAATCGATGAAATGGCAAGATAATCAAAATAAGGTGAAACAACATTGTTTAAGATAGAAAGGTAGGAAAAATAGATAAAGATAGTCCCAATGGTTGTAGTCACAAGGTAAAATGGGGGAAACAAATGTAGGAAATAAGTACAAAACACGCACCCAACACATTTTAGGGAATATTCCATAGAATATTTTTTTATGGAGAATCTTGAGGAATCTTTAAGATTCCCTTAGAGGTAGAATTTTGACCATGTCAAAAATATGCCGAGTTTATTCTAATTTTTCTCTATTTTTCGCATGGAAAGTGATGGTGTAATCAGTTTCCTCATATGAGCAAGCGAATTTCAGTCAACTTGCAACAAAAAATCTTTATGGAATCTTGAGGAATATTGGAGATTCCCTAGAGGCCAAATTTTCACAGCCTCAGAACCAGACCGAATTTATACTCATTTTTCTTAGTTCTTTGCAAGGAATGTGATGACGTGATCATATTTGTCATTTGGGAAGCCAAATTCCAGTCAACTAGCGGGAAGGAATCTTTGGGGTAATATATGAGATTCCCGAGGGTCTAGATTTGACCGAGTCAGAATGGGGTCATGTTTATACTCATTTGAACAAGTTTTTCAGTATGATTTCAACCGCCATTTCCATTTCTTTAGCAAAGGTGTACATTTTCAGGCCATCCCCGAAAGTGGAGGTATAAGATGCGTTGTTGCCATGTGTTATTTTAATTTTTGTTGAGATGGTGAATTTATTTTTAGATCCATGTACTCCACTTTGTGAGAGGATCCTTGTATGCCACTTCATGTGAGAGTTTGATATTTTGTCATATTGAAGGAGAGATTTTATGAGTGATATTTCTTATAGAATAGAGTCTTGTGGAGAGCCATTCCACTCTATTTAAGGTAGTTATTCCAAGTATTGAAAAATAATACATCATGTATTAATCACCATCTTGCAACATTTAATGAAGCGACCTCCCCACTCTTGACATCGAGCCCAAAGATGTAACCCACACTAGGTGAACTTCGTTATCAACATGTGTGTGTTCTTTGATTTGATGGTCGTCCTTATGTTTCCTCTTCTTTAAAGTATGCACATGTGTTTTTTCATACTCTTTCACATGCAATTCTACTAACATCACAAAAGTAAAAGATGTTGGTTAATTTCGATAGCTCAGAGAACCTAGATCAAGTATGTGGGGACAATTCCAGCCAGAAGATTCCCAGTGCAGAACTTTGCAGTCCAGTTTCTAGTGGAGGAGGACAATGTGAGTTGCCAGGAGGGAGAAAATATATTTCCCATAGGCATATCAAGATTTAGATGGAGAAACCTTATGGAAATTAGTGCTTCAGAATCTAGGGAGATCAGACTCATTATTGCAGTAGTTTTAGTAGCACTGCAGAAGACTTAGCAAGCAGTAACACCAACAATATGAGTAAATCATATTTTTCCATGTTTGCAACCATAGCTCCAGGAGAGAGATGGGGAGATATGGAGTTGTATTCCTAGAGAGTAGCATACATGGGCATGGTCGATTGAGATGTCCAACTCATGGATCATTACCTTACTATAGGGGCCCATAATATTCAGTAGCGAGACAGATCAATGTCAGTGATGCAGTCAGATTCCAAAGTGAAAATTGTAGACTAGTAGCACTCAGGTGCTAGGGAGTGCAGTGCAAAGTTAACAACATCACAGAGTCTTTAGTGTAAAATGCAAAAGCTAGTAGTAGTAAGGAATTGGGAGACAAATGCATCATACTGAACACAATTGATTTAGTATTTTGGATGCTTAGAAATTGCAGTAGTTTCAGTTGCAACAACAACAAATGAGAGGGAGTCACAGTGCAGATGTAGAGTTGGAAATAATATGGGAGTGTTAGCAGCAGCATGGATGCAACAATAGAGTTGCATAGTAATTGGTCGGAGAAGGGTAGACATCATCGACGCGACAAAGGGTGGTAGAGAGAGAGGGTGTTGTGACAGGAGGTGCAGTACTAGAACACCTTCCTCGCCAAGAGGGAGTGTTAGTTTTTGTAGTATCAGAGGTTTTCTAGTCTCGAAACTTTGTGGAGAGGTTAAAACACGAGAGATCTCCATAACCCACCAATTGTTTCTGTAAATTCCACCTAAAAATGTCTCAATTATATTATTATCCAATATTTTAATTATTTCCTAAGTCTAAACTTAGGGAAAGGGTTAATTAATCAGTATTAATTGTGATAAGGTGAGAATTATATAGAAAATCACACAGATCGACAAGGAAACTATCTGGGTCCTTGATTAAGTTTTAATCTTGGTCATTGGTGCTCCAACAGAGGATTATAAGAATAAGTTGAAGGATAGATGGAGAACACACTTGTGGAGTTGAACTTCCTTAGTAGTTCAATTTACAGAGAGTAGTAACAGTTTCAGAAAAGCCAAAGAAGGAAGCAAAGACATTGAGGGGCAGGGAAAATGAGTTTGGAGGAAAGTTTTTTCAGATCCGAAGAGTCAGCTACATGAAGGCCAAGTTTCCTTAGTGAGGTTACACGGAAGCTTTAGAGGCAAAGTTTGATTTGGCCAGACAAAGGGTCAATTCAGTTGTTGAAGGCCGGGAAGATTTCCAGACGGTGCCAGTGAGTCATTCTTAGAGGTTGGATTGGGAAAAAGACTTGATCAGTTGCAGTTCCAGGAAGAGCGTTCTAATTCCTCTGCATGTTTGACGAATGGGTTTCGTGGATCCCATTCAGATCTAGTTTTAGAGCTGGATCAGTGCCGAGTGAGGCAAAATTTGTCTCACTAATTTTTGTGGCCAATTTCTCATGTAGTGGATTTCCATTTTGTGCATCCATATTGTACTCAAAATTTCACTGTTGTATAATAATAAAAACCCTTAGCTGTTGCACTGGTTTTCCCAAGTTGGGTTTTTCCACGGACATTTGTCCAAAAATAATTGTGTTAATATCTGTGTGTGTGTGTGTTAATATTTTCTTAGTTTCCAACACTACTTTATTTTACAGTTTATTTGTGAAGGTTGCAGTGCGAATTATTTGGTATTTGTCGTAGCAGATAAATTGTTAAATTAATTAACAAATAGAAAAATAATTTCGAGTTGTTGTAATAGGATTTCAATAGTATTAAATTTTTCACAACTTCCTTTTCATAAGACACATTAGAACAAGAAGAATGATTAAATGGATTTTCAACACTCTTGAAAAGGTGATAATTAAATGGATCTTTGTCCTAATCAAAACTAATTGGAAATTCATTATTTATTAGATTCAAGGTAGCCCCTTCATTGTCTAAAGTAACATTTGTGCAAAGAGAAATTGTTGAATTATAAACATATGAATTACTGTCATTAAAAAGATAAATATAAAGAAAGAAATGACTATTTGAAGATATGACCCTAAAAATTTCTCTGCTTGTAGATTTTTGCTCATTTTCCATAATGCAAATTTCAGATTCTTCATCATGTATTTGGCTAACCACATTTTCTTGAAGATTAATGCTTTGATGCCCCAAATTTTATTATTGATCATTAATTTCAACATGAAAAAATTCATAATATTTTTTGGCAACTTGCACATTGTTGGAATTTTCAAATTGCATTGTTACTTGATGAGTTTCAGCGGGATTATAAACAATAGATTCACTAGCAGTTGATTCTGCAATAACGACATGATTTAAAGCATTCTTGAGATCAATGTTATTTATGTTGAATATGCTTTTGCTTTCCTAAGAAGGGTGATTAACAAATTTTCCATTTTTTCTTGAATATGCTAAGCCATGCTATTATTAATAAGTGGCCCTCCTTCTAGCACCAAAAATTTTGATGGCCAAAAAAATGACCGAAATCAACAATGGGAAGATCACTCGATCAGAGCCCCAAACTAAGCCCTTATCCATTTAGAATGACGACTATGATTAGTTCTAATGGGTCTAATAACCCTCTCACCCTTCCTGTTGATTTGTGATGTCTTTGTTTACTTATGAACAAGAAGAGTCAATCAGACTTACCCTCTCACTGCATGCTTGCAAGAAAGTAGTCCTTAAGTCGACATAAAAACTCATCCAAGATACCAATGATATTTATCCTACGTAAGGAGACTTCTAATAATGCAATTAATTAATCAAACACTAAATCAAAATTTAAATCTAAATGCAATCTAATCTATCATGCAAGCCTAAATCTATCTCGACTAGGAAGACATTGTTCTTATCCCAATAGAGCAAGATAATGAAATTTGGACCAACTTTAATTTAGAATATGAATGAAGTTAACAAACCAAGGGAATTGTTCCAGCACTTGCTACTAATTCAAACAAATATGCATATTCAACTATGTGATAAATAGTTATCAGGTCTTTTTTGCACATACCTCTAAATTCAAATAAAAATGAATTCAAAATCAACAGAATGATTGCACCATAGAAATAGTTTTCATATTGCAATAATGATATAAACAAAGATAAACATGTCACCAATCTGGTAAATAGTTATTAGTATTAATATGTCTATCTATTTGAATTCAATTTTCAATTTAAATGGCTCGTATCCATCTTGAAAAGACAACTTCTCAATGTTTAAATAAGCATGCAATTAAATGAAATTCAAAAAAGTGAAAAAACCAATAATCAAATACTTATCTAAATCAATAATTTAATCAAATATTGAATTAAAATGAGGAGTATCGATCAACCTTTAACCTTAACAATAGTATACAAAATTTGCAAATCTATTCATAGCTTTTGAGTACATAATTTTTCAAAAACAATCATGATAGCATGAAAATTTTGGAGCTAAAATACACATCTTAAGATCTGGTCCAAAGATGGCCAATCTTTTACAAAATTCAAACCTCTACAATAGTGCAAAAAACCCTTTTTTACTGAGAAATTCGAACTATTTCTCCTTCTCTCAATTGTTATTTATAATTACAAACACGAGAGTTGTTGAAAGAATGGCCAAGATATCTTATTTTAGTTGGAAAAATTATCTTTCTCTTCTTTGTTGATGCAATTCCATTGCTCCAAGATTCCCTTTCCTCGTCCTTTCCAACATGTTCTCATTAAAATCAATCAAAATAAAAATTAAAACCAATTAAAATGAGAAAAAATCATATTTTCTAAATTGTGAAAAACAAATTAACCAATCTAATGCTAATTTAATATATTAATAAAACTAGATCTAAGCTCTCCCTTGATTTCTTGCAAAGATAATATTGGAAAAATCGATCTTCTAAAATGAATTTGCAACAACAAACCACTTTGGGCCAACGAAAACTCTCCAAAACAAACTCAAAATTTATTTTTTAGGTTGCAATTTTCTAGTTGTAGATTCTGCTAAATTTTTGAAGTGGTTAAGTTCCAAATCTCACCATGTAACCTCTTTCATATCATTCTCCATGAAATTAGGTTTCCAACTAGCCCTCATTTGGTCAATTTTGTTGAATATATTTCAAAATATCAACTGTCAAAGTCTAAGTTTCAAAACTGGAAAATTAAGTGTGATAGGGATTTTTTAAATAAAATTGTAATTTAATCAAATTAAAAATATTAAAAAATTAAATATAAATAATTATAAATAAAACAAAAATATATATAATGAACTATTAAATTACAAATAAAACTAAACTAAACATTTCAAAAGAATATAATTACAAACATTTCAAAAGAATATAGCTCGTTTCCCCTCAATGGGCAACATATTTTGGACCAGTTTCCTCGATAGGGGCGGTCAGGTTTTTGGATTTTTTATTAGGACTTCCTCCGGAATTGGCTAGTACAACGATTCCGGAGGTCTGTCCCGACATGTACAATATTTTTATATTAATAGATTAGTCCAACTTAGAAAGAAAAAAAAAACATTTCAAAAGAATATAATTACACCGAAGGTGTTTCCTTTTGAAACTCTTCAACACTGACCTTCGTCAACTATTTTTTTTTTGCACCGTTGGTTCGATCAAACAGTTGTCATGGTTTTCCACCGTTGGTTCAAGCAAACAATTGTCATTAATCACACTGAAAGACGCAAGAGGCACATTGCGCGCTAGTTACACTAAAGGTGTTTCCTTTTGAAACTCTTCAACACCCATTTTAGTCTTTTGTTTTGTTTTACACTGTTGGTTCGAGCAAACAACTGTCATCGTTTTCCACTGTTGTTTCGAGCAAAAAATTACGATTAATGACACCGAAGGAGGCATGCTGCGTATGTTTACTTTTGAAACTCTTCAGCGCCGACTCTCATCTACCGTTTTGTTTTGTGCCGTTGGTTCGAGAAATATAATTGTCATCATTTTCCACCATTGGTTTGAGAAAACAGATGAAGTTGCCTCTTCCAAGCACATCGGTTACTAAATTCCCCCATTTTTGCAAGGCCTCTTGCTGCTACTGTACCGGGGTTTCCCCCACCAACTTCGACCAGAGCGGCTTGAAGGCGACCACCACACAATTAGGAGCAGATGTTGTGGTCTTCACCATTTTCCCATCATCCTCAATTGCCAGTGTCAGGTTTCTCTCCTACACGTTTGTAGAGCAAACCAACCAAAGAGATACCATTGTCCCAATTCACAATTACAAAGCCTTGAAAGTGACATCTGATAAGCTGACACTGCAAAGGATGAAGAATGAGAGAAATAAAAATCACATGAATAATCTTTTAAATGTCATTCTTGAATGGTCATCGTATTCAACAGAACAATAATTTCTCGATGTATTAGATAAAATTGGACATGATGAATATGTAGTAATGCCAAACTTTATATATATATATATATATATATATATATATAGACATTAATTAATAGCATTACCTTCAAAACGTGTAAACTCCCCCAAATTTGTTGTGGCAATATTAATACTCATATGAAAATATGAAATCAACATCATATCTCATTGTACATATAACTTCACTCGTCTCTCCCATCATTATATTCATTATATTACTCTATAATTCCATAGTTACACATAAAGCCTCCATAATATATTAATATATATATTTTAAGCCTCTATAATATATTAATACAATTTATTTTCTTTTTGAAACAAATGCCATATTTACCCATAGGCGTTTATTTTGAATCATTGCACCTCCCATATTCATCTACCCTTATCCTCTCAGTATGAAATTTGTGCACAAGAATTTACGCCCACCCTTCTCCTTTTCGCTTAACAGTTGTGTACCAATATTTTTACGTCGATTTACCCACACCATATTTATGTCAGAGTTCCGAGGCATATTTACTCTATACCCTCAAGGTCTCTAAATTTCTCTTCATGATCTATAAATCGGCGATACACCTGTCGCTTTCCTGTCACAAGATTTTCGGAAGGGTAGGGTCTCTAAATTTCTCTTCATGGTCTCTAAACCGCCGATACTCCTGTTGTTTCCAGTCACAACGTTTTCGAAAGAGTGGCTCCAACACTTTGCAAACTAGTTTTTGATGTGAGAGTTCCAAGGAATATTTCCTCTATGCCCTCACAGTCTCTAAATTTCCCATTCATAGTCTCTAAACCACCGATACACTTGTAGTTTCCATTTGCATGATTTTCGTAAGGGTAGGTGCTCTTAATTTCTCTTCATGATATCTAAACCGCTAATACACTTGTTGTTTCTAGTCGTAGCATTTCCGGAAGAGCGGTTCCAACACTTTGTGAATGAGTTTTATGGTGCTCGATTGCACGACGAAGACTTTGTCAATTTTTACGGTGCACGACCAACAACTTCCTAAATCCATGGTGCACGATGAACACATATGTTTATGTGTTGGGTCAAATTAAGTTCATTTCAAACTTATCTGCATTTCGTATTATCCCTCTTTCTAAGTTCCCTGCTTGTATTTTTGTTTCTCTGTATTTCAGTTTGAATTATCAAGTAACCCTGTTTAAAAAACAGAAGTGTGCACTATGAGCGACCCAATTCAAAGTCTCGTACATGGAGTCCACTGAGACTAGAGAGGGTAGGTGAGTGCAAAGCTTTGTATGAGTCCAATTTTGTTCCCTTCACTATGCAATAGAAACCTTTAATTGTTCTTCATTGTTTTTGAGTTTGTTGTGTGTTGTATACTATCAATAGAAACCCTTCACTCGGCTAAACCTATTAGTCGCAATTCTAGAAAAAAATATTGAGAGAAACTCGCAAAGAATTGCTGATCTATGTAATCATGGTAAGAGATTCATATTCGTTGGTCGAAGAATTACAAAATCTCAAACAATGATATGGTTTTCTGTAGAGCTATCAAATTGCCAAATATGATTCTGAAATACAATTTTGGTTTTAGAAAAATATTATAAATTTGTGATATATTATGTCTTTCATATTTTCCTCAATATTATGTAAACTCTTATTATACTTTAAAAAAAAGCTCTATAGAATAGTGCATTGAAAAATGTGATATAAAATTATATTTTATATATCAAAATATTGTTGGATTTTTTTTGTTTAACTCTTTGAAGTTGTTCTCTGAGTAGTATTGACCTCACTATTGAATGCAACGATGTGAAAATTGATCCATTTTGTGTTCACAGTTTGCTCTACCCAACATGACAACATAATAAACCATAAATTTCGTCAATGCTCAAAGATATAAGGAATTGTATAACATTTTTGTTCATTTAGGGATTTTCCTGTGTGGTTTTCCATTTGTCATCTTACTTTGGACATAACCAGGGCATAACCAAATGTTGTAACAACAAATTTCTATTAGCAAGAAACCATTATCACTGAATTATAAAGTTTCTCTTCGTAATAGAGTTTTCTCAAAAAAAATTCAAATAATCTTTTATCTAATATTTATTCTACTAAAATATTTAGTAATGTGCTTTTTAAGATGATCTTCCCAAATCGTAATATTTTATCTAATATTTATTGTATTAAAAATATTTAGTAATGTGCTTTTCAAGATGATCTTCCCAAATCATCTATCCTTCGGTGTAACTTTGCACCTTTTGGGGAAATTACTAGTAAATATTATATATAAAAATAACGAGGAGATCATGTTTTATGCTCAAAATTGAAAGTGCTCAAAATAGGACCGAACCTGAGTGATTGGAAAGGTCTCGTTGTTGCGATTCCGGTGCCATAAACGGTTCGAAAAACCGATGTCGTATGATAAAGATATCGTGTTCTGTCTGTTTTCCCAGACAACAAAAATTTGTGACTTGATGTCCAGTCAGCAAGCATATTTCGAGAATATTCCATTTTTCTCCAACCAACTAGAACGCGCCACGTGGCATATTGTGGGCCGCTGATTTAGTGGTACGGAGATGAATTTTTAACCGTTGATGTGTTTTGATAAGGGTCATTGGATGAGCGACACGTGGCAGGCACAGAGGCTGCCACGTGGCTCAGGAGCGTGGTGTAAAATTGGGTCGGACTCCCTGGGAGTTGACCACCCAACCTCCTATCCGCTAGCCAACCCACGTGCCAATGCGCCACAAGTGATTCTTACAAATCATATTGGGCGGCATATATTTATTGTTTAAATGTTTTTACGTTGGGTGTTTGGGAGGCCAGCCACAAAGGGCCAACCCCCCTTCCATACGTCTGAGACTCTGTGATCTGGTGGTTAAGATTCCACCAACGATTTCAGATAACCATTTGAAATTTGTTCACGTGTGTTATATAAACATCAGCAATCAATGTAACCGGCGCCAATGAACTGTAACACCGACGGTATCGTATGTGATCACATGACGCGGTAAGTGTAAGTGCAGTGAACGGTTGGATGGCGGTTTATCCGGTAGAGTTTATTAATGCAGTTACATGGTGGGAGTATGGAATGTAATGCCATGGTTATCAGAACCATGCCATTATGGATTCCGTTCATATTCTTAGTTCAGACTAACGGTTAAACAAACCATAACCTTCGGGCTAGGGTCAACATGTCACATGCGCCCAAACTATTTTATGTTTAAACCAAACGGTCATTTTAGTGGGAATAGTAGCGGAGCCCTAAATTTTAGGGTTTTTCTCTATTTTTAGCCACAGATAGTGCCAGTCTCCACTTTTAGTGGAGCTTTTCTAGCTGACATTGGGAAAAAGGCATAGGGAGGTCAATTTTCGACCAATTTTGGGAAAACAAGAGTCTACCTAGAATAATTTGAGCATTTTGGAGCCATTGGTGCACAGAAAATATCCATTAGAGTCTTGTAAACACATGTATTTTACAATTTTTAGCATACTGACAAAGAGGGACATGCCATTGGGAGCTGGACCAACAAATGTAGCCTAGGAGGGGTGAACTGCTTCATCATGCCTACTGTGTAAAACTTATGTGTGATTGTATTTCTCTATTATGCACTGTTGTTCAGTGTTTTTAAGGCTTATTTTCATGCTTAAAGTTCACTAATTCATCTATGTTTCATGGTTAAAACACTCATTCCTAAGCAAAATTATGGAGACAAATTGTAAATGTTTATATTACTGAAAGGACACTAAGCACATCAGAACTAATACACTCCTTTCAGATTAAGTTGGTATAAGAGCCAGAGTTTAATCTCTGGTGTTTTTGTGTGCAAATATTTGTCAACTATTTGCAAGGGTTTTCATGCTTACTAGGCTCAAGCTTAAGAGAGGAGAAGACAAATTGGTGGAAGCAAGAAGTTCTCAAAGTGAGCCACAACAAAGGAGGGCAAGATTTCCACATTCTTCACCACCTAGCTCACCTCCAAAAGAAGTAGAAGCAACATCAAGCATGCCTCCAGGAGAAGAATAAATCCATGAAGATATGGATCCAAAAGAGGAAGAAAGAGTGTACAGAAAAGCATTTATTGACTTGACTGAAATGGTGAGATTCCTTTATCAAGAAAGGAATGAAAGACTAGAAGGAGAAGGATCCAAACTTCACAAGGAAGGTCAAGGATCATTAGGAGGTCACGATGATGAAGATAAATCAAGGAAGGGTAATGGAGGAAATGGAGACATTGGAAAGTCACCATCATCACCCTCATTTTCATCCTCATCATCCTCTACTTCATCTTCAATACATAAGCCATACAAGTCAAAGAACATGGGTAAAATTCATTTTCTAAAACTTGATGTTAAGTTTGAATTGCCAATGTTTAATGGTGAAGTTAATGCAAAAAAGCTAGATAATTGGATTAGGCAATTTGAGGTCTATTTGAGAATCCAAAATTTTCATGATGATGATACCAAAATCCAACTAGATTCATTGAAGATGGAAGGTGCAACACTTGTCTTTTGGGAAGCCAAGAGAAAGGAGGAGATCAAGAAGCATGGTAAGATTATTCTATCATGGACTAATTTCATTACTGCAATAAAACAACAGTTTTATCCATTAGCTCACATGCAAAAAGCCATAATGGACTAGAAATTTTTTAAACAATTGAAAGGACAAAATGTACAAGTGTATACTCAAGAATTTAGGAGAAGAGCTCTTTTATTGGGAGTATATTTGCAGAGCCAAGACACTTTGCTCAAGTATATAGGAGGCTTACGTACCTACCTAAGACATATTATCCTCATTTTTAACCCTACAAGCCTAGATGAAGTTTGTGTACAATCCACACATTTAGAGGCAAGGGGAAAACAAAACTTAGATGAGAACGGGGAAAATGAGTTTAAAGGAAAATGGAAGAAAAAGAGAAATGCAAATACCAGAAAAGAGAAGGGAAAATTATTTTGCAAACATTGTTCTAAAACTAGCCATGATGAAGACCATTGTTGGAAACTTCATCCAGAGTTGAAACCATAAAGTTTTAAAGCGTAAGATAAAGCCAAGGAGAAAGGCAAAACTGTTGCAATAGTCGAACAAGACCTAGGGTCAGATTTAGGAGATGAAGCAAAAATCATAGCTATGGGACTAAAGAATATGAAGGGGAAAGAGAGTGAAACTAAACCCAGTTCTAGTATATCTAACTGTCACGTAGAAGCTCCAAATGAAGAAGAGAGAATTGAACTATTTCATGTGAGGGTCATATCCAAACATACCAAGATTGACACATTGTTTGACAGTGGGTCACAAGTGAACTTAATTTCTGAAGACTTGGTCAAGAAAGTTAATCTTGAGACCATTCCACATCCGAAACCATATCCACTTGGGTGGATTTGTAAGGATGCAAATTTACAAGTTTCAAAGAAGTGCATATTGTGCTTTGCAATAACTGCACATTTCATTGACACAGTTGAATTAGATGTTGTTCTGCTTGATATAACAGGTATGGTGTTGGGAAGTCCTTACTTGTATGATAGGATAGCAATCTTCCATCGCTATGAGAACAAATACCATTTATTCAAAGATGGCAAGGAGTATATTGTGAGAGCTCATCGTAGAAAACTAGACACTTCTTTAGTTAATCTAGGGAAAATGAAGAGGCTAGTCAATGCAAGCCAAAACATGAGATTGATGATGATTAAACAAAGAGAAGTTTTACATAATCCTTTTCAAACAAATGTTGATGTATGTAATGAGTTGTTTCATTTAGAAAGTAGGTTGTCTTTGAAAGAAGATGACAAGCAGTTGTAGCAGTCGACATTGGTGTTGAACGGTGCTGAAAACAAGGTGTCATTGCAAGAAGTTGCAAAGGTCAAAGAGAGGGCAAAGAAACTTGACAAAGAAGGCACGAGATTCAGAAATGTTCATATCTGGTTTCCGAAAGGCATTGTACAATGGCGAAGAAACTTGGTCAAGAGTGTTAGGATATTTCAACACATAGGAAATAGGCTCCTTTTGTGTCACTTTTGTAAATCCTCGAATCCTATCCCAAGTTGTTCTTAAGGGGGGATGTTAGGATATTCTGAGACATAGGAAATAGTTAAGAATAACTTAGTCTAGTGTAGAGTTAGGTAAAGTGTGTTTCTATACCATGTACATTTGTAACTTATAATCCGACGGTCACGATTTGTAGTGATCTGACAGTTATGTCTCTCCTCGGTATTAACGACACTTGATCCGTGGCTTAACACCCGATTGGTCCATGATCTCTATTTAAAGAGTGTTGAGGGTCATTGTCCGGTAATCGATTATGAGAAAAAACATATGTAACTTTTCTTTTTATATTAATAAATTGCTTGAAGTGGCCGCATTGACTCAGGCCGTGGATTGTTTCCCTCTTCGAGGGTTTTAACCACGTGATTATACTAGTGTACTGATTTGTGATATGTTTGTGAGTGGTGACCTTTGGTTCTTGATCTAAGGAACTTACCCTGTAAATTCCTACAAAGAATCGACACAAGTTCAAGGCAAATTCAACAAAAAATCGCCATAAGGACAGAATGCAAGGTGAGAGTAATTCCAAGTTTCCTTTGATTATAGACCAATGTAGAAACAATAAGTTTACTACAAAGTTAGATTATTGTATTGCAAGTTCAAAAAATGTGCAACATGACTGTGTCATAGACAACAATGGTTGGTCGACGAAATCAAGGAAAAATTTGTCTTTTCATCAAAAGCTCCAATTAATGAAATTAGGGAAATTTCAGTGGATAAAGATTGGAAGAGTGGGGACACAGTCTCCTCATCTTCATGTTCAGTAATCTAGAGAGATTTTGGGGTCCAAAAGCTTCCGAGTGGGGAGGTGTGATTAGGAGATCATGTTTTATGCTCAAAATTGAAAGTGCTCGAAACAGAACCGAACCTAAGTGACCGGAAATGTCTCATCGTTGCGATTTCGACGCCGCAAACGGTTCGAAAAACTGATGTCGTATGAGGAAGATATCGTGTTATGTCCATTTTCCCAAACAATAAAAAATTGTGACTGGATGCCCAGTCAGCATGCAGGAATAGTCAGCATGCATATTCCTGGAATATTCCATTTTTCTCCAACTAACCACAACGCGCTACATGGCATATTATGGGCCGTTGATTTAGTGGTATGAAGATGAATTTTTAACCGTTGATGTGTTTTGATAAGGGTCGTTGGATGAGCGACACGTGGCAGGCCTGGAGGCTGCCACGTGGCTCAGGAGCATGGTGTAAAATTGGGTCGGACTCCCCGAGAGTCGACCACTTGACCTCCTATCCGCTAGCCAGCCCGCCCGCCAATGCGCCACAAGTGATTCTTACAAATCATAATGGGTGGCATCTATTTATTGTTTAAAGGTTTTTGCGTTGGGGGTTTGGGAGGCCAGCCCCACTCCCATATGTCCTAGACTCCGTGACCTGGTGGTTAAGATTCCGTTGACGGTTTCGGATAACTGTTTGAAATTTGTTCACATGTGTTATATAAACCACAACAATCAATGTAACCGACGACAATGAATCGTAACATCGATGGTATCGTATGTGATCACATGACGCGGTAAGTGTAAGTGCAGTTAACGGTTGGATGGCAGTTTATCCGACGGAGTTTATTAATGTAGTCACATGGTGGGAGTATGACATATAATGCCATGGTTATTGGAACCATGCCACTCCGGATTTCGTTCATATTGTTAGTTCGGACTAACGGTTGAACAAAACGTAACCTTCGGGCTAGGGTCGACATGTCACATGCACCCAAACTATTTTATGTTTAAACCAAATAGTCATTTCGGCAGGAACAGTAGTGGAGCCCTAAATTTTAGGGATTTTTTATTTCTATTTTTAGCCACAGATAGTGCCAGTCTCCACTTTTAGTGGAGTTTTTCTAGCTGATATTGGGAAAAAGGCATAGGTAGGTCAATAAAAGTTTGTTTCCCTGTCTTTTCTTTCTTTGTATTATCTTTCTTGTGCTCTACGAGCACTTGCATCTTCTTCTTCCCCTGTCTTTATGTAACCATTAGCGTCTTCAACTCTATATTTGATTTCTCTTGGACTGCCATCCATATTGTTCTTTTTTGTTTTCTCTTTTGAAAGATCTGTTTGTTGAGATACTTGTGTATCTACCTGAGTTGCTTTAGAAATTATCACATCCTTGTTTAATGCCCTTGATTCTGTCATGGTTTGCCATTCTTGTTTTCCTGTCTCTAGAGCTTCTTGTAACATTGTTACACGTTCTTTTAAAATTCTATTACCTTCCATTAAACACCGATTTGCAAATGTAATCTCTGAAATTTTGCGGTCTCTTCCCTGTTCTTTGGCTTCCAAAATCTCTAGCCTTGTTCTGGCTCTCATCAGTTCTTCAACATAAAGATCTAATGACCAAATAAAAAGTGTAGATACAAAACTGTAAATAGTTAATTATTATTATTATTATTTTTTTTAATTAATTAAAATTTAAAATTCTATTACCTTCCATTAAACATCGATTTGCAAATGTAATCTCTGAAATTTTGCGGTCTCTTCCGTGTTCTTTGGCTTCCAAAATCTCTAGCCTTGGCTCTCATCAGTTCTTCGACATAAAGATCTAATGACCAAATAAAAAGTGTAGATACAAAACTGTAAATGGTTAATTATTATTATTATTATTATTTTTAATTAATTAAAATTTTGCTACTCTTATTTATTTTCTTTCTCTAACAATGTTTTCATAGAATCGAAAAATATTGAGCCATTTCAATCACTTGGAACGATAAATTTAAATTTCAGAGTGAAATTTACTAAAGAGTGCAACTAAATGTCACTCCATTGCCAACGAGTCTGGGAAATGGTGAGACGGATACCAAATTTTATTTTCCAACAAAAATGAACATATCGAACCAGTCAATTGAAGTCCCTTCCCTCTTGGCAAACACACCAAAAAATGTTCGAACAAATCTCTGTACAAAATGCGACTCTAAACGTTCCAGGCACACGGAAATATAAATTTCTTGCACGCACCGCTTTGTCCATCGGTATTGGTTTGTAAATTTGTTGGAGGGCAAATCTCTGGTGGTAGACATCGCTTTCTCACTCGATATTCTTCCGCCACTTATTTTGTCAAGATCTTCAAATTCTCCATTCCTCGTGGGAGTCACTTCAGCTTTTGGCATTTTTTCACAGTAGATGTCTTTGGCTCTGGTAAGGCCTCTGCTTCAATTACGCCATTGGCTGATCCTACCAGACTCTTGAAGTACCTGAGATTGCTAAAATGTGGTCTGTGGTGACGAGGGCCCTGCGAATAGCTTCATTTCATCCCGCCGTCCAAATTCATGTGGGTTTCGCAATGTCAATTTTTGTTTTCTGTTTATTTTTCCGTTTATTTCAGGGCAACTAATGTAGCGACATGAGTGCATTATGCAGAGAGCTATACACAGCAGGAACAAGAAAGCAATGGAGTATATTGGCAAGGGATGGAGTGCTCTGCACGAAGTGGACAGGGTGATTGACTATACGGAGCCCGATGATGAACTATTAACACCCTTGCTTAAAGTAAGTTGAAAAATTATCTGGACAGAATTGGTGTGATTTGTCTGCAAATTTCAATCTATTTACGAGGATCAGTTATTGCAAAATTGCATTTGGAACCAAACTGGGATTCATTTGAGCATTATAGCAAGACATACGAAGACAATTTACTGAAAAGATGTACAGGAAAACAAAAATCCAGTACGGATCCAATACAGAATTATTTTTCACAAAGAAAAAGTTCGTAACTTTTCAATTAATGATCAGCTACATGTCCAATACAGAATTATACATCTTCTAGATTGGCAAATATGCATATTGCTCTTAGCAGAATATCAACTTAGGAACATTCGACAAAGAAAAATAATTCTTTCGAAAATTGATAAATTAGATCATGTTTATAGGTGTTTCTCTTTTTTTTGTTTAATGTTTTTTAATATTTTCGAGGTTTGTGGGTTTTGAATGGGTTTATGGGTATACTGGTATCAAATACACGAGGTATATTATCACACACAATCAAAATTGACTGTACCATATCTTACTGCACTGTTCGCAAAATATGTCGAATTTTTGTACAACAAGGGTCAATACGGCCAAATCTTACTACAATGCATTTTACTAGCAGTTACATCTTTCAATGAGAAGGCCTTTTGATAGAATACATCTCACCAGTTGGACCCCTAGGGTTACATAACTAAACCTGCGTAGCTTTCTATGAAGCATATTGGTCTTCTCGTAAACACCTCATGGATCGCAACTGTCAAACGGAAGGTAGTTTCCTATTCAATTACTGCTATATCTATTTTGGAATCTGTGTTATATTAGTTATGATTCGTTCCTTTCGGAAGTTGGTTCAAGAAATATGTTCCGATGTCAATATTTGGACTGCATGGCATGGACTTCCTTCGGCATAGGTGCCAGGTTTAAGAAGTGTCAATTTCACCAAATTTGTCCGAGACATGTTTACAGCCTCATTTTTTTGACATGTTATTTGGGTGGGGCATGCCACACTGAGAGTGATGCCCGGGTGATGCCTTAATACATCGTCAACCTCACCAATGAACCCAAGCTGTTGTGATTCTTTTTTTCTTTTTTTAAAAACCGTAACTGAAATATTGTATTAAATTAGAGATCTGCATTTGGAGGTGCAGCATTACATCAAATAAACAAAAGTCTCACATGCAGGCTGACAGCTTTTAGCTGTTCTAGTGGCCTGATATCTTGACAAAATTTCAACAACTGCACTACTATACTGTATATCCCAGTTGTATAAATATGCCAAAACAACCCTAAAGTCAGACAAAATTTGACTTCCATAGATTCTAAATTCAGTTGGATTCCCTTCTACTTGTAAGTTGTAAGGCTTCTTGCTCTATTGCCAGATAAGATCAGATAAGATAATTATATTAATGTCCAACGAATGACCACAAAAGTAGGTCAATGGGACTGCAGAATACAATGATGTCGATACAAGGAGGAGTACCAAAAGTTCTCCTATATAAAGAGCAAGAAATAAGAAATAAAGCAAGAAAAACATAATGCCTGAAAACCAAAATGAGGAAAGTCCTGGACTCCAAGTGCAAAGGGCACAAGATAATGGTCCACTAAATCTCTCTCCCAACACTCGTGGTCGAATGCAAAAAACTCAAGATGGAGTGTTGTCCCAAGGGAGGGCTAGGGGAGGATCTGGAGCCTCTGTTATGCCGCTGGCGAGAAGAAGTGATATGTCGCTGATGACTGGGCAATCTCGATCTTGATTCTCAACTGCCCGCTAGTAAGAGATCTGGTCCAGTAATGACTTAGGGGTCCCTGTGCTAGGGGGATGGCCCCTCTAGCCCGCATTGATCTAGAGTCTGAGGCAACAATGTACAATGTTATTAACTTGTCGCTTTGTGCCTCTTGCTGACGGGAGCACTGTAAAAAATGACGTAATCCGCTGCATAGGATCTGCTCTAGGAGGAGGCTTGAGAATCTGTGTGCGAAGTCTCGTGGCCTCCTATATGTACAAGGCTAGACATCTCTGGTCTGGGTATCGAAAGAAGCTAGATAAGGTCTGGATCCCTCTGAACAAGCAATGGAATCTCCCACGAATCTCATAGTAAATGGGGCAACAAAAGATGAACTGCTCCTCTGACTTAGTCTCTCGGAGGTGGCACAACTGGCAAATCCTGTCTAACCGTGCAATCTAATGGTCAGTCTCAATC
Source organism: Pinus albicaulis (assembly GCA_034641835.2). Lineage (NCBI taxonomy): Eukaryota > Viridiplantae > Streptophyta > Pinopsida > Pinales > Pinaceae > Pinus > Pinus albicaulis. The sequence continues at coordinate 1,565,856,533 of CM076584.1, forward strand.
CACAGTTTATGAGAACCTACTCTGATCTGACCCAAGGGAATCCGAAGTGCGTGCATCCAATGGCGAAGCGTGTAATGGGGCCGAACAATGAGTCCATCTCTCAACAACATGAAGTGCTCAGCATAGAAAGCCATCCTCGGACGTAACCCATCCTGAAGGTTTATCCAAGTAACCTGTACATATTTCCTGTAAATATCCTCTCAGATGATTTTATTCATCTCTTGTTTGGTTGGTAGGAGGTGGCCCGGTGCACACAAAGAATACTTGAATGGAGGGAGTTGGTCTATCTTGATACCAACTGAAGCAAGGAGATCTGAGATTCCAGCATATCAACATTGGGATCGAGCCGAAGGACTTGCTACTGCAATGGACTTTGATGAAAGGTAGGCCAGGTATGGATATCGGTCCCGCCCCTTCGCTGTGTCCGCAAAACCTCGAACACGGTGAAGAAGAGAGATGATACCAAACACCGTCTCAAGGCGAAAGGGGTGAGCTCCAAACTTTGCACGAATGATGGGCTAAGGAACTGTCTGCTTGCACCGAGTGATGCAACAAAGAAGGGTTATCTGCACTCTCTCTGCAGAACAATCGGACTCTAGTAAGCTAGGACCCCAAACCTCCGAACCATATAGAATTGTGGGTCGAACAAGACTGTCCATCAGTGACATCTTGGCTGATATGTCCCGAAAATGATTCCGAAAACATTGTCTCTCGAGAAGGGCCAAGGATCCATAGCCCTTGTTGATTCGAGGCTAGAGTGCAGGCCGCAAGCTAAAGCGAGGTCCTGTGGATAGTACCCCCATATAGGTGTACGAGCTGGTGATCTCAATCTCCTCTCCTTTGAAAAAGAAATGGAGGTCACAGAGGAACTTTTTTCGACGTGTTGAAGATCATAACCTTGGTTTTACCTAGGTTAACCGTCAACTGTCGAAGATCACTGAAAAGAGCCAGGGCATCCAGCTGCCTCTGCAATCAAAACTGGAACCATAGAAACCAAGCATTAATAGAAATGCCTGAAGAGAGAGGGAGGAGTGCCCTGAACGGAAACCTGCTGGAGAGTCTCAATTTGTCCTCTGATACATCCTATCTCATCCTGAGCTTATTGTATCTGCATTCGATGATCAATGAGAATATCCATCATGGTGGAGAGTTCCGGCACCAGATTGTTGTAGAAAAGTTGAAGTTGGAGGATGGCATCCTGTAAGTCCATCATTTCCTGCTCCATTTTAGAGAGATGACTCATTTTTATCCTACTGCCTCCAAAGGCCTGCTTCCCTGATACCCAGACAAGAGAATTCACAACAAATTCCTATGCAGTGCTGGTCGAGAAGGTTTGAATTCCTCTATGCCCCAAGGATAAATCAACTGGATGCACCCTGTCCCCCAATTTTGACATGTGACTGCGAGTTTCCCTTGCAACAGTGTAAATCAATCCCTGCATGAAATCACTTCCACAGGAGGTGGCATCATGAGAGCCAATAGAAGCTGGCTCAACCTAATGGAGCCCAAAATTAAACAGATTCCAGCCTAATAAGAAGAGCCTGCCCTGCAGATCCAAGATTTTGCTCCAACTTACAAACTTACCTCTCTGAACACGTCCGCAATCCTTAATCAGAATGGGGGACTTCACATAAAGCTTCCTGTACTCCTTGCTGGCTTCCACAGGGGCTGATCCCATTTCCATCGTGAGGCAAGCCCATCTTGTCCTATCATCCTCTGGCCTTCCCAAGCTGTGTGCGCACTGGAGTGTACCTGTGCTGAGCTCCCCTGGTTCGAAGAGTGACAGTTCCCATAAATGGTATGCATGGAGTTGCATGGCTCTGTGTGCCATCCCTGCCCTCTTATTTCAAGCGAATTAACTTCATTACCAGCCTGCACATGTTGCTGCCTTCACATGGCATGATCATGGTATGGGGAGGTGACTCACCCTTTGATTAACATAAAGGGTACCTATGTCCAGGCCTGATGCATTATTTGCTGATTGATCTGCTTCAACGTTATTGTGCCTAAGGACATGAAGCCTCCTGACGCTGACCATTGAATTCAGTAGGGTTCTAATCCTTTTGAGAATGGATTTAAACTTAGGGTCTGACAGGGAAGAGCCCGTATGGAGACAGTCGAATGATGGCCATGGAGTCCCCTGCAACAAAATGTTTTTTGATATTAAGCATAATCGATTGAAGAATTCCTTGCAAAAGAGCATTACGCTTCAGCCTGGTTATTAGACGCATGTCCTAAACTCCAAGAATAGGATAATTCAATTTGTCCACTGTGGCGAACTAACAGATCTTCCTTTACCTGTGTGTGATTCCTTTTATGCACAGACCATACCCTTATTTGAAGGGAAATGCGTTGCAGCACTTTTAGAACAAACAAAATTCTTTTTTATAGCATCAAAACGTACAAATTTACTGCACTCCCTGTCTGCTTGGCTTAGTATTAAAAAGGCTAAGGCTTCCTTGTTGTACTCCTGGTGTCAATTAAATGTTTTTGATAATTTGTACTTTCTTGCATAAAAAATTTGGGTTGGTTTGCAGAGAGCGAGGCAGAATTTTGAATTGGCTTTGGAAGTCGATAACATGAACACCCAGGCAAGGCTGTGGTTGGCTCGACTGCATTTGAAATATTGTGTACCTGGTGCCTGTAAAGCAGTGTAAGCATCACCCCACTTTCATTTTGATTCTTTTGTTATCAAACTTCTTGCAGATGGGGGAAAACTATCAAATCAAATCTGTATCTAGATTAAGCTCCGTACATTAGAGCCATCCCTCATAATTGTCAAATTTGTCATAAGGGGCATAAATAAATTATAAAAATAGTCTCTTTAGCTCCACAAGTTTGTTGCTATTAAATAATTCTTGATATCTACTTATCAGCTGTTCCGATTAGTTCTAAAAATAAACCTTCAAGAGACACCTGTGATTTTGATTGAGGGAAGGATGCATAAACGAGGAAGAATGTAGTTGCAAACAACTCTGATAAGATAGAGCTTTAATGCTTCCACACAAACCATGAAATGAAAGGTACTTTCTTCCACCTGCTATTTTTTAAGATTCCAAAATTTCAGACATAACCTTCAATAAACTGCCATATATCTGAAGAGGACACCAGGGACAACCTCGTTGAAGTTGTTAGGCTCTGGCTCTCCTAATGCAGTAATGACCTGTAAGTATCGGGTCCCAACACACACACTCATGTCCACACAAAAGACCTCCATGAACATTCACCTTGTGTCTGGCTTTGATAAACTTCGAATGCCCGATACTATAAGGTATGCATCATTTGTTATATTAAACTCTATACCTTTTCTTCACAGTAATAGGTAGGTTTACATTCAAAAGGTTACGGCTGAACTGTACAGTGAAGATTTACCAAAAAGTATGTTGTTCTGAGCAGCCATAATCACGAATCCACAGCTAAGAACTGTCCAGCCAAAACAATTCTAAGACTGCATATCCAGTTCCACCCATTAAGAGGTCCGCAGGTGTACTGCTTCACAAATTGACATAATATAAACAATACTTGACAAGACATACTAGATTACGAAAATAAAACTCGAAATTTGAATGTTTATTTTGGGCTTCAGTTGCCACGTCGACTTGAATATCCGGCTCTTCGTTTTCCATATCTGCAAAGCTAGTGTTGATGTCAATCAATGTTATAAGAACCTGACCAGTGATTGAACTGATTGGCCCCCAAAACTGAAACCAACTAGAAATGGACTGGAATTGGTAAAAAAACTGAAACCAAAACCGGTTGATCAAAAAATACCTAAATACTCAAATTTTGATAAAACAATATATCTTCATGTGCATCCATGCAAATCCAAACCATTAAACACCAAATATGCACATTTCTCTCATGTACATAGCATTGTAAGGATGAATATGGTAAAATGGTTCTGAGTGCAATACACATTTTGAACCAAAATACATTGAGGCTCTAAAGGGCCTGCGGAATCCAAAAGCAATCATACATAATCATCTGAATCTAGATTTCTACATTCTCTTCATGGGTATGCTCTGCCATATTGGCTTGATTCCTGTGAAGGTCCAACACCAATGTCTGTACCTTGTGGCAATGGAAGCAGCTGCAAGTCATCTAGGGTAAGTGCATTCATGATAGAAGGGGGTCATCATTAAATGGATGAAAATTAGGTTTCAGGGTAGCAGTAGGGATTTACTTTTTTGTGTTTTAAATTTCATTTTTGGTTTTTCTGGTGGAAGGAGGTGCACGAGTAGAAAAGCAGTCAACCCAACTGGTCATCATTGGTTTAGGATTGGTTTAGTACCAAAACCTGCCATTTCCAATTTGGGAGGCCGGTTATGACTGAAACCTCCCAAAACCAGTCCGATTGATCAATTTTATTGGTTTCTATCCGATTCTGATAACATTGCTGTAGAAGCAATTGAGAGAGTAATTGTGTAAATAGAGAGAGGACCAACATCATACTATGAAGGAGATGGGTCCACTAAAACATAAGAAGAATCATTAGGAAGAGGACTTGTATGGTGATGAGAAGCCTTATGATCCATGTAAACATACCGAGATGCCTCTGAAGAATCTTCTGCAAGAAGTAAAAGGAAAGAATCTGTCGAGCTGTGAGTAGGAACCTCCTAAGAAATAACTTCTCTATATTCAACCACCTCATGAGTGGTGGGGTCATAAAGTTGGTTCCCTGGAAAAGTTTCTTTGAGCAAACGATGTAGGAGGGGTTTGGAGATGTAGATTTGTTTCTCCTTTCATTACATGGGCTCATGCACTAGATCCACAAATTATGACATGCAAAATAGAAGGTTTGTTACCACGCCATTTCTCATAAGGAGTCATACCTATAATAGCACAAGTAGTTGTTCCACTGATGACATTGGGTGTGCAAACAACCTCCTTTCCCTAGAGTGAAAACTTCGTTTTCTTGGAGGGAAGCATACAACAAGCCATCTCCATGATAACTCTATTCTCTTGTTCTACTACATTTTGTTGTGGATTATGTTACCTTCCCAACCTGCGCATAATGATATAATCTTTGATCCACAAGGTACAACCCGAGAGGAACTACTAGGATGACTACCACTGTCCCCTGTGCAACCTATTCTTTCACTTTAGGTTGGCTTCTGTCCAACTCGAGGGGGGGCATCCCTAGGTATTATGATTACTAAAGCTATAATACTGAACCTCAAAATAAAGTTTTAGCAAGCAAAATAAAGTTTTGAAGTTTAATGGTAAAAGGATGATAGAAGGATCAAGAGATTAGCACCAATCCAAACAAGGCCAAATGGAGTCAAGAGGCCGATCCAAGAGGGCAAGCTTCATAAAAGGTTAAGACTACGAGGGCCGCTTATGCATGCCACAAGAACTTAAAATTGTAAAGAGATACTAGAAGGCCTTAAAAGTGCCACATCAAATTTATGCCATTAGGGTATGCCCTACATAACGAAGCATTAGTCTAGCACCCAATCAAGAACATGTTAGATGCAAGAGATACCACCATGTAGAAGATGACAAAGTATTCAAGAGGGAGACACTCCACACATAAAACCCTTCCAATCAGGTAGATATACTCTTCTCTCTGGGCCTTGTTACCCACCACTTGTGGGTAATATCCATAGGAGAAAATTTTCTCTTAGATGGTCCTCAGCCGGTAACTAGCAACCCCATGCAACCACCAAATAGGTCGATGTGCCACTATCTCCGCCACCTGAGCCAACCATGTAGTCCCTCGCCCATCTGTTATGATCGCATGTTTGAAGGTGGGCCTCCCAATCTTGAAGGTATGGCTTGTTGATTTATGGTAGCATCGGATGTGCTCTAAGTCTCAAATTTTGCAGGGAGGCTTACACATATGTATTCCAAAATACCCATAAAGTGTTTTGGGAAATTCCACCTGGATGGGGTTTTATTAAAATAATTAATTATTTTTAATGGGAGCCTAAGTTTAAACTTAGGGAATTAAAATAATTAAAGTATATTAATAGAACTAGGTGTGAATCTTCTAGAAAAAGACGAAGATCAAGTCAAGTTAATCAAAGTGCTGGACTGTCAGATCTGCAAGAAGAAAGTCAGATTTGAGTGTTGGAGGGTCAAATTTGCAAGAAGAAAGTTAGATATGTGATCTGAAGAAGCATATATAGCACATCGAGAAGTTGCAGCATGGTTGTAGAAGGACTGGTTGCCAAGGAAAACAACAATCCAAGGACCTTGAGCTGAAGGCACTAGCTCAGGTATGCATTTGATGTTTTGGGCAAATTTTAGATTTGATGGAATAGATCTGAAGCCCTAAGTTTTGTATGCTATGTATCAGATATCTAAAGGGCCATGATCCTTGGTATGAGAGCCCTAATGATTGTTTTATTAATGGACTAATAAAGGTCGAGATTTGGGCCATATAAATATGTGTACTTGATTGATTTCATTGTTGTTATATTTCCACTGTGCAAAGTGATTTTAGTTGAGTACCTTTAGTGTGTTTATGATCAAGTTTAGACACAGACCAGATCTGGGGTACAAGGAAAATTCAACATGGTATTAGAGCTACTTTGAAAGGTAGTTGGATCAGAGTGTGCACAGGTGTTAGCTTAAGAGGGAGTTGTGATATTGTTGTAGAAAGCAGCGTATTGCCTAGACATGGAGTAGGAGGTTCAACAAGAAGGTGCTTTGGCATGGATGAGATAACTCCATGTGGATGGTAGGTTGATCGTGAGTTAGTATCTTCATTGGGTTGTGGAATGACACATCCGACAGTGGAGCCATGTGCACATGAGGTATTTGACCCAGGAGGATGAGTACTCATGTTGAAATGAGTTGTGGTGGTCTAGAGTGGGTTAGACCCAATGTTAGATCATGACTTGGGATTGGCCTTGAAAAGACACAAGTTCAGTAGCAACACTTTCTAGGAGGGAAAGCAAAGTGAACCAATGGAAGTTTTGTAGGCTCAGAGGGAGTCTAGCTTTAGAGGGAGACTACAAAGGAACGTCAGCCGCCTAATGGAAGTTCAAATCTTCCTGTTCAAGCAAGAGAGTGGAGTTTTCAGCTCATGTAAGGACAATCACAAACCATGTGAGAATATTCATGGTGGTGCAAGGAAAAGTCATGCTGCATGCAAGGATAGTCATGCACCATGCAAGATAAAACTTGATCAAGTACAAGGAAAGTCATGACTCATACGAGGACAATCATGGGCATGCAAGTAATGTCATGGAGTTGGAGATTTCCAAGTGTGAAGGAAACACCTTCCTCATTAAGAGGGAGTGTTGGAATTTTGGGTAGCTCGGAAGGTATTTTTGAGAGGAGAAAATCCACCAAAGGAGTTGGTTGGGAAAGTTACCCAAGTGGTTGGGGTTTTGACCCAAGTCAATAATTGTTTATTCTAATTTATGTTTGAGTTGTTAAATGACAGTTTCTTGATGGACAAGGAAAACCCCCAAGTCACTCACAGAAAAAGTATAAATAGGAGGCCAAAGGAGAGACCTAGACACACAAGTGGAGGACTTTCACTTGTGCAGAGAGGGAGGCTAAAGGACCTAGCCGCAAATCTACATTAGAGGAGTCGCAGTAGCAAGAAGGTTGAGTTTCTCCATGATCTGGTCAACTAAAGGAGCTGCTGCCAAAAGGGAGAAGGAGGTCGAGTAAGAGGATCTAACCACAATGCTAGAAGGTCATATTTGCTAGAAGAAAGTCAGATTTGAGTGTTGAAAGGTTAGATTTGTAAGAGGAAAGTCGGATCTGAGTGCGGGAAGGTCAGATTTGACTGTTGGAAGGTTAGATCTGCAAGAAGAAAGTCAGATCTGAGTGCTAGACGGTTAGATTTGCAAGAAGAAAGTTAGATCTGAGTGCTAGAGGGTTAGATCTGCAAGAAGAAATTCAAATTTGTGATCTAAAGAAGCAGATCTAGCAGATCGAGAAGCTGTAGCATGGTTGCAGAAGGACTGGTTTCCAAGGACAACAACAATCCAAGGACCTTGAGCCGAAGGCACTAGATCAACTATGCATTTGATTTTTTGGGCAAATTGTAGATTTGATGGAATAGATCTCAAGCCGTAAGTTTTGCATACTATGTATCAGAGATCTAAAGGGCCATGATCCCTGGTATAAGAGCCCTAATGATTGTTTTATTAATGGACTAATAAAGGTCAAGATTTGGGCCATATAAATTTGTGTACTTAATTGATTTCACCGTCGTTATATTTCCGTTGTGCAAAGTGCTTTTAGTTGTGTACCTTAAGTGTGTTTATGATCAAGTTTAGACATAGACTAGATCTAGGTTACAAGGAAAATTCAACGTTCTGCAAGCCTTGGCACTTAGGCAAGCTGAACCCTTGTTGCTCTACTCCAATCAACATCTCCAAGAAGAAACAATAAAATATACTTGAAGATATCTAGATATGTCTTTATGTCCAAGGAAAACAATTAAATAATCTCCCTGAGGTAACCAACCCATGAAACAAGTGAAAAAACAATAAAATATACTTGAAGATATCTAAATATGTCTTTATGTCCAAGGAAAACAATTAAATAATCTCCCTGAGGTAACCAACCCATGAAACAAGTGAAAAAACAATAAAATAATGAGGTGGTTATACCCTGGACATTGACTTCAAAGATAGCCTCAAAACCTGTAAATCTTTGCTCCATGTGCAAAGCACCCTCCACCATGGGCATACCTTAATTTCATTCTTCCCAAATAACCAGAATGTTCCAACAACAAAGGTGTGGTGTTCCTAAAAAATTTGGTCAAAATGCAACGAGAATTTTAACATTACAAATTTGTAACCACCATAGCTTGCTTCGTATTCGTTGGAAATTCTATTATAACCATAATTTGCAAATGCTACAGGCACTTTGCATCTAATGGAGCATTGATCTGGCAGAAATTTGGGTAGCGTATCAAAAGATAATTGATCTTGAAGCTAGGATGCCCTCCAAATATGCAATGAAAACCCTAGATCTAGGGTTTGGAACCTCTGATATCTCCAGTAATGTGTAAATTTCCTCATGAATGGCATAGAAAAGAGTGCAAGCAACCTCCTCGAGGTGGATGCCTTCAACAATAATGCATGGATATAAGTGCAAGCAACCTCCTCAAGTGGATGCCCTCCTCCATCTAGGGTTTGAAGCAAGTCAAACCTCCAAAGATAACATGTGTGAGGTATCCAAGAGAAATGCCCTATCAATAAGGCATGGAAGAGTGTGCAACTTAGCCTTCAATGGTGGACATCCTCAAATCATGTGCCAAGCAAGTGGATCCATGAATCAAGGCATATGGAGAACATGTGCAAAATCAATGCTCAACTAATTACATGAAGAAAGGGGGTGGACCTCCAAAGATGGCATGTGCAAATAGTGATACGTGAGAAGATGTGCAAGGTGGCTTCATACTGTGGAGCAATCAACCATAAGGCATAGAAAAGCATGCGACAGACCACCCAACCTCAAGGTCGAAGATGTTACATCCTTGCATAGGTGCACCAAGGGATATCTCCATAAAGCAAGGGATCAATCCATCATGGAATAATGTGCAATATGCTAGATCCATGGAAGAGAGTCAAAACAAGGCACGTATCACCATCAATCTATATGTCAAGTCATCCACATGATCAACTAATTCATCAAGGAGGGGGATGACCTCATCAAGGATGTATCAAGTGTTCGAAGTGCTCCACGTGCGAGCCAAAGAAGGGAGTTGCTCCACATAGGACAATGATCCACCTCATAAGCAACTTATCTAGTGTGAAAAACATCAATGGGCCTCTAACTATGTTAATACCCACTCATTAAAGAAATAAGCCATATGAAAAAGAGGGGCTATATACCAATTTCTCTATGCCATGATGATGCCAACCAAATGAATATGCTAATACAATGTCAACCTAGCCCCAAAGTGATAGGGCATTCTTCTGCTAGGCTCATGTATGAATGGGACCACCTATCATCAAGCACTAGTGCATACAACATATCCATGACTAAATCACCAATAATACACCATAGCATCAATGGAGCATCACTCTATAAAATGAAAGCACAAACCTTTAATGAAACAAATGTATCCTTGAATGGGTGTATCCCCAAGCCATCCAAAGCTCCATCAACCTATAAACCTACCTTTGTATTAAATTTGGCAACTAGGGCCAAACTCCACTTTGCACTGCTCATATGATGGAGATGATATTTTTGTTGGATTCGTCTTTTGGAGAGGTGCAAGATTGATCTAAAGATCATCTTGTTTGGATGAGCAAAAGTTGGATTTTGAATTTATTTTCCACACATGTGCAATTTGTCAAGGTCAGCCAGAATTGTAATGTAGGCTCACAAGCCCCAAAAGATGTGTCACACACGTCATTGATGGATATAAATAGGAGACTAAATCCTCATTTTGGACATCAGCTCCTCACACATTCTCTCTCCTTTTGATTAATTCGTATAGCCTTAGGAGATATTCTCTCTCCTTCGCACGTGTGAAAGGGTTGTTGAAGTTTTCAGACTGTTTCAAGGGTTTCTGTTGTAGCGTTGACCTTAGGTCAACTCACATCATTTGACTTAGATTTCTGGGACTAATTCCAATTTTGGGAGGCTGAATTTGGTGGCGTAGAAATCGAGGAATTCCGAGTTGATTTGGCTTCATCGTTGACCACAACATTGACTGCAGATTTGATCGCAACATTGACCAAGTTTGACTAAGGAATTGTGGATTGTTTTTGGGCTGACTTTGACTGTTTCATGAGGCCGAGTTTGACTGGCTTTGACCGAGCTCCATTGGGAGACATTTTGCTGGTTTGACCAGTGTTGACTTTGCAAGCTAGGGCATCCTGTTGACCGCTGAAAATTGTACTTTCTCTCTTTGCTGAATTTGAAGAATAATAAAAAGATTTGATCAAAGCTTTTTCCCCGCATTGGGGTTTTTCCCTGGCATCTGCCAAATTATTGTGTCCTCTTGTCTTGTCTTGCCTTCTGGTTATTTATTTATGTTCTATCAACATTTATTGTCATTGTTAATGTGATTGCATAACAGGAAATTGAATTGGGCTAATAAGAAAGATTGAAGTAAATTGCTCTAAGCATAGAACATACCATCGTTAACTAAAATTAACATGGTATCGAAGCTGAGGTGAAGACAAAACCCAAACAAGAGTGAGAAGAGAAATCACTGGAAGTTGAATAAACAAGGACCAGGGTCAATGGCTTCCTCATCATACTTCAAATCTGATGACAAGCTCAATGATAAGTTGATTATCATGCTTGGAAAATGTCCTTGGATCTAACATTGGAGGAACAAGATGCTATGGATTATGTGCAGGGAAATATCACTGAACCTCCATCAAATGCACCGACTGCCACTAAAACAAAGTACAAGAAAGCGGCAAACAACGCGAAGAAGATCATCAGGGATTCTATTCATAAGCACTTAGTTGCTTATATCTCCGAGTTGGACACATCTAAGGAGATGTATGATAAGTTTGTTGGCATGTTCAGGGCTAGCAATGCTAATCAAATTCTCTTTTTGAAGAACAAGTTGAAGAACATCAAGGTGGACAAGGGAGAGTCCATACAATCCTATTTCATGAGGCTCACCGAAATCAAGAATGATCTTTTAGCTATTGGAGAAGCCATAGCTGATTGAGAGCTCACTCTCATTGCTCTTGGAGGACTTCCCTAACCATGGTATGTTTTTAATACCACTATTCTCAATAATAAGATAATTCCTGATTTTGATGAATTGTTGACGAGATACACTCAAGAAGAGACAAGGATTATGGAGAGAGACCATCCCTCAAATGGAAATGGAAGTGAACCTACTGCCTTCATCGCTTATGCAAAGAAGAGGAATAATGTTGGTCCGAGAAATCAAAATCAAGGAAGAACGACTCCCAAGGGAAGGAAGGGTAGATGTTACAATTGTAACAAGTTTGGTCACTATGCTAGAGAGTGCCCCAATAAAAGGGACTCTCTCGAGATGATGACTACAACAACAACAACAACTTCAGGGGGAATGGAAATCAAAGGAACAACAGGTTCAAAGGAAAGAGGAAGGCTCCCTCTGATCGAAATGGAAATGGTCAACCTTTCAAAAAGTCAAGGAACTTTAGGTATGATGAATCTAATGTCGTTGACAACAAGAGAAATGAATATATTCTTATATCTGTCCTCTTTGGATAACTGGCTGATTGATAGTGGTGCCTCAAGGCACTTCACTGGATATAAAGAGGTGCTCTCTGATTTGATTGAAAATGATACAAATTTGGAAACTATCCTTAGAGACAATGCCACCTATCCTGTGAAAGGGACAGGGACTGTGACCCTTCATCCAAATCAAGGTCAAGTCCTCTATTTGCAAGATGTGTTGTATGTACCCGACTTAAAGAAGAATCTAGTGTCTATCTCAACAATGGAAGACAAAAGATTCAAGGTGGCATTCATCGATGGAAAGGTATGCATTTGGAAGAGGAACTTCAAAGAAGCATTCACTCTTGGTTTCAGGGTTGATACACTCTATCAGGTTGGAGGAAGTCCGCTGGGAGCCATGACATGTAACACAACACTTCAATCCGAGCTATGGCACCAGAGATTTGCACACCTTCATTATAAAGCCCTTCCCGAAGTAAGGAAGGTGGTCACAGGTATGTCTGATTTCAAATATGATCATGAAGGTGTATGTCAGGGTTGTGTCGAAGGAAAGCATACAAGGGGACCAGTCCCCTCGAGTGTCACCAAGACTTCTGATATTCTACAATTGATTCATTCTGATCTATCTAGTATGTTGCCTGTAACATCCTTGGGGGGATACTTATATTATGTCACTTTCATAGATGACTTCTCCCGTAAGACATGGATATACTTCTTGAAGAAAAAGGACGAAGTATTCAAATGGTTTCGCATCTTCAAGGCCTTGGTTGAAAATCAAACCGGGAAGAAGATCAAAATTTTGAGGACCAATAATGGAACTGAATATGAGTCAAATGAATTCAATGACTATTGCAGGGAAGCTGGCATTAAGAGCGAGACCACTATTGCGTATACTCCCGAACAAAATGGTGTTGCCGAAAGGAAGAATAGAACCATTCTTGAAGCTGCCCGTGCCATGCTCCATGACCAAGGTCTTCTGAAGTTCCTATGGAGAGAAGTTGCCAACATTGTTGTGTATGTTCAAAATAGATGCCCATATTAGGTCCCTGATGTTTCTCATTTTGGAAGTCCCGTATATTTTCATGTGCTGAAAGAAAAGAAAAGCAAATTGGATGCTTCTGGAAAGAAGGGAACGTTTGTGGGCTACAGTGAAACCTCGAAGGCATATAAAATCTATGTTCCTGGTCAAAGAGAAGTGGAGATATGTCATGATGTCACCTTCGACGAAGATGCTGCCTTCCGGATGGTTAGAGATCTTCCTATCTCAAATGAAGACAAAGAAGAAGAAGCAGGAAAGCAGGAAGAACCAAAGGATGAACTAATGCCCGATGTTGAAGGTCCAATGGATCCTATAGGTCTACCTTCTTCAAATAAAAGAAGACCCTCATGGCGTAGAGACACTCTCGAAGATGCCGAGAGACATTGCTCCAAGGGGAACATTTCGTGAAAGTAAGAAGCCGAATATGTACCAAGGGTACTTAGTAGCCATGAGCACCATCGTACAATCTGAGCCTGGAATGTTTGAAGAAGCCGTGAAGCACCAAGTCTGGAAGAATGCAATGAACGATGAATATGAGTCAATCATGAAAAATGATGTCTGGGATGTAGTCCCTAGACCGAAGGACAAATTTGTTGTCACCTCGAAATAGCTCTACAAGATCAAGCATGGAGCCGATGGAAGTGCTGAAAAATTCAAGCCAAGATTTGTTGCCTGAGGTTTCTCTCAAAAGGAAGGAATAGACTATGATGAAATATTTGCACCTGTTGCTTGCTACACCACCATCCGTTCGATCATTTCCTTGTTGCATCGCAAGGATGGAGTCTACATTAGATGGATGTCAAGACTGTCTTCTTACATGGCTCAATCAAGGAAGAGGTTTATGTGGAACAACCTTTGGGGTTCGAAGTTTGAGATAGAGATACACATGTATGCAGGTTGAAGAAAGCCCTCTATGGGTTGAAGCAAGCCCCCAAGGCTTGGTATGAGAGGATCGATAGCTACTTGATGAAGCTGGGCTTTACTCGAAGTGATGCTGATCCAAACCTTTACTATAAGGTTGATAATGACAAGCCTCTCATTCTAGTTCTCTATGTGGATGATCTCTTCCTGACAGGTGCTGACCCTTTTATTCATCAGTGTAAGAGGGAGCTAGCTTCTGAGTTCGAGATGAAGGACCTAGGTCTGATGCACTATTTCCTAGGCCTAGAGGTCTGGCAAAAGCCAGGTGATATTTTCCTTTCTCAAGGAAAATATATCATGAAGTTGCTGGAAAGATTTGGGATGGTGGACTACAAGTCCGTGATTACTTTGATGGAACTCAACTTTAAGAAGTTGTGTGGAAGTGCTGCTGGTCCCGATTTGGGAAATTCTAAGCAGTATCGTCAACTCGTAGGGGCCCTGATGTTCTTAGTGAACTCAAGTCTGGACATATGTTTCGCAATGAGCACGTTGAGTCGATACATGGTCAAGCCTCATCACATTCACTGGATTAGTGCCAAGAATATCTTGAGATATCTCCGGGGCACAATCAACTTTGGGCTGAGATACACTGCCGGGAGTATGAGGCTCCATGGATATACCGATGCTAATTGGGAAAGCAGTGTGGTGGATCGTAAGAGCACATTTGGATGTTGCTTCACCTTAGGTTTTGCTTCGCTCTCTTGGATGAGCAAGATGCAGAAATCGGTTGCTTTGAGCATCGTTGAGGCCGAATACATTCCAACAAGTATGGCCTATTGTGAAGTTGTTTGGTTGAGAAAGCTCTTCAGTGAGCTGTTTGGGCATGTGTTGGATACCACCGTGATCCTTTGTGACAACCAAAGTGGGATTCGACTTTTAGAGAATCCTGTGTTCCACGATCGCTCCAAGCATAATGTTATCATGTACCACTTTATTCGGGATATGGTACAACGAGGTGCAGTAAGACTCAGTGTTATCGGAACCAAACCGATTCCTGAAAACCGGCCGACCCGACTGGTTTGGAGGCAAAATCGGTCCGAACCGGCTAGTTCCGTACCGGTTTAGAAACTAGTTCCACCAGTTCACAAGCCTGGCATATATATATATATATATATATATATTTTCTTTTTTTTTAAATTTTTAATTTTTTTAATTTTTTTTTTTTTTTTTTTTTTTTTATAAATAAATTATTATTTTTCCTAGTTACTAACGCTACCCTAGGACCCCCTAAATCTACTTAAACACCCCCACCCCCTCTATTTCACTCACACTATTCATTTGAGTCTCTTGCAATTCTTGAGATGAGTTCGGTGAGGAGAATTCAGAGAGTTTTTTGTAGGGTTGTTCTAAGTGAGAATTTTTGCAGATTTGAAGAGTTGATTGGAGTCTTGGAGAGTTGTTGGGTTGGCAGATTTTTGAGCTACTTCAAAGATTTATTTTTCCCAAAGATATTTGGGTTTTCTTCAGTGGTTTTTGCAACTGGTGGAAGATATATTTTTTTATTTTGTTGGGGCTGCTACATAGTTGATTTCAAAGGATTTTGGAGCTAATTTTCTCCAAAATTTTATAGGGTAAATCAAGGGCCATGTTAATCAAGCCATAATCCCATTGCAGACTTGGATGTTACTCATTCTTCAGATGAGGATAAGGAGGATGATCAGGATGATGATTTTGATGATGATTGATGATTGATGATTTGATCATTGATTTGTTGTAGTTGTAGCTTGTAGTATAGTACTATGATCTATGATGTTATTTTGGACTAAAAAGGCCTTTTAGAGCCTGCTTCTTGATGTTTGTAACATTTTGTTTCAACGATGTTTTGCACTAAGTGTTATTTTGTTTGTATGCACTATTACTTGCTATATAAATGAGAACTTTTGCATATTTGTGTATAAATGGTTTGAATTCATATGGATGCACATGAATATATTTGTTTTTCGTAAACCAGTTATTTTTTCGGTTTTTTCCCGGTTCCGACCGGTTCCTGGTCCAAAGGTTTTCCAGTTCGATGACTAGTTCGGTTTCGATAACATTGGTAAGACTCCATCACATTGGGATTGATGAGCAGGTTGTAGACATTCTCACGAAGCCCCTGGGGAAGGTCAAATTCTTAACCTTCCGTGAAAAGCTTGGAATTGTGGACAAACCTTATTCTGAGGGTCCCGCCTAAGTTGGAATTTGAGCTCTGGGAGCTCCAGGGCGCTTGGGGATAGCTTCTTGGATCTATAACCAACCACAGGGCTAGGTTCGCCTTACCTTGTTGGTATGCTATTTCCCCACCGTTATGAGATTGAGCTGGTACACCCTCTCTTGATCTATGCCCCACATACATCCTACACATGTAGTCTAGGACTCAATGAGTTGGGAAATGAGGATAGAGACCATGGCATTACCGATGGACGCATCGTGTATTGCCGTACTCTCTATATCTAGGATGGGTTGTGTCCAACAACTTGATCTCAAATCCAGTTTGGTTGAGGTTTTTACCTCTAAATTGACTTCGGGTCAGTGGAGAGTGGCAAGGTGTTAAATTCAGCTAACAATGGTGTTCTATGCTTGATGCACTTTACTTCTTAGGCCCAATACAAAATAGCAATCACATAAACTTGAAATTAAAATGCTGATAGAACACAATAATAGATTGTTAAATTTGGACAACTAGGTCCAAACTCCATGTTATGATGCTCAGATTAAGAGGCTAATATTTTTGTTGGATTCCTCTTTCGGAGAGGTGTAAAATCCATATATAATATGTCTTAATCCGATGAGCAGAACATTTATTTTGAATTTATTATTTGTCGGGGCCAGTCGATTTCTTTAGCTTGCTGCCCTGCGTTGACTTTTTCAGGACAGCGTTGACTTTTTGGAGTTGACTTGGGTTGACTCGTTTGCTGATTGGAGGACTGTTGTGACACATTCTGGGTTGGCTGACCAAGGAGACTTTGCTGGTTGAAGCATCCTGTTGACCGCCGTAACGCACCACCACATTTTTTCCTGTTTCTGATTTGTCTTCTATAAGATCCACTTATATGTTCTATCTGCATTTTACTTAACTATTTGTATGATTGCTGTGAGAAAAGTAAAGTTGCTCCAAGCATAGAACATCTACTAAAATTTACATGGTATCAGAGCTAAGGTGAAGACAAACTCTATCGTTAGCAATCACCACCGGAAGAAATGGGTTCCACTAGGCTTGAATTCAAGGAGAATGACAAGCTGACTGGAAGAGATGACTTCCATGCCTGGAAGATGATATTAGATCTCAAATTGGAAGATCATGATCTCTTGGATCATGTGACGGGTAAGATTCAAGAACTTCCATCCAATGCTACCGCTGCTGTTAGAAACATGTATAAGAAGGGAGAAATCAGAGCAAAGTTGTTGATCAGGGAATCCATACATAAGAGTCTGGTTGCCTATATATCTGAACTAGGCACATCCAAGGAGATGTATGACAAATTGATCCTCATGTTCAAGGTAAACAATGTGAACCAAGTGCTATTCCTCAATAACAAGTTGAAGAATATGAAGAAGGGCCGGGATGAGTCTATTCAAACTTTCTTTCTGAAATTGACCGAAACAAGGAACAATCTGCTAGCTATTGGGGAGACAATAGCTGATCGTGAGATGGTTCTCACCGCACTTGGAGGACTTCCATATGAATGGCAAGTATTCACAACTACCATTCTCAACAATAATACCATTCCTAACTTTGATGAGCTTCTGTCTAGATGTATGCAAGAAGAAACAAGGATGACGGAATTCGATAATGACAGAAATGCTGCCTATGGTGCTCATTCCCGAAAGAAGAACTCTGGTGGTTCTAAGGACAAAGGAAGAACAAGGACTCAAGAGAAGAAGGGTAAATGTTTCACCTGCCATAGGCCTGGTCACTATGCTAGAGAATGCCCTTTCAAGAAGGATTCTCCCGATAGTGATGATAACAACAACAACCGAAGGAATGGGAATCGAAGAAATGACAAATCCAAAGGAAAGAGGAAGGCTCACTTTGGTGGAAACAATCAACCTTCTAAAAAGTCCAGAAATACCAGGTATGAGGAGTCTAATGTTGTTGATAAAAGAAATGAGTATATTCTTGTATCTGCTCTCTCAGCTGCATCTCCGCCCGACACTATGGATGTCTGGCTAATCGATAGTGGTGCCTCAAAACACATCACCGGATTCAAGGAAGCACTTTCTGACATGGTTGAAAGGGATACTAATCTAGAAATTATCCTTGGGGATAATGCTACTTATCCTGTGAAAGGGACAGGGACTGTGACCCTCCACTTGTCTCAAGGACAAGTCCTACGTTTGCAAGATGTACTCTATGTACCTAAACTGAAGAAGAACCTTGTGTCTGTATCTGCCATGGAAGACAAAGGATTCAATGTAACTTTCTCTGATGGAAAGGTGCTCATGTGGAAGGAGAGCTTCAAGGAAGCTATCTCAATTGGTTTTAGAGTTGGTACACTCTACCAGGTTGGAGGGAGCCCGTTGGGATCTATGACTTGTGATACTATCCGACAAACCGAACTATGGCATCGAAGATTTGGACACCTTCATTACAAGGCCCTTCCCGAAGCAAGGAAGGTGGTGACAGGGATGCCTGATTTTGGAAATAATCATGAAGGTGTATGTAAGGGCTGTGCTGAAGGAAAACATACAAGGGGACCTTTCCCCGCAAGTGTCACAAAGACATCTGATATATTGCAACTGGTCCATTCTGATCTATCTGGTATGTTGCCCGTAACATCCCTGGGGGGATGTTCTTACTATATGACATTTACTGATGACTTCTCTCGCAAAACCTGGATATACTTCTTGAAGAAGAAGGATGAGGCTTTCATGTGGTTCCGTACATTCAAAGCCTTGGTGGAAAATATGACCGAAAGAAGATCAAGATTTTGAGGACTGACAATGGCACTGAATATGAGTCAAATGAGTTCAAAGACTTTTGCAGAGAAGCTGGCATTAAGAGGGAGACTACCACTGCATATACTCCTGAGCAGAATGGTGTTGCTGAACGCAAGAATAAGACTATTGTGGAAGCTGCCCGTGCCATGCTATGTGACCAGGGTCTACCAAAGTTTCTGTGGGGAGAAGCTGCAAATACTGCTGTGTATATTCAAAACCGATGCCCTCATTCCGCTCTGGACTCCAAAACTCCCGAAGAGGTTTTCTCTGGTAAGAAACCTGATGTCTCACATTTTAGAATTTTTGGATGTCCCGTCTATTTTCATGTGCCGAAAGAAAAGAGAAGTAAGCTGGATGCTACTGGGAAGAAAGGAATGTTTGTGGGCTACAGTGAGACTTCTAAGGCCTATAGAGTCTATGTACCCGGTCAAAGGGAAGTAGAGATAAGCCATGATGTCACCTTTGACGAAGATGCTTCCCTGAAGAAAGTAGTAGATCTTCCAAGATCTGGAGAAAATCATGAAGAAAGGCCTGGAAATCTGGAAGAACCGCAGGATGAGACAATGCCTGATATTGAAGGACCAATGGACCCTATTGATCCATCTCCTTCACTGGAAAAGAGACCATCATGGCTCAGGGACACCCTCGAAGATGCTGAGGGTCATGCTGCCCCAAGGGGGACATTCCGAGAAAGCAAGAAGCCGTGTAGATACCAAGGGTATCTAGCTGCCATGAGTACTATTGTACAATCTGAACCTGGATCTTTTGAGGAAGCTGTAAAGCATCAAGTTTGGAAGGATGCTATGCACGAAGAATATGAGTCCATTATGAAGAATGATGTCTGGGATGTGGTCCCGAGACCGAAGGACAAATCTGTTGTCACCGCAAAATGGCTCTACAAGATCAAACATGGATCTGATGGGAGTGCTGAAAAGTTCAAGGCAAGGTTTGCTGCCCGTGGCTTCTCTCAAAAGGAAGGAATTGACTATGATGACATATTTGCACCTGTGGCACGATATACCACCATTCGATCAATCATAGCCCTTGCTGCTACGCAAGGATGGAGTCTTCATCAGATGGATGTCAAGACCGCTTTTCTGCATGGTGCAATAAAGGAAGAGGTGTATGTGGAACAACCTCTGGGATTTGAAGTTCAGGATCGAGACACTCATGTCTGCAGATTGAAGAAAGCCCTCTATGGGTTAAAGCAAGCACCCAGAGCTTGGTACGAGAGGATGGATAGTTACTTGATGAAGCCGGGCTTCACTCGAAGCAATGCTGATCCGAACCTTTACTTCAAGGTTGTGCAGGGGAAGCCTCTCATTCTAGTGCTGTATGTGGATGACCTCTTCCTGACAGGTGCTGACCCTCTCATTCATCAATGTAAGAGGGAGCTCACTGCTGAGTTCGAGATGAAGGACCTAGGACTGATGCACTACTTCCTAGGCCTGGAGGTCTGGCAGAGACCTGGAGAGATTTTCCTTTCTCAAGGAAAATACATTGTGAAGCTTCTGCAAAGATTTGGAATGGTGGACTGTAAGTCCGTGTCGACACCGATGGAACTCAACTTTAAGAAGTTGAGTGGCAGCGCTGCTGGGCCTATCTTGGCCAATCCTACCGAGTATCGTCAACTCATAGGAGCTTTGATGTTCTTAGTGAACACCCGACCGGATATATGTTTTGCAGTGAACACTTTGAGTCAACAGATGGTTGAGCCTCATCATTTTCACTGGGTTGGTGCCAAGAATCTTTTGAGATATCTTCGGGGCACGATAAACCATGGGCTGAGATACACTGTCGGGAGTGTGATACTCCGTGGATATATTGATGCCGATTGGGCTGGCAGTGTGGTGGATCGTAAGAGCACATCGGGATGCTGCTTCAATCTTGGTTCTGCTTCGATCTCATGGATGAGCAGGAAGCAGAAGTCGGTGGCTTTGAGCACCGCTGAGGCCGAACACATTGCAGCGAGTATGGCCTGTTGTGAAGCAGTTTGGTTGCGAAAGCTCTTTAGTGAGTTGTTTGGACATGTGCTAGATACCACCGTGATACTCTGTGATAACCAGAGTGGGATTCGCATGACTGAGAATCCTGTGTTCCACGACCGATCCAAGCATATTGATATCAGGTACCACTTTATCCGGGATATGGTACAGCGAGGCGCCGTAAGGCTCGATCACATAGGAACTGATGAGCAAGTCGCGGATATTCTCACTAAGCCCCTGGGGAAGGTCAAGTTCCTAACCTTCCGTGAGAGTCTTGGTGTCGTGGAAAGACCCTATGATGTGGGTCCTGTTGGACGATGAGCTCTGGGAGCTCTGGGGGGCTTTGGGGATAGCTTCTCGGAGCTATAAGCACTCATAATGCTTCTGCCCCACCTTTGTGATTATTGAGTTGGTTCGCCTCTCATTTATCTGTGCCCCGTATGCATCCTACCCATTGAGTTCAGGGCTCATGGGAAGTACCTCTCATTTGGCCAATGAGGTGGGAAAAGCTAGAGACTATTAGCAAACACTGATGGACGCATCAGAGATTGTCGTACTCTCTATCTAGGATGGCACGGTCCAACCACTTGATCTGGGATCAAGTTTAGTGAGGTCTGCGACCTCTGCCTGACTTCGGGTCAGATGAACCAACTTTGGGTTGGTTGGATACTCTTCATGAGTTTGATAGAGGTTTTTGAACCTCTGGACTGATTATGTCAGTCGGGGGATGATGTCTTTGTGACTGACCCACTTCTGTTCTGAAATAAAGAGGCCAGCAAAGTAAGTTATGGCGGGATGACGCACGATGTTTGATTGCACTGATGGATGGAGTTCTCCCTAGTTGAGAGGGAGTGTTAAATTTGGACAACTAGGTCCAAACTCCATGTTATGATGCTCACATTAAGAGGCTAATATTTTTATTGGATTCCTCTTTCGGAGAGGTGTAAAATCCATATATAATATGTCTTAATCCGATGAGCAGAACATTTATTTTGAATTTATTATTCATAATAAATTATATGTGCAGGTCGGCCTTAAGGTTTCACACCCCCAGCAGATGTGTCACACACCCCAATGATGGATATAAATACATGCAAAGTTGGAGAGCATTTCATCACAACACAACACACATCTTCTTCTTTCATCTGATGTAGTACGAGCTCCTTAGAAGACATTTCCAGCCCACACGTGTGAAGAAGAAGGACAAATTTCTGTACGGCTGAACTGAAGGACGAGTTGCTGCAGCTAGGGTTTTGCAGAAGGTTTGACCAGCGTTGACTTTGGTCAACGCATGGTCCAATTGGGCTGAAATTTGGTGAGAAGTTCGATTTTGGAAGGCCGTACTGTTTGGCACATAAATCGAGGTCAAAGGGTTGACCAATCTGCTGCTACGTTGACTTTTAGCTTGCTGCCCTGCGTTGACTTTTTCTGGACATCGTTGACTTTTTTGGAGTTGACTTGGGTTGACTCGTTTGCTGATTGGAGGACTGTTGTGACACATTCTGGGTTGGCTGACCAAGGAGACTTTGCTGGTTGAAGCATCCTGTTGACCGTCGTAACACACCACCACATTTTTCCTGTTTTTGATTTGTCTTCTATAAGATCCACTTATATGTTCTATCTGCATTTTACTTAACTATTTGTATGATTGCTGTGAGAAAAGTAAAGTTGCTCCAAGCATAGAACATCTACTAAAATTTACATAGATCAATAGAAGACAAGCTAAATAGAGATCAAATTTACAATTCCTTATGTCCAGCAAAGATATGAGATATTGTGGTGTTACGGTGGTCAGCAGGATGCTTCAACCAAGAAAGTCTTTCTTGGTCAGCCGACACTTTCATGTGTCACACCCACAACCCTCAAAGATAGCTCATCACAAGTCATCGCAAGTCAAACCAGGGACAACGCAGAAAAGTCAATGCAAGCAGCTTCAGAAAAGTCAACGCAACAAACTAGGGCTTTGGTCAAACAATTCGAAATTCCTCGATTTTAGTGCCCAGCTGTACGACCTCCTAAAATTGGAATTTCTACAGAAGATTGAGGTCAAACGACCAAGGGTTGACCACGGTCAATGTTGGTCAACTTTGTAGCAGAAAAGCCCTAAATAGATCAGTGCAGAAAACAAAAAGCCCTAAACAGATCAACGCAGAAAACAACAGCTTCGTGCCACATGTGTGAGGGAAAAGGCCTCCAAAGGCTATCGAACCAATCAAATCACAAATGAGAGATTGTGTGATGAGATGATGAGAAAATGACCTCCAAGTCTCTCCACTTTATATTCATCAATGAGGGTGTGTGACACATCTCTTAGGCATGTGGGATAAATCTGGCCAATTTTGCACATGTGGAAAATAAATTCAAAATCAATGTTCTGCTCATCCGATTAAGATGATCTTTAGATCAATCTTGCACCTCTCCGAAAGAGGAATCCAACAAAAATATGACCATTGTCATATGAGCAGTGCAACATGGAGTTTGGGCCTAGTTGCCCAAAATTAACACTCCCTCTCAACTAGGGAGAATTCCATCTGTCTACAAGTGCCATCCATCATGTACCAAGCCAAACATCGTGCATCATCCCGCCGTAACTTGCTTTGCTGGCTCTTTATTTCAGAACAAAAGGTGAGTCACAAAGACATCATACACAGCTGACCCAAAGTTAGCTTAGAGGTAAAAATCTCTTTTGGACTCAAAAGAGTCTCATACTAACCCGAAGTTAGTTTACTGACCCAAAGTCAGTTTAGAGGATAAAACCTCATCATACTTGATCCCAAATCAAGGTGTTGGACACGTGCCATCCTTGACATAAAAGGTACGACAATCTATGATGCGTTCATCGGTCTTGCTATGGTCTCTATCCACATTTCCCACCTCATTGGCCAAATGAGAGGTACTTCCCATGAGTCCGAAACTCCATGGGTAGGATGCATGCGGGGCACAGATTAGAGAGAGGCAAACCAATTCAATATCATAACAGTGGGGCAGAAGCTCACCACAAGGTTCGGCAAGCCTAGCCCCGTGAGTGGTTTTAGCTCCAAGAAGCTATTCCCAAGCCCCCTGGAGCTCCCAGAGCTCATAGTCGAACTCAAGTAGGATCCTCAGAATAGGGTCTTTCCACGATTCCAAGCTTCTCACGGAAGGTTAGGAACTTGACCTTCCCCAAGGGCTTCGTGAGAATATCCGTGACTTGCTCATCAGTTCCTATATGATCGAGCCTTACGGCGCCTTGCTGTACCATATCCCGGATAAAGTGGTACCTGATGTCAATATGCTTGGAGCGATCGTGGAACACAGGATTCTCAGAAAGACGAATCCCACTCTGGTTATCACAAAGGATAACGACGGTATCTAGCACATGCCGAACAACTCACTGAAGAACTTTCGCAACCAAACAGCTTCACAACAGGCCATACTTGCTGCAATATATTCGGCCTCAACAGTGCTCAAAGCCACCGACTTCTGCTTCCTGCTCATCCAAGATATCGAAGCAGATCCCAAAGTGAAGCAACATCCAGAGGTGCTCTTGTGATCCACCACAATACCAGCCCTATCGACATCAGTATATCCATGGAGTCTCAAACTCCTGACAGTGTATCTTAGCCCATGGTTGATTGTGCCCCGAAGATATCTCAACAGATTCTTGGCACCAATCCAATGAATGTGATGAGGATCAACAATATGTTGACTCAAAGTGTTCACTGCAAAACATACGTTTGGACGGGAGTTCACTAAGAACATTAGGGCCCCCACGAGTTGTCGATACTTGGTAGGATTTGCTAGCACGGGCCCAACAACGTTTCCACTCAACTTCTTAAAGTTGAGTTCCATCAGTGTCTACATAGACTTGCAGTCCACCATACCAAGTGTCTCTAGCAGCTTCACGACATATTTTCCTTGAGAAAGGAAAATCTCGCCTGGCCTCTGCCAGACCTCCAAGCCTAGGAAGTAGTGCATCAGTACTAGGTCTTTCATCTCAAACTTGGAAGCTAACTCCCTCTTACACTGATGAATGAGAGGGTCAACACCTGTCAGGAAGAGATCGTCCAGATAGAGAACCAAAATGAGAGGCCTTTCTCTATCAACTTTAAAATAAAGGTTCGGATCAACATTACTTCGAGTGAAGCCCAACTTCATCAAGTAGCTATCTATCCTCTTGTACCAAGCCGTGGGGGCTTGCTTCAACCCATAGAGGGTTTTCTTCAACCTGCATACATGGGTGTCTCTATCTCGGACTTCGAACCCCAGAGGTTGCTCCACATACACCTCTTCCTTTATAGATCCATGCAGAAAATCGGTCTTCACATCCATTTGATGTAGACTCCATCCTTGCGTAGCAGTAAGGGCAATAATAGATCAGATGGTGGTATAGCGGGCCACAGGTGAAAATATATCATCATAATCTATGCCTTCTTTTTGAGAGAAGCCTCGGGCAACAAATCTTGCCTTGTACTTTTCAGCACTTCCATCAGATCCATGCTTGATCTTATAGAGCCATTTCGAGGTGACAATAGATTTGTCCTTCGGTCTCGGGACCACTTCCCAGACATCATTCTTCATAATGGACTCATATTATTTGTGCATAGCATCCTTCCAAACTTGATGCTTTACGACTTCTTCAAATGTTCCAGGCTCACTTTGTACTATTGTACTCGTGGCTGCTAGATACCCTTGGTATCTCTTCGGCTTTGTGCTTTCACGGATTGCCCCCCTTGGGGCAATATGTCTCTCGACATCTTCGAGAGTATCCCTAAGCCATGAGGGTCTTCTCTTATTTGAAGGAGGTGGATCAATGGGATCCATAGGTCCTTCAACATCGGGCATCAAGTCATCCTTCCACTCTTCCAACTTCCCTGCTTCTTCATCTTCTTTGTCTTCCTTGGAGCTAGGAAGATTTCTTACTTTCTTGAGGGAAACATCTTCATCGAAGGTGACATCGTGGCATATCTCCACTTCTCTTTGACCAGGCACATAGATTCTATATGCCTTCGAAGTTTCACTATAGCCCACAAACATTCCCTTCTTTCCAAAAGTATCCAACTTGCTTCTCTTTTCTTTCGGCACATGAAAGTAAACTAGACAACCAAAAACTCTAAAATGAGAAACATCAGGTTTCTCACCAGAGAAGACTTCTTCAGGAGTTTTGGAGTCCAGAGCGGAATGCGGGCATCTATTTTGAACATACACATCGGTGTTCGTAGCTTCTCCCCATAGAAACTTCGGAAGACCTTGGTCACATAGCATGGTGTGGGCAACTTCCACAATGGTCTTGTTCTTTCTTTCAACAACACCATTTTGCTCAGGAGTGTATGCAGTTGCGGTCTCTCTCTTAATGCCAACTTCTCTACAAAAGTCATTAAACCCATTTGACTCATACTTGGTCCCATTGTCAGCCCTCAAAACTTTGATTTTCTTCTTGGTTTGATTTTCCACCAAGGCCTTGAAGGTACAGAACCATTTGAATACTTTGTCCTTCTTCTTCAAAAATATCCAGGCCTTGCGGGACAGGTCATTTGTAAAAGTCATGTAATAGGAACATCCTCCCAAGGATGTCACAGGCAGCACACCAGATAAGTCAGAATGTATCAACTGCAAGATATCAGTTGTCTTTGTGACACTTGAGGGGAATGGTCCCCTTGTATGCTTCCCTTCGGCACAACCCTGACATATACCTTCATTATCATCTCTAAATTCGGGCATCCATGTCACCACCTTCCTTGCTTCGGGAAGGGCTTTGTAATGAAGGTGTGCAAACATCCAGTGCCATAACTCTGTTTGAAGAGTTGTATCACATGTCATAGCCCCCAATGGACTTCCTCCAACCTGGTAGAGTGTATCAACTCTAAAACCAATAGAAAGAGCTTCCTTGAAGTTCTTCTTCCAGATAAGTACCTTTCCATCAACGAATGCCACCTTGAACCCTTTGTCTTCCATTTCCGAAATGGACACAAGGTTCTTCTTCAAATTAGGTACATACAACACAACATGTAATCGGATGACTTGACCTTGAGATAAATGGAGGGTCACAGTCCCTGTCCTTTCACGGGATAGGTGGCATTATCTCCAAGGATAATTTCCAGATTAGTATCCTTCTCAACCAAATCAGAAAGGGCTTCTTTATAACAAGTGAGTTGCCTTGAGGCACCACTATCAATTAACCAGACATCCAAGGTGTCGGGTGGAGATGCAACAGAGAGGGCAGATACAAGAATAAAATCATTTCTCTTATTATCAACAACATTAGACTCATCGTACCTAGAATTTCTTGACCTCTTGAAAGATTACCCATTTCCACTACGATCAGAGGGAGCCTTCCTTTTTCCTTGGAACCTGTTGTTCTTGCCATTCCTTCTTGAGTTGTTGTTGTCATCATCCCTGGGAGAGTCCCTTCTATTAGGGCACTCTCTTGCATAGTGACTAATCTTGTTACAAGTGTAACATCTTCCCTTCCTTCCTTTGGGCCTCGCTCTACCATGGTTTTGATTTCTCAGGCCACCATGGTTCTTCTTCTTTGCATGAGCGACGAAGGCAGTAGGGTCACTTCCATTACCATTAGAGGCATACTCCATCATTCTTGTTTCCTCTCGAGTGCATCTCGTCAATATTTCATCAAAATCAGGAATCACATTATTATTGAGAATAGTGGTATTGAATACATGCCAATCACGGGGGAGACCTCCAAGTGCAATAAGAACCATCTCTCGATCAGATTTTGCTTCCCCAATAGCTAGGAGGTTATTCCTGATTTCAGTGAGCCTCATAAAATAGGATTGAATAGATTCATCCTTACCCTTCTTGATATTCTTCAATTGATTCTTGAAGAAGAGGATTTGATTAGCATTGCTAGCCCTGAACATGCTCACCAGCTTATCATACATCTCCTTAGATGTCTTCAGCTCAAAAATGTAAGCAACCAAGTGCTTATGAATAGAATCCCAAATAATCATCTTTGCTTTGATTTCCCCTTTTCTATACTTTGTCTTCGTGGCAGCGGCTGCATTTGATGGAGGCTCTTGAATATTCCCCTGTACATAGTCCATGACATCTTGATCTTCTAGAGCCAATTCCAAGGACATCTTCCATGCATGATAATCAGACTTATCAGTCAATTTATCATCAGCCTTGAAACCTTTGTAGGTTGAGGAGGCCATTTGTCCTTGATAGGATTTCTTCTTTCAAAGATAGCTTCTAACACCAGCTTGGACTCTTGGACTTTGTCTTCACCTCAGCTCTGATACCATGTTAAATTTAGATAACAATGGTGTTCTATGCTTGATGCACTTTACTTCAATCTTTCTTAGGCCCAATACAAAATAGCAATCACATAAACTTGAAAGTAAAATGCTGATAGAACACAATAATAGATCAATAGAAGACAAGCCAAATAGAGATCAAATTTACAATTCCTTATGTCCAGCAAAAATATGAGATATTGTGGTGTTATGACGGTCAGTAGGATGCTTCAACCAACAAAGTTTTTCTCGGTCAGCCAACACTTTCACGTGTCACACCCACATCCCTCAAAGACTGCTCATCACAAGTCAACGCAAGTCAAACCAGGGATAGCGCAAAAAAGTCAACGCAGGTAGTTTCAGAAAAGTCAATGCAACAAACTAGGGCTTCGGTCAAACAACCCAGAATTCCTCGATTTTAGTGCCTAGCTGTACAACCTCCTAAAATTGGAATTATTGCAGAAGATTGAGGTCAAACGACCAAGGGTTGACCATGGTCAATACTGGTCAACTCTGCAGTAGAAAAGCCCTAAACAGATCAGCGCAGAAAACAGAAAGCCCTAAACAAATCAGCGCAGAAAACAACAGCTTTGCTCCACACGTGTGAGGGAAAAAGGCCTCCAAAGGCTATCAAACCAATTAGGTCACAAATGAGAGAATGTGTGATGAGATGATGAGAAAATGACCTCCAAGTCTCTCCAATTTATATTCATCAATGAGGGTGTGTGACACATCTCTTAGGCATGTGAGATAAATTTGGCCGACCTTGCACATGTGGAAAATAAATTCAAAATCAATGTTCTGCTCATCCGATCAAGATGATCTTTAAATCAATCTTGCACCTCTTCGAAAGAGGAATCCAACAAAATTATGACCATCGTCATATGAGCAGTGCAACATGGAGTTTGGACCTAGTTGCCCAAAATTAACACAAGGTATTTGTGACTCACTCTTGATCATTTCTTCTTCATTATTTCTTCTACAACAGAGCAAAACCGACAAAATACAAAGACAACATAATGACACAGGATGATAGGATGATATATGATAATACATGATGGTACTGGATGATAGGATTGCACAAGTTGACAGATGGATGGACAGGAGCAGTTTTCTCTAGTTTAGAGGGAGTGTTAAATTTGGCAGCTAGGGCCAATCTCCACTTTGCACTGCTCATATGATGGAGATGATATTTTTGTTGGATTCCTCTTTCAGAGAGGTGCAAGATTGATCTAAAGATCATCTTGTTTGGATGAGCTGAAGTTGGATTTTGAATTTATTTTCCACACATGTGCAATTTGTCAAGGTCGGCCAGAATTGTAATGTAGGCTCACAAGCCCCAAAAGATGTGTCACACACCCTCATTAATGGATATGAATAGGAGAGACTAAATCCTCATTTTGGACATCATCTCCTCATACATTCTCTCTCCTTCTGATTGGTTCGTACAACCTTAGGAGACATTCTCTCTCCGCACGTATGAAAGGGTTGCTGAAGTTTTCAGATTGTTTCAAGGGTTTTTGTTGCAACGATGAGCTTGGGTCAAACCACATCATTTGACTTAGATTTTTGGGACATATTCTAATTTTGGGAGGCCGAATTTGGTGGCACAGAAATCGAGGAATTTCGAGCTGATTTGATTGCTGTGTTGACCACAACGTTGACTGCAGATTTGATCGAAGTTTGACTGCAACGTTGACCAGGTTTGACTGAGGAATTGTAGATTGTTTTGGGTTGACTTTGGCTGTTTCATGAGGCCGAGTTTGACTGGCTTTGACTGAGCTCCATTGGGAGACATTTTGCTGGTTTTACCAACGTTGACTTTGTTGGCTAGGGCATCCTGTTGACTGTTGAAAATTGTGCTTTCTCTCTCTGCTGAATTTGAAGAATAATAAGAAGATTTGATCAAAGGGTTTTCCCCGCATTGGGGTTTTTCCTTGGCATCTGCCAAATTATTGTGTCCTCTTGTCTTGGCTTCTCTTCTGGTTATTTATTTATGTTCTATCAGCATTTACTGTCAATGTTAATGTGATTGCATAACAAGGAATTGAATTGGGCTGATAAGAAAGATTGAAGTAAATTGCTCTAAGCGTAGAACATAACATTGTTAATTAAAATTAACACTTCGTGATAAAAGTCGCAAGAATAGTGAAAAAATTTCACTAGTGTAGACTAGTGTTATCAAAACCTGTGCAACTGACCAATGTAACTGGTTTGACGTCCAGGGATATTGGAGGAAAAACATCCCACCATTTGGTGGATTCCATGTGCAGGCCATTGTTTGGACCTCATGCTTGAGGATATTGAAAATTGTGTGGGTCAAGAAGTGTGTGGAACAAATAAAATCCATAACTAGGTACATCTACAACCATTGGGTTTTGAACCTTATGATAAAACACACTGGGGGTAAAGAGCTTGTTTGGTCAACCATTAAATGATTTGCAACAAACTTTCTTTCGTTGCAATCCTTTGTTCAACAAAAACCCAACTTGAGGAATATGTTTTCTTGTAATGAATGGAATGGATCTCAGTGAAGTAGAAAGGCTAAAGGGAAATTTCAAATAGATAGTTGACCAAGTGTTTGGCAAATTTTTATGGATGAAAGCAGAAGAGATAGTGCTATTTAGTGAACCTCTTGTGAAAGTGCTGCAGATGGTGGATGGTGATAAAACCACCATGGGTTTTGTTTATGAGGCCATGGAGCAAGCCAAAGAGCAAATGGAGTTAGCATATAGGAGTACTTTCCTCTATGGGAATTCATTGATGAAGGATGGAATGAACAACTCCATAGACCTTTACATGTAGTTGGCTACTACTTAAATCCAAGGTATGTAATTTCAATTTTCAATGTTTATAAGTTTTTTCGTTCATTAGAAAAGTTTTGCCAAACGTTCAAAATCAATTGACGAATATTTTTTTGTTTTTTGAACGTTGAAGGTACCATTACACTGCATATTTTGAGGCAGATGGGGACGTAAAAGAGGGATTGTATAGATGCATTATGCACATGGTCCCAGATCCCAAGATTCAAGATAATATACATAGAAAGCTCTTGAATTTCAATGAGAGTACTAGTACCTTTGGCATGGCTATGGCTATAAGAAGCAGAACAAAAGATCCATCGGGTTAGAATTATCAAAGTTTTCAAATTATATTACTCTTTGCAATTTCCGAGTCCAAGATTCAAGGTCATTTGTAGGTACTTCTGTGCTTTCAACCCTTTTGCAGCCTATTGGTGGCAACAATTTGGTAGCCAATGCCTTGAATTGCGAAAATTTGCTATTTGAATATTGTGCCAGATATGCAGTGCTTTGTGGTGTGAGCGAAATTAGAGTGTTTTTAAGCGTGTACGCACCAAAAAGAGGTATTGTTTGGAGAAACAATGATTGAACAACATAGTTTATGTTCAATACAACCTTAGGTTGAGGCATAACCAATTGTGAAACAAAATCCCTGAATCAAGCAAGATAGTCTTGGGTAACTTTGATCCAACATTAGAATGGGTTGTGGAGAGTTAGACACCAACATATGACAATGAAGACCTTTCTTGGTTTGACTTGGACCCACCTCCACAGGGAGAGATATCACAAGTACAATCTTCAAGGCCAAGGGAATGAAGCCAAAATCCTACTGTAGACGTGTAAGATACCCCCTTGGAAACACCTCAAAATTTCCCCTTAAATTTATGAGTTTGGTCTAGGTTTTCAGTGTGGCCTTTCGTCAAACAGTTTGTGTTTACTTTGCTATAGGTTCACTTTCTTGGTTTTAAATTTAAATAAACACACACAGTGGCTAACACATGTCGAAGAAATGCTTCGAACCAATATTATATGCTTAGAACTAAACCCATAAATTCATATATTTCCCATACATGTTTGCATAACCATAACTTGAGCATAAACTGTCATTTCATTAGCATGGCACAAGAATACACAGTAAGCAAAAGGAGTGGAGGAACTTGGTAATAACTCAACAAAGTTAACTCCAATACATTGAGGGCTTTATGGCATAGTTCCTGTTAATTTTCCACGAAATCCTGCAACTGCTTGGATGAATAATCTGAAACTAAGGCAACTGCAAACTGAAACCAAAATTTCTTTCACCAAGACACAAAATTTCTTAACACTTATAAGCAGCAGAATAAACATAGAGATAAAGACAGTCACACAATTTACACAATAGTTTTTCTTGGGAAACCCAACTGGGGAAACCCTCTTCTTTGTTGTAGTATTTTATTGATAAACTTGAGCAATGAAATCTCTTACAAGGCAATCTGAGAACAAAGTTGTTCTCTGCTGTACTAGCTTAAACTCCCTGCAAAACACTTGATTCGAACTCCTAAACCTTGCGCATAGTGCACTAGGGCCCAAATTTGTGGCACAAAAACTCCTATTTTGTAGCGCAACAAGTCCCTATTTATGTGCGCACCAGATCTCCTATTATTTAGGATGCAACTCCTAAATCCGTGCACAAATCTGCTCATGCAAACCAGTGTGTTCTTGCTCCTCAAGGCTATGCACACTACAAGCAAAGAGCTCTCTCTCTCACTAACTCGTGAGGCTTGCTTTGTCTCACAACCTTGTGCACAAAACAATGATGAATACTTGTGCCTTTGTCCTCCTTTTATTGATTTGATCCACGCTAAAATTGGCAGGTCACAAATTTAGAAATCATGGTTAACAAGTTAACTGAGTCGAACTAGTTCTTCTGTCGCCAACCATAACTTGGAATTACAACATGTGTTTCCTTCAATCAAGGACTGAAACTCCACTCGTCCTATTCTAAATTTATAATTTTCACTCGATATGTAGTCAAATTGAAGAAGGTCCACGTAACTAGTCCTCCATCACTATGCATAAATTCACCATCTCCACGAACTTATCCATGGTCAAAGGAGAGACAAACTCAGTCTTTCTAGCTAATGCACGAGCCAAAAAAGACCTTCTCTCGCTAC
The DNA here is from genome assembly GCA_034641835.2 of Pinus albicaulis. Taxonomy (NCBI): domain Eukaryota; kingdom Viridiplantae; phylum Streptophyta; class Pinopsida; order Pinales; family Pinaceae; genus Pinus; species Pinus albicaulis. Next base: position 1,565,889,701 of record CM076584.1, read on the forward strand.
ACTTTTCAACACTCCCTCTTAGCGAGGAAGGAACTTTTGGAAGAACCTTGTCCACCTAGATATGTCTTCAACACTACCACATTCTCTGCTGCTGCAACTACTCCCTCTGAACTAGAAGACTTCCCTGTTTGCTGCTGCAAAATATAATCTGAAGACTTCCCTGTTTGTTCTTTCCAACCGTGCTCTGCAAGTCTATCACCTCAATCATAAGTACCACATGCCTCGTATATCTTAGTGGCTGCTGTTGGGCCAAGGAGAAGGTACATTTTACCCCTATCTTTACCACGATTTGTCATTTACTTTTATATATTTTACCCTTATCTTAGCAATAAAGTAAAGGAAAATAATGCAAAAATAAGGTAAAATGAATTATTAATAAAATGTGTGTTTAATAACATAAAAACTGATTTGTCGCTGTCTTTATTGATAGGGAAGCGAAACACCCAAATTGCTGACCAAGATGACCAAATGATAGCAAACAAGGAAGGTGAACGGAATCGTATCGACTCCTATGAATTAGTGGAAGATGTAGAGGCACGCCTACTCTTGGAGTGTTCAGTGGATAGCCACGAAGCGGCAGGATCGCATAATGAGAAGGATCCGTTACTCTTTGATTTCGCCTTTAAGCTATAAAAGGCTGAAGGTGAACAAGACGAGAAAAAGTTCATGTATTATAATTTTCCTATAATAAACGTATTCGGACAGAATCGTCAAGTTCGTGCTAATGTATTTCTCTACTGATTAATGAAGAAATTGACGTTTTTAGTATAAACAACTTCTGAGTATTCCTTAGCAGAACGCTTCTAGAGGCTTCGGGCCCAGCCCTGGGGGTTCTCTTGCTATTTCTATGCTATACGTTTATTTACAGAACTTGCATTTCCAGTTATCCTTTGCGTTTCATAACATTATCATTTAATTGGTTAATCACAAGCGTGAGATTTCATAGTTCACTTTCAAGTTGGTTTGATTGAACTTCGAGAATTAGACAATTTTTCTTACAACAATCTAGAGTAGTTAACCTCTGATGTCACTTGCATATTTTGCTTACACTTTTGAAATAACAAGACTTACCCTGGGTTGATGATTAATGTAAAGCATTAAGGTTACCTTTAAAAAAATCACCTTTATGACGCAACATTTTGGCGCCGTTGCCGGGGAGAGTGTTTAAGAGTGATGTCTTTTACTTCTTTTTCCTTTTTTTGTGAAAGAATTGGGTATTGAAAACGAGACGTAAGAACCTGCATACTAGCAAGAAAAATGCTTGCTCTGCAGCCCGCTTCTCAGCAATTGTGCAGAGGTCAATAGGATAGGTGTTCTTTTTTTTTTATGACTAGAAAGAAAAAGATAGAATTAGATCAAAATCCCCCACTGAAATCTACAAAACCCAAAGGATCGGGGGTCCTTGGCAGAACAACATATATAGACAAAATTATTAAGAAGGTTGAATCCCAGGCATTCGTAGGACCCAGAACCATTCCTACATAGAGTCCTACTATAGTCCCTCAGGCAGCAGCCTCACCATCTGCAGCCCACGTCGAGATTCACAACGAAACATAAGGGTCTGAACAAAGCCTTCAGACTGTTGAGCACGTAAGTCCCGACCCTTCGAGAGAGAGAAATTCTTCCAATTTGCAGAAAGGAGAGGGAGAAACTAGCAGTGCAGTACAGGTAAAAACTCCAGACCTTGGATCCCCTGAGAGAGTGGTTGAGACAGAGACACCCAGTATTCCAGATCGGGGAAGTGCTGTAAGGCCTCCTCCAAATCCACTCCCTAATCCCACTCAAAGTATTCCCCCAGATCAAGAAATCCTTGAAGATTATTGGCGCATCTTTGATTAGATGGCGAACAACCAAAACCAGAGACAGACATCAACATTGGAGTACCACATTGTTGATCCGGCCGCAAATGCCCCTATGAAAGCTATTCCGTTATAAAACATCCCCACCTTCCATGGGCTAACCTCGGAAGATCCGGATGTATTTTTATTTGAATTTGATGTCTTATGTAGGGGATATGACTACACCATTGACCCTCAGAAACCGAAACTATTTCCCTCTACTTTGAAGGGGACAAAATTACGTTGGTTTATGGGGCTCAGTGGAGGAACCATTAATAATTGGGATTAGATGAAAAACTCTTTTCTTAACAAATATCAAGACTACTGTCGGACTCAAGAACTAAAAGACGAAATCTTCAATATGTCTGCAAAAGGCAATGAGACATTAGAAGAATACGTTGAAAGATTTCAATATAATTTGCAAATATCTCCATATACTACATTGTCTAAAGATATTTTAAAAGCAACAATGACTAAAGGAATGAAAGAAGAATGGGTCAAAACACTTAATATAATGGGAAAATGGGACATCTATCAAGAAGAATATGATGACATTATTGCATTGTGCATCAGGGGTTCTCGAGGTAGTACGCGAAGCAGGCCAACCGGACGGGATTCAACTACAAAGAATTATAAACAGTCTGTTAATTTTGGACAACTAGGTCCAAACTCCATGATGTGATGCTCAGATGTTGATGCCAATATTTTTATTGGGTTCCTTTTTGGGAGAGGTGCAAGATCGATCTAAAGATCATCTTGATCGGATGAGCAGAACATGTATTTCGAATTTATTCCACATGTGCAAAGTCGGCCTGATTTATCCCACATGCATTAGAGATGTGTCACACACCCCCAAAGATGCCTATATATTGGAGAGACTTGGAAGTTCATTATACACAATGTGTGGAGGCATTTTCTTCTCTCTCTTGATGGTGATGGAGCTGCGTTCTTGGTTTTGCGTTTAGGGCTTCTTGGTGCAGCGTTTTTGTGGAGTATTCTTGATGGGACATCTTGGGGTTGTGTGACATATGTGGGTAGTTGACCTTATGAAGACTTTGCTGGTTGAAGCATCCTGCTGATTGCCGTAACGCCACCATCCTATATCTCTGTTTTTGGCTTGTCTTCGATTGATCTATTGGTATGTTCTATCGGCATCTTACTTTACTTATGCCCTAGAAGGTTAAAGTGTATTTGCATCTAAGCATAGAACATGTATGGAAAATTAACATGATATCAGAGCTAAGGAGAAGACAAAGCCCACCTTGTTGAGAATCTAGGGCGGTGAAATCAGGACTGTTTTCAGGGCTAATAAGGGTGCCGTAAGCTACAACAAGGTTGTGTGGTAGGCCGCAGGCCATACCACCACAACAAGTGATAGCGTGGGTAGATTTAGCGCTGTTTTGTGCCCTAACCTTCAGCGTAGAGAAATCTTCTCAAAACAACGTGGGAGAGGAGGCCGAGGTGCTGTAAGTGACGACGGATTTGTTGAGGGATTGTTTTAGGGTCAAAACAGATCTGTGAAGGCTGTTTCAAGTGACCGAGATTGCTGGGTATATAGGCCAAGGAGAAAGTTCCTACAACATACGGAAGCTCTTTGGTAATGTGTGACTTTGTCCATCAAGGTTGTGTCTTTGGTCGTGGACAACACCAAGCTTGTGAACTTGATTAGTTTGATCGATCTGCAACCCAAATTAGTTGTCTGTGTGTTGCTGTTCCCAGGAAGGAGATCTCGTCCTTTGATTTGATTTGAGTTGCTGTAGGAGTCTAGATTGATTGTGTATTAGTAAAATGGGGAACACAACACAGTTTTCTGTTTCTGATACTGGCGATTATGGTCTTATCGCTGGTGCCATACACTATCCATCGAGTGGTGAATGTGATGTGGAAAAAGGACATGAGCATTCACGCCATTGTTCCGTCTGCTTTCGCGCTGGAAAATACCGCACATCCGTGGCCAAGAAGATCTCGAATTTTTTCAACATGTAGCAACTTGATGCTCCTTCTGCTGTAGGCGATAATGCTTTTTCTCATCAAAGCATATTACTCGTGAGGGTCAATTATAGTTCTGTGGATTGCCAACTTGACCTGGAATCCAAGACAACGGAGCTCGGTGAAAAGTCACACCCCATGGGACTTCTTCTTGCCGGAGATCTAGTGCCAGAAATCACGCTGAAATGTATGCACTTCTAAGTGACGCGTGGAGATTGAAGGGCAGCGTATTCAACATGAGGCTGCCATTGTTTATTCGAGTCAAATTGACGTCGAGCATCCTTAGTTGAGCTGGCTGAATATTTTCCACGTCGGGACCTCACTGTGCAGAATCATGGCTGATTGGGTGAGCTGACTGCGTAAATTCCTCAAGCGTCAATCTGCGTAAATTCTGCTCGTGGTTGAAGCCGAGTACGTTCCACATTTGCGATGCAAGATAATTTCGTGTGGCGGAAGTGGTAGACTGCACTCACCGAGTACGATCTTAACGACCGTCACATCGCATCGTTGGTCGGAAATGGAATCCCATTACAACTGGCTGGTTGGCTTGCTGCTTTTGGCAAGATTCGTCATTTGACAGAAACTTGGCATTTGTTTTGGATGGAATCTGGAATAGAAAAGTCGTTGTTCTTTTAGACAAACAAACACTAACGACAATGTGAAACAAAAGACTTGTTAAAAGAAAAAGTATGGGATCGTCCAATACACAGCTACAGGCAGTGTTGCACTAAGTTGTTGTTGTAAAGAATGGAGATTGCAGATGGAGAACGCCACTAAGCACTAGAGAATGTAGAAGAAATGATTATGCTATGGGATTTGTTCTAGGTTTATTTCTGGACTTGAAAAGACTTGTATTTATGCCTTATAGATTCTGGTCATTCAATTTCTAGTCCTGCTCAGCCAAGTCTTATAACACTGGTCATAAGTTGACATACTGTTGTTGTAAGCAAAGATCATAGTCACGAAAGTTGTCTCAAGTTGTCACTGTGTGAAAATGGTCATAATACCATCTATGGAATCAAAATGATGGCTGACTTGAGTAGCTTTGCATTATGCCATATGTTTGACAATACTAGCTGTTATATGTTATGAAAAGTATTGTTGTATGTTGAGATGTGATGAGCTTATTGTTGAATGTGACATATTTTGAGTCAGCTGGTCATATTACTAACTGTCAAAATCATACATAAAACAACTTCTTCAGTACTGTATGGCAGTATGACAGTGATGAATATGATAGCGATGTGTACGGTAATATCATGGCAACACTGTAATCAGTGACATGACAGTGTATGAGATACCTGTTAAGATGTACGACAGAAGTATGATAGTATATGGCTATAATTCCATAAAATAAGCTTTGACAGTGGGTAAAAAAAATTCAGACCTATGATTATAAAGACCTTGGTGTCTGGGATGCCCGAATTCTCAAATAATCATGAAGGCGTATGATAGGGTTATGCTGAAGAAAAGCATACAAGGGGACTTTCTTCATTCCTCATCTGATACACTCTGACTTATCCGATATGCTGCCTATGAAATCCTTGGGAGAATGTTCTTATTTCATGACTCTTATAGATGACTTCTCTCGCAAGAGGAGCTGGCATTAAGAGGGAGACCACAACCGTATATGCTCTTGAGAAAATGATTAAGCCGGAAGAATGAAGAGAAGGAGCCTCATTTTATCAAGGATACAGAGTCATATGGCTCCGTGCTGGGGACATTCCCTGTGCTTAATAGATACCAAGGGTATCTAGCAGCCATGAGTACTATTGTACAATCTGAGCCTGGATCTTTTGAGGAAGTCGTAAAGCATCAAGTCTAGAAGGATGCTATGCATGAAGAGTATGAGTCCATAATGAAGAATGATGTCTGGGATGTGGTTTCAAGACCGGAGGACAAAGCAGTTGTCACCTCGAAATGTCTCTACAAGATCAAGCATGGATCTGATGGAAGTGCTGAAAAGTTCAAGGCAAGATTCGTTGCCCGTGGCTTCTCTCAAAAGGAAGGCATAGACTATGATGACATATTTGCACCTGTGGCCCGATATACCACCATTCGATCTATCATAGCCCTTGTTGCTACGCAAGGATGGAGTCTTCATTAGATCGCATTTCTGCATGGTACGATAAAGGAAGAGATGTATGTGGATCAACCTCTGGGGTTCGAAGTCCAGGATCGGGACACCCATGTTTGCAGGATGAAGAAAGCCCTCTATGGGCTAAAGAAAGCACCCAGAGCTTGGTACAAGAGGATAGATAGCTACCTAATGAAGCTGGGCTTCACTCGTAGTAATGTTGATCCGAACCTTTACTTCAAGGTTGAGAAAGAGAAGCCTCTCATCCTGGTGCTAAATGTGGACGACCTCTTCCTGACAGGTGCTAACCCTCTCATTCATCAATGCAAGAGGGAGCTCGCTGTTGAGTTCAAGGTGAAGGACCTAGGACTAATGCACTACTTCCTAGGCCTGGAGGTCTAGAAGAGACCTGGCGAGATTTTCCTTTCTCAAGGAAAATACATTGTGAAGCTTCTAGAAAGATTTGGTATGGTGGATTGTAAGTCCGTGTCGACACCGATGGAGTTCAACTTTAAGAAGTTGAGTGGCAACGCTTTTGGGCTCGTGTTAGCATATCTTATTAAGTATCGTCAACTCGTAGGGGTCCTAATGTTCTTAGTGAACACCCATCCGGACGTATGTTGTGTAGTGAACACTTTGAGTCAACACATGGTTGATCATGACATTCACTGGGTTGGTGCCAAGAAACTCTTGAGATATCTCTGGGGCACGATAGACCATGGGTTGAGATACCCTGCTGGGAGCATGACACTCCTTGGATATACTAATGCCGATTGGGCTAGCAAAGCAGAGATTGCAAGAGCACATCTAGATGCCGCTTCACACTTGCCGCGTTTCTGCAAACAAAATTCGGTAGCCTTGAGCACAATTGAGGTCGAATATACTGCAGCAAGTATGGCCCATCGTGAAGTCTCTTGGTTGCGAAAGCTCTTCAGTGAGCTGTTCGAGCATGTGCTAGATGCCACCGTTATCCTTTGTGATAACTAGAGGAGGATTTGTTTGTTAGAGAATCCCGTGTTCGACGATCGATCCAAGCATGTTGATGTCTGGTACCACTTATCTGGGATATGGTACAGTGAGGCGCCGTAAGGCTCGATCATATAGGAATTGATGAGCAAGTCACAGATTTTCTCACAGAGCCCTTGGGGAAGGTCATGTTCCTAAACCTTACGTGAGAATCTTGGAATTGTGGAACGACCCTATTTGGAGGGTCTTGTTGGATGATGAGTTCTTGGAACTCCAGGGGGGCTTTGGGGATAACTTATTGGTGCTATAAGCAACCACAGGGTTAGGCTTGCCAAACCTAGTTGGTGTGCTTCCACCCCACCGTGATGATATTGAGTTGGTTTACCTCTCTCTGATATGTGCCTCGTATGCATCCTACCCCGTTGAAATTTGGTACCGGAGGACAGGTGGTTCCCTAAGGCTTTGATCTTTGGCCTAGGGAAAAGTGTCCAAAAGAATTTAATTTTTCTTCTAAAGTGACTTTATAATTTTTATAAAGTCAAATCTAATTTTAAAGTGACTTTAAGTGATAAAGTTACTAAAGTCTAATTTTAAAGTGACTTTAATAAAGTCAATGCAAAATTAGAAAGGAAAAGTGACTTTGGAAATAAATGACTAAGTGGGTCTTTATTAAAGTGGGGTGAATTAAAAAATAGAAAGTGAGATTTAAATGAACATTTAATCTCAGCCCTAGATCTCAATCTATTTCAGCCATTGGATTTAGGGATTCCCCAAAAGTCACTTAGGGTTAGGTTAAAGGAGGAAAAGGAGAAAAAGGTCATTCATTCTTTCATGAGCAGATTGAGAGAAGGAGAGCAAGAGAGCAAGGGAGATTTCTGGGCAGTGAGGAGAAGGAGGCAGCAGCTTGGCACACATTCCAAGGTAGCATTTCAGCAAGACAGTACAGCTGATTTAGCACACAGTGAGGCAGATTTTTGGCACGATTTTTGAGGAAGGAAGGCCGTACAGCAGGGCCGTACAGCAGATTTGCACAGATTTCGAGGAGCAGAAATTTGAGGGAGGCCGTACAGCAAGTGGCTGTACCTTTGGCACGCATTTCGAGGCAGAAATCGTACAACAGATTTTGTGGCAGCTTGCACGCATTTCTAGGCAAGCCGTACAGCAGCATTTAAGGCTGAAATTTGGCACAAAAATCGAGGAGGCCGTACAACATTTATTGCTATTTTGATTTTCGCTGTTTGCACATTTTCCGAGGCGGTGGTTAAGCACGGAAAATGAGATAAGTTGTAAAAGTCTGTTTGCTGATTTTTTGTTGAATATTTCTCTCAATGTAAAAAGCATTTTCCAGAAATAAGGAGCTTCCGAACTGGTTTTCCCCAAGAGTTGTAGGGGGTTTTTCCAGGGTCATGTTGACCAAAAATATCCGTGTCAAAATGTGTGAATGACTGTTTTTATGCTTGCTGATTTTTAATTCTGCATTTTCCAGCATTCTGAAAAATTTCCAGAATTTGTGTTTTCAGCAAAATTTATTTTCCAGTTTGTTAAATGTATGGATATGGGAAAGGGCATTTAACCAGTTTGGAGTAATAAGGTGAAAAACCGAAAACCGGGGTGGGAAACTATAAATTTTTACAAACCCATGGAGTTTCGGACTCATGGGAAGTACCTCTCATTTGGCCAATGAGGTGGGAAATGTGAATAGAGACCATAGCAAGACCGATGGACGCATCGAAGATTGCCGTACTCTCTATGTCTAGGATGGCATGATCCAACCACTTGATCTGGGATCAAGTATAGTGAGGTTTCGGACCTCCAACTGACTTCGGGTCAGTGAAACTAACTTCGGGTTAGTATATGACTCTCTTGAGTCCTAGTGAGGTTTCGGACCTCCAACTGACTTCGGGTCAGTGAAACTAACTTCGGGTTAGTATATGACTCTCTTGAGTCCTAGTGAGGTTTCGGACCTCCAAATGACTTCGGGTCAGTGAAACTAACTTCGTGTTAGTAGATGACTCTCTTGAGTCCTAGTGAGGTTTCGGACCTCCAACTGACTTCGGGTCAAGTAAACCAACTTCGGGTTGGTATGAGACTCTTTGTGAGTCCTATAGAGGTTTCGGACCTCTGGGCTGAATCTGTCAGCCGAGAATGATGTCTTGGTGACTGACCCACTTCTGTTCTGAAATAAAGAAGCCAACAAAGCAAGTTACGACGGGATGACGCACGATGTTTGGATGGCACTGGTGGATGGAGTTCTCCCTAGTTGAGAGGGAGTGTTAATTTTGGACAACTAGGTCCAAACTCCATTATTTGATGCTCAGATGTCGATGCCAATCTTTTTATTGGGTTCCTCTTTCGGAGAGGTGCAAGATCACTCTAAAGATCATCTTGATCGGATGAGCAGAACATGTATTTGAATTTATTCCACATGTGCAAGGTCGGCCTGATTTATCCCACATGCATTAGAGATGTGTCACACACCCCCAAAGATGCCTATATATTGGAGAGACTTGGAGTTCATTATACACAATGTGTGGAGGCATTTTCTTCTCTCTATTGATGGTGATGGAGCTGCATTCTTGGTTCTGCATTTAGGGCTTCTTGGTGCAGCGTCTTTGTGGAGTATTCTTGATGGTACGTCTTGGGGTTGTGTGACATATGTGGGTAGCTGACCTTATGAAGACTTTTCTGGTTGAAGCATCCTGCTGATCGCCGTAACGCCACCATCCTATATCTCTGTTTTTGGCTTGTCTTCCATCGATCTATTGGTATGTTCTATCTGCATCTTACTTTACTTATGCCCTAGAAGGTTAGAGTGTATTTGCATCTAAGCATAGAACATGTATGGAAAATTAACACGGTGGCAACGTGACCAGAGCAGAATTCGGTAATCTCTTAGAAGATTTTAAAACCGATATCTTAGGAACCCTCACAACGCAGCTAGATGTCCTACAAGCCAAGCAGAAGCAAGCTTTAGCAGAACAGAACTTGGTTGTTTTTTGCCCACGCTGTCGGAAGAAGCACAGCCAGCGGGAATGTCCATTAGACATGGTCCGGACATGTGCTATTTGTACCAAGGACCACGCCATTGACCATTGCCCTTCACTCCCAGGGTTGAAAGCGATTTTTAAAGAGGTAGAAGAAGAAACAGAACCAATGTATCTAATGAATCAACGTCGGCAGTGCAAGAACGACCAGGTATGCCACAAGACCTATCTTAGTTCTTTTCTCCTCCACAATTTAATCAACAGAACCCTGGAACAACATGGCAGGGCCAATCACCTTTTTCTGTCTGGCCATCCCAATCATTTTCCATGCCTCCTTGGTCAACACAATCCCCTTCAGGTAGTAGTTGGTCAAGTTTTTCTTTTTCTCCCCCTTATTGGCAAAACAGTCCATATCAGTCCCAATGGCTTGCCTCCACTTCACAGAATACAAATTGGTCCTCAAAACTGGCATCAACCCCTGGGAATGACCAATTTACGTATGGGAACAGGGGCTCAGAATCAACCACATTACCAGCCCCATACCCATTCCAACACAATCCTCAGCCTATTATGCGTCCTCAACTACCACATCAACCCAATCCTAATCCCAATAACAGATCGGTTTAGCTAATCCAGATTGTTGAAAACCCAAACCTCGAAACTGAACAGAAGCAATGCAATGAACTTAGGCTGAGATCAGGGCGTGTTATTTCCCTTGAAAGAGATACGACCTTGCCACAACTTGAGTCTGAAATTCCAACAGTACCTAAACAATTAACTGTGACAGAAACAGAGATAGAGCAGGGGAGGGACACAGTTGACCAAAAAGATCCTGAAAACCTTATTATTTCCTCCCCTCCATTCCCTGGGAGATTAACACTACCTAAACCAATAGTCTCTTCAGATTTTGATCTCCTAGGGGAATTAAAAAATCTTTGCATTAAAATTACTCTCCTATAGGCTATACAAGACATTCTTATCTATGCCAAAACAATTAAAGAAATGTGTGGGAAAAAACAGGTGAGGAAAGCAAAGACTGTAGCAACTGTTCATGTAGTGGGAGCACTGTAAGACTTACTCTTGTGTAAAGAAACACCAGTAAAATACGAGGATCCAGAAATCCCATAGTCACAATACAGATCTCTGGCCACTCCTTTTCAAACACATTAGTTGATTTGGGGGCAGCCATCAACATCTTAACTACAGGAACCTGCGAGAAGTTAGGTGTAACAATTTTGGAACCCACATCTACCTTGCTGGAACTTGCTGACAGATTTGTTATCAAACCAGAAAGTATATTACAAGATATCCTGTTTTTTGTGGACTCATGCACCCGACAAAGTTTTTAGTTATTAACCCAAAAAGTAGGTTAGATGGACATCCCCTGATATTGGGACGACCTTGGTTAGCAACGGCCGATGCTTACATAAGCTGTTGAACATGCAGCATGACCATTGTTAGAGGAGATGCCATAAAGAATATTGTCATATACCCCCCTGCCAAACCAAGTCTTCCCACTATAAATATTCACAAACTACTGCATACATACTGGGAAAAAAATATCCGTTCGTCGCTGACAATAGTTGAAGCACTCGAATTCAAAGATCAAACTGAAGACGATGTAATCAATAACTTCATGAGCCAGCCATTTTCTTCAGAAAATTTAAAATGCCAAATGTTAAAAGCAGTTCTTGATAATGAAGCACCGGAGGACCCCTTAGCAGGCATTGATGATCAACACATACCCACGACTGCTATTCGCAACAGCATACCAATTGAAATTGAGCCAAGAAAAGTTTTAAATATCAATGGCAGTCTGAATAGTAACCAACATCAAAAGCTCGTTAAGATTTTACAAAAATATAAGGGAGCATTTGCGTGGGACTACCCAAACATGAAGGGTATAGATCCTCAGCTATGCACACATCACATTCATACTGAAAATGATGCTCGGCCTATTCGACAGCCTCAGCGGAGGTTAAACCCGCATCTGAAAGACATTGTAAAAGATGAATTGCAAAAGCTGTTAGATGTAGACTTCATTTATCCTATTTCAGACAACAAATGGGTCTCTCCTCTAGTAGTCGTTCCTAAGAAGAATGGTAAGTGGTGAATCTGTGTGGATTACAGAGAGCTGAATAAAGCAACACAGAAAGACCACTTCCCCCTCCTTTTTATTGATCAGGTCCTTGATACATTGGCAGGAAAGCGTTTCTTCTCTTTTCTTTATGGTTTCAGTGGTTACAATCAAATCCAGATAGCCCCTGAAGACCAAGATAAAACAACTTTTGCCTGCCCCTGGGGTACATTTGCCTATAGTATATTGCCGTTCGAATTATGTAATGCCCTAACAACATTTCAAAGGGCCATAGTCAACATTTTTTATGATTTAATAAATGAAGGGCTCGAGGTTTACATGGACGACTTTACTCCATATGGAGATGACTTTGATCAGGCACTGCAAACACTAGAAAAAATATTGGAACGATGTAGTGCTACTAGATTGTGTTTGAGCAACGAAAATGGTCACATGATGATGACCGAAGGAGTAATCCTAGGACATTACATCTCTGTAGCTGGAATACAGGTAGATCCGACAAAAATGGAGGTAATTCTTTTATTAGCCACACCTTGTACTCAGACAGAGGTACGTAGTTTCCTTGGATATGCAGGGTACTACCGTAGGTTTATAAAGAATTTCTCACAAATTGCTGCACCCTTGTATGCATTAACTGGAAATGTTGAATTCCATTGGTCTGACAAATGTGACACTTCTTTTTCAGATTTGAAGAAATTGGTCTCGATTGCACCAGTCTTACGCGGCCCCAATTGGGAGCTGCCTTTTCATATTTCCTCAGATACATTCGACACAGCGATAGGGGCAGTTCTCGGTCAAGAAGAAGACAAGAAGCCCTACGCTATTTACTATATCAACAAGAATCTCACTCCTGCCAAATTAAACTATACAGTGACTGAAAAGGAGTTCTTGGATGTCATTTATGCTGTTAATAAATTTAGACATTATATAATTGGCTATCAAGTATTCTTATATACCGATCACTCCGCCATTAGATACTTAGCTAATAAACCTATTACAAATGGAAGAGTGACTCGTTGGTTGTTGCTTTTACAGGAGTTTGACATAACTATCAAGGACCGCCTAGGGAAAGAGAACGTAGTTGCAGATTTCTGTCTAGAGTTCCAAAGTCAGATGACGCAGTGGCGGTGGACGATTAGTTCTTTGATGAGCATTTGTTTGCTGTAGCAGTAAAAACGCTATGGTACGCAGATGTAGCGAATTATTTGGCAGTAGGAAAGCTGCCAAAACACTTGACATCAAAGGAACAGAAGCTGATTGTTCAGCACAGTGCTAGATTCTCCTGGATCGATGGATATCTTTTCCATACAGGAGCTGATATGCATATACGCAGATGCATCTGAGAAGACGAGATTTATGACATCTTAAGGGCCTGTCATGACGAACCATGTGGTGGCCATTTTGCAAATCGTAGGACGGGGCACAAAGTATTACAAATGGGCTATTATTGGCCTACAATTTTTAAAGATGCCAAGAAATATGTCCAAGCCTACGATAGTTGCCAAAGAATGGGCCGCCTTGGCTAATCTGACGAAATGCCACTGCAGCCACAGTTGGTAGTGGAACCTTTCGAACGGTGGGCACTGGACTTTGTTGGACCATTCAACCCGCCATCGAATCAGAATACCTACATATTGGTTGCCACAGATTACGTGACGAAGTGGGTAGAAATAGTGGCTTTATCAAGAGCTACAGAAGAATCTGTGATCAATTTTCTTTTTGAGCTATTTGTGCGGTGTGGCTTACCTCGGGAAGTGATAACTGATGGAGGGGCACAGTTTGTGGGAAATAAAATCACGACCACTCTGAAAAACCACCATGTCACCCATAGCATCACCTCTCCCTACCACCGACAGGCGAACAGGCAAGTTGAAAGCACCAATAAAGTTCTCGAGGCAATTCTCACTAAAACAGTCTCAACACATTGCCGAGATTGGGCTACTAGACTGCCAGAGGCCTTATGGGCTTATCACACAACATGGCGAAACACCACCGGATATTCTCCGTACCATCTGGTATTTGGAAGGGAACCATTTTTTCCTATTGAATTTGAAATAAAGACTCTGAGAACAGCCCAGGAAGTGGGGCTTGATTTGACAGAGGCTCAAGCTAGAAGACTCTAGCAAATAAATGAATTAGATGAAGCACGACTACTTGCTCTATAGCGCATTGCAATTATTCAACAACAACGAGCCAAGTGGCATGACAACCTCATCAAAAAGAAGACATTCCAGAAAGGAGATTGGGCACTCCTCTACGACTCCAGATTCGAAGACTTCTCGGGTAAGTTACAAACAAGGTGGCTCGGTCCATATGAAATTCAAGAAGTACACAACAATGGCACCATTACCTTGACCACCATAAATGGATCTGGCTCCGCCTTTCGAGCTAATGGACATCGGGTGCGTCTCTATCATAAACCACTTACGAAAGAGTCTTTTTGCCAGCAAGTGCGTGACGATCCCACCATCCAAATTTTAGCTGCAGGGGATGATGGGCCGACAACTTTAAGTTCATAAAAATTTGTTATTTTCTCTTGTAAATATTGTATATATGATCCCTGCAATTTATAGTTCTTCTCATTGTTGTACATTCCATCTCTTTTTCATTATTTTTATGTTCACAACTGTGTTTTTTTTGGTGTGTTTATTTCTGCTGTTCAAACTGTTGAACAGTTGCTGTTCAATCGAATTGAATAGTTGTTGTTCAATCGAATGGAACAGCTGTTGTTCAATTCGAATTGAACGACTGTGTTTTTTTTAGTGTGTCTATTTCTGCGTTTCAAACCTTTGAACAATCGCTGTTCAATCGAATTGAACAGTTGTTGTTCAATCGAAGAACAACTGTTGTTCAATTTGAATTGAACAACTGTGTTTTTTTAGTGTGTTTATTTCTGCTGTTCAAACCTTTGAACAATTGTTGTTCAATCGAATTGAACAATTGATGTTCAATCGAATTGAACAGCTGCTGTTCAATTCGAATTGAACAACTGTGTTTTTTAAGTATGTTTATTTCTGTTGTTCAAACCTTTGAACAATTGCTGTTCAATCAAATTGAATAGCTGTCGTTCAATTCAAATAAACGACTGTTTTTTTTGCATGATTTTACTTCTGTTGTTCAATCGAATTGAATGACTGATTTCTTTTCTAGCATGTTTTTTGTCTTGTGATGATTTTTTATCAAATATCCACCCTTCCTTTATACATTCTCGCCATAAAAGCCATTTTAGGAAAATGAATTAGCACCTGAAGAGGAGAAAAACAATGATATTACTAATATTATGATATTTTGAAATTTTGATGGAAATCCCTACCCCGGAAACTGACATGGTTTATCTATATAATGAAGGGCTCGATATCTCTTGTTCAGACATATTATTATACAATTCATTTCCGTAGTCTTATGCTGGTATATCTTTCTACACTCTCAAGTAGTATTTCTCCTTGACATGAGGATATAGGAATAAGAGTATTAATTGTATTGGCATTCTTTTTACTTCTTACACCATCCCTAACTCTTAAGGAGTTAATAAGCCTCCCTCCATTTATAAATAAAATGAAAAACATTATGTCTATGTGCAAATTTTTAAGAGAGAATAGGGGGTCTCATCATGAGCCAACCTACCATGATCATAAGGGTTTAACATGTGACATTCCCACAATGGCCAACACACTAGGGTAGTGACCTTCTCGACAACGAAAACTGCTTGAAGGACGGGAGGTCTCATCACGAGCCGACCTGATCACTCTATTACAATCCCCGTGAATGACACTATGACTATTTGGCCACCACACCAGCACAATGGTCTCTCCATAAAACAAGCAAAATGTCTACTTTTCAAAAAGAAAAATATTATGTCTATGTGCAATTTTGAGCCAACCTACCATGATCATAAGGGTTTAACAGGTGACATTCCCACAATGGCCAACACACCAGGGTAGTGACCTTCTCGATAGTAAAACTGCTTGAAGGACAAGAGGTCTTATCACGAGCCTGCCTGATCACTCTGTTACAATCCCCGTGAATGGCACTATGACTATCTGGCCATCACACTAGCATAGTGGTCTCTCCATAAAACAAGCAAAATGTCTACTTTTAAATAGAGGATTCTGGCTCATTTTCATGTTAAAATAGCAACCTTGTCGAGGCTATGAACGCCTGCTGGCAGCAGTGGCTCTGCTTGTGGTATTGAAGTATTTTTCTAACAATAGCCAATTACTTTTATACGCCCTATTTCCTATTGATCCATTTCTGAAATAAATGCACTACTTGAATAAGTGTTATCACTACCTACCCGCATAATTAACTATGAGTGAATTATCTTTTCATGTTGAATTAAGGGATGGCAGCATCAATCATAATCTGTCACCTGTCATGCTGTGCCGTCAAAATAGGACATCCTTTTATAATAATTGCTATTCTGCTTTTCTCCCCTTCTTCGGTCATTTCCACCTGATGTACAGTTGTGATGATTACCAACTTCTGACCTTTGCTTTGTGTGCATTCATGATTGGTACAATCTTTCCTCTTTTCTTGAGCTTCAAGGCCATGGATGCCCTTCTCTCGTACATTTGTGATGATTACCAACTTCTGACCTTTATTCGTGTGCATTTATGATTGTTACCATCTTTCCTCTTCTCTTGAGCTTTAAGGTCGTCGAGCCCTTCTCTCATTGGAGGGGATACGAATATTCATAATGAATAAGCATGCGAATTACCCATGCGACTTCCTTTGGATATGTTGATTGGACTAAAAGATCATTGCATTTATGTCATGAAGTTGCATTTTTATAATATATTTAAAAAAAAAGCCGCATGCAGTGTTTATAATGTTTTAACCAACAGAGCCGAAAGAAACGCATACAAAAGAAGAAACCAGTTTTGATAGCACAATAGCCATGGGTGGAAATTCTCTCTGCAATGAACCCACAATTTTTCAAGCCTCAGAATCAGCTCGCACCGTTCTCCAGCAAGCTGGCTGGATTTCATATCTACACAGACTACGAGGGTTTAATACAGAGATAGCAATTGAATTCTTGCAAAACCTACGGGAAGGGCATACCATAGTCAAAGGAAGAATCATACCAGTCTCCGAAGAAATCATCACTGAGGTCTCAGGATTGCCAATAGAAGGAGAAAGATGGACTGAAAAACATGTCCTTCTACAAGAAGCAATCTCAGTGTACCATGACTCAGGCGAGCCACTGGAACGAAAAGGGAAAGGTATTAATCCTACGTCCTTGCAGCAACCTTGGCAAGAATTGACAATCTTCATTCAAAGATATATCACATGCGACGGATGCCAGGATGTGGTAAAGTCCCGTCAACTTAAACTATTAGTTGTTCTCAAGTGAAAAATTTCAGTTAATCTGTCCTTTTTCCTAAATTCTGTATTGCATAATACTGTTGTTCGAATTAGAAGAGCTAAAAACCCCCAAGCAGTTGTTAGTCTCCATGGCTTGATTAAATTGATCATCATTCATGAGTTAAACAAACATCGGATAACATGGGACAACTTTGTTAATTCTGCCCTGCTTTCCCTTGAAGAAAACCCTGACAGAGCAGAGATTGAACTCCCTAGAATAGCCATACCAAGGAGAGCAAGAGGGAAGAGAACCCATATTTCGACCACAAAACCAGGAAAACGGAGACGGTCTGAAAGGTTGCAACTACGACAAAACACCTCTGTATTGCCAGATGAGGCGGGACCATCCCATACACCACCTTTGAGCTCTCAAAATATGCCCTTACAAGACTACAAAGAAGAAATGGCTCAAGTACTAGAGCAAATGATAACATCTCGTGAAATTGGAAGCCCATCTGAACAATCCAAGGAATAGAGGGACCTTTTGAACCAGTCTGCCACTGCTAGCAGCTCTGGCCATACTGAAATCCTACCTCCTCATGATGAATTGTAGGCTTGGAGGGTTTTATCTCCCTCTGATAATGAATGGGTGAGTAGGAAGACTAGACAGAGAGAATATTTGAATCTGGAAACCAGTCAGGGGACACTGTTTTATTAGAATGGGACACAAGTATTGAGACAGTTCCCCTGACGCCTGAAGAAAATATTATTCCACCCAGTCAGGACGTTAATACTGAAATAACCTCTTGGACGCCTGAAGAAAACACCATTTCTGATAACCTTAGAACTGGCACAACCGTTCCTGAAACCAAAGTCACTGCTACTCCTTCTCCGTCCGAAACCCTGCTAAAAGAAAAATCAACTGAGATTAAGTTAAGAAAAATGAATAGGAAATGCAGGAAACTGAGAAAAACGGTAAAACAACTAAGGAAACAGTTGGAAGAAGCAGACAAGGTTTGGAAGCCTGAGAAGGAATTGGCTACCATGGGAACTCAAACAGATTTTGCTACCCAAACGGTAGATACTGCTGAAATTTCTGTACAGACTGATTTAATATACAATGCTGAAGCCTCTGTACAGACTGATTTAATAGATACTGCTGAAGTTCCTGTACAGTCTGATTTAATAGATAATGTTGAAGCCTCTGTACAAACGGATTTGATACACACTGCAGAAGTCTCTATGTAGACTGATTTGATACTTACAGGAGATAAGGGGACTCAAACAGAGGTAACACCTACCTACACTCCCCTGGTAGAAAAAATTGTTGAAATTTGGTTACCGGAGGACAGGTGGTTCCCTAAGGCTTTGATCTTTGGCCTAGGGAAAAGTGTCCAAAAGAATTTAATTTTTCTCCTAAAGTGACTTTATAAAGTTATAAAGTCAAATCTAATTTAAAAGTGACTTTAAATGATAAAGTTACTAAAGTCTAATTTTAAAGTGACTTTAATAAAGTCAATGTAAAATTAGAAAGGAAAAGTGACTTTGGAAATAAATGACTAAGTGGGTCCTTATTAAAGTGGGGTGAATTAAAAAACAAAAAGTGAGATTTAAATGAGCATTTAATCTCAGCCCTAGATCTAAATCTGTTTCAGCCATTGGATTTAGAGATTCCCTAAAAGTCACTTAGGGTTAGGTTAAAGGAGGAAAAGGAGGAAAAGGTCATTCATTCTTTCATGAGCAGATTGGGAGAATGAGAGCAAGAGAGCAAGGGAGATTTCTGGGCAGTGAGGAGAAGGAGGCAGCACCTTGGCACACATTCCAAGGCATTGTTTCAGCAAGTTCGTACAGCAGAGTTTGCACTCAGTTCAAGGAAGATTTGACACTGTTTCCAAGGCAGAATCCGTACAGCAGCTTTGGGCACGATTTCCAAGGAGGCCGTCTTATTTTCTGGGCACATATTTAGAGGGAGAGGTTGCTGTTTTTTCTGCACGCATTTCTAGGCAGGCCGTACAACCTGTAGCTGATTGCTGGCACAAAAATCGAGGCAGATTTCCGTACACAGCATTTAAGACAGCCCGCATGCATTCCAAGGAGGCCGTACAACAACATTTAATGCTGTTCTGCACGCAAAAGGAGGCCGTACAACAGAAATTAATGCTGTAATTTCTGGGCACGTTTTTCAAGGAAATCCGTACAACATTTATTGCTGGTTCTGTTTTGCTGTTTGCACATTTTCCGAGGTGGTGGTTAAGCACGAAAAACGAGATAAGTTGTTAAAGTTTACTTGCTGATTTTTCTGAATATTTCTCACTGTAAAAAGCATTTTTCCCAGAAATAAGGAGCTTTCGAACTGGTTTTCCCCAAGAGTTGTAGGGGGTTTTTCCAGGGTCATGTTGACCAAAAATCTCGGTGTTCAAATGTGTTGAATGACTGTTTCAGCTTGCTGTGTTTTGTTTTATTTCAGCAGTTTCAGCATTCTGTAAAGTTTTCCAGAATTTGTGTTTCAGCAAAGTAATTTGTGTTTCAGCAAATAAAAATTATTTTTCTGATTGTTGAATGTAAGGATATGGGAAAGGTCATTTAACTAAAGGGGGAAATAAGTGATACTGAAACCGGGGTGGGAAAACAGAAAATTTCTACATGGTATCGGAGCTTGGGTGCTGAAAGTGCAGTTTGGGACAGCAAGAAGAAAAATACAGTCTGCTGATTTTTCACTCAGAAAATTCCAGCAAACTGATTTTTCACACACACAATTTTTATCTTTACTATAGCAATGCTATTTTTCAGTTTTTAGGACAGTAGGATGTCATTGGGATTGAGGGTGGAGGATAGGTTGGATGGGCATACCAATTACAGCGTTTGGAAGGAGAGAATGCAGAGTATCTTTGAGGAGGCAGAAGTCTGGGACATCATGGTGCATACCACACAGAACCCTGTTGTTGTGCCTACTGATGTTGTTCAGTTGGCAGCATATAATAAAAAGAACAACAAGGGTAAGAGACTGATTCTAGACGGAGTCAAAGACCATTGCATTCCTCATGTGAGAGGAAAGAGAAATGCTCATGAGATGTGGACAACATTGTCCAATCTCTACCAGAGTACCAATGAAAACTGGAAAATGGTCCTGAAGGAGAAGCTGAAGACCATTAAGATGGGTAAAACTGATTGTGCAGCTGGATATCTCACAAAGATTACTAATGTGAGAGATGAGTTGGCAACAGTTGGAGAGGTCATTCCACCCACTGAGTTGGTGCGGATTGTAGTGAATGGCCTCCCCAGTTCATGGATGAACTTTGCTGATGGGGTTTGTGCACGTGAGACCCTTCCCACATGGGAGAGGTTTTGGGATGATTGCATTCAGACAGAGATCAGGAAAGGTCAGCTTGGGGCAGCCAAGCCGGTTGAGCAAGATGAGGATGTAGCACTGTTGGCAGGAGGCAAAAAAGGCAAAGGGAAGAAACAGACTTCCACAAGTAATGGTGGGGGCAAAGGTAAAGGTAAAGGTAAACAGGGTAACACACAGAAGGACTATTCCAAGGTGAAGTGTTGGAATTGTCAGAAGATGGGACACTATGCAGTTGTGTGTCCGGAGAAGAAGAAGAAGGGGAAGAACCAGAGCATGGCAGCATCAGCAGAGGTTGAGGACTTTGCAGATCTCTTTGACCGGGAGTTTGGGTTCATTGCGTGTGAGTCCTCTAGTGCAGGATCACCTGCCACAGAGGTTCAGAGAGAGCATGCATTTCCCTCGACTAGCGAAGCATCTTCGAGTATTTGGTATGTGGACAGTGGGGCTTCACGTCATATGACAGGAGTCCGTGAGTACTTCTCAGAGCTTTCAGAGAGTGGCACTGATATAGAGGTAGTACTCGGTGATGACAGAGTTGTTAGAGCAGTCGGTGTGGGAAAACTGACATTTCATAGGGAACCCAAACCTCCCTTGAAGGTGTCAGATGTTCTTTATGTGCCAGGGATGAGGAAGAACTTCATATCCGTCTCAGCTTTGGAGGATAGAGGATATGAGATACTGTTCAGGGGAGGACAGGTGCTGATATATCCCAGGGGCGCTCCAGCTGATTCAGCTAGAGTGATAGGTGTACGCCATACAGGTGCTGATATATCCCAGGGGCGCTCCAGCTGATTCAGCTAGAGTGATAGGTGTACGCCATGCAAAGGTGTACAAGTTTGCATTTTAGCCCCTTTTGGCATTGAGCAGTAGTACCGACAGTAGAGCTAGCAGTTCTGAGCTGTGTGAGATTTGGCACCGCAGGATGGGGCACATGTATCATGGAGCCTTGAGGACTTTGTGGGAGATCACTACAGGTGTGCCAGATTTCAGTACTGATCACTTTGATACTTGCAGAGGATGTGCGATGGGCAAGTTTGCCAAATCCCCTTTTCCCAGTAGTGACAGCAGAGCGAATGTGATACTTGATTTGGTTCATTCCGATGTGAGCGGTCGGATGTCTCATGTTTCCTTGAGTGGATATGAGTACTATGTTTTATTCATTGATGATCACAACAGGAAGACTTGGATTTATTTCTTGAAGACCACGAGTGAGGTCTTCAAGCGGTTTCAGGAGTTCAGAGCTCTTGTGGAGACACAGACAGGTCGGAAGATCAAGTCCCTGAGGTCGGACAATGAAGGAGAGTACACCCTTGGAGAGTTTGTTGACTATTGAAGTGACGGAGCATTAGGAGGGGGAGTTCATCAAGTTTCCTTACAACCCCAGCTAGAATCCGGGGTTAAGTATGAGGAAGAAATCGCATCCATCGAGGGCTGCCAAAGCCATGTTACATGATCAGGGGTTGCCATTGTTTTTGTGGGCAGAGGCCTGCAACACAGCTGTTTATTTGCAGAACAGGAGTCCGCATTGTGCCTTGGGGCACATGACTCCGAGGAGGCTTTTTCTGGGAAGAAGCCTGATATTGGTCATCTTCGTATCTTTGGGTGCATTACATACTCCTACATACCCAAGGAGAAGAGGACCAAACTAGAGCCCATCGCAGAGAAGGGTATCTTTGTGGGCTACAGTGAGACCTCCAAGGCCTTTCGGATTTACATTCCCGCGCAGAGGAAAGTTGTTGTCAGACGGGATGTGAAGTTCGAGGAGGACAGGGCCTTTAGGAGGTCACGGGAGTTAGAGTATCTGGATCAGCCAGACCCTCAGCAGCAGTTGAGTCAGTCGCAGGGATCCAGTGGGCAGGGATCAGGAGGATCCGTAGGTACATCTATGACGATGTCAGGTCCGTCAAAGGGAGCGCTGGCTCACAGTTAGAGGGTGGTGCTTCTGGCAAAGCATGCGCAGCAGCCTCCGCGTGCGCCTACTAGGGAGTCCGACCGATGTGGAGCGCTCACACGCACTCGGCCTTCTATAGGTTCAAAAAGTGTGTGGAGGAGCCAACAGACAGACACAAGGAGTTCAGTTCTCGATGATGATGATGAGGACGAGTTTCATTCTCCAATGGGAGAAGTATGCTCAGGGAAGAGGAAGCCCAAGTGGCTTCGGGACACCCTGAGAGATGCCACATCTGTTGCTGAGCCTAAGAGGCCGGTCAGAGAGAGCAGACCACCTGAGATGTTTTGTAGCTATATGGCAATGGCTACCAGCATCCTTGACTCTGAGCCTTCTAGCTATGAGGAGGCAGCTAGCCAGCAGGTCTGGAGAGAGGCCATGCAGGAGGAGTATTCTTCTATCATGAAGAATGATGTTTGGGAGGTGGTGCCGAGGCCTGAGGGCAAATCCGTGGTTACTTCCACATGGCTTTACAAGGTAAAGCATGCTGCAGATGGCAGCATTGAGAAATTCAAAGCGAGGTTTGTGGCTAGAGGGTTCTCCCAGGTAGAGGGAGTAGATTATGAGGAGACCTTCGCTCCCGTGGCTCGATATACTTCGATTCACTCCATTATATCGATAGCAGCAGAGATGGGTTGGAAGATCCACCAGATGGA
Organism: Pinus albicaulis; assembly: GCA_034641835.2. Taxonomy (NCBI): domain Eukaryota; kingdom Viridiplantae; phylum Streptophyta; class Pinopsida; order Pinales; family Pinaceae; genus Pinus; species Pinus albicaulis. Next base: position 1,565,912,910 of record CM076584.1, read on the forward strand.
TGTGAAGACCGCATTTCTCAATGGCTTCATACAGGAGGAGGTGTACATTGAGCAGCCACAGGGCTTTGAGGTGCATGGGAAGGAGACCCATGTGTGCAGACTGAAGAAGGCCCTTTATGGCCTGAAGCAAGCTCCCAGAGCTTGGTACTCCAGGATAGATGCATACTTGCAGGAGATGGGTTTCACAAAGAGTGAGGCTGATCCGAACCTTTACTATATTGTGATAGGTGAGGAGCCTCTCATTCTGGTGCTGTATGTGGATGACTTGGTCATTACGGGTGCAGAGAGACTCATAGAGCACTGCAAGAGAGATCTTATGGCAGAGTTTGAGATGAAGGACATCGGCTTGATGCATTACTTTTGGGTTTGGAGGTGTGGCAGGAGGAGGGGCATTTCTTCTTGGGGCAGGGGAAGTATATTGTGGACATCCTTGGCAGATTCCACATGGAGGATTGTAAACCCATGTTGACACCGATGATCACCAACTAGAAGAAGCTCCATGCTTCGGATTCCGAGTTGGTGGATCCCGCATTGTACAGACAGCTGATTGGTTCCTTGATGTATTTGGTCAACACTAGACCAGATATATGTTTTGTAGTCAACACGATGAGCTAATTCATGTGTGAGCTCTGGATGGTGCATTGGGTTGCTGCAAAACACATTTTGCGGTACTTGCAGGGGACAGTGGAGTATGGTCTGGATTATAGGCAGGGAGATGGAGTGAGATTGGCAGGTTACACTGATTCTGATTGGGTAGGTTGTGCTTCTGATAGGGAGAGCACTTCAGGGTGCTGTTTTGGGTTGGGTTCAGTAGTGGTGTCGTGGATCAACCGAAAGCAGCAGTCAGTGGCAGTGAGTTCAGCGGAAGCAGAGTACATGCCAGCCACTCTAGCTCGTTGTGAGGCCATATGGCTTCGCAAGATGTTGTTTGGCTTATTTGGTCAGCCGTTGAGAGCTTCACTAATAAACTGTGATAATCAGAGTTGCATTAAACTCACGGAGAATCCAGTATTTCATGACAGGTCAAAGCATATCGGGATCAAATATCATTTCATTAGAGACTATGTTCAGAAGGGAGCTGTGAAGCTTGAGTATATTCCCACTGATGAGCAGGTTGCGGATATTCTTACCAAAGCCTTACCACGAGGCAAGCATGTCTATTTCAGAGACAAGATGGGTGTGGTGAGGAACACCTTCTTCGGTAAGAGGGAGTGTTGAAATTTGGTTATTGGAGGATAGGTGGTTCCCTAAGGCTTTGATCTTTGGCCTAAGGAAAAGTGTCCAAAAGAATTTAATTTTTCTCCTAAAGTGACTTTATAAAGTTATAAAGTCAAATCTAATTTAAAAGTGACTTTAAGTGATAAAGTTACTAAAGTCTAATTTTAAAGTGACTTTAATAAAGTCAATGTAAAATTAGAAAGGAAAAGTGACTTTGGAAATAAATGACTAAGTGGGTCCTTATTAAAGTGGGGTGAATTAAAAAACAAAAAGTGAGATTTAAATGAGCATTTAATCTCAGCTTTAGATCTAAATCTGTTTCAGCCATTAGATTTAGGGATTCCCCAAAAGTCACTTAGGGTTAGGTTAAAGGAGGAAAAGGAGGAAAATGTCATTCATTCTTTCATGAGCAGATTGGGAGAAGGAGCGCAAGAGAGCAAGGGAGATTTTTGGGCAGTGAGGAGAGGGAGGCAGCAGCTTGGCACACATTCCAAGGCAGTATTTCGGCAAGTTCGTACAACAGAGTTTGCACTCAGTTCAAGGAAGATTTGACACGGTTTCCAAGGCAAAATCCGTACAGCAGCTTTGGGCACGATTTCCAAGGAGGCTGTACTATTTTCTGGGCACAGATTTAGAGGGAGAGGTTGCTGTTTTTGCTGCACGCATTTCCAGGCAGGCCGTACAGCCTGTAGTTGATTGCTGGCACAAAAACTGAGGCAGATTTCCGTACACAACATTTAAGACAGCCTACACGCATTCCAAGGAGGCCGTACAGTAGCATTTAATGATGTTCTGCACACAAGAGGAGGCCGTACAACAGAAATTAATGCTATAATTTTTGGGCATGTTTTTCAAGGAAATCCGTACAGCATTTATTGCTGGTTCTGTTTTGCTGTTTGCACATTTTCCGAGGTGGTGGTTAAGCACGGAAAACGAGATAAGTTGTTAAAGTTTACTTGCTGATTTTTCTGAATATTTCTCATTGTAAAAAGCATTTTTCCCAGAAATAAGGAGCTTTCGAACTGGTTTTCCCCAGGAGTTGTAGGGGGTTTTTCCAGGGTGACGTTGACCAAAAATCTTAGTGTTCAAATGTGTTGAATCACTGTTTCAGCTTGCTGTGTTTTGTTTTATTTCTGCAGTTTCAACATTCTGTAAAGTTTTCCAGAATTTGTGTTTCAGCAAATAAAAATTATTTTTTTCTGATTGTTGAATGTAAGGATATGGGAAAGGGCATTTAACTAAAAGGGGAAATAAGTGATACTGAAACCGGGGTGGGAAAACATAAAATTTCTACAAAAGTTGCCAATCAGAAGCTTCGCAAAGAATTAATTCAAGTTCAGCATGAATTGGTCCAGTGTAAGAATGAAGTAGTACCCTTACAAGAACATCAGGCACTACTAAAGCGATTCAAAGACATTTCTGCAACTGAAGACGAAACCTTTGCCCAACTCAGGGAAGAAAGGGCAAAAGTGAAGAAGGCACAGGATCAAGTGGAACAGGCTAAGAAGCAAACTAGTATGGTTTGCTCTCTTTACTCAGATGTATTGACTTGCAGGGCACCATCCACTAATTATGCTTTATTCTTAGAGGAAAGATATTTATTGTTGAAAATCAAGGTTGTCAGGGCAGGGAAGCCCACTACTTTTAAAACCATTGAAGAATTTGTCCGATGTTGCAATGAGCAGGATGAACAGGTCCAACATCTTTTGTGTGACTTGAATTTACACAATTTCTTTCTAAAGGAGGATAGGGATAGTAACCCCAGTCCCTTCATAGGGGACGTTCAGTTCCACGCTTTTCTGTCCTTTGCCAAAAATCAGACTAGATGGGCTAAGGCCCACAATACCTTTCAGAAAAGAGAACATGGCCTAGATCTATGGGTTAGAGGGGAACCTACTAAACCCCTATACTTGTTTACTCAAATAAGAAATTCATGCAGCGAAAAGGAGTGATATCCAAATTGGGACCTATTCACAAGGATATTGTGCAAAATGGGCTGGCATACTTCTAGGACATTCAGGAAGAAGCATTATCAGCAACCAAACAGAGATGGCTAGCCTCTACAAATAATGTTAAGAATAGAGAACCATTTGGTTATAGGAACTTTAAAGCTGCTGCTTCCCGGTTCCTTCTGTACAACAACCTAATTTTGAACATGGGTCCTACGTGAATAGGGTGCAGATATAGATGCTCCATCATATTGTACCCCCCTGAAGACTATCATCATGATTATGAGTTACCAGAGGGGCACACAAACTCAACATTTGCAAAGATAAAACAGAGACATGGCTTTAGACTTTGCAAGGAAGAAGTATATCCTGCATATTCTTTAACCCAACTAGACTTCAACCATTTGTTTGCACGAGGACCTGCAAAAAGGTAAGCAAGGGAGTATATTGGGCCAAGGAGAAGGTACATTTTACCCCTATCTTTACCACGATTTGTCATTTACTTTTATATATTTTTCTCTTATCTTAGCAATAAAGTAAAGGAAAATAATGCAAAAATAAGGTAGAATGAATTATTAATAAAAGGCATGTTTAATAACATAAAAACTGATTTGTCGTTGTCTTTATTGACAGGGAAGTGAAACAGCCAAACTGCTGACCAAGATGACCAAATGACAGCAGACAAGGAAGGCGAACGGAATCGTATCGACTCTTATGAATCAGCGGAAGATGTAGAGGCATGCCTACTCTTGTAGTGTTCAGTCGATAGCCACGAAGCGGCAGGATCGCATAATGAGAAGGATCCGTTACTCTGTTTGAATTTGCCTTTAAGCTATAAAAGGCTGAAGGTGAACAAGACAAGAAAAAATTCATGTATTATAATTTTCCTGTAATAAACGTATTCAGACAGAATCGTCAAGTTCGTGCTAATGAAGAAATTGGCGTTTTTAGTATAAACAACTTCTGAGTATTCCTTAGCAGAAGGCTTCTAGAGGCTTCGGGCCCAGCCCTGGGGGTTCTCCTGCTATTTCTGTGTTATACGTTTATTTACAGAACTTGCATTTCTAGTTATCCTTTGCGTTTCATAAAATTATCATTTAATTGGTTAATCGCAAGCGTGAGATGTTATAACTTCCTTTTCACTAGATTAGACTTATCATTCATGTTCTCTTATTAGGAGTTGATGCTTTTACATTCGTTAGACTAGTTTCAACACGGTTGCTGTTCAATTCTGCATATAGTTAATGTTTGAATCTTGTCATCATAATTGTGAACGTTTGGTTGATATTTAATTTTGAATGATGCTATTAGTTGATTAAAAAAGAATTCCATCGCAAAATCTAGAATAATTGATTGTTGTTCAATTTATTAGGATCGCTGGTCAATTCATTAAGGTAGCTGTTCAATTCATCAAAGCGTGCTGTTCAATTGCAATCTATTCTTTTAAGTCTTGAGTAGTTATTTCTGCATAAGCTTAGAACATAATTTGCTCCTTTTATTGGTTTGAAGTATTTCATAGTTCACTTTCAAGTTGGTTTGATTGAACTTCAAGAATTAGACAATCTTTCTTACAACAATCTAGAGTAGTTAACCTCTGATGTCATTTGCATATATTTTGCTTACACTCTTGAAATAACAAGACTTGCCCTGGGTTGATAATTAATGTAAAGCATTAAGGTTACCTTTAAAATAGTCACCTTTATGACCCAACAGCTGCTTCTTCTTGCTGAAGGTTATATTGGAAGATCCAACTCTCTCATGATCTCCCTTAAGCAAATTTTCTGCCCACTTGGCTTGAACTCTCTCTATATTGGGAGTCACTGACTGAGTGGCTACCTCCACTTACCTTGGGCTAAGCTCCTCACCATCTTGCTGGTCGGCCCAACTGCCAACTAGCCGAGACTCAAACTTAGATACTGGCTGAGGATCCATCTTGAGAGTTCTATCCTGCTCTCGCTCAACCATCACTTTTCTACTCTGCACACTTCCTGCCTTGCTGCTCAAGGTTGCACCTGTCTCAACCTGTAGTAGGTACAGGTTCTTCTTCCTTACATCTGTCTGCTTCTTACATACAAAAGTGAAGAGCTGGAGGTAGGTCTTACCTCTGCTGAAGTTGACATCACAACCCTTGTCCTCAAGGGTAGCCACTGAAACAAGATTCTGTGCAAGGCCTGGAACATAGAGGACATCTCTGAGATGAAGAGGATTACCTGACTCCCTTTGAAAACTGACAATACCAACTCCTTTACTTGCATACATCCCATCATCTCCTAGCTCGATCTGAAACTGCATGTCCTTCTCCTTCAGGTTATTGAAATACTTCTTGTTCCCATTTGAAATATTGAGAGGCGGGGGGGGGGGGTGAATCGATATTTCTTTTCAATTGTTATTTTTACCAGTTAGATCACTTATATTTAGAACATAAATTATAAGAAAGAATGCTTTTATTAATTGAATCAAGTACAAATGAATGAACACAATAAATGATGAATGTTGCCAAGCACCAACCTGGCTCCGACCCTATCTTATCCAAGGTACCAACCTTGAGTTTAGGAGCACCAACTCCAAGGACACCAATCCTTTATTTTCCAAGCACCAACTTGGACTTTCCAAGGCACCAACCATGTCAATTCTGAGGCACCAACCCCAAGGGCTCCAACCCTATAGCTTCACTTTGTCAAGGTATGTTTGGTTGTAGTTCATGACTCCCAAGGTCTTCTTCACTGAGCCCTGTCAATCTTCAGCTATCCCTTCACTTAATCTTCACGTCACATTATCAATGACAACCTTGATCTCTTAGAAGGTGTCATCACTGCACTTCATTATACCCACGCAAAATCTCCAAGTCACCTCATGATGATATCACGATCTCCAATGATCTTCACAAATCTTTAATATGTCTTCAATAGGATTCTTCACAATTCAATTGTTCACATGTTCAATTAGCTCTTCACTGTAGTTGAATTGATAAGCCACATATTACTGCTTCAATTGTATCCTCAAGAGTCGAGCAATAGAGTTCATCATAGTCCAAGCATAGATGTCTAAGCCACTCCAAGATAGGTTGACTGCCCATTGCTCAAGAATCCGAGTCACTGTAAGATAGGTATACTACACCACAGTCACAGTGGAGCAGATGAGACACTGCAGTCCTTTGTTGCTGCACCAATCAACACTATTGCACCTTTGTCCAAGCCACTGTCTGCACCTTAGTCCAAGCTACTATCAACACCTCTGTCCGAGCTATTGTGAATACATAGTCTGAGCTACAGGAGGAGGTACTGATCACAGTTTGCAGCAAATGATTTACAGGGTCCGAGAATCTTGCTTACAGCCTAAGCCACAATTTCATATAACTCAATCCGAACTGGAGATTTTACCACTGCTGAGTGTAGTCACATCACCAATCCAAGCACCGAGCCAATGTAGCTGCAGTCCGAGGTCAAGAAATACAACACGGGTATACTTCTGTCCGAGCACAGTTAGTTCATAAGAATTTTAACATTGTCCTGAAGGTGCTGTCCTAACCCTTGCTTATTTTCTTCAATTATGTGCCTTATCTTCCTTGTTCACAAGCTATGAACTGAGGCTCATATTTTGTCTTACCTTCTAAAAAATGATCACTGAAATTCCATGATTGAAATGAGGACGAAACTGTGTATTTATAGTGTTTTCTACTCGTCAAAGTGAAGGGGCACGTCTCTGGAGTAGGCCGGCATGAGTAGGCTAGCACAAGTCGGCTCAAGGACAAATTTATTTCCTTAACTTGAAAAATTCATATCTCCCAAACCACTTGGAGTTTCAGGCCAAGTAATAGCTCATTGGAAAGGCAAAATTATGCTCTAAAGGATGGTATAGGAGTCAAATTGAGAAGCTGCATCTAGGGTAGTGAAAATTATTTTTTAATGACACTGACCTTGAAATTTAGTGCAGAAAATATTTTGGACAGAATGAGGAGTGTTTGGGACAGTGTGTGGTTATTAATGACTTCTCCATTTTTTGCACCAACAATATTATTATTAGTGTCATCATGAGAGTATCTAACATAGTCATCATGATAGTGAATCCATAATTTGCCATTTGGAGAGCTTCAAAGAGTCTTCCAACCATCATCTAGATCATTAAATGAGATCTTCCAACAATGTCATCATATGCCATCAAGTGTTCTTCAAGTCCTTCATGTCATGTCCCCAATCATTGTCCATGCCATAAAATGGTCCTCCATGTTATCATCAGATGGTCCTCGATGTCATCATATGGTTTCCAACTATGTCATCAAGACCTTCATCGAATGACATCATCAAGTGTAGTCTTCTAGGTTACCAAACAAGGTACATGATTGACATCTTGACATCATGCTGGTTCCAGGCTTCTTCATCAAGAGTAAGCACATCAACATCAATGGCATCCTTATTAACCAAGAGGGACTTGTCATCATGAGCAAGGACCTCTTCATACGAGGTCTGCATGATATCACTGCAAGGGTTTGCCATTAGGGTTTTTAGGTCTTTACAAGAATATTAATCCTCATATTGACATCAATGACAACCTTAGACCAACAATCTCCCCCTTTGTCATTGATTGCAATATTCATGCACTTCCAACATTTTCTCCCCCTTTGACATCAATGGCAAATGGGGCGCCCAAGTGCTCCCCCTGTCATGGTACTCATTCTTCTGGCAATGTGGTCCACGATCGATGTGTTTGCATCTCTTCATGTGATGAACCCTCTCTCCCTTCCTGTATAAACTCCTCTAGCTCATGAAGGATTGCTCGCCTTGTGTGATCAAGTAGAAGACATCATCATAATATCATGATTTTTTCAATGGAGTTACTTTCGAGGTATGATCTATCAAGATTGTCCATGTGTAACTCATCAAGGATTTCATAGGGCCCATTCATGGATAGCTTCTACAAGAATGCTCAGGAATCACAAAACTCCTCCTAACTATATGCATGGTCTCCTTTTAGGTAGAGTCTCGTCATCAAATACTTGGAATATCAAGGATGACTTTATCATGTCAACAACATGTGTTGTTGGCTGGAGTCTTCAAGAGACTTCCGGATTCAACCTGCTTCCTTCTCCATACTTGTGTAACTTTCTTCTCTGGCTTTGTTGTCATGGTTTTAGCTTGTTTAGGAACCCAAGTCAAGTTACAGTCACGTGCCAAATGTCTAATGTTATGGCAATTGAAGCACTCTACCTTGTTCATGAATAAGAAATCATGACTTCTTCTTGCAAAATTGCTTCTAGGAGATTGACGGGGACCATTATATTTGTCTTTGTGATATGCACTACAATATTTTGCCATGTGCCCAAAGTTTGTACAAGAATAGCAATATCCAAGAAATATACTTTGGTACCTGGGAGATGAATAGTTTCTTGAAGTACTTTTGAAGTCTTTTTGCCTTGGGATTCTTTGATGATATTCATTGCCTTTTGTATTCTTGACATCATCTGTAAGTCTCCTTGGAGTAGGGTTTCTTCTAATGTCATCTTGACTCTTGCCTTTGCTAGAACTGTCAGTATCATTTCTTCTTGGCTTCCTCACATCCTTCTTGTTTGAAGCCTATCATTCTTGCCTGAGGGTTCACGTGCATAGCCAAGACCTGATTTATCAAGAGGAGATCTTTGATGACTTAGGATGTCATCTAGGGTTTGAGAGATTTTCAAGTTCTTCTTCAGCGAGACAACTTCCTTTTTAAGAATGACAATTTCTCCTTTCAATTTTTCACAATCTTAATCTTTCATGACTAGTTGCTTCTTCATTTCTTCCATCATCCTTGTTGCTTCGTGTGCTTCGATTTTAAGGGAGATGATATTTGATTTCATTATGAAGATTTCTTCATTCTCCTTTGCTAGACTACTCTCCATTTCTTCTTTTATTCTTGTAGCTTCACATTTTTCGACCTTGAGAAGATTGATGTCTGATTTTAGTTTGAAGATTTCTTCATCCTTTTCTTCTAGTTGGCATATCATGGTGTTTCTCTCTTTTTTTGCTTCATCAACTTGTCCTTCTATGCATGACAAAGTTTCCATCACCTTCTCGGCTCCTTGCGCTTGTTTCCTTGCTTCTTCTAGTTGAGATCTAAGAGAGGAGACCTCTTCCTTGCATTGACCAATCTCTACTTCAAGATTGTTCAAGCTCTTAAGTCTTTGTTCAAGGTGGCTTGATAAAGTTTCTTCCCTTTTCTTTGCCTTATCCAATTGATTTGTCATAGATATGACTTCTTCATGATGCTTTCTTTTGTTTTGATGAAATTCCTCAAGTTTGGCGAGCTCCTCATCTCTTTCTTGTACTTGAAGCTTGACAAAGTCAACTTCCTTCCTTGTCTTGTCTTGGTTACCAACTTGCCCTTTCTTCTTAAGTTCCTCATTTTCCTTTTTCAACCTGTTAATCTCTTCCAACTAATTCTAGTCTATAAGTTTTTGTTAGTAATAAATCTAATAAATAAATTCTTATTAGGTAAAAAATTTAGTAATATTTAATTTTTATTACTTATTAACTAATTAATATAATCTCATAATAATTAATATTATTATTCTTAGTAACTATTAGATTAAATAGCATAAAACAAAAAAAATTTAAAATAATAAATTATTAAAAATAAAATTAAATAAAAATTATTTAGTTCTTGTCAGCTCATCTTAATTTACTCTTTTCACTATTTATCCTTGACCTCTATCCTTCTTTCATCCTTCATTCAGCATCTTGTCTTGAAGATGGATCCCCGTTGGGATTCGAAATGTCAACGAATGTTCTATAACACTATGGATAATCCAGAGAGCTCTTCCATAAACATCTATTCTTATTGTTCATTCTGTTTTCTAAATATAACTGATCTAACTGGAAAAAATTACAATTGAAAAGAAACACTGATTCACCCCCCCTTCTCAGTATTTCCAACACTTCACTATTTCTTCATAGTTCGACAGAGCAAAGCAGTGCAGGATGACAGGATGGCACAGGTTGACACTCCAATTGGCAGGTGGATTTCTCCCTACTTGAGAGGGAGTGTTAAAATTGGCAACTAGGGCCAAACTCCACCTTGGATAGCTCATATGATGGAGATGATATTTTTGTTGGATTCCTATTTCCGAGAGGTGCAAGATTGATATAAAGATCATCTTGTTTGGATGAGTAGAAGTGAGATTTTGAATTTATTCTCTCACACGTGCAAATTGTCAAGGTTGGCCATAAGTCTAATGTAGGCTCATAATCCCCAATGGATGTGTCTACACTCTCAACACATGGTATAAATAAGAGAGACATATTCCTCATTTTGGACATCGTCATCTCATCACTTATCTCTCTCTCTCCTCTCATCATTGGTTCGTACAACACTTGGAGCTTCTCTCTCTTCTTCACACGTGTGGCAAAGTGATTGGGGAAGTCTGAAATTTTCGGATCTATTTTAGGGCAGACTTGCAGAGCGTTGACCAAGGGTCAACCTCCCTCCATTTGCTGCATTTTTCAGGTAGAAATTTCGATCTCCCTAGGCCACATTCTTTAGCACAGAAATCAAAGATTTCTGAGCACGTCGACCACAACACTTTGATCATAGCGTTGACTTTTTTGTTGACCGAGTTTGACTGAGTTTTTCGGATTTGTTTTGGGCTCATTTGGACTACTGTTGGAGGCCACATTCACTGGGTTTGATCGAGTTGATTTGGAGGAGTCTTCTTGCTGGTTTGACCAGCTTTGAATTTCTGGTTAGGGCATCGTATTGACTGCTATTTGACTGGGCAAGTTTGTTTTGTATATTGTACTCTCTCTATCTGTTGAACTTTTGAAGAATAATAAGAAGATTTGATCAAAGGGTTTTCCCCGCATTGGGGTTTTTCCCTGACATCCACCAAATATTGTGTCCTATTGTCTTGGCTTGTCTTCTGCTTATTGTTTATGTTCTATCAACGTTTACTATTGATGTTAATGTGATTGCTAATTTGGAAATTGATATTGGGCTAATAAGAAAAGATTGAAGTAAACTGCTCTAAAGCATAAAACATACCATTGTTATCTAAAATTAACACGAAGCAAACCCTTATTATATAAAAAATTCGAGATTTCGAACAACATTATTTCAACCCTAATTAGTTGGAGCTTTCATGATAATGTCAAAATCCCAAACATGATATCATCAATATATCAATTAGTATAACAATTTCTTAATAAATAACCCTAAGTAGTTTTAGGGTTTCACACATTAATAACATACCCGTAGGTTAGGGTTTTCCAGAGAACCTTTTGGGTTCTCCTATACAAACAGTTAGAGATATAAGGAGGGTAGATTCATCAGATGATGAATCACCCCAAACAAGAATCTTTTAAGATTCAAGAGAGCTAGTCACAACAAATGTTAGTACTGTAGAATGGATTTGCCAATGAGAATTAACAAAGCTTTATAATTTAAGATATACCTTTGTTTCTAGACAAACCTTCTTGTGATGCCTTCCTTCATACTCATTGATTATTTAGCAAGTCATTTCCTATAAGTGTGAGTCATGGTCCTTGTAGTTACATACCTTTGATTTGATAGCTTGTTGGACTTGTTGTAATACTTACTTGATTTTCTTAAGTTGATTTCTTGTGCTTCTCATCTCAGACCTTTGATAGATCTCCATAGGTAGCTGGATTCAGTTTCATTTCAAGATGTAGATTGAACATGCTTGTCTGTCACTGCCTAAACATCACTGCTCCTTATCGATGCTTTAGCCTAAACCACTTGTTATGCACATACTACATAATCCGAATTCTCCTCTATCACTGTGATAGAACCGAGTTTCTTTTTAACTATATTAACATCATGTGGAGGCAATGGGACTTCATCTGAGGTCACTATCATATTTCTTAGCTGATGATCAACATCAAAACCTTCACTGTGAGAAGACACCAAAATTGTGAGACTGAACCTTCCCTCCAAAATCTTTTTCTTTGTGGTTATTACTATGATCCAACCGAACTCTTATCACTGTAATCAACCTTGTGACATATCCGAATTTTTGTCACTGTGGTATATCATTGAAGGTGTGGTAGTATTGAGACCTTGTCATATTACCGAGACTCAATTCCTGAGATTTAACTGTGACACCTGAATTGTGATTCGAACTTGCTTAAAACAAAAATTCGGGCTTTTCTTTTCCGAGTTTATTCTTGTAGTTGATCAAGACTTTTCTATTATTAGTAAATGCATATGCTATTAAACAATAATGTTATAGCACCGAAACTATCCTCCTAACTTGATCCGAGTTGCTTAATTGTTGTTAGTGCGAGGTCCTCATACTTGTTCAAGGTGATTTTAGGACTGAGCTAGTTCATTGTGATCCATTAACCCAGAAGTGTCCATCTATGTTCTTCAAGAACCTTTCACTGCCTTTGATTATGACCTTAGCTCTGAAACCATGAAATGGCAGTTAATCAATTTCTCTTATTTTGACATTATCTTGTGATGTTTTGTTATTATCTTTATCTTTCCTTATCATCAAGAGTAATGCCAATGTACAGATAGAAGTAGACAAAAGATTTAGGCACACTATGTAATATTTCCAATTAGCAATAGCTAATTGGAAATATTAATTTTTGACTATTTCATTTTAATAAAGTTAAGTTAGAAATAAAGTGGGTGAAGAGGGACACTTAACTCACACTTGGATAAAAGCATTTCCTAAAGTCACTTGGAGACATGATTATTTGGCAGCATGGGGCCTAGAGGACGAAGTCGCAGTGTGGAGGAGATGTCAACGTGGGCAGCGTGAGCCCAAGTCAGCGTAGAGCTAGAGGGACAGTGTGGCTCAAGGAGACAACACAGTTGGTGGTGGGGCCTAGGTGAGAGCAAGGCTCTCCAAACATAAAAAGGGAGAGAGGCTCCTCATTTTGATAATTCTGATTATGCATCTATGATATTTGTCTTTTGACATTGAGCACACTTTTGCTATTGAGCAAAGTTTGCAAGTGCTGTTCAGGACACCGGGTGTCTTCGTGCGAAGATCCCAACCTCAGCCTCGGGGGACTTCGAGTGCCTGCTCGAGTGAGGAGTTCCATCCTTGTTTTGCCGGAGAGAGTTGGAGTAGCCACAGTTGGGATTGTTCACTTGCAGAGAGCGCAGTCAGTGAGAGGGAGGACGCAGTATTTGGAGGAGGAGATTCCGGATTGAGGGTTTATCAGGGGATTCAGCCTGGGAGAGTTGGAAGGTTAGAGATCACTTTCGGGGAAGGTGACTGCGTTCCAGTAGTGGACGCAGAAGAGGAGGAACCAATGGTAGAGGAAAGAGATGCCGGGAAGGAGTTCGGGGAACTTCTCAAATCAATGCAGGATTTGTCGAGGCGGATAGAAGAGATGGGGCAAAGGTTCACTGCAGAATCTAGACAACGTGAAACCCCAAGGGGTTTCCATACCGAAGAGGGATCGGGCACATCCCATCACTTGCAAGAGCACCTCACAGCGCAGCAGATGGCATCACATACACCTCCACGTTCCATGATGCCCACATTTCTTGCTGCAGACACTGGGGCAGGAGCACAGCAGGAGTAGGAACCGGCTCACATGGGAGATTACTTTGCCGAGTATTAGTCCTACGAACAGGAGTTCAGAGATGCCCTCACATTCCATGATTTTGTACAGCTCAAGAGGGACAACAGACCAGCCATCACAGGGGGAACATGCATTCACAGGATGGGGATGTACAGCGCATGGTAGGTAGATTTTATCTACCGACATTTGATGGGTCATCCAAGTGTTTGGCAAAAGCTTGGGTGGAGAAGTTGGATATATATTTCCAGCTTAACCAAATGGCAGAGACAGAGGCCATCAAGGTGGCAACGCTGCACCTGGAGGGCGAGGCCCATGACTGGTGGTTTCACGAGATGGCTACGCTGGGGCACTCAGGGGTGACATCATATGCTGAGTTTACACGGAGGTTGATAGAGCGATTTGATCGGAGGGATCCAGAGGAGCACTTTGTTGAGTTGACTAAGCTCAAGCAGACCGGGAGTCCGGACACATACATTTCAGAGTTCTTGACACTCTCCGTGATGGTGCTTGACTTATCCGTAGCTAGGATGATCTACATGTTCATCGATGGATTGGCAGAGCCTCTTTGGGGGTTAGTCAGATTGACGAGGCCAACTACACTCCATGACGCAATTGGGAGGACTCGGGACTTGCAGGATGCACTACCTCGGACTAGAGCTCCTTTCCCCTAGAGACCGACATTTCAGCCGAAGGGGAAGGACATGAGGGTTCTGCCTCCAAAGGGGAACCAAAGCAGAGGGCCTTTGGATGACGAGACCAGGAGAGATCTGAGGCGGAAGAGGCTATGTTTCACATGCCAGGGGCCATGGCACCAGGATACCGTTGTGCCACGGGGAAGGCACATTACATTGAGGTTTTCTCCGACAATAGCGGGGAAGAGGAGTATGAGGAGATAGAGGCAGGAGGCAGCAGTACAACGCAGAGAGGAGATCATCCGCCACGTCCACCACCAGGAGCGGGAGGTGCGGCATTTGCACCTACCGGGGGAGCCCTTGCTCCTTTGCGAGGGGTTCCCAAATACTTGACACTGCGTGTCCGAGGTACGGTACGGGGACAATGTGTTTCAGTATTAGTGGACAATGGGGCCACCCACAATTTTATTGATGCCCAGTTGGTAGAGCGGAGGAGCATACCAACAGAGAGATTTGATGGGTTTTTGGTACTAGTTCCAGGTGACAGGACCATGCAGTGTGCCAGGTATGTGCTAGCCTTGGCAGTGACTATGGGGACTTACACCTTGACAGATCACTTCTTTGTGGTGGACATTCCAGACACCAACGTGATACTGGGGGTGCAGTGGTTGATCACGCTGGGGAAGGTCACCACAGATTGGGAGATATTGGAGATGGAGTGGACGGACAAGAAGACCGAGAGTCACGAGAAGATTCAGGGCATGCACACCTACCCACCATAGACAGTTTCAGCACACCGGATGGAGGCAAATTTCCAGAAGGGAGACATAGAGTGGCCAGTGGAGCTGCATGTTTCAGAGGCAAGGTCTACAGGGCAGGCCGTACACCCAGATGTACAGTCCATTTTCGATAGATATGCCACGGTTTTGGAGATATACCACCAGGGCAGCCACCAGATCGGGCGTTTGAGCACACAATCGAGCTGGAGCAGGGCATCCAGGTTGTCATCGCTACACCCTATATGCATCCTAAGGCCTACAGGGATGAGATTGAGAGGGCCATTCATGAGCTCTTAGCTCTTGGGCACATCCGTCCTAGCACTAGCCCCTTTGCTTCTTCAGTAGTATTGGTGAAGAAGGATGGCACATTGAGGATGTGCATTGACTACCGGGCTCTCAACAAGAAGACCATGAAGAACCGGTACCCCATTCCATGGATAGATGAGTTGATGGATGAGTTGAGGGGATCGAAGTTCTTCTTGAAGATTGACTTGAGATCCGGGTAACACCAGATTTGTGTGAGGGAGCAGGATGTTCCCAAGACCGCTTTCAGATGTCATTACGGTCACTTTGAGTTCTTGGTGATGCCCTTCGTGCTGACTAATGCTCCGACCACTTTTCAGTCATGCATGAATCACATCTTCCGCAGTCACTTGAGGAAGTTTGTGTTAGTGTTTTTCGTTGACATCTTGATTTACAGTAGGACATGGGAGGAGCACCTACAACATATTGTGGCTATCTTGCACATATTGGAGGAGCAACAATTTTATGCTAAGCTCTCCAAATGCGAGTTTGGGCTGACAGAGATGCTCTACTTGGGGCACATCATTGGGGTGGACGGAGTGAGGGTCCACGAGGAGAAGATCAGGGTCATCAGGGATTGGCCAGAGCTGAAGAATGTAACGGAACTTCGGGGGTTTGTGGGTATCTGCACCTACTACCAGAAGTTCGTCAAGGAATTTTCCCAACTTGCTGCACCCCTTACAGACCTTACCAAAAAGGGGGCATTTAGTTGGACTGAAACAGCACAAAGGGCTTTCGACAGGCTCAAGGAGGTGATGAGCAGCTGTCCAATATTGGTATTGCTAGATTTCACACAGCCCTTTGTCCTACAGTGTGATGCATCAGGGGAGGGGATAGGCGCAGTTTTGATGCAAGGAGGCCACCCCATAGCTTTCGAGAGCCGAAAGCTATTGCCGCATGAGAGGTTGTATGCTATATACGACAAGGAGATGTTGGCCATCATGCATGCATTGGCCAAATTTTGGCAGTACCTGGTGGGGAACAGGTTCAGAGTGAGGACTGACCACAACAACCTCCGATTCTTTCTAGAGCAGAAGCAGTTGCAGGAGAGGCAGCAGAAGTGGGTCAGCAAGATCCAGGCATATGATTTCGACATCGAGTATGTCAAGGGGAAGAACAACGTGGTGGCTGATGCACTTCGCGTAGACTGACAACGTTGTCTTTGATGAGTTTAGATACAGACTGGAGGGCTCAGCTGTTGGTAGAGTACTCCAAGGACCATTTTGCCTGTGAGGTGTTGGATGGACATGTTACAGATGACAGATACAGGGTGATGGATGAAGTGATCTACTTCAGGGACAAGATCTTCTTGACGGAGGGCTCCAAGCTCAAGGAGAAGATATTGCACGCCTCACATGAGTTGCCACTATCAGGCCACTAGGGGTTCACCAAGACCTATAGGGCCATTAGAGAGAGGTTCTCATGGAAGGGCCTCAAGGAGGACGTACTCCGACATGTCAGGGAGTGCGAAGTTTGCCAGCGCAATAAGGGGGAGATGAACCATCCGGCGGGTTTACTGCAGCCTCTTCCCATACCAGAGGGAAAATGGGAGAGTATTTCGATGGATTTCATCACAGGGTTGCCCACTGTACAGGGCAAGGGTTGCATATTTGTAGACGTTGATCGGCTGACAAAGTATGCACACTTCTTCGCTATATCAGCACGATACACTAAAGCACAAGTAGCGGAGTTGTTCTTCAGGGATGTTTTCAGATTGCATGGTCTCCCAAAGACCATTGTCAGTGATAGGGATAGCCGCTTCATGGGTGGGTTTTGGCAGAAACTTTTCCGTTTGGTGGGCACCGAGTTGACCCCGAGCACTAGTTATCACCCACAGACGGATAGATAGACGGAGATAGTGAACAAGTGGCTGGAAGGCTACTTGCGAAACTATGTTAGCAGGCAACAAAAGGCATGGTTACGATGGTTGCACTTGGTAACACCACTCACCATATGTCTATCGGTATGTCTCCATTTTATGCTTTATATGGATATCATGCTTTATCTTTTGCTGTCGTGATGTTTGGTGCTAGTAAGGTCCCTAGGTCCAAGGATTGGATCCAAGAGAGTCAAGATATACTCCGGGCTCTTAAGGATAACATAGCTACAGCACAAAATCAACAGAAGCTGTATGCCAACAAGGGACGGGTTGAGAGGCAGTTTGAGGTAGGGGATTTGGTCTACCTACGATTGCAACCATATCGGCAATCCATGCTGAAGCAGAAGGGGGCTGAGAAGCTCAAGCCCCGCTTTTATGGACCATACAGGGTGACACGCAGGATTGGGGAGGTTGCATATGAGTTGGAGCTGCCCACTGGTAGTAGGATTCATAATATTTTCCATGTGTCATGCCTGAAGAAGGCACTGGGACAGCACGTGACTGCAACTGAGGAGCTCCCGCCCACAGATGATGAGGGGCATTTGGTGCTGCAGCCGAAGGCCATTATTGATGCTAGGGAGAGGCAGCTGCAGAGCATGACAGTAAGGGAATATATGGTGAGATGGAGGAATCTACCGGATGAGGATGCCACTTGGGAGAGTGAGAAAATTCTACAACATCCATCATTGCAGTTGCTTGAGGACAAGCAACGTTTTGCTGGGGAGGACTGTAATATTCCCAATTAGCAATAGTTAATTGGAAATATTAATTTTTGACTATTTCACTTTAATAAAGTTAAGTTAGAAATAAAGTGGGTGAAGAGGGACACTTAACTCACACTTAGGATAAAAGTATTTCCTAAAGTCACTTGGAGACATGATTATTTGGCAGCGTGGGGCCTAGAGGACGAAGTGGCAGCATGGAGGAGATGTCACCGTGGGCAGCGTGGGCCCAAGTCAGCGCAGAGCTAGAGGGACAACGTGGCTCAAGGAGACAGCACAGTTAGTGGTGGGGCCTAGGTGAGATCAAGGCTCTCCAAACATAAAAAGGGAGAGAGGCTCCTCATTTTGATAATTTTGATTATGCATCTATGATATTTGTCTTTTGACATTGAGCACGCTTTTGCTGTTGAGCAAAGTTTGCAAGTGCTGTGTAGCACACCGAGTGTCTTCGTGCGAAGATCCCAACCTCAGCCCCGAGGGACTTCGAGTGCCTGCTCGGGTGAGGAGTTCTATCCTTGTTTTGCTGGAGAGAGTTGGAGCAGCCACAGTTGGGATTGTTCACTTGTAGAGACAGCGCAGTCAGTGAGAGGGAGGATGCAGTCTTTGGAGGAGGAGATTTCGGAGAGGGTTTATCAAGGGATTCAGCCCGGGAGAGTTGGAAAGGGGTCAGCGCTTCCTTATTCCATCATTTTGGTAGAGTTGGAGGCCATATTTTGTAGCAGATCATTCAAGGCCAGCGTTTATCACTGGGACAACATCGTACCTCAAGGAGGTCATTTTCGGAGGTCAGCCATTTTCGAAAAGCTCTCTAGGCTTTTCTGGGTATTGGTTGGAGAGGCCATTCCCAAGGTTTCATAATTTTCTGAGGTGGGGAGCAGCCCCAAAGATTCAGTTTATTCCAGCAGTAGCAGCAACACGACATCAGCACCAACAACTTGGAGATTACGCAGTCATTGAGGGAGAAGCCATTCCATGATATATTCTGAGAGTATTTCTATGCTTGCCTAGTGCAAGCCAAGGTGCCATCATTCTGATCACCTTTGTACTCATTTTATCTTTCAGTATTTAATAAAATGGCTCAACGTTCTCCATATTGTGTTTTGTTCATGTAATGTCTCTCTAGTTGCTGTAGTTTCTTGTTTATGTGCTTTATATCGCTGTTTATTTCTATTCGGAATATTACACACTGCCAGTGCAAAACCCCACTCTTTGGGGCAAACCCGGTCAAAATTCTTCCTTCGGTAGATTCAAGATGAGACGACCAAGACCCTAACGAGAGACTCTCCATCGAGTCATCCCTTCACTGTGTTAGCATGGAGATCTCCTTACTGTCAAGACACCGAGACATTGAAATCTTCTTCCTAAGGTAGCCCTGAGATCCATCTTCTCTGTGATCACCATTGATTGTAGTAACACCGAGTTCTGTAGCACTGAATTTATTAACTGAGATAGCACCGAGGCATCATCACTGAGATAGCATCATAGCACCGAGAATCATAACATCATAGCACTGAGTATCAAAGCAAAGATAGCATCATAGCACCAAGTATCGTAACTGAGATAGCACCGAGTTTCATGACTAAGAATAGCACCAAGTTTCATAACTGAGATAGCATCATATCCGAACTGTAATGCTATTGTCTTCTTGAAGATATCCGAACTGTATTTGTGTACTGTGATCCAAATTTCAGAGTGATCCGAAAATCTGTGTTGTAATGCGAAATCTTAGTTGGGTATATATAGGAGTTTGCCACAGTAAATGAGCCGACTCGACTGAGTGAAGAGTTGTGTCTCCATAGAGACCAACTTGAGTATGTTTATGTATCATTTGAGAGAGGCTGACTTGAGAGCTGTCTTTGAAGAAGGTTTGCTGAAGAGACCGAGGATGATGACCTTGAAGAAGATGACTTGATGGAGGAGCTTTTTGACCAAATAATAAACAACCTATATTACATGATTTAAATGCCTAGAATGGATCAATTTAAATCTGTAATGACTAATCTAGAAGTCCACAATGGTGACCTTAATCTAAATATGACCCAAGCATGAAACCCATGCTTTAATAAGTCATTTAATAATAATAAATTCTTTTTGACAAATATATTAATAATGAAGACCGAACGTAGTTACGTTCTTCAACAGATTGGAGGTACAACATCTTTTGTGTGTGAGGCTTTATGTTCACATTCATTCATATGTTGATTTATTGTTGTAGGAAGCCCTTGTAGAATGTCGTGAAAGCCTTGTAATGACCATGTAATCATTTGGATAATCATATGTGAGGATATAATCCTTATGTTTATTGTTGTCATGTTCAACTAAAATCTCACAAACCTAGTTTCTGCTAGTTTGATATAGCATCACCTTCAATGCAATGTTTTAGAATGACACCCCTAGCTTTCGAAGGTTTTATTTTCTGCAATAATTTTTCAGCAATTTAAGGAGATTTGTGGCATTCATAGCAGCAGCCCTGATTGCCTTACATATTCATGCATTTGCCTTCTTTGATCAATACTTCCTTGACTCCTTTTTTTACCAAGGTTTAATTAGGAACTTGGTCTTGGGGTTTTGCACTTTTATCTTTTGCTCTCACACCATTTACTTATCCATCCAAACTACAGCCATTTTTTTTGCTTCGACTTACTCTTCAATATATCACCTTGTGCCGCCACTCTATAGCTTTAGCAATCCTAGGCTGAAGGAAGCTCCCCTTGAGTTGGAGAGGAGCCAACCAAAAGTGAGAGGCAGAGCTACTATGGTGACTATAGGTAGCCTTTCAGTGTTGCACAAGACAAGCTCCCTGATGCTTGAGACTTTGCATCATATGGGGTGCTAAATTTTTTTGTAACAAATTGCAACTGCTCTAATAACCAAGAATTACTATGATTCATGGGATTTTATGGGGGATTTCTGTTCACACTAATTGACATATCCAATAAAGAAATTTTGGCGTAGTTTGCCTTTAATTGAAAAACCTGCTTAATAACTATCACTTTTCTATAAAGATAAGTAATCTGTATGAAAAAAAAATAAAATTGAGCTCCATTTGAACAAAGAATCTTGGATTATCTTAAAGGTTAATTATTTACAAGTGCTTCTTTTGCATCTGTATAACTCTAATGAGCATTTTTGGCATTTATCTTGCAGCGGAGCTGCTCTACTTGTTGAAGCTGCTGACATGGGAAATGCAGATGCACAGTACGAGCTTGCTTGCCAGCTGCGAGCAGAGGTGATACCTCTATGAACTTGATTTCTCAATTATTGGGTCATTTTTAATGCAACTGAGCCCTGCTTTTGATTATCTAGTCCAGTGAAGAGTTTTATATACAAGAGTTGCATAGTTTTTTTACTGTATGTATTAATCACTGTCAGTGCGGTTCAATTACAATTACATTTATTTGGTCAGAGTAGTATGTCTAGTAGTTAGGGTCAACTTACTCAATTGGGTGTTCAAGTCTCATCTAAATGCCGAGTGAAAAGATCTGAATGTGTTGGGATTTCGCTTATGGTTGGCATTCTTCTAGTAGATGTTCCCTATGGGAGGGTCGTTCAGACAATTGATGGATTGTTGAAAAGAAATTATTATCATTGTTTTCCTGGGACTGTGGATGGATCATATAGAATGTTTGCCCACTGTTTTTTATAGCTGAAATCTTATAAGGGTGTGCATGAAGGGAGGGTAGTTGAAGAAATGGTGAATATGAAATCGTATAAAGAAATTGCACTTGACATCCAACTGCTTGCTTTATGCTTTTCTAGATAAGTTGTTTGGCTACTTTTCAAATAGTTCTGCACCTAACCTTGCCAATCATTCTTTTGGAGCCCACTGTTAAGCGTGTTAATCTTTCTCGCCTTGGTTGAATAATGCTCATCTTTTCATATCCTCTAGGTTTTCCAAACGCAAGGTTTAATGAGTCTCTTGATTACGTATTTATCCAAGGCCATCCTCCTTATCCTACAATTGATGTATTTACAAATTTGGCAGTCAGAGGAACTCTCATAATTTGAGTTTGCATTTGTATATTGCTACAACAAATTCTAGTACCCAAAGTATAAAGTCCTTGTTACCCATTGAAAAGTGGGTAACCCCATAGGAAAAATTTGTTCTACTATTTTGGACAACCAGCGAGCCAACAACCCTACATTGCTTAGTATATGATATGCCACATTCCTCCTCCATTTGCACTGGTCAAACACTTCTCACAATTCGGAATTCATCTTAAAGGCAGGTCGGTCACTACTCGGTAGGTACTTTAAGCATTTAGCAACTTTTGCTTTTACTTAATGTTTTGGGAATTCTAACATGGATTAAAGGATGATGTAGATTATTCACCGATATTGACTGTAAACTTGTTCTCTCACCTTACCAAGGGGGTTAGTTTTTAACTGTAGTTCAGTGGGACCTCATCTGAGGCCTTAGGGTTATAGGAGGGGCATTACTTGGGAAACTTGGATTGAAGTAGCGTGTTTATAAACTTTCCATTCTTGCCACTTTTCACCATTTCCTTGTTTTCATGTCCATCCTTCGGGTTTGCTGTCATTGGTTCATTAGGATTGGCACTCTCATATCCTAATCCTTGAGTCTGGGCCGAAAACTTTTCCCTAGTGGCTGATGTAGCTACAAGAAAGGTAAAAGCATAAAATGACCACAATGAAAGAAAAAGAAAAGTTAAAATGCAAAAGATGGATGTGAGCCTGTGACATTAATTTTAGTGCGTGTGGAAACCCTAGCATGAGCTCTAACCCCTTCATTAGCTATCATCGAGTTCCTGAGCACTTGATGCTCCATCACATAATAAAGGAACCCTTGCATGTCCCAACCCTGATGAGCGAGAAACTGACTCATCATTAAGGCGTAAATAAATGTTATATCATTAAATGTAAGATTGGACACCTGAGCTATGCTCCCTATCAAAGCATTATCAGAAAGAAGTAAAAGATGCATTAGAGGGGTGGAAAAAGAAAGCCGAGGAAAGGGGTAACTCATTCCTCCATGATTTCTCCCTCCATTCATCTATACAATCAGGACGATGGATCTTCATGAGTCAGTCTCATGACCATGGCACCTTGCCATGAAACATTTCCCTTCCATTGCCACATTATCACAAACACCTATGAATTGAAGGGTTGACCTAGGACACGTCACCTCCCCTTGCGGGCTAGAAGCACCTAATAGGGTTGACCATCTAGCCATCTCTAACATAGGTAGAGGACACTTTTATGGGATGGTCCAGTTAGATATTTGAAGGTGATCCTAGTTTGAATTATTATTATGCCCTTAATAATTAAGTATGGTCGAATATGATCCATCTATGGTCATTATCCCTAATGATTCATAACTTTCACTTGATTTTGAGAAGGTTTTGTGAGGTGGTATTTAACATAGTAGGAGAGGCCTTGAGGGAACACTTCATGCCTCCACTACACATTATGCTTAAGCTGTACCACACTTCCTGAGAGTAGTGATGACCTTGCAGATGTAGTGTTTCCCCTCCAGACGTTGGGAACTTTGATGGCTCTAGCATATGACTGACACCTCAAAATGCCCCTAGATGCTGAAACATTGAGCAACTCTTACTTGGTGTTGGAGATTCTTGATGATGTACCCAACAGACCTAGCATGCCTTGAGGCTAGCCTTAACACTGTTTGATGGGCATGGCTTGATATGGAGTCTAGATGATGATGGTCATCCCGAGGCTGACAAGGGAGGGCTTGTACTACTATTTGGAGCCCCAATGCTCGAGAGAGATTGTGCCACATTGTAATTATAGTCACTTTGAAGGTGACACAGGGCACCCACAAAATGGTTTTGACACTTGGTTGCATTTTGAGGTACTTCTTGAGGGAGTCCCGTCAAGGATGGAGTTGATTATGATGATGGGACATCCCCTTAGCTCATTTCATGCACTTTCACAACATTTATTGCCCAAAAAGGGCATGACATCATGCTTGTGGAGAGTTTTGACCCACACGTGTCACTTATTTTTGTTATTGTGAGCGATTGGGTTGGCTTGTAACCCACTAGATTGATTCCTACTCAAAATCAAACTTGTTATAGGGCTTTTAGGCTAATATTAGTGAGTGATAGACCTGATATATATTGAGGATCACTCCCTTGTCATTTTTCATCATCACATTTGGATTTCAGCCTGTTCTTGAGAGCTCGACTTAGCTTTTATGTAACTTGCTACTTGTGGAGATGTGATTGTTATGGTGCTCTTGCTATTGGAGATTGGCTTATGTCTTGGAGATGTCTTTTTGGGATTGTAAGAAGGCATTTTCATGGAAGAATTGTAAATTATTTGCATATTTTTCATTGTTTTACATGTAATTAATTATTTCCAGGGGTTTTCTATGCTCCACGTCTAAATGCAATTTTTTCATGGAAAATATTGGATAATTTTTGTGTGTTGAATATCTCTTCCTTGAATTCCATAGGAGACCTCAGGGATGCTGTAATGCGAGAAAGGAACCCTGTAGCTACAACTATATCTCCACGGAAGAACAAGCAACTAATGTATTGATAAAGTATGAGACTAGCTACAGATTGCGGTTATGTCTCCCTGATTGAGAGGGAGTAAGGATCTCCTCCCTGGTTGAGAGGGAGTGATGGTGGACACTGTATTCTCCATGTGTCATGCACTAGCCCAGGACTAACAACCATATGTCACTGGGAGGGAGAATGGAGGATTGGATAAGCGTCATACTTTTTAAGGATTAGGAATCCAAGAAAGGAAGTAGTCCCGTGGACCGACACTCTTTGAGTGTTAGACAAGGTATCTAAGATAAGAGTGGTCAAAGAGGACTGATATTCTTTGAGGATTGGAAATCCAAGATAAGAATAGTCCTAAAAGGACATACCCAGTGAACGTCTGGATGGGGTATGTGCCTTAAGAGGCTATGGTGGTGTCCATTTGTATGCCTCCCAACATTGTGCTCTAAGCTAGTGGAGAGATAGAGCCTATTAGTCAAGGCCTTGCTATATTGCTATGTTGACAATGCTAGTCATGATGTTGATGCTTAATATGGTGTATCAATCCGACTCTTCTTATGAGAATATTTCAATTTGAGAGTATCCTTGTACCGATTATGTAACTATGAATACCTCCCTAGTTAAGAGCGAGTGTTGAAAATGTAACTAGGTTCGGTCTTCATAATTGTCATTGTACTTATGTCATTATGTATTTTATGTAAAAAGCAAAAAGAAGAAAAAGAAAATTAATTTTATTATTATTATTTTATTAGATAAGCATGTTCTTGATGCTTCTAGGATTTAATGAGTCAAAGAGTCAAAGTCCTATTTGGACCTATTGTAAAGAAAAAGGAAAAATAAATTTTCGAATTGTATTTTGGTCAAAATTCCTCTAGATGCCAAGCCGGCCCAACATGTCAAGTTGGCCCTACACCATAAGACATGTCTATTCGAACCCCCCTAGACAAGTATAAAGAAAATGTGAAATAAGCTCATTTGGACACAATCCACATTGATTTGATTATGAAATATCGCAAGAGGGCTAGGGTCTGAAATTGACTAGTGAAGAAGGGTTTATCTTCAACTAAGTTTTGTGGAAGTTCTACCTTGATGTATCTCTTGTTGAAGATCTGTTTATGATGATGTTAATGTTGCTGGTCTCTTACTGTTGATGGATTTGCTGTGCAAGAATGAGAGTTTGACTTGGCATCTAGAGGGTGGAAGTATTTTTGTAGTGATGGGTCTTGGATATTTCACTTTGATCTGGTTCTATAACAAGAGATTTTTTTCTTAGTTTTCCCCTTGGAGGGGTTTTGCCCTAGCTTGGAGACTATATCTTGTGTTCTTTGTATTCTTGTGATCTTCATGTTCTGTACATTTGATAATTGTTTGATGAAGAAGACATAATAATATTAATAAGAAGCCAACAACATTCACAAGCAGTTATCAAAGAAGAGAAATCTACCCCAATTCATAATCCTTCCGATTTCTCAACACTAAGTGATCTAGGGTTTTAGTGAATAGGCAAGGAGAAGGGCTTACCAAGGTACACAAGGCTAGGAAAAGGCTTGATAGGATAGATATGGTCAAAGATTGGAGCAACAATCCTTCAAAAATCCCCAAGATGAAGCCTAAGGCTAGGTTAGGGTTTAGCCTAGGGAAAAACTCTAGGGCTTGTAACATCAACCCTAAAATGGGAGAATTCACTGTGGGCAAGAGATGATTTTCTAGCTGTTGACCGCACTTTGTCAACGACCCCATAGCAGTACACCCCCATTTTTTCAAATGGGACTTATCATGTTCGAGGCTCATGTCATCCAGATTTCATCGCCCTTTTTATAATGATGTAAACCCATTCTGCATTTTATGATGTAAATGATCTAAGTAAGACCGTCAATGTATGTAACAACCTAGGTAAGCCTAGTATGTTGTTGATGATCTCTATCCTAGGAGGTTTTTTGTCTCACTGATTCACGAAAGTGATCGGCAGAGTTTTTCCCTCCAGCCTCACCCCAAAGCTAGGGTGGATTTTATCATCAGCATACAAAGTGAGTCCTAGTGTTCTATCAAGTCCTTGTAAAAGTAGTTTGAACTACTTGGTCTACTAGATCATATGTTGAGTCGCAGAATTGGGTATTTATTTGAGGGTCTATACGAATGGGTTTTCCCCCTTTATGTATGTAAATGTATTATTTCATGTAAAAGAGGTTGGAAAAAATAATTATAATCCCCTCTTAGTCAATTAATTAAATTTTCTGGTCAATTAATTAATAAAATCTTAAACCAGAAATTTAATTAATTTAGGGTCCTAAATTAGGATTAAATCTTTAAAGGCAAAATTTGTGGGTCCTTGGAAAATGATTTTGAAAGCCCCAGGCCAAGGGAATATTGCGAATTTTAAGAAATATTGGACCCTTGGGCCTTGGTGGTTAAGTCAAGGTCAAAATTTTGGGGTAATTAACTCAAAATTAATATTTTTGAGTTAATTAAAATTGAATTAAATGATAAATTCGTTTTTTCCCCAAAATTTTAATTTCAACGCTCCGGATTAAAAGATAATTAAATCTTTTGGACGGTTGAGATTATTTTGACGAGGATCATCCAAACTAGCCATTAGAGATCTTGTCCTATAAATTTAGAGGTCTTTCTCATTTTTGAATCATCCGATCTCAGAATCGTGCACTTGCTCTTAGAAGCTCTGGTAAACTTTTTGAGGAATAAAGCTAAAGACTTTGGGGTTACAAATCTGGATGTTCCTTCTCAGATCTATGTGGTGAATTGTCTCTAAACTCTGCTACTTGGTTTCTTGCATTTTATGATTGATGGCCTACATGGATTAATCTGCATACAGGTATCTTGTGCAGTTTTTTGGGTTTATAAAATAACATTCTGATTTTTCTAAGGGTCTCATGTTGTTTTCTTAAATCTCTATTAGTCTAAAGTTTAGATCTAAGTGTGCAGGGAAATTTTTTTAAGATTGGGCGTCTGGGGAAGTCTTCGGTTGGACCAGCCGACTCTCAATAAACATAAATATGATAAGCTCTTTATTTGTTAAATTCCGGGTCTATCTTACGATATTTGTGATTTTGCAGGGTTTCGAAGGCTTGTGCCTCTCACTAAAATTTTAAATCTCTGAAAATTGTGCTAAAACGGATTTAAATCTGACCTTGAGGGTTTTAAACTTGTAAACTAGCTTGTATATTTGTAAATTTTTCAAGATTGTTAGGGTTTAATCATTAAAATTGGCGTGTGTGTCTTCAGATCTGGCTGTCTTTGCAGGTTACAGGTTCGAATCAGATTTTTTTTTTAGATCTAAGGCAGATCTAGCCTCCAAAGGCCAGATCTGGCCTCAGAACCCCCACTGTGGCCAAATCTGGGCATTATTTTTTAAGGAGCATTATAAATCTGAGCTTACATTGAAGCGTTTTTAAGTTGCTGGGTGATTTAAATGTATTGGGTTCAATCGCTGTTCATTCCTACTCAATCTGCCCTCATTTGCTTTCTCTCACGCATCAAACCCTGTTCTCTCCACTGTCCAGCTTTAAAAAACGTCCTCACTGCTGCCCATATTCACCTCTTGCTTCGTTTCTTTCCTTGCCATCCAATTCATATTTTGTTCTATCGACCCTGTCTTCCAAGCCTTTCCTCTGCGTGCCAACTTTCATTTCCAGCCATATATCTCTGCCGCCGTCCAAGCTCTCTCACCTGCAAGCCAGCGTTTCCACCATCAGATTTTTACCTGTCGTGCCATTCTTCTCAGCCAGCTCCAGCGCTCCAAACCGTCTGCCCTGTCGTGCTTATTTCCGTCCGACCTGCATAACAAAGAAACCTGAAATAGCAAACGCATTTATAAAAAATAAAACTTAAATGGATTTGCGTTAATGAAATTTTGTGAGTCGGATTTTGTGACAGCGTTTGATTTTTTTCATTTCTGTATAGTTTTAATAGCATTAGATTTTAATTGAGTCGGTTTTTGTATTTTGTTGATTTCAATTTTGGTTAGTCGTAGTTCGATTTGTATTTTTGTTGTTAGATTTTAGATTTATGTTTTTTTTGTAATGCGTTAGTTAGGGTAGCTTTTAATTTTTATTTGTATTAGATTTAAATTTTAATAAAGGTTGGTTAGTTATAGATTAGCGTTAGATTTTTTTTGGGTTTTGATTCTAGGATTTGATTTGTGTTTTTTTTAATTTCATATTTTAGTTTAGATTTAATTTTTTTTAGATTTAGCTTAGCCTAGTTTAATTTAGATCTAATTTAATTCTAACTTAGTTTAAATTTTAATGGTGTTTAATTTTTAGATTTTAACTTTTAGCTTTAGTTTAGTTAGATTTCTTTTTTTTGTAATTAGATTTTAATTTTTTTAGAATTAGTTTAATTTTTTTGAAATAAAACAAAAAATAATAAAAATTAAAAAGTTTCAAAAATCCTAAAAAATTTAAAATATTTCAAAATATAAAAAAATTTCAAAATTTTCTATAGTCAAAGGCGCTAATTAAATTTTTATCTAAAGTTTTGACTATAGAAACATTTTCTGGATCGAAATTAATTGAAACATTTTAAATCCTGGCATGTTTCATCGTATTGTTGCATGGTTGTAATGTTTTCAATTGAATATCATTGATCAATCATGTTTTAATAAGCAGCAGTTAGTCATCGTTTACTAGTTTATAATTGCATAATGGGATTTTGTGTGACTCCATAAGGCATTGGTCTCTAACGTGAAATCTAATTTGGATCTATGGAATCTCGTTTATTTCTATCAAGTATTTGATGTTTTAGCTGTGTCTCCTGGATTTGTTATCTTCATTTATAAAAGGGTCTACCTCCCTTAGCTTGTAAGGAGACAGCTTAAATAGAGAGATTGGGGATAAAGGAGACAGCCCCCAATCTGAGCCGTTGTCGCGGTGCCTGGACAATTTGTGCGACAGCACTAGCAATGAGACACAATCCACATGTAGAACACTTCCACAAGCCAACACACTCCTAGTTGAATTCAACCTAACCCTAACCTAGTGGCTTGCCTTAAAAGGGGTGAAAATTGAAGAAGGGAGAGAATATTTGGGTTTAGATTTTTATTTTTTTTATTTTTTTTTATTTTTTTTTTATGGTGTGATCACCTATGTGGAATGGATAGTGCTTGATCTTGGGTGATGGAGTCGAGAAGGAGACCTACTCATGGAAGAATCAAACCCTAGTATGGAGTAAAAGAAAGAAAAACCCTACTTTTCAAAACCCTAGCTATCATTTTAATGGGGGGATAAAATCATTGAAGGGAGCTTAACATGAAAATTCATTCAAGGGATTGTCACACATTACTAAAGCTAATGCATATAATACTTTGCCAAGATTTCTTAGAAAAATATTCAACAAAACTAGCACATAGAAATCCTAACAGTAACCAATCCATGCAATAGCCATAAAAGCTATTCAACAATTTAGAATAACTATAAGAAATTGTAAATTTATGTAGATGTTCTATGCTTGATGCAACTTTACTTTTACTCCCAATATCAGACAGCAATCACATAAACAATAAAGTAAAATGCTGATAGAACATACCAGTAGATCGACAGAAGACAAGCCATAAATATATAAGTGTGTTGGTGCGTTACGGCGGTCAACCAGCAAAGTCTCAATATGGTCAGCCAACTAGCAATGTCACACAACCCTCTAGGACAGCCAAATGGTCAACTCAAAAGTCAACCCAAAAAGTCAACGTTGTCAGTGAACGGTCAATGCAAACAGCAGCAGCTAGGTCAACGCAGAAAAGTCAAAGTCAACGTCTTGCCTTGGGAATAGTGCCAAAAAATGCGGATTTGGAAAATCGAATTTTTGGGAGAGTTTTAGGTCCTTTTGACCTTAAGTTGACCAAAGTCAACGCTGGTCAAAGTTTGTTGCAGAAACCCTAGACCGAAATAAAAAATGTGCTGTTGCTTGGAATTTCCCACGTGTGGAGAGAAGAGCCACCAAGGTCATCGAACCAATCAGATGAGGAGAGAGAAATGTGTGACGATGAGATGAGTGAAAATGTCCTGCAACGCTGACCAATATATATCCATCAATGAGGGTGTGTGACACATCTGCTGGGGCACAAAACCTTAAGGCCGACCTGCACATATCTTGAATAAATTCAAAATAAATGTTCTGCTCATCGGATCAAGATGATCTTGCACCTCTCCGAAAGAGGAATGCAATATAAATATTGTTATCTTCATCTGAGCATCACAACATGGAGTTTGGACCTAGTTGTCCAAAATTAACACTCCCTCTCAACTAGGGAGAACTCCATCCACCTGTGCAATCCAAACATCGTGCGTCATCTCGCTGTAACTTGCTTAGCTGGCTTCTTTATTTCAGAACAGAAGTGGGTCAGTCACAGAGACATCATTCTCGACTGACAGATTCAGCCCAGAGGTCCGAAATCTCTATAGGACTCACGAAGAGTCTCATGCCAACCCGAAGTTGGTTTACCTGACCCAAAGTTAATTGGAGGTTCGAAACCTCACTATACTTGATCCCAGATCAAGTGGTTGGACTGTGCCATCCTAGATAGAGAGTACGACAATCTCTGATGCGTCTATCAGTATTTGCTACTAGTCTCTAGCTTTTCCCACCTCACTGGCCAAATGAGAGGTACTTCCCATGAGCCCTGAACTCAATTGGTAGGATGCATATGGGGCACAGATAATGAGAGCTGAACCAACTCAAACATCATAACGGTGGGGCAGAAGCACACCAACAAGGTTCGGCAAGCCTAGCCCTGTGGTTGCTTATAGCTCCGAGAAGCTATCCCCAAAGCCCCCCAAAGCTCCCAGAGCTCATCGTCCAACAGGACCCTCAGAATAGGGTCGTTCCACGATACCAAAATTCTCACGGAAGGTTAGGAACTTGACCTTCCCCAGGGGATTTGTCAGAATATCCGCGACCTGCTCATCAGTTCCTCTATGATCGAGCCTTATGGCGCCTCGCTATACCGTATCCTAGATAAAGTGGTACCTAATATAAATATGCTTGGATCGATCGTGGAACACGAGATTCTCGGACAAGCGAATCTCACTCTGGTTATCACAGAGTATCACGGTGGTATCTAGCACATGCCCGAACAACTCACTGAAGAGCTTTCGCAACCAGACTGCTTCACAACATGCCATACTCGCTGCAATGTATTCGGCCTCCGCGGTGTTTAAAGCCACCGATTTCTACTTTCTGCTCATCCATGATATCGAAGCAGAACCAAGTGTGAAGCAACATCCCGATGTGCTCTTACGATCCACCACACTGCCAGTCCAATCGACATCAGTATATCCATGGAGTATTACGCTCCCGGCAGTGTATCTCAGCCCATGGTTTATCGTGCCCCGAAGATATCTCAACATATTCTTGGCACCAACCCAGTGAAAGTGATGAGGCTCAACCATGTGTTGACTCAAAGTGTTCACTGCAAAACATACGTCTAGACATGTGTTCACTAAGAACATCAGGGCCCCTACGAGTTGACGATACTCAGTAGGATTTGCTAGCACGAGCCTAGTAGCGCTGCCACTCAACTTCTTAAAGTTGAGCTCCATCGGTGTCGACACTGACTTATAGTCCACCATATCAAATCTTTCCAAAAGCTTCACAATGTATTTTCCTTCAGAAAGGAAAATCTCGCCAGTTCTCTGCCAGACCTCCAGGTCTAGGAAGTAATGCATCAGTCCTAGGTCCTTCAGCTCGAACTCAACAACGAGCTACCTCTTCCACTGATGAATGAGAGGGTCAGCACCTGTCAGGAAGAGGTCATCCACATACATCACTAGAATGAGAGGCTTTTCTCTATCAACCTTGAAGTAAAGGTTCGGATCAACATTACTACGAGTGAAGCCCAGCTTCATCAGGTAGCTATCTATCCTCTCGTACCAAGCTTTGGGTGCTTGCTTCAACCCATAGAGGGATTTCTTCAACCTGCAGACATGGGTGTCCCGATCCTGGACTTCGAACCCTAGAGGTTGCTTCACATACACCTCTTCCTTTATTGCACCATTCAGAAATGCGGTCTTCACATCCATTTGATGAAGACTGCATCCTTGTGTAGCAGCAAGGGCTATGATAGATCGGATGGTGGTATATCGAGCCACAGGTGCAAATATATCATCATAGTCTATGCCTTCCTTTTGAGAGAAGCCACGGGCAACGAATCTTGCCTTGAACTTTTCAACACTTCCATAAGATCCACGCTTGATCTTGTAGAGCCATTTTGAGGTGACAACTGCGTTGTCCTCCGGTTTTGGAACCACATCCCAGACATTATTCTTCATTATGGACTCATACTCTTTGTGCATAGCATCCTTGTAGACTTGATGCTTTACGACTTCCTCAAAAGATCCAGGCTCAGATTGTACAATAGTACTCATGGCTGCTAGATACCCTTGGTATCGACTCGGCTTCTTCCTTTCACGGAATGTCCCCCTTGGGGCCATATGTCCCTCGGCATCCTCGAGAGTGTCCTTGAGCCATGATGGTGTCTTCCCTATTGAAGGAGGTGGATCAATCGGGTCCATCGGTCCTTCAGCATCGGGCATCGTCTCATCCTTCGGTTCTTCTTGATTTCCAGGCCTTGCTTCATGATCTTCCTCAGATCTCAGAAGATTGAATACTTTCCTTAGGGAAGCATCTTCGTCAAAGGCAACATTGTGGCATATATCCACTTCCCTTTGACTAGGCACATAGACTCTATAGGCCTTTGAAGTTTCGCTGTAGCCCACAAACATTCCCTTCTTCCCAGAAGCATCCAGCTTGCTTCTCTTCTCCTTTGGCACATGAAAATAAACAGGACATCCAAAAACTCTAAAATGTGAGACGTCAGGTTTCTTACCAGTGAAAACCTTTTCGGGGGTTTTGGAGTCCAAGGCGGAATGCGAGCATCGGTTTTGTATGTACACAACAGTGTTCGCAGCTTCTCCCCATAGAAACTTCGCTAGACCTTGGTCACATAGCATGGCACGGGCAACTTCCACAATGGTCCTATTCTTTCGTTCAACAACGCTATTCTGCTTAGGAGTATAGACAAGTTGTGGTCTCCCTCTTGATGCTAGCTTCTCTGCAAAAGTTCTTGAACTCGTTCGTCTCATATTCAGTGCCATTATCGGTCCTCAATATCTTGATCTTCTTCCCTGTCAAATTTTCCACCAAGGCTTTGAAGGTACGAAACCACATGAAAGCCTCATCATTCTTCTTCAAGAAGTATATCCAGGTTTTGCAAGAGAAGTCATCTATGAATGTCATATAATAAGAACATCTTCCCAAGGGTGTCACGGGCAGCATACCAGACAGATTAGAATGTACTAATTGCAAGACATCAGATTTCTTTGTGACACTTGAGGGGAAAGGTCCCCTTTATGCTTTCCTTCAGCACAACTTTGACATACACCTTCATGATTATTTGAGAACTCGGGCATCCCCGTCACCACCTTCCTTGCTTCAGGAAGGGCCTTGTAGTGAAGGTGTCCAAACCTCCAGTGCCATAGTTCAGTCTGTTGGATAGTATCACATGTCATTGCTCCTAGTGGACTTCCACCAACCTGGTAGAGTGCATCAACTCTAAACCCAATCGTGATAGCTTCCTTGAAACTCTTCTTCCACATGCGCACCTTCCCATCAATGAATGCCACATTCAAACCTTTGTCTTCCATGGCCGATATAGACACTAGGTTCTTCTTCAAATTAGGTACATAGAGTACATCCTGCAAGCGGAGGACTTGACCTTGAGACAAGTGGAGGGTCACAGTCCCTATCCCTTTCACGGGATATGTGGCATTATCTCCAAGGATAATTTCCAGATTAGTATCCTTCTCAACCATATCAGAGAGTGCTTCCTTGAGCCCATTGATGTGCCTTGAGGCACCATTATCTATCAACCAGACATCCATAGTGTCGGGTGGAGATGCAGTAGAGAGGGCAGATACAAGAATGAATTCATTTCTTTTATCAACAACATTTGATTCCTCATACTTGGAATTTCTCGACCTTTTGAAAGGTTGACCATTTCCGCTGGAGGGAGCCTTCCTCTTCCCCTTGAACCTGTTGTTCCTGTGATTGCCATTTCTCCAGTTGTTGTTGTTGTCATTATCATCAGGAGAATCCTTCTTGAAAGGGCATTCTGTAGCATAGTGACCTGGCTTGTGACAAGTGTAGCACTTGCCCTTCTTTCCTTGGGCCCCTGCTCTTCCTTTGCTCCTTGGACCACCAAAGTTCTTCTTCTTAGAATGAGCAGTGAAGGCAGCATTTCCTTCATTTCCATATTCCTTCATCCTTGTCTCTTCTTGTACGCATCTCGATAGTACTTCATCAAAATTAGGTATGACATTATTATTGAGAATGGTAGTGTTGAATACATGCCATTCGGATGAGAGACCTCCAAGTGCGGTGAGTACCATCTCTCGATCAGCTATTGTCTCCCCAATAGCCAACAGATTTTTCCTAATCTTGGTCAGCTTCAGAAAATATGATTGAACAGACTCATCGCTGCCTTTCTTCAGATTCTTCAATTGGTTATTGAAGAATAGGACTTGATTTGCATTGTTGGCCTTGAACATGTGGACAAACTTATCATACATCACCTTGGATGTGTCCAACTCAAAGATGTAGGCAACCAAACTCTTATGAATTTAGTCCCTGATCATCAACTTTACTTTGATTTCCCCCTTCTTGTACTTTGTTTTGGTAGCAACGGTTGCAGTGGATAGAGGCTCTTGGATTTTACCCTACACATAGTCCATGACATCTTGGTCTTCCAAATTAAGATCCAATGTCATCTTCCAAGCATGGAAGTCATCCTTCCTAGTCAATTTGTCATCAGCCTTAAAGCCATTGTAGTTTGAGGAACCCATCCTCTTCTTCGGTGATTGCTACAAACTAGGGCTTTGTCTTCACCTCAGCTCTGATACCATGTAAATTTATGTAGATGTTCTATGCTTGATGCAACTTTACTTTTACTCCCAATATCATACAACAATCACATAAATAATAAAGTAAAATGCTGATAGAACATACCAATAGATCAACAGAAGGCAAGTTGGAAATATATAAGCGTGTTGGTGCGTTACGATGGTCAACAAGATGCTTCAACCAACAAAGTCTCAATATGGTCAGCCAACCAACAATGCCGCACAACCCTCTAGGACAGCCAAACGGTCAACTCAAAAGTCAACCCAAAAAGTCAATGGTCAATGCAAATAACAGTAGAAGCTAGGTCAACACAGAAAAGTCAAAGTCAACATCTCGCCTCGGGAATAGTGCCAAAAAATGCGGATTTGGAAAATTGAATTTTTGGGAGAGTTTCAGGTCTTTTTGACTGTGCGTTGACCAAAGTCAACGCTGGTCAAAGTTTGTCGCAGAAACCCTAGACTGAAATCAGAAATGTGCTGTTGCTTGGAATTTCCCACGTGTGGATAGAAGAGCCACCAAGGTCGTCGAACCAATCAGATGAGGAGAGAGAAATGTGTGAGGATGAGATGAGTGAAAATGTCCTCCAACGTTGACCAATATATATCCATCAATGAGGGTGTGTGACACATCTGTTGGGATCAAGATGATCTTTAGATCGATCTTGCACCTCTCCGAAAGAGGAATCCAGTAAAAATATTGGTATCTTCATCTGAGCATCACAACATGGAGTTTGGACCTAGTTGTCCAAAATTAACATAAATGCATGAACCAATCGTTTAGTTTCCCAAAATGATGTCTCTACAACAAGAGAATGTCTCTAAAAGCAAAATCTCCACAAAAGATCACATCTCCACAAAGATACAATACTATTTCTGCAAGGCCAAAATCCTTCAAAGAGGCCAAATTGATCCACATGTGATGATGAAAATGAATGTGAGCTGACCCCTATTTATATGAGGTCTACCTCAACAAATTGCTAACTAATAAATCCCCTAAAACAATTTTCACATAAGATAACCTTGGGTTAGAAACCAACCCACTAGCTAAGTGACAAAATAAATCATAATTTCCCACACGTGTGAGCCATAGCCCCTAGAAATGTTGATGGCATGCCCTTTTGGGGCTCCAAATGCAATGCCATGGTGAAGCAAGGTCTGAAAAAGTGTCATGATGCTAGGATCATCCAAAATTTGAGAAAATTTGCTCAAATCCACCTCAAATCCTCCTCTGGGGTCCCAAGTCTAGCTCAGGTGCCATCATGTCATCTCCATGGGTCTCCAAATGTCAAAAAGAGGCCTTCTCTCTCTACCGTTAGGGCTTCTCCAAGTGCATCAAGCCCTCCCAAGTATCTCAATGGGAGACCATCCTCATTTGTGTTGGAAAATGTAACTAGTTCCGGTCTTCATAATTGTCGATGTACTCGTGTCTTTATGTATATCTTATGTTACAAGAAAAATATTATTTTAAGCACGAGTTATTGAGAAATCTAGGGGTAGCTAGATTAGGTGATTTCTCTTACTTTGGTAACTACTTGTGATGTATTTTTGCTTAACTTGATTAGCTTCTTCTTTCACTTGATTATTATTATGTTCTTATCATCAAACAACTACCAAACTATGAAGATCAAATAGACAAGAGGACACAAAATGTACGCTGCAAGCCAGGGCCAAAACCTCTCCTCTTGAGAGGAAAACCCACAAGAATTCTTCTCTTCTTATAAAACTTCAAATGACGAATTCCAAGACCTAAGGCATTATCAAAGACAACTCCAAGACCAAGTCAAACTTCTCCTTCTTGATGAAATTTTCCATCTACTTTGACCTAGCAGCTTCCAGCAATTTCGACCCAACAACTTCCAACAACTTCGACCTTCCAACAATTTCTAGCAACTTCGACCTTCCCCAATAGTTTCTTTTGCAACTTCGACTTCCCAACGGTTTCTTCTACAATTTCGACTTTCCAGCAGTTTCTTCTGCAACTTCGACTTTGCTGTAGTAAAGTTGCCCTAATCTTCGCACGTGTGAGAAGAAGATAGAGAATAACCCCAAAATTTCGTCCTTCTTCCTTCTATCCTTATTCACTTGCCTTTCTTTTGCCTCTTCTTCGCTTGGATGATGATGAATGAGGGAGTATCCATAGGAGGTTGAGTTCTCTCCTATATATAGGCTTTTTAGGAGGTTGAATTATTGTCGATGAGGTTGACTTGGTCCTTCTTGTAGGCTGACTTGTTTGATAAGGTCTTGGAGGGTCTTTATGACACTTTTGACTATACAAAAATTTTCTTTACAAGATACAACATTCCCAAAGGGGTCTTCCATGTATGACAATGAATCTTTTGACTTCATAATTCTATGACAAACCTAGAAGCACTCAATGGGTGCTTGACTAATAAATTAATTTATCTTGAGCATGAAACATATGCCTCAAGAATGACAATAATAAATTTCTTCTCTTTAATATCAAACACATAAAATCATGATTGCAATAGACATTATGAAGACTGAACCTAGTTACAAATTTCAACATGGGTTTCATGCTCCATTTTGTTGGTCAACTAGGTCAAGCATGTTCTTCATGCTTCTAGGGTTTTTCAAGTCAAGAGAATATTCTTCTTGAGTCAAAAGAGTCTTTATCATTTGTATAAGACCCTATTGGGAAAGTTGTAACCTGAAAAATATATTATTTTGAGTTTAGAAAGTCCTTTTATGCCTCCTAGCACAAGTTGGCCCTACCAACAAGAATTCGACCTAGAGAGGGGTAATTGACCTCATGGAAAGCCTATATATATAAGCAACTTCTACCTATCTTATCACCAATTCGATCACACAAGAAAGAAGTTCGATATGCAGTTGGGAACAAGAAGAAATAAAGAGCGAAGGTCAAGAAGTTAAGGGGAAAGATCAAATAAAAGAGTAAGACCGAAAATCAAACCTAATTTTGTTCACATGTGTGAGAATCTAGTGTTTCTGGGCTGATTGCAGGACCGAAAGTTGAAGGCCGAGTTGTAGATCCGAAGTTGCAGGACTGAGACCTTGATTGGGGCAGTTTATAAAAGGTTTGACTTTCATTGACTTGGAAGACCTTGACTTGTTGGCAGAAGGATCTCTTGGAAGTCTAACACGTGCAGAGAAGCTAAAATTTCTGCTGTTCCTAAGGGCTGAAGTTGCAGACCAGAAGTAGAGGACCGAATATTGTAATTGAAACAGTTTAAGGAAGGTTTGACTCTCGTTGACCTTGAAGGATTTGACTAGCTTGAGGAAGGATATCTTGGAGGGATGACTTGGTGCTTGGAGGAGGACTTGGTCTACGGTTTTGGGTATTGGTTTTCTCATTTGAAGTAGATTCTATAAGAAGAGAAGAGATTCTTTCTTGGTATTCCCCTTGGAGGGGTTTTTCCCTGGCTTGGAGCCTGTATATGTGTCCATTGTCACTATTGTTTATGCTCTTGATAATTGTTTGATGAAAATAATCTAATTAAGAACAAGAAGAAGATAACAAAATTTCACAAGCAATTATTAAGGTTAAGGAGAATTTGAATTAATAGTTGCCCTACTACATTCTCCAACATGGTTTCAGAGCTAAGGTGAACAAAGAGAAGGCAACTAAAAGATCTTGTGGACATAAGAAGTGATTTCTTGTCAAGGGGGTTCATTTACAAAAAGAACACAAGGAAAGAAGAAGAAGACGTATTGACCTAGAAGGAAGATTACTACATCAAAGACCTCATCATCTCAAGAAGGATCAAGCTCTCATTGAAGGAAGGAAAGATCGAGCTCTTGTTGAAGATCATCTCATTGAAGCTATTGTTGAAGGGATCCTAGAAGTCATCATTCTAGGGCATCTTTGAAGTCTCTTTGAAGGTCTTGAAAGCATCAAGATAGTTTGGGACATCATCAAGAAGGAGGACTCTTGGTTGACAAGTAAGTATCATATTGTCCTCTATGTCTCAATCTACAGATCACATTGCTACATTTTGCAAGGAAAACAACAAGCTTGTTGGATCAACAATCTATGTCTCAATGTACAGATCACATGGCTACATTTTGCAAGGAAAGCAACAAGCTCGTTGGATCAACAAACTTCCTAGCATGGAAGAAGAGGATTGACTTAACACTCACAAAAAATGAAGTCATGGAATATGTTCTTGGTGAAGTTGCTGAACCAGACAGAGAAAACTCAAGAGTTAGCAGTAGACAAGAAGGGAGAAGTAAGGGCACAAAGGATCATTGTTGAATCCACTAAAGATCATCTAGTTCCCTTTGTTGTTGATTTGAAGACATCTAAGGCTATGTATGATAAGTTGGTAAAGTTGTACTCTATAAGTACACTAGGTCAAAATATATCCTTGAGGAATCAACTATATAGATTTAGGAAATCAAAGGATGAAGACATGGCAATATATCTTATGAAGATCTCACAAGTAAGAGACCAGTTGCAAGGGCTTGGGTAAGTTGTTTCCGATTCATAAATGACTACTTGTGTACTAAATGCTCTGCCATCTAATTGGAGTAGTTTTGCAACTGGCATCTACTCTAAGCAATGTTATCAGAACCAGTGTTGCAGGAAACGTCCCCCCGGCTCCAACGCCTGATCCGCGTCCCGTACGGAATCATACGGGATCCGCTGTACGAAATGCGAATCCGAATTTCGTAAACGCAAATCGGGTGGAAAAAGGCGGTTCTTGCCATTTCTGAACCACCCCACCGGATCCGTGTTTCCATACGCCGGATCCACGTTTCGTACGGCGGATCAGCGTACGGAAACGTCGCGCTTTGGAGGTGGATCCGTATGGATCGCAACCGATTCCGTACATCGGCGTACGGATCCGACTTGCTCACCCGAAAAAAGCGATTTTTTAATTTTAATTTTTGTTTTTTGGCTTTAGTTGGGTTAGGGGGTGGGTTAGTGTTGAGTTAGGGATAGGATGAAAAAGTTAAAAGCTCACTTTCACCTCTCATTTGCTCACTTGTGTTTTTGGAGAGCTTGGAGAAAAGAGAGTTGAGGAGAGCTTGGAGGAGTGAAGGAGGAGGAGCTTGGAGGAGTAAAGAAGGGCTTCCATCTACAAGAGCTAAAGAGGTAAGTGCAAACCAAAATTGTCTCATTTTTTTGTCATTGTTTTTTGTATTTTCTCTCCTCCCTTTCCTACACTTTCCCATTCTTTCTTCTTGCTCATTTATTTGCAGGTTGTCCACCACTTATATTCATATTCAAAGATGATGTTTTTTTGGCTTCTATGTATCATTCCACTCTTGGTTTTCATGATGGCAAGGGGGAGTAGAAATAGACGAGAAGAACAAGAAGAAGAACAACATAGTGGTCCCCATATGAGTGGCCCAATGTATGATGAGGAGGAAGGGTTTGAGGAGGAAGGGGA
This sequence comes from Pinus albicaulis, assembly GCA_034641835.2. Taxonomy (NCBI): domain Eukaryota; kingdom Viridiplantae; phylum Streptophyta; class Pinopsida; order Pinales; family Pinaceae; genus Pinus; species Pinus albicaulis. The sequence goes on from CM076584.1 coordinate 1,565,953,700, forward strand.
TGATTTTGATGAGAACATTGAAACACTAGAGGGGAAAGCTGCATTGACACTCTTGTGGAACTATGTGAACAAACTTGAAGGGGGAAAAGGTGGTGGAAGCTACAAGTTTTTGTGCCCTAATGGTTGTCATGGAGGAAAACCATATAGTGGTTCATATACCCATGTGACGAGGCATCTTTGTGGGGTTATGGACAGTGATGAAGAAAAGGTGCCGTGGGGATTGCAATTTGCCTAAAGGTTTCAAATGAACTAAGAAGAAAATACATCCAAATAGAGGAGGCTGCACAACAAAAAAACAAGAAACAAAAACTCAATCTGAATCAAGTGTAACCTCTAGATTTGGTAGCTCATCTCCTCATGGTATTTCTACAAGTTCTGGAGGTAAAAAAAGTTAAAAACAATAGGGGATTTCCTTAATGTTGTAGGGAGGGATGATGTGGATGGAAAGATAGTCCAATTTCTTTGTGCTTGCGGTGTACCATTCAATGTGCTTCTCTCTCCCTATTGGCATGAAATGGTAAAGGCCATCAAAGAAGCCCCAAAAGGATAAAGTCCCCCAACTATGAGAAAGCTAGAACAATGTTATTAGAAAGAGAAAAAGCAAAGGTTCAAATAGCTTTGACACATTTTACAAATGAGTGGGTGGATTGTGGGGTATCCATTGTATCAGATGGGTGGACAAATATCAGAAACCAACATTTGATAAATGTTCTTGGTGTTTCTGCTAGTGGTGCTGTATTTATTACATGTCATGACTCCTCCTTCATTAGGGAAACTTTCCAAAACATTGCAGATCTCCTATTGCAATCAATCAAAGATGTTGGTCCTAGTAAAGTGGTTCAAGTGATCACAGATAATGTAGCAAATTGTGAGGGAGCATGAAAAATTATTGAGCGTACTCATCCACACATATTTTGGTCTAGGTGCTTGGTGCACACATTGAACCTTTTGATGCATGATATTGTGAAGCATAAAGAATGTGGGTGGATTAATGAGCTTTACAAGAGAGGGAAGCAACTCATTAAATTTATCATAGGGCATACAAGGGTAAGCTACTTCTATGGTACTTACTCCAAGTTGCAGTTGCTTAAACTTGCAAAAACAAGATTTGCAACTTATTACCTCACCTTTAGGCAGCTAGTGAAGGTGAGACAAGCTTTAATTAATATGGGCACTACTGAATCATGGGAGGAAATTAACACTGATAGAGATGGTGCTAATGTAGCCAAGGACGCTATTGTTGACATGTACTTTTGGTCACAGGTTAAATATGTTTTACAATTCACCAAACCAATTTATTACATGATCAAGTTTGCAGATTCAGATCAGCCAATATTTGGGGAGGTGTATGAGCAAATGGATAACATGTTGGGGCAGATTAAAGACATTGTTGAGCCTAGAGATATCACCTTGTACAATTATATTCGTGCACATGTGGAAATACGATGGGATATGCTATATGTTCCATTAAAGCAATTAGAGGATGCTCTTATCCATGATGATGATGATTGAATTGACATGCCACCCCCATCTGGTCCCTTGCTTCCTAGGTTCCATGGTTCAACACCAACAACAGGAGTTTCGTCTTCATCAATTGCAGTGCCACAACTTCCACAATCACCATCTTCTTCATTGCCACCACGTGGAGGCCCACCGCCACGTACTCTTGTTGGCATGTGTTGTCCTTGATGGCAACCTACTTGATGAAATAAGATTGTTTGCAATATGATGCAGAGTATGGCAACCTACTTCATAAAGTTGATGACAACTTACTTGATGAAGTTGCCCTTGATGGAAACCTACTTGATGAGTTAAGGGGAAGATTGTTGGCAATGTGATACAATGTGTTGACTTTGATGGAACTTGCCTGATGAAGTTGTTCTTAATGGAAACTGACTTGATGAGTTGTCTTTGGATGGAAACCTACTTGATGAAGTTGTTCTTGATAGAAACCTGCTTGATGAGTTGCCTATGATAAGCAACCTATGTGTTAAATAAGGAAGGATGATATATCTACAGATCAGCTCAGAAGTAACAGAAGAAAGGAATTCAGAAAATGCCAGAATAATGTTGAACAAGGTATGTCACAAGGCATATGCGGGTTTGTTAAGGATAAGTCGCGTATGCACGCGGAAATGAATGTGACAAGTAGCGTATGCCCATTTGCACTCTAAATTTAGGAAACCAGGGGACATTACCATGGTATTGACCCAAAGTATTGAATGCTTGATTATATATTTGATCCCGTCCAGGAATACCATTGGAAGTTGTGTGGTTTTGGCTCATGGTATTGACAAAAGATAAATCTATATAAGGAGAAGAAAATCATAGTGCAAGGGGGTGCATAGGTCTGGGTTTTAATGAATGCTTCACTCGGAAGTATATCTGAATAGAATGGGTAACAGTTTGTTGATTGATCTGAATTAATAATGCACCTATGAAGAAAATGATGAAGAGGGATCTCTAGATCTGAAATGTATATGTATTTTCTAGATCTGTTTATGGAATGTTTAGATCTGAGATGAGGTGAAATACTTTCTGAAGTAAAGGATGAAATCTGAGTTGTTTATCTGATCTGAAAAGCTGCACAGTCCTGAAAAGTTACAGATGTATATGCAGGTTTGCTTCAGTAAAAGCACGTGTATACGTAGGTCTGCTTAAGGAAAAGCGCGTATGGGCAGATAGGGTTTTCTGAAGAATGCACAGAAGTATACGCGGGTTGGTAATAAAGCGAAAACATTACATATCGAGGTTGATCAGTGAAGTAAAAGCGCGTATGGAATCTAGGGTTTGCTGAAGTAAGTGGAATGAAATGTCTGATCTGTTTTGCTGTTTTACTGTTATCTGTCAATAATGTATTCATATAGAACTGGGTTGTTTGAATGATGAATATGCTGCTGATTATGTTGATTGAAGATCAAGTCGTTGGTTGATTGATTGATGATTCAATGAATGAATTGATGGGGTTATAAGTTTCAGTTTGATGAATGTTGAGCTTAATTGTGTGGAGTGGGTCCAGTCTGAAAATATGATGAAAAGTGGCCTACAAGTTATGTTGTATGGAAGCTGATGGAACCAGTATGAAAATTGATGAAACGTGGTCCGCAATGGCGTCGTGTGAGGTGTGAGAAGCCTTCGGTCGAGGGGGGTTTTACCACGATTCGGTGGTGGCTGACAAGAAGTATTACTGTGGTGTGCTCCCTTTCAGGAGAGAGTTTGGTAAGAGAGCGGAAGCAGAGAGTTGCTCCCCTTCCAGGAAAGGCGGTAAACGAGAGAAGGTTGGCTTTTGCTGGGGTGGGTGCACAACGTGTGGTAGTCTGCTTGGTGCCTTGGTTGTGGGTGTTTTCTTTATAATAAAATATTGAGTAGACGACGACGTGGCCCGGTGGTTTCTCACGGCCTTGGGTTTCACCTTTAATATCGGTGTTCATGTCTTGTATGTGTGATGATTTATTCGTTTCTTCTTTGCACATGTTTCCTTCTTTGAACATCTAATGAATGAATGATGCAATGATCTAAGTAAAGAATTATCTGCATAATGAGATATCTGGTAATACGCAAGTTTCATTAAGGATATCCGCGTATATACGCGACTTGGGTTGATTAAAGTAGCGTATGGGTTTTAGAGAAAGAAAAAGTAAAAAGTTTCCAGTCTACATTAAATACTGATTCACCCTCTCCCCTCAGTATTTTTCCCAACAATTGGTATCAGAGCAGGTCCTTTTGCAGAATCTTGATCGCTTGAAGGAGATCCGTCACAATGGGAAAGAAGCAAAAGAAGAAGGCTACTCAAAAGGAAATATCTCAGAAAACATGTGCAGCAGAAAATGAAGAAGATAAAACATGTACTGATTGTTGTTCTTGTGATTCACCTTCTTGTGCATACAATGGTGAAGATAGTGAAAGTAATGTTATGGATCTAGAAGAAGCTCTCAAGATTAAAGTTGAAGAACAACAAAGATCATCTAATAAGCAAGAATCTATCTACAAAGAAATGATCTCTAGAATGAAAGAACAGATAGAAATGTATCAAAAACTGCAGGATGAAGTAACCTATCAAAATAGAAGACTTGAAGCAGAAATCCTCTTTCTCAATACAAATTTGGAAAAGTCAAATAAGAAGAATGAAGAACTTAAAGCATAAAACATCTCCCTGAAAGCAGATCTTGAAGATCTTCTACAGACATTTGAAGAACAAGAAAATGGGTTGAAAGAAGAGATTCTAAAATTGAATGATCAAGTAGAAGAAGGAAGAAGGAAAGAAGAAAGCATGAAGAAGCAATGCCAAAGTTTGGAGGTTGAGGTAAATATTTTGAAAGGTAAATTAGAAGAAAAAGATAAACTCTTGAGGTTTCAAGATAGTACTAAGATTCTGGACAATATTCTTAGTAGTCAAAGGTCTCCCTCTGTTAAATTTGGTATTGGTTTTCATGAAATTGTTAAAGGAGAATCTAGTTCACAAGGAAGTTCTAAAGCTTCAAAGGATATCAATGAAAAACCTGAAATGTTGGAAGAAACAAAAGGTCAACCGACAATCATGAACTCTCAAAAGAAATCATTCCCTCCTAACTATAGAAGCATCAATAATGTTGAATGCTTTAAATGTCATAATTATGGGCATGTTGCAGCCAATTGTAGAAGCAGATCATTTCAGTCACATACAAATAGATTCTACACAGAGAGGTACTATGGTTTCTTCAAGGGATATTGTTGTTCATGTAGCAAGTATGGTCATAAAGCAGTTGATTGCAATAGAAGAAAGAATAGAAAAACATACTATGATCCTTATGCTTACTTTTCTGGTCACATAAGATGTTATGCTTGTAATAAGTATGGACATGTAGAAAAAGAATGCAGGATGAACAGATCTGAGAAATTGGATAATTTTCAGCACACAATAAGAAAATTCAAGCAAAGCTGGAAAAGGAAGGAGGACCGGTCAGAAACGTAGGGAATATTGACCCTACTGCAGTCATCTGCTTCTAAAGCTTACTTCTCATAATGACTGCAAGATGATGTGAGATACATTATAGGGATTAGTAATGTATCATCACAGGGGGAGCAATGTATGATGATTCCCATGGTTGGTTTGGTAATTCTGGTTATGTTTATTTCTGACAGTGCATCTGATGTGAAGAAGACAGGTACAGGTGGTACAAATTTAGGGGGAGATGAAGTTGTGGAAATTTTCAGTGTTTCACTTTCCATACGCGGGTTTAGTGAACTAAAGCCGCGTATACACGCGAGTTCTTCTGGATACAGTCGCGTATGCTTTTCTGATAAGAAAAACAGTAAGATAGCTAAAGATCAGGAACACAGATTCAGGGGGAGCATCAGTGTAACTACTAGTGATTGCATTGTTGGCATTGTATCTGATTATTCCTTAGTTCTTGTAATAATGATGATGACATGATACATGGTTTCTTATGATGAGATTATGGATGAGCCCTGATTGCTTTTTGCTGAAGAGTATCTTTTGTTTTCACACATGGAGGAGATGAAAGTTTTATGATGCAGAGATAAGGATAGAGTTTGTTGCTGATGACTATTGACATAATTCCTACACATGTTACATCATGATTATCTTAATCACTTGAATGATTGTTTGATACATATTTTCTATTGAAGAAGATTGTTCTGGTATGATAATTCCTCTTGAAGAATATGTTGATGCTGCAAAGAGCCTGAAGGCTTGGTTACTGATGTGCTTATGCTACAACTGTTGGATGACACTTGAAAACATAACTACATTGTCCTATCTATCTTCTCTCATATATTCCGAGGAAGCATTCGAATATCTCAGACATAAGCTGGGAATAGTCTCTACCATGTACAAGCTCAGATCTACTTAATTTCAGAAGATTAAATTGGATACGCGGGTTTCCTGAAAGACAGTTGCGTATATACGCGAGTTTATACAAAGAAAACCGCATATGGTTAGTTGCTGACAAATTTTACTTGGGGTCAGCATTCTTCAGCACAACTGCAGTGCTGTTTGGTATCTCTGATGTTGTATGGTATCTCTGATGATGTTTTAGCTCTTATATTTCTGTTTCATTCTCTGATATTGGGTAAAGATGCCTTGATGATTGGCTATTGAAAGTGTTCAGGTTGCACAAGCTAAGGAGGAGTTTTGGTCATATGGAAAGGATGCATTGGATGCACAGTCTCAGGGGGAGCATTAGCTTTGCTGAATGTAATGCATTGTTGGCATTATGTTGATTCTGAATTATGATCTCCCTTGAGGTCTTTTTGGTATTGGTTATAAAAGTCATATTTGTAATTTGATGAAAAGGTCATGTTGAGACCTATGATGTAAAATTTGTAATATTTAGTCATGTAAGGACTTGATCAAATGTGTAAACCCACTTGGTTGGGTAGTTGAGTCAAAATGGGTAAACCCACTTGGTTGGGTACTTGAATCAAATATGTAAATCCACTTGGTTGGATCTTTGATGTAAGTATGAGTCCTTGGTTACAGAGTCATGTACTTCATTGAAAAATATGTTTTCAGCATGAACTCAGGGGGAGCATGGTAACTTCAGTGCGCATCAGATCTACAGAGCTTTTCTTTCTACATGAGGAGAAAAACCTTGTTTTGGTTTTCATCCGCCCTTTGCCCTTGATGTCAAAGGGGGAGAGTAACATGGTGTTTGAATAGGGGGAGAGCATCATGGTGTTTTCATAATGGCTATATTCAATGTATCTATCTGTTGTGGTGATCAAACACCATCATGGTTGCCATCAAGTCCAAAGGGGGAGATTGTTGGCATGTGTTGTCCTTGATGGCAACCTACTTGATGAAATAAGATTGTTGGCAATATGATGCAGAGTATGGCAACCTACTTGATGAAGTTGCCCTTGATGGAAACCTACTTGATGAAGTTGCCCTTGATGGAAACCTACTTGATGAGTTAAGGGGAAGATTGTTGGCAATGTGATACAATGTGTTGACTTTGATGGAACCTGCCTGATGAAGTTGTCCTTAATGGAAACTGACTTGATGAGTTGTCTTTGGATGGCAACCTACTTGATGAAGTTGTTCTTGATAGAAACCTGCTTGATGAGTTGCCTATGATAAGCAACCTATGTGTTAAATAAGGAAGGATGATATATCTACAGATTAGCTCAGAAGTAACAGAAGAAAGGAATTCAGAAAATGCCAGAATAATGTTGAACAAGGTATGTCACAAGGCATACGCGGGTTTGTTAAGGATAAGTCGCGTATGCACGCGGAAATGAATGTGACAAGTAGCGTATGCCCATTTGCACTCTAAATTTAGGAAACCAGGGGACATTACCATGGTATTGACCCAAAGTATTGAATGCTTGATTATATATTTGATCCCGTCCAGGAATACCATTGGAAGTTGTGTGGTTTTGGCTCATGGTATTGACAAAAGATAAATCTATATAAGGAGAAGAAAATCATAGTGCAAGGGGGTGCATAGGTCTGGGTTTTAATGAATGCTTCACTCGGAAGTATATCTGAATAGAATGGGTAACAGTTTGTTGATTGATCTGAATTAATAATGCACCTATGAAGAAAATGATGAAGAGGGATCTCTAGATCTGAAATGTATATTTATTTTCTAGATCTGTTTATGGAATGTTTAGATCTGAGATGAGGTGAAATACTTTCTGAAGTAAAGGATGAAATCTCAGTTGTTTGTCTGATCTGAAGAGCTGCACAGTCATGAAAAGTTACAGATGTATATGCAGGATCGCTTCATTAAAAGCGCGTGTATACGCGGGTCTGCTTAAGGAAAAGCGCGTATGAGCAGTTAGGGTTTTCTAAAGAATGCACAGAAGTATACACGGGTTGGTGTGCATGAAAACACGTACATATGCAGGTTCAGTGAAGTAAAAGCGCGTATGGAATCTAGGGTTTGCTGAAGTAAGTGGAATGAAATGTCTGATCTGTTTTGCTGTTTTACTGTTATCTGTCAATAATGTATTCATATAGAACTGGGTTGTTTGAATGATGAATATGCTGCTGATTATGTTGATTGAAGATCAAGTCGTTGGTTGATTGATTGATGATTCAATGAATGAATTGATGGGGTTATAAGTTTCAGTTTGATGAATGTTGAGCTTAATTGTGTGGAGTGGGTCCAGTCTGAAAATATGATGAAAAGTGGCCTACAAGTTATGTTGTATGGAAGCTGATGGAACCAGTATGAAAATTGATGAAATGTGGTCCGCAATGGTGCTGAGGGTCGAAGCCTTCAGTGAGGGGGTTGTAGCTCCCTTCCAGTGGTAGCTGGTAAACGAGAACAGGGGGTAGTAGCTCCGTTTCAGGAGAGGCTGGTAAACGAGAGCAGGGGGTTGTAGCTCCCTTCCAGGAGAGGCTGGTAAACGAGAGAAGGTTGTAGCCTTCTGCAGGTGGGTGCCTGCGTGTTGGTATGAGTCTGCGCCAGTACATGGTTGTAAGATGTTTTCTTTATAATAAAATATTGAAGACTAAGACGACGACAACGGTGGTTTTCTCCCGACTTGGGTTTCCACCTTAAATCCTGGTGTTCATGTGTGTTGCTTATGTGTGATGATTTATTCTGTTCTTACTGCACATGTTTACTGCTTACTGAACATCTAATGAATGAATGATGCAATGATCTAAGTAAAGAATTATCTGCATAATGAGATCTCTGGTAATACGCAAGTTTCATTAAGGATATTTGCGTATATACGCGACTTGGGTTCATTAAAGTAGCGTATGGGTTTTAGAGAAATAAAAAGTAAAAAGTTTTCAATCTGCACTAAATACTGATTCACCTCCCCCTCTCAGTATTTTTCCCAACAACTCTTCGTGGTGGAAGGAGGCGAGATTAGTAGATATATTCACAATTTACTGCTTTTTGTCATAGATTAGACTTGTAGGCTTGTTGTGAATTTGAACTTTTTTGTCTTGGTGGTGGCCAAGTGACCTATTTTGTAAACATTATTATTTGAATTTTGGACATGACTAATGTTGACAGTTGCTTACTTGCTAGATAATATGCTTTATGTTTTATAATATGGTTAAATGTTTTATGTTTTATAATATGTAGCGTGCTTAAATGTTTTATGTTTTACAGTATGCTTCAATGTTTTATCATTTTATGTTTTATAATATGCTTAAAAATTTAATGTATGTTTGTAATTGCTAGAATCTAGAATCTAGATTGTTGATGCTCGAATAATTAATTATTGATGTACAATGGAATCATGGGTATCATATCTATCTTGATTTATGTAAAAATATGCATGTTTTCATGTCTTCTACAACTAATTTGGTATTTGAGATGTTTGTTTTGAATATAAATGCAAAAAAACTATATATATATATATATTAGACGTTTCCGAAACGCTTCACTTCCTAAATTTTTGAAAAATGACGCTTCCGCGTCCCTGCTTCCAAAAATTTTCCCTGCTTCGTGCAACGTTGATCAGAACCGAATCGGAAAACCTTGTGGACCTAGAACCGATCAGATTCGGAAAAAAACCAGTTTACCAAAAACACAAAATATTCATATTTTAAAGAAAAAATAGATATATTCATGTGCATCCATATGAATCCAAACCATTTATACAAAAATATGCAAAAGTTCTCATTTATATAGCAAGTAATAGTGCATATAACTGAAATAGCACTTAGTGCAAAGCATTGTTGAACCAAAAATGTTACAAACATCAAGAAGCAGTCTCTAAAAGGCCTTTATAGTCCAAAACAACGTCATAGGTCATAGTATTTTACTACAACCTACAATACTATAAGCTACAACTACAACAAATCAATGATCAAATCATCAATCATCATCATAATCATTATCTTGATCATCCTCATCATCCTCATCTGAAGAATGAGTAGCATCCAAGTTTGTAATGGACCTACAATACTATAAGCTACAACTACAACAAATCAATGATCAAATCATCAATCATCATCAGAATCATTATCTTGATCATCCTCATCATCCTCATCTGAAGAATGAGTAGCATCCAAGTTTGTAATGGGATTATGGCTTGATTCCCTTGGCCCTTGATTTACCCTCTAAGTTTTTGGAGAAAATTAGCTCCAAAATCCTCTGAAATCAACTATGTAGCAGCCCCAACAAAATAAAAATTTCCACCAGTTGCAAAAACCATTGAAGAAAACACAAAGATATCTGGGAAAAAAATTCTTTGAAGTAGCTCGAAAATATGCCAACCCAACAACTCTCCAAGACTCCAATCAGCTCTTCAAATCTGCAAAAAAATCTCCCTCAGAACAACTTTGCAAAAAAATCTCTGAATTCTCCTCACTGAACTCAACTCAAGAATTGCAAGAGACTCGAATGAATAGTGTGAGTGAAATAGAGGGGGTGTTTAAGTAGCTTTAGGGTGGGGGCAGGAGGTCGCTATGGTAGCATTAGTAACTAGGAAAAATAATAATTAAATAAAAATTAAAAAAATGTTTTTTTCAATGCCTAGGCTTGTGAACCGGTGGAATTGGTGACTTCCAGTTTGGATTGGTTTTGCCTCCAAACCGGTTGGACCGGCCGGTTTTTCGGAACAGGTTCGATTCCGATAACACTGACTCTAAGAAGGATAGTGCACCTTTTGATGAGTTATGGGCTCAATGTATCTTGGAAGAATCTAGAATAAAGGCAATGGATGACACCGAATGAAATGAAAGGTGTCAAGCCTTCAATGCAAGGTCCAAGAAGATGAAGAAAGGGAAGTTTTGAGAGTCCAAAAGAAAGCCAGATATGTCCAAGATTCAATGCTTTGGATGCAATGAGTATGGACACTTTAAGAGGGTTTTCCAAACAAGAAGAACAACAAAAGGGAGGAAAGAAGTGCAACTCACATAGCTAAAGAAAATGAAGAACCCGAGAAAAAGACGAAAATAGAAGACCGCAAGGATCTTTACTATTAAAGGAAGCTCCATCTCTATCAGGTTCTTTGTGAATTTTTCTTTCTTTTATTGAGTAGAAAGTAGAGTAGCATTCATTATCGCATTCTCCATAAGGGTCTTGGTTTTTGTAAAAGCATGGCATCATAGATAAAAGCATATGATATTAGAGGAATTAGAGTCTACATGCAATTTTCTTTGGTAGAAATCATCTAGCTTACAAGAATGAGAAGAATGGGATCATATTGCATGTTATAGTTCATCCAATCATTTTCTAACATAATGTTAGAAGTAGTCATTTTGCAAAGAAGGATCATCAAGTGTTGAAAAATCTATAGGGCAATGATTAGAGTAATTTCTCTTTTATTCATAATTGTTTGTGATGTATTTTTACTTTTCTTACTTATTCAACTTCTTTACTTATTAGTATGTTTATGTATCATCAAACAACTATGAAAACAAGAAGAACAAGAACACAAAATATGGGCTGCAAGCCAGGGCCAAAACCTCTCCACTTGAGAGGAAAATCCGCAAAATCTCTTCTCTTTTTATAGATTCTTCAATTGACGAATTCCAAGACCTCTAGACTAAGATTCATATCCTGCAAGACCAAGTCCAACCCTTCTAGATGATGTGCTTCCGTTGTCCAAGTCAAATCCAGTCAAATCTCTTCTAGTAGCACAATTTCGATTTACAACTGCAAAATTTCTGCCTCTACTGCAGGTTTGAAATTTTGGCCCTCTGCAACATACATGTGAGCTTATTCTGGCCTCCTAATGCTTCCTTAGGCCTTTTCTTGGATTTTCTCTTCCTTCTGGAGCTTCAGGATGACTTATTGTGACCTTCACTGACCTTCTTTCTCTTCCTTCTTCAAGATCGAACATGCAGAAGAAAAACCCTAGACCAACAATAAAAACCCTAGCCTTCCTTCGCACGTGTGAGAGAGAAATAGCCCAAAGACAAGTTTTTTTCATCCTCTTCCTTCTTCGATGCCTTCTTCTTCTTCTTCCTCCTTCGCTTGAATGAGTGAGTGATGAATATATTCCAAGGAGGTCAAGTTTCCTCCTTTATATAGCCTTCTTAAGGTGGACGTTGCTCCTCAAATTAGGCTGACTTGCCAGCTGCCAGGCCAACTTGGTCTTGAAGGGTATTTTGACACTTTTAAGGACAAAAATAATTTTCTTTTCAAGTTATATTGTGCCCGATGGGGTCTTCAACTTATGACAATGACTCTTCTGACCGTTTGACCCTGGACAAACCCTAGAAGCACTCAATGGGTGCTTGACCTATAAAATAAAAGAACTTGAGCATGAAACCCATGCTACAATATGTCAAGAGTCAAAAGTACATTTCATATTTATGAAGACCGATCCTAGTTACAAATTTTTCAACACTCCCTCTTAAATAGGGAGGTATTCATAAATGGTACATGGACATTCTCAATCTCAAGAGATCTCATAAGAAGAGTCAGATTGGTAACCCATGTATTTAGCATCATATCAACCAACATTGTCATATAGAAAGGCCTTGACTAACGACTCTATCTCTCCACAAGATCTGAGCTCAATGTTGGCGAGACTAATGATTTATAGACATAATCATCATTGTCTCTCAAGGTACATACCCGACCCGGGTGTTCACAGAATATGACCTTTTTTGGACTATTCTTATCTTGGATAGCTAGTCCTCAAAGAATATCGGACTACGACTACTCTTATCTTGGATGCCCTACCTCATCCTTAAAGAGTATCAGATGCGAGATGCTTACCCAATCCTCCATTTTGTCTTCCCAAATGAAGACAAGAATGATGTGCCTATATCTCCCTCTCAATTAGGGAGGATATATCAACCAAACCAAGCTTGTCTCTCAAATACACAAGCTTCTTATAAGGAAGAGATTTTTTCAATATGTCAGCTACCTGCTCATCGCTGGAGATGTACTGTAGCTGCAACACACTATCTTGTACTAGCTTCCGAATGTGGTGATACTTGTTTTTGATATGTTTTGTCTTTCTGTGAAACACTGGGTCTTCAGACAATCATATACAACTGGTGTTATCACAATGTATTAGTATACGGTCCATTGGTCCTTCAAGTAGGTCAGATAGCAGCTTCCTTAACTGGACAACTTCTTTGCTTACTTCACAGGCTGCAATGTATTCAACCTCGGCACTGCTCAAAACAACTTTATCCATGAGATCATGGAGGATCCCAAATTGAAACATCCTCCTGTAGTGCTTCTCCCAATCAGAATCTGTACATCCAATCAAGTGGACATCATTCCTCCTATCATATTTTAGGCAGTAGTGGATTGTTCCTTGTAGATCTCTCAGTATATGTTTTGCTGCTATCCAATGATCATTCTTCGACTCCACTTGGAATTGACCGAGAACATTTACTACCAAACATATGTCTGGTCAAGGATTCACCAAGTACATTAGCGAACCAATTAATTGTCTATACCTGGAAGGATCACATGGCTTGATTCAGAACTCCTTAGCTTTTTCAAGTTTGTGATCATTGGGGTTGTCATTGGTTTGCAATCCATCATGTCAAACTTCTTCAACATATTGATCACAAATTTATTTTGACCTAGATATATTTCATCAGGTCCTTGTCAGAATTCTAGTCCCAAATAGTAGTGCATCAACCCTAGATTCTTCATGTCGAATTCTGCTGCTAGTTGCTTCTTACATTCTTTAATTCGACCTTCCACACTTGTCAAGAGAAGATCATCCACATACAGAAGAACGATTACTGACTCTCCCTTCACAACCTAAATATAAAGGTTCAGATCAACAAAACTTTTTGTGAAGCCTAATCTTTGTAGGTATGCATCCATCCTAGCATACCATGCCCTTGGTGCTTGCTTGAGGCCATATAATGCCTTCTTGATGAGAGAATCCCCTAGCCACAAATCTTGCCTTATATTTATCAATACTTCCGTCTGTTGCATGTTTGATCTTGTAGAGCCACTTGGAAGTTACCACAAATTTGTCTTTAGGGCTAGGTACGATCTCCCAAACTCTATTCTTCATTATGTATTGATATTCTTCATTCATTGCATCCTTCCATTCTTGGTGATTGACAACTTCCTCAAAGGTGGATGGTTCTACTTCTATTATTTTTGTCATGCAGGCTGCATACCCAGAATAATGTTCGGGCTTCTTGCTTTCCCTGAATGTGCCTTGAGCATCTCCATGACCCTCTGCATCTATTAGTGTAGACTTCATCCAGTTTGGTATTTTTCTAGTTTTGGGGATTACCACATGTTGTATAGGTTCACTGGGACCTTCATCTTCACGGTTTGATTCTTCTTCTTCCCTAGTAACTTCTTCTTCCCTAGTAGCTTCTTCTTCGTATACCGGAAGTTCTTCATCATCAGAGTCAATAGGGAGATCCTTTGATTTCTTGAATGCAATACTTTCGTCAAATATGACATCTCAACTGACTTCTATTTGATGCTCTTCCTTTATGTAGATCCTATAGGCCTTAGAAGAGTTATTGTAGCCAACGAACATTCCCTTCATGCCTGATGGATCCAACTTCTTTCTCATCTTTAGGTATATGGATATAGATAGGACAACCAAAAATTTGGAGATGATCCACGGTTGGTTTCCTCCCAGTGAACACTGTTGTAAAATGTAACTAGGTCGGTCTTCATGTTGACTATGTAATTATGAAAAGAAGGAGACAAAGATAATAAAATGTATTTTGTTGTACTTGCTTCATGGGTTTCATGAGCAAGATTTTATTATGTAGATAGACTTCTTCTTGATGTCTATTAGGTTCTTGTCTTCGAGGTATAAATAGGATTAAGTGTCAAAATCATGAAGGATCCAGTTCAGATGGATATGCTCCAAGACCTTGTAAAGAAGCTCTCAACAAATATGATGCTCAAGATCAACGTTGGAACATCTCCTCAAAACAGCCTATAAACAGTGGACAAGATGCTGGAGATAAACCTTGTAAAGTCGGCTTGAAAAATGCTGGAAAGGTCGGCTCAAATTATGTCCCAACAGTTCACTAAATAAGTTGGCTAATTATAGGGTCGAATAACTATAAATAGGCCAGAAAACTTCGCATAAATTACAGCAAACAGAATTGAGACATGTCTGAGATTTTCGGTCAAGATCTCAGTGATAAGAATTGTGGATTAGTCTGAGATTGAACAACATTGTAAAAGAAGCAGAATTTGCGGATTAGTCTGAGATTGAACAACGTTGAAAAGGGAGCAGAATTTGCGGATTAGTCTGAGGTTGGACAACGTTAAAGAAGGAGCAGAAAATGCATATCCGTCTAAGGTTATATAGTAGTTGAAAAGTGCGGATCTAAAGGATAGAATTTGGTGCAGATTCAAGAGTATAATGACGGAAGGTACAGGAGTACAAATTGAAGGAACAATGCAGATCTGAACGTAAAAATGAAGTCTGAAGGTAAAAGCGAAGTCTTAAGGTCTAAGGTCTGAAGGTCACTGTGAAATGCTGAAATACAGATCTGAAGTGTAATGTAAGGGTGATTTACCTTCCTACAATAAAAGTGTTACTTCTGCTTAAACATTTGTGTCCTGTGCATTTTGATAATTGACTTGATGAAAGGTTAATGAAGAGAATACATAAGATACACAAGCAAGCTCACAAGTAATTATCAAGAAGAGAATTTGTATTAATCTTAAGCCCTCCAAATTCTCAACATGGTATCAGAGCTATGGCAAAAGAAGATCACCTTATTGGCAAGAAGATTTTGGAATTAAAGAAAAGTTACTATCTGAGATCAAATTCAAAGAGAAGAAGTTTGGTGCTTTTACAAAGAAGAAGTTGGGTGTTATTGCAGAGATACAAGCTCGGTGGTATTGACACAAGTTCGATGCAATTTTAGTGATACAAATTCTCAACAACTTCAATATCGTGCATCACAGTAATTGGGTCAAGGAAATCTAAGGGTCATCTCTGTCTATACTTTAGATGGGCCGAGGAGTTCTTTAGTAATATACAGGTCTACCATACAGTGCAGACAAAGGTGATTGAAAGATTGCAAGGTGTGCTAAAGATCTCGGTCTTGAGCTAACAGATTTTAGATAACTTCGAGAAGAACTAAAGACATACATCGAAGCAAGAAAGATCTTTGTATTGAGATCAAGGATAAGAAGACTATAAGTGGCCAAGGCTAGAAGTGCAGGAAAAGGAGTTTACTACGAACCAAGCTTTCCTAGGATTGGTGCAGTAGAGTGCAGAAAAGAAGGCTTTATCATCATTACAACAAAGATCTAATCCTTACCCTTGAAGAAGATCATCCAAAGAGAAAGCACTAACACATCTTTTCTCCACCATCAAAGAAATCAAGCTGAAGACTTTATCTTCACTTATCAAGTAAGTATTTTTCATTCTATAATTAAAATTTGGTTAAATGGCTTTGTTTTTGCAGGGAGATCTATAAGCTGGCTAGGTTACAAGAGAGCTTGAGAGCTTAGTACACGATCAAAATATCGGATCCTTAAGACTGACAAATGACTTCCTATTTATAGATTAATTCTCCAACGGCTAGTTGGCTTGATCCCCATCAAAGTAATCTCAATCGTTAAAAAAATTTAATTATCTTTTAATCTCCTCTGTCGAAATTAATTTATTTTTTGAGGAAATTCGAATTTTTTATTTAATTGAATTTTAACCAACTCAAAATTAATTATTTTGAGTTGATTTTCTAAAAAAATTGACTTTGACTTAACTACCAAGGCCCAAGTGTCCAAAATCTTTTGAAAGTTCCAATATTACCTTGGCCAGAGACCTCCAAAAATTAAATCTTCTAGAACAGATGAATTTTTGATTTGGAGAATTGATTTTTCCTAGGAGCTAAAATTATTTCAATTTTGGCTTATAATTTTAATTTATTTTTTTCCAGAAAATTTAATTAATTAACTTATGAGGGGATTAATAATTTTTCCAACCTTGTTTACATAAGATAAATACATTAAACCCATGAGGGGGAACACTCGTTCGTTATAGACCCTCAAATATCTACCCAATTCTGCGACTCAAAATATGATCTAGTAGACCAAGTAATTCATAATAAAATAATCTAGCCAATTAGCTAGGATTATTCCCAAATTACTTTTACAAAGACTCGATAAAAAACATTAGGACTCATTTAATATCTTGACAACAAAATCCACCCTAGCTTTGGGGTGAGGTTAGAGGGAAAAACTCTGCGGATCATTTGTATCTAGAGACACAAATGAATCTATGCGGCGAAAAACCTCCTAGGATAGAAATCGTCACCAAAATAATAGACTTACCTAGGTTGTTACATGCATGATGGTCTTACTAAGATCATTTACATTATAAACATGTAGAATGGGTTTACATCATTTACAAACTGTCGATTGATGATGAAATCTGAATGGCACAAACACTCGAACATGATGGATCCCTTTTGCGAAAAAAATGGTGTACTGTTATGGGGTCTGTTGTATCTCAAGAAACAATCCCTTGGCTGTGGTAAGGAATCAGTGTTCGAGACATTTATATATATATGTCACAGAAATATTATATCAAATTGTCTTTGCTTAATCACCTTCAGAGATTAGTTATTAAAACCCTCAAGAATCTGATGCAACAAATGCTTCACAATGCCATTATATGCTGATATTAAATGGAGTGATAAGAAGAACATGAAGGAAGCTTAAATTGATATGTTGGTGAACAAAATCTATCACGTTAAACTTCAAAGGAAATTTTATGAAAGCAGAGTAGTTAAAATGAAGGAGCGCCCATTAAGGATATTTAACTTTTATTCACATATGTAAAAAGGGACCTGCAACTACATTACTTCATTTTATTCATAGAAGGAAATAGACAGAATGGAAATTGGAAAACATATCAGCAACAACAGATGCAAGAATCTTGATCTTCATTCATTAATCATCAGAAAATTGAGTACAAAATTTGCAGTAGCCCAAAGTTGCAAAACTCAGAACCTTTTCCTTTCTTCTCTTTCTCTTTAAATACAATGCAAAAGCAGTTTGTAACTGCTGGAACTACTTCTAACTGCTCAACTATTTGAAACTTCTTAAACTACCTATTACATATCATCGAAATGTCTTATTACAATTAAACTCTCTTAACAGAGATAAAATAAAATTTAAATCCTAATCTATTTGCTGAATATGAATTGATCCCGCTGCTGTTGCATCCTCTTGATTGGCTGACTTGTTTTTCTTTGAAGTTGAAGGATCATTAGGTAGAACAGTCATCCAGGCTTTGCATTTCTTCCACACTTCAATGTTTGTCTTAGGAGAGTTAATCAACTTGTGGTACTCTAGCCTAAAGGCAGTGATCCTGTTGAATGTTGGTCGCTCTGTAAATAAGGTCTTCACCAACCATAATAGCTGAAAATGCCTCTGAAGAAAGTTAATAACTGTTGCTCCTTTCAAAATCTGAGTCTTCTCATGAGTGTTATCCACCTTGCTTTTTTCCAATACCAATAGTGGTTCATAGGAATCCCATGATAAAAGACTGTCTTTGAGGTCCCAGCATGATGGCAATCCTGCCCTGGCTCTTTTTTCATACAGATTTTCAAACTTGTTTACTGCTTCCTTAATCTTTGTCAACTTCTTCTCAGTGGTTTTTCTGCAAGTATTCTTATCAATCAATTTGTTAATCTCTACAGCGCATAGAATCCTATCTTTAATCTCATTTTCTTCTAACTCTTGATCAGTCTTAGAATCAATGAAATCAATAAATTTCTTTGCCCATATGGCTCTGTTAATAGTCTTCTGCTTGTCTGCGATAACTTGCTCTTCAAAATCTCTGACAATGATTTTCTCTTTTGATATAACAGTCAGAGATTCCCAAGCTGCACTCGTTTCTTCAATGGTTTCATTCCAGATGATGCCCTTAGCCTATATCAAAGATATATTTCCCTTCAATTTCTCCTTTAGACTCTTAATCTCAGCATCAACTGTTTGGCAATCTGTCCTGTATTTATTAATTTCCCCATCCTTGGCTTGCATTATTTTTGTTACTGTCTCCAGATCATTTTGTGCCCTTTTGAGATCTTTCTCTGCCATTTTTAGTTCAGTGTTCAATTGAGATATCTGTGCTGCTGGATCATCATTGCCAGATGGAAAAATGATAGTTCAAGAATGAGAATCAATCTGATTCTGTAATGACAACACGATTTCCTTCAACTTAGTAATTACTCTTCTTTCTGCAAGAGTTGCTGAAGAAGGCTCTCTTTCTCACTTTCCACTTCCGCCACCTCTGCTGCCATAGAATGCTTTCCTGTAGGTAACTTCAACTTTTTCTTCAACACAGAAATCTCTAATTCTGCACTTTGTAGCAACTTCTGCACAACAGACCTGTCATTTGGATCTACTCCAATCTTTACAGTTATCTTCTTGAGTTTTTCATTTTGTGTTGTTAAAGCCCTGGAGTTGGATTTCTCCAATTTTAGTTGCTTGATCACCTTCCCTAGCATGTTTTTAGCCTTAAGAGCCATTGCATTAGTTTTGGTCAAATCATTTACTATCAGTTGACCTGTTTGCATATGTAAATTCACTTTATCAAGCAAAGGAATCTTTCTCACATCAATAGTTAAATTTATAGTACTGAAATTATTTGATGAGCCTATAGTCATATCAGAGGGGTGAGAAAGAGCAATCTTAAATTCATCTTTTTCAAGATCCATGGCAGTCAACAATCTTGTTTGATCTGGAGTTATTTGATACTCGGCCTGTGCCTCCATGCTAGCCTTCATCCTTTGGTTTCTTTCAACAATCTGAGCAAATACTTGTTTAATCAAAAGTACTTGCTCCTGAGCATCTCCATGTCTTCTTGGTGAGGCTGGGACATTTTGCTCATCTCCTAGTTGAAGTGACAAACCAGGTTGAGCACCTGTTATGTCTTCATTGAGTTTTGTTCTCTTTTCGGCTCTCTGCTCTTCATCTTCTAAATCAACAACTGCCTCTTTACTTCTCTTCCTTGATTTTCCAGATATGATAGGAGTTTGTATATTAGAGCCAACATAACCTGCAAAACCCCTATTTGCTAGCTTCTCTATGTCAGGTCCACTTTCATGAACAAATGCTGAGTAACCATTTTCAATTCTCCTATTTGAAATCACTTTATGGGGGTCATAAGCCCACTTATCTCCTAACAGTAAGTGCATTCGATCTAACATCATATTAACTTCATCAACTGCTTGTCTCATGTTGACTATAAACGGACCCACAAACATAGGTAGCTTAAACATATGCCCCTTTTTCATAGGTACAAAATGTATTTGGTCAACATTCAAACTCTGCCTAATGAACTTTAAGGCAAATAATCTCATAGGCACAAATATAGGAAGCCTATATGGTTCTACCCCAGCGCCATAAAGTCTAATCTCTGAGTAGTCTTCATAAACATACCAATCTCCATATTTACAATTTGTTCCCAACTGCATAAAATCTTGAGCCTTTGGCAAGAAACATGGGGGAGGAACCCCATTCAAAATCTTATATGTAGTAGACATGAAATGATTTGCAAAATCAAACAGACCCTCCTCATTTTGTTCCTCTCTTACTACATCAGTCCAAACCACTACTGACTGCCTCTTTTTATTTACATCCATGATGTTTAACCCCCAAATGCAAGAATTCTTCCACATTTTGATATAAAAAGAGATAAATGATAAGAGATGGGAACCTGAATGACCCAGTGAGTGATAAACTCATGAGTTGAGTATTGACAACTTCTTGCCAATATGAAGGAATATCCAGCACCACTCCTGGCTTCATCATCAATGCAAACAATCCCAGAACCGATTTGTCAATTATGCTGTCATCTTCTTTTCCCAATATCTTTGAAATACACCTCAAAACTGGCTGAACTTTTTCAAAAACTTCAATGGAGAATTCTTTGCTGTCAGATACAAACCGCTTCGTATCTGGCTTCAGGAAGAAGACAAACTGATTGAATTCTTGACCTGCATGACTATCATAATGCGCTGTCAATGTCTCGTCAGTGAATTGAACATGAGATTCTGACTCTGGGTAACAAAAGGCTTGACGAATTAATAGGGCTGAGACTTGTAAGACATTCTCTCCTAGACAATTCATTACAAAGCATTTGCCAGGGTACATAACAGACACTAGCCAATGCACAAACTCAACAAAAAGGTGCATTCTTGGAATACATGCAGACAATACACCTGTTTTGGCCATGGCAGAGAAAATTGGACATGCATTGTCATTCAGATAGACCTGTTGATAGAATTGGAGGTGTTCTAAAGAGCACACAGTGTCTTAGATATCCCTCAAAGTGTCCATGAGAGGAATATGGTTGGATGAGCCAGAAAGAGATGAACGCTTAGCCATAATTTTGCTTAGGGTGGTGAGCAAAGACAAGGTGGCGAACAACAATGGAAGACACAGGTGCAATCAAATTGACAAGAACAGAGAAATAACATTAGCGTTGCGAAAAGAAGAACCAGTTTAAATAGGTGGCGCGGGGTTTATGAATTAAATGCTGAGTTGACGCGCCAAAAGACAGTTAAACGGTATCGTGACGTGGCTGAAAGCTGTCGCCAACCAGCAGCTTACGTCACTGCGGGAGGCCTCAAAGGTATAGAGCACTCATCGGGGTCATGCCCCTGCAGTTAATCCTGACCGCAGATCTTGATCGGCCCATCAGTCAATGGGGTCAACTGCGGAGGCACCCTCTCCGTTAACCCGTGCGTCGAATATGCCGGCGGGTTGCCACCTTTCTCTTTTGACATGAAAATCTTCGGGTCCTGCTCACAAACTTGCTTGATCATTAACTGAGGTGTTAGGACCCACCTTCTTGAATCTCTTTAAATTATTGAACTTCAAATTTATACAAAACATTACAGCTTTGAGTTAAAGTATGAGAAATTGTACTTTAACATATATTCTTTATATTTTTCCATTTTTTTGTATTTTGAAAAATTAAAATAAAGGATATTGCAAATGAGCCACAACAGGGTCGTTGACATAGAGTGATCAACAGGACCACAAACATCGAAATGAATAAGATCCAAGATTTTTTTTGACTGTGAAGGACTGCTTCCAAATGGTCTCTTAGTGTTCTTACCCAATGCACATCCCTTGCAATACTGCTTTGTGATCTTCTTTTAGTTCGGGGATTCCATCTACTCTTGATTTAAGGGTTGGAAGGATTTTGAAATGGAGATGACTGAATCTTCTATTCCAAAGTTCACATGGGCTGATTTCAATGTGAACTAAAGCTTGAGCAAGAGGAGATAAAAACCTGAAAAGTCTTCCTTCACGAATCCCAATTACTCTAGCATTTTTTATGCTTGAGTTTTTACCCCATACTACAACTTTTCCATCAATGAAAGCTACTCTATCACCTTTATCTTCTATACTTGAAATGGAGAGTAAGTTCTTATGCAAACCTTGAACAAAAAGGATGTTGAGATGAATATTGCCTCCACTGTCCAGTTCTATCGAGGTTGATCCAATTCCTCTCACGGGATAGCTCTTATTATCACCAAGCTCCACGTAGTAAGAAGACTTTCTTTCCTTTTGACAATGTTTTTAGTTGCTTATGATGACCGGTCATATGTCTTGATGCTCCACTATCGATTACTGAAATGATTTCATCTTGAAATGTACCAGTGTGTGCTGAGAAGAGGCCTTCATCTTTGGTCTTGATTACTTCCTTCTTTGGAGAAAATAAGAGATTCCATACTTCTTTGATACCCATCTTTAGACGACTTGCCACATTTGAACACTTCGTTAGAAACTTCTTCATTGTAGTATAGATCTTCATAATGCCCTCTGCCAACCTTAGCTTTCATACCATGTTGAAAAATCTATAGGGCAATGATTAGAGCGATTTATCTTTTATTGATAACTGCTTGTGACGTCTTTTTACTTTTCTTACTTATTCGGCGTTTTTACTTATTATTCTATTTGTGTATCATCAAATAGCTTCCAAAACAAGAATAAAAAGAACACAAAATATAGGCTGCAAGCCAAGGCCAAAACCTCTCCACTTGAGAGGAAAACATGCAAAATCTCTTCTCTTCTTATAGGTTCTTCAATTCACGAATTCCAAGACCTCTAGAATAAGATGAATGCCCTCCAAGACCAAGTCCAACCCTTCTGGATGATGTGCTTCCTTTATCCAAGTCAAACCCAGTCAAATCTTTTCCAGTAACACAACTTCGATTTACAACTGCATAATTTTGACCTCTATTGCAGGTCTGAAATTTCGGCCCTCTTTGCAACAACTGCTATCATACGTGTGAGCTTATTCTGGCCTCCTAATGCTTCTTCAGACCTTTGCTTGTCTTTTCTCTTCCATTTGGCGCTTCAGGATGACTTCTTGTGACATTCACTCACCTTTTTTCTCTTCCTTCTTCAAGATCAAACCTGCAAAAGGAAAACACTAGACCACTAATGGAAACCGTAGCCTTCCTTCGCACATGTGAGAGAGAAATAGCCCTAAGACGAGTTTTCTTCGTCCTCTTCCGTCTTTGCTGCCTTCTTCTTCTTCCTCCTTCGCTTGAATGAGTGAGTGATGAATATGTTCCAAGGAGGTCGAGGTTCCTCCTTTCTATTGGCTTCTCAAGGTGGACGTTGCTCCTCAAATTAGGCTGACTTGGTCTTGAAAGGTATTTTGACACTTTTAAGGACAAAAATAATTTTCTTTTCAAGTTACAATGTGCATGATGGGGTCTTCAACTTATGACAATGACTCTTTTGACTTCTTGACCTAGGACAAACCTTAGAAGCATTCAATGGGTGCTTGACCTATAAAATAAAAGAACTTGAGCCTGAAACCCATGCTCCAAAATAATAATAATAAAATTTCTTTCATTTTACAATATACAAGAATCAAAATTACATTTCATATTGATGACCTACCAGGTCTATAACTCCACAATAGGTAGCTTTAAAACACTAGGCTACACTACAAGTCTCAAGAAAGAGAATTCAACCCTTCCATCTCTAATCAATTTCATTAAAAACTATGCTCATATCATCTATACATAAATATGGAAGGATTTATTTTTCAGAGTTTTGCGCTAATGGAATACCTGAGCGTGATTAAGGGAACACAAGAGCATGTCAACACTCTGTCCCTTAAAACCCTTGTGCTCGTACTCCGTCAGTCTTTCTCGATGTATGAAAACCATGGAAGTGAGAACAGGAACCCATCTTCGGGAACAGGAATTGAACCACTGGTTCAGGAACATAACACTCTCTTTGGCTACGATCGATGGTTACCATTAACCCGTCATCTGCACTTCCATCTAAAATCACACCTTTCAAACCAAGGTCACATTCAATCTCTGTTGCAACCCTTCCTGGGTTCTGTGGCAATTAAATTCTGTTCCAATTAAACTTTGCGCAAGAGCTTTGACTTACCACTACGCCATAACCAACAATCTTGAACAGAGCTTCGATCCACCTCCTAATTAGACCTTGAACAGGACTTTGGTCCACATCTAATTCGATCCGCATCCTCACTAGTTACGACATTGTGATCGACACCCAATTTCTGGCACTTTAAACTTGTTTTCTTTGATTTAAATTCACGGAGAATTTAACTGTTGCATGAAACGAGGGCGCAGGCTTTGACTGTTTTTAACGTCTTGGAGCTTGCCACGACTCATCTACAGTGGCCACAATCTCACAATCAAAATTTCATCCCTGGAGCTTGTTGAACTGCATACTTAGTTCTCCAGCAATGAATTCTCTTCGATCTGCATTCTACACCCAACGAATAGTGGCTTAACTATGTTCCTCGACAAACAGGAAATGGAATTGTGGTTTACAACCGCGTTTGGAATTTATGCACAACTCCAATTTCAACAACAATAAATCTCCAACATCCTGGATTGTATACAAGATTTCTCTCAGGCAGCAACAATAAGTTAATTAAATAGATAGAACACACGCAAAGACAATGCAATATAACATGAATACCATTTCATTCATACAAATTCTATACATGTATGTATACTCAGAATTTCTCCTCTATCATCTATCTATGGCTTGATTTTCTTCATTTGAGATGGCCTCCTCTAATCCCTTTGAGGCTTACAAATATATACAAAAGGATTTTGCAACCAATTTTGGTTCAGATCCACAATCTACTCAACCATATCCTAAAAATCTTCTAAATCCACTTTTGACTCAACTAAATCCCTATTCTATGACTTCCTAATCCCTAAGATCTTTATGAGATCTTCACAAGTCTAATATCTCTTGTATTCTCACATATTTTAGAATATTTACATTTAAAAACCTCACACACATATTTCTCACTCAAATTATAAAAACTATACAAAATTTCCTATTAAGAAATTGAATTCCTTATCAAAGATTAGACACCCTAAGTCCATCAAATATGCATTGATTTTTCGAGCAGGATGCTGTTGCATCACATATTTATGAAGACTGAACCTAGTCACACATTTTTCAACATCAAGATCCTATAAGAATGATCATTTTGGAAGGTACATTATGACATGATTGGTATATATTCCATCTAGTATGGAAACAATACTCTTGATGGATGAAGGAATGCAAATGGTCAAGTTGCAGTATGAAAGGCATAATAAAAGTCTTTCTCTTCTTGGAAAAAAAAACCTATCTTTGACAAGTATAAGAAATAAGCTCGTTCAGGAAGGGATGGCTAGATGATTGTATGGAAGCAAAGGCATGCACATTTTAAGTAACTCTTTTCTAGGGTAGGGTTCATATCTGTAAGAATCTTATAAGAAAGAGTTGGTTGGTAAGTCTTCCTTATGGTTACATGATGCTTCTAAGAAGAAATTAGAGATGCTTTGGAATGGCTAGAGATCAAGATTCTCACACAAGATTACATGGCATAAATATAACAATGTTGATCAACATCAAGCATTGTCTCTGGAAGAAAGAAATGGAGTTAACAATGACAACTCCAAGGAAGATATTCTAGCTTAGTAATCAAGTTCGATCCATCGACACCCTGATTAATATGAATGCATGGCGAAAGATTCTTGTACAATATGGAGATGGATTATATGAAAGGATGTTGATCTCAAAGGATTCAAGCAAGCAAATACTTTGATGAAAGGGCCATCATGATAAGGTGAGTTTGATATTAATATTTTGGTATTGGTTGTTTGAGTGACATATTGTTTTGCTACCTGGAAAGATATTGCAGAAATGCATAATGATAGTGGAGCAAGTTCAACTGTTGGTGTTGAACTTGATTCAAAGAACATATGGATTGAGTGAATGGTTTTGACAGTCCTTGAAGGATTATGAAATCAAGATGTATACATCACTATCTTGGGATTGAAAGGTAGTAGAAGATAACCTAATGTTTCAATGAAGATCACTTTCATGTTTAGAGGGAGCAATGATAGTCTCAATATAATGCCTTCATTGATTATAACTAAAGGAAAGTGATGTGTAAGGAGTCAAGGACTGATGGCTTGAACCCTGTCTCAAGATTAAAGGAAGAGGATGGCTCCAATATCCAACAAAGTAGAAGCTCAACATGATGAGATGCAAAAGAAAGGAGCCATGCAACTACTACTTGAAGGTCTCCATAAAGAACTAGTAACAAATACATTTATGAAGACAAGCTATAAAGCTTGTGGTTATGACTTCCCAATTGAAAGGAAGTGAAAGAATTTCCTCTATGATTTAAAGGGAGTAGGAAGCCTCCTTGAATGATTGAAAGGAGCAAGAAGCTATTCCCTAATCATGTGTGAATGAGGATATCCTCCCTATTTGGGAGGGAGTGAAGATGGACATTGTATTCTCTTCTATCATGTGTTGTGCACTAGGCCATGACTAACAACCGTACGTCTAAGTGAAGACCATGATAGAGAGAATGGAGGATTGGATAAGCATTTGAGATTTCCTTAAGGATAGAAAATCCAGGATAGGAAGTGGATCGATACTCTTTGAGGATTGGACAGGTATCCAAGATAAGGGTGGTCGAAGAGGACCAATGTTCTTTGAGGATTGGGGATCCAAGATAAGAATAGTCCTAAAAGGACATGCCTAGTGAACATCCGGATGGGGTATGTACCTTGAAGAGGTACTGTGGTATCTCATGTAAAGCCTCCTAGCATTATGCTCTAATATGAGAAGAGCTTATCAAGTTAAGGCCTTACTATGTTGACAATGTTGGCCATGATGTTGATGCTTAAAGATGGCTTATCAATCCGACTCTTCTTATGAGGACTCTTTAGTTTGCGAATATCCTTGTACCGGTTGTACAATTATGAATATCTCCCTAGTTAAGAGGGAGTGTTGGAAAATTTAACTAGTTCCGGTCTTCATAATTTTCAATATACTCTTGTCATTATGTATATCTTATGTTACAAGAAAATGAAGAAAGAAAAATATTATTTTAAGCATGGGTTTCATGCTCCATTTTGTTGGTCAACTGGGTCAACCATGTTCTTCATCCTTCTAGTGTTTTTCAAGTCAGGAGAATATCCTTCATGAGTCAAAAGACTCTTTATCATTTGTATAAGACTCTATTGGGCAAGTTGTAACATGAAAAAGATATTATTTTGAGTCTAGAAAGTCCTTATATGCCTCCTAGAACAAGTTAGCCCTACCAGCAAGAGTTCAGCGTAGAGAGGGGTAATCGACCTCATGGAAAGCCTATATATAGAAGCAACTTTGACCTCTTTTATCACCAATTCGATCACACGAGAAAGAAGTTAGATCTGAAGTTGGGAACAATAAGAAATAAAGAGCGAAGGTCAAGAAGTTAAGGAGAAAGATATTAAAAGAGTAAGACCAAAAATCAAACCTAATTATGTTCACACGTGCGAGAATCTAGTGTTTCTGGGTTGATTGCAGAACCAAAAGTTGAAGGCCAAGCTGCAGATCCGAAGTTGCAGGACCGAGACCTTGATTGGGGCAGTTTGTAAAAGGTTTGGCATCCATTAACTTGAAATACCTTGACTTGCTAGAAGAAGGATCTCTTGGAAGTCTAACACATGTAGAGAAACTAAATTTCTGTTGTTCCTAAGGGACGAAGTTGCAGACCAGAAGTAGAGGATTGATTACTGTAATTGAAATAGTTCAAGGAAGGTTTGACTTTCATTGACCTTAAAGGATTTGACTAGCTTGAGGAAGGATTTCTTAGAGGGATGACTTGGTGCTCATAGGACTTGGTCTAGGGTTTGGGTCTTGGTTTTCTCGTTTGAAGCAGATTCTATAAGAAAAGAAGAGATTCTTTCTTGGTTTTACCCTTGGAGGGGTTTTTCCTTGGCTTGGAGCCTATATCTGTGTCTATTATCTCTATTGTTTATGCTCTTGATAATTGTTTGATGAAAAGAATCTAATTAAGAACAAGATGAAGATAGCAAAAGTTCACAAGCAATTATTAAGGTTAAGGAGAATTTGAATTAATAACTGCCCTACTACATTCTCCAACAATTTGGGCTCTGAATCATGTCCTACCCATCAGGTTGTGTCAAGGCTAGCTTGAGGACATGTTGGGTCCAATGGTGTCATCATGAAAAATCCTCTGTGCTAGGTTAGAGTAGATCAACGTCCTAGGTCCCGAGGGTGCTTTGGGACATGCAACATCTTGCTCAAGCCATTAGAAGGCTTAACTCTCTCAACACTGCATTTGTGAAGCCACCTATCTCTCTGGAAAGGCATGGGTACCTGTGGAGTGGGTTCCCTAAAGGCTTGGGCTGCTGTGGACCACTTGATAGAAACAACATGAACTTGTAACGAACGAAGTTCGTATACACAGTGGAATACTAAGAATATCTAGTATATAAAAATATCCATTATAGGACAAATATACTATATATGATATGTATAGAAGATATGAGATGATTACAAGTGAGGGTGAGGGCCTGCTTATATACCTAGGTAGGTACCTCTTCACCAACGGTCATGTCCTTAGGGACATACCCCTTCATTGATTAATTACTAGTTAATTAATCATATTATATTATTTTATTGTTTACATTATTTGTATTATTTTATATATATTTTATTCATAACATTGCCTTCCTCTTCTAAAAGCTTTGTCCTCAAAGCTTACTCATGAAAATGCTTGATCTCTTTTTCTGTTTTGAGTGTCTTCTCATTCAGAACTGTCATCCTCGTTGATACAAGGCAATATGATCCTTTAAGTGATAAACAAAATTGTCGCACTGAGAAGGGATCCGACCATCCTAAATTAATATTTTGTGGAGCTTGGCAATTACTTGATAGCTGGGGTAATTTGTTATCGTCAGTCTGGATTGTGCCGACATCATTATTCTTCAGTACATGAGTTTGTTGTTTCGATTTTGAGAGATACAAAAATGCAAACTGGTTGGGATGTCTACTCTTGTGGTTCGAATGTCGATAATGAGTACTAGCGATTTGATTTTCCCTTATCATTTGTTTGGAAATTTACTGATTTACTTTAGGTGTCAATGTTGAGTTGGTTACCGAACCATCACTTGGAATTTCCATCATGTGAACTGCAACATTTGAATATGTTTTTCCTTCAATTGGTTTGACCTCTTCTTGAATTGTGATATTGATTGGATCGGTATTTGTTCCTTTATCTTCAATTTGCACGGTTACATCTGACGACTTGGATACATCTTTTATAATGAGTTCTTCTAATTTATTTTTCATTGATTGCTTATCATTTTTAGGTTTCTTAATTTGAGTGAGTAATTTCTCGCTATGGTCCTTAAAGACAAGTAATTACTTCATTTTTGTTAGTGGTGATTTTGTCATCTTCCCTTTGCATATTTTATATCGCTTTTTTACTTTCTTGAAGAATTATTTTTGAGATATCTTGTATGTCTTCTGGCATCAATGAATCTGGCTTCAAAGTAACGCCTTGTAGCATTATTTTTTCTTTTGTATGAAAATGTTAAAAACTTCTTTTTCGTATTTAGGATGAAAGATCCTAGAGTTCCGATCCAGGGTGAACCCAAATTAATGTCACGTTGATCGTTCCATAGGGTTTGAACAAAGAATTGCGATGCAAATGTATAATCCCGAATGTTTAACTGTGAATTGGATATGTTATATTTTTTGTTGTTGTAACAATCTAATTTTTGGATTATATTTGACTCGGGAATCACTAATTGGTTTGCGATTTTAGGTTTTATATAATTTTTATCTTCGGCAGGTGAGATAGCAATAGTAACATCTTTTCTTGCAGTAGACCCTTTCATTCTAAATAACACTAAAGCATAATTATGTGAGGTTTCCAGAAATATTCCTTCCTTTAATTCCGAATTAGATGCCATTTTGCTTGTCAAGGTGAACTCAGGTTTTAAAGGTAACCCTTTTAACTTTTTATTAATCCTTCAAAACTTTTCCCTTTTTATAATATATCTCCTTACTAGTAAAAAAACCTTTGATTTAATAAGTAATTATTTGATAATTACTTAGGTTTTTAGGAGGCCATAATAATATAACACAATTTTAATACGACAACCTTCTACTTAAAATGGATTTGTGATATAATAATTTTATTTAGAGGAACCCGGTGATGTATATATATATATATATTAGATATTTTTTGTCCCAAAATTAAATCACTTCACTATTAAATACCTGTTTTGACCTCTAAAATTGTCCCGACTTATGATTTAAATAGTCATGCTCATAGATTTGAAAAGTCATGCCTCATAACATAGAAGGTCGACCTTTCCTATCACCTTAACACAATAATTTTGTGTCGAAAAAAATAAACTTAAATGAATAAGCTTATATGAATTGGGTAGGCATGGGAGTGAATTGCGATTGTGTTGCAGGGACGAGACTGAGTGTGGTGACCCAGCAGTGGTGGTGTTTTAGAAATGCTGCTTCGGTCGAAGCTGCAATCGGGCTGGTTGCGCACGAAACACTGTGGCGTTTGTCTTTGACTTGTGAGTGCAGGGGCGGTGGTAGAGAGGATGAGGCAACTCGAGGAATGAACACGATGGCTCGAAATATCTTCGTAAATGGTGAGGGAACTGTGGTGAGAGTTGCAGTGGAACTGCTCGTGGATGGTGTCGGTGACTGTCTGAACAATGGCGTGACTATGGTCTATCAGTTTTGCAGTTCCCACAGATTCGTTTAGACAAAGTGGCAGAGCCTACTCGGGCGACAATGGTGGTCTTTTGTGGCACAACGGTCATGACTACAGTGATGTGGCGACAATGGCTTTGGCGTCCACGACTGTTGTGGCAGCTGGTTAGGTGGCTACGAATCAAGTGGCCTGATGATGGCATAGGCGGCCTAGTGAGTTATTTTTTTTAATATACTTCTCCCTTTTTTTTTTAATATTTTTTTGCCTTTACAGCCTCTTTTTTTTTTGCTTATAATTTTTTTTGCGGGTATGTATTGTTTTTTTTTAAAACATATATATTTTTTAAATGGCCAAAGGCCTAAATGGTGATATGGAGAAACTCCAAATTATTGTAGCGAAATGCTTCAACAACAACAATGTTGATGGATTTGACGGTTAAAGACCTGGATCTGAAAACACAACTCTATGCAGTGGTTGAGTGGCTAGAGGACTGAACAACTCTGATACCAATGTAATGAACATAGTTTGTATACACAATAGAATACTCAGAAGATCTGGTATATAAAAATATCCATTATAGGACAAATATATTATATAAGAAATGTATAAAAGATATGAGATGATTACAAATGAGGGTGAGGGTTTGCTTATATACCTAGGCAGGTACTCCTTCAGCAACGATCATGTCGTTAGGGACATACTATTCAATTTAAACGACCTTGGGTCTAGGTTAGAGTCTTAAAATCACTCTCACTACCAAACCAAGAATCTCAACCATGAACTACTTTGCACATTGGAAATATAAAGCAGTAAATCACATATGCAAATATACATAGTTTTAACAAAATTGTACAATCACCAATCTTCGTTATATTAAACCAAATTCTGAATAATACAACAGTCTATGGTATACAAGATACAATGACATACTCGATGTTGTATCTCGTCCTGCCGGTCCTTCTCTTTCATATTGCTCACTAGTTGTGCCTTAGTCCATCAAGGCCACAACACATCGAGACTCCAAGAGGACTGCCCCCTAACACTGTTGCAAGTCATTTCTGTGGAGTGTACATGGGATGATCCAATCTGCTCTCTCGGTAGGCCTAATTCCTGAGCTCCAAACTGCCAGACTAGCAACCACTTTTGTCCATCAAGGTGCTGCACTTAGGCACCAAACTTCACCCAACCTTCATCTCCTCTTTGTCACGTCAAGATAACTTGTCTAGGGTTACTTTGGGTAGCCAACACACTGCCCTCCACCAGATCAATGGCATCCAATACTACACTGTCAGTTCTGTTCCTAAGATGGACTCTTCACCTCCTCGGAAAGTCCTCCACATGACATCAATAGGCTGCAATAACAACTGATCCAAACTGGTCACTCCTTGACCCAACACTCCTCCAAAAACACTGCTCCCATTATGCTTGCATACTACTGTTCATGACAGTCCTGGTTAGGGCACTTGCTACAGCCCTAAATTCATCCAATAGTCAACAAACAGTCCATTAAAGGGTTGCAACACACCCTTGAAGGATTCCTCCTTTGCTGCACAGTTATCTTGGGCATATAACAACCCCTTAACATGCCCTACACAAGCCCAATTGTGGTGCTATGGCCTGCGACCTAGCACAACAACAAACCTGTAGCAATCCGTCCCTCAAAACAGTGCCCAAACAACTTCTAATCAACAACGTTTTAGTCCTCAAGGGCTCTGCCTAATAGCTAGCACACTCGACCTCTCCCACATCAATTCGGACCCTGTCTTAACCTTGAAACATACCTCCCATATCTCGCTTTTCTTCCTTCTCCTTTTGCTGCGGCTAGGGCACAAAATATTCCTCCTTCAATGAGTCCTTCTCCTTAACGAGCTGCCTTCCTTGGGTTAGCGTTGCACAGGATGGATGCTCCAAATGACATCAACTCACCCTCTATTTATATCCAAATGAGGGGCTCCACGAATTTAAGAAGAGACACATCTATTGGACAATTTTACTTCAATCCTACATGACTTGAATACCAATAATTATTTGTCAACTTCAAAAATTCATTTCTCCACTTCTACAACTCGGAATTCGACGATTCTCGAAGCGTTGGATTCTCCTTTCCACCCTCTATCGTCTCATGATATCACATTTAGAAATGTGCTTCTAGAAATGCCCCAAACACGATTGGGTGAAAAACCCCATACTTGTAACGCTTTGCCCTCCAAACCCTTAACCTTAGGGCTTGGAGTACCTCCCAAGCTACAAAAATTAACACATACCCCCTCATTAAATTATTACTAGTTAATTAATCATTATTTATTATTTTATTGTTTACATTATTTGTATTATTTTATATATATTTTATTCATAATAGAACAAAAGTTAAAGCAACCATCGATTAAAGACTAAGATCATATATGCATCTAAGTGGACCAAACTTGAATGTTAAGGGCATATTAATACTTAAAACAACGATCACCTTCCGACATCTAACTAGACCAAGTCCGGTAAAGGTGTACCCTACCTTGATAGAGGTGGCTAAGGTGCTTCTAGCCCTTGAGGGGAAGTAACAGTTCCAAGGTCAACTCCTCAGTCAATAAGTGTCAGTGTAAATGTATGACACTGAAGGGGAAAAGACTTCATGGCCAAGTGTCATTTTCAAAGGGACCAAATGATGGGGGAGTCCACATCTTGAGTGCATGAATGTAAAGGAGGTAGCAATCATGGAGACATGAGTTACCTTGCTCGTCTTGATTTTTCCACCCCTCTTGTGCACCTTTTACTTCTTCTTGATAATGCTTTGTATTATGGTGCATTGCTCAAGGGCTAGAGCTTGCTCTTTATGATGTAGCATTTATATTTCCCCTTAAAATGAGACAATTCATCGCTCATCAGGGTTGGGACATGCAAGGGTTCCTTTTGATGTAAAAGAGCATCATGTGCTGAAGAATTGGGGGATGGCTAATGAGGAGGGTAGAGCTCATGCTAGGATTTTTCCCATGTGCTAATTTATGTCTTGACCATTTTTTGCATTATGATTTTCTTTTGTTGTGGCCATGATATGCTTTTCCTTTGTTTTAGTTGCCTCAACCTCCAGGGAAATTGTTTTCCGACCCTACTCAAGGAGTGTGGACATGCAAGTGCCAAAGCCCAAAGAACCAATGACAAGTTAGACCCGAAGAATGGAGGTCATATATGGGGTTTGTAATGTATGATGGAAAGTGTCATGTATGGTGTAGGGGATAATGAACACACTATCTCAATCCGTGTTTTCAAAGTAGTGCCCTTCCTATGACCCTAAGGCCTAAAGGGAGGTCCCCCTAGACTAGGGCTAAAAATTAACCCCCCTGGTAAGGTGAGAATAGATTTATAGTCAAGATAAGTCAATCTTCCAAATTACCCTTTTATGCATACCAAATGCCCAAAACAATTAAGTATAAGCATCCGATTGCAAAATGATCAAAGTACCTTTTGAATAGCGGTCCACCTTCATCCAGATAGGGAGAGGCATATGGCTGATGTAGATGGCGGAGGCACATGGCATATCATCGTCAAATAGTGGGTGTCAGGGGCTTGCTGGCTGGCTGGCTATCCAGCTGGTTGTCAATGTAGGAGAAAAATTCCCTCCTATGGAGTTACCCATTTTGGTGGATAACACTTCACTAGGGGTGAATCAATTTAAAGCAATGTTCACTAAGTAATTGGATCCTTTTTGTTTTAATGAGTTATATCTTCGTGTAATTCATTTATTTCATTGTTAAGTAAGTTTTTGCTTCTTTTAGTTAATCATAAAGATTTAATTAGGCTCTCTTTCTAGTCAATTGTATATCTATGGGATACTCCCCTTGGCCTCTTCAGAGCCAGCCAAAAGTGTAGATGAAGTTGTATTGAGGTGACAGTGATACAACTCCTATCCATTACTCTAAGGTCACATCTGTCTATTGGGAATTTCCTCTTAGATGCTAGTTCTGGTGGTAACAGTACAGCTAGGAAATCCTCAAAGACGATGACCTACGAGAAATCGTGGAGGATTGACAAACACACCCCAAGAGCAGGGCCAAAACCATTGAGTCACTGCAGGAAGGGGCCCAGATAAATAACTTTTTTCATCAACATACTTGGGTAGCCCCTAATTTTCCTTCATGGTTATTAACTTATTTGTAACTTGGAGTATGTACAGTAACATATTATTGAACTGTCCAGTATTTTCCTATGTAAATTGCATGCCTCTCACAGTTCAGGTATAAAACTGGTTAAAACTGTACAATCCAAGGCATCTGAATGATTCTAATTGATCAATACTCTACATAGAATCTCGTAAATGCTATTTCTGTTCTTTTTGTAGAGTCAATGTTTTTTACTACATTGCTGGTCAGTCTTCTTAAAGCTGTTGAAATATATTTAGACTTTGGCATATGTGGGGGCACTAATCTCTGCTCTATTTCTGTTATTCACTGCACTATTGACTTAACACAATTATATGTGGTTGCATATCAGGAGGAACCTGCAGAAGCAGTCATTCAGGCTTTTTACTACTTGGAGAAAGCAGTTGAGCAGGTACATATTTTTCACTCATTGCCAAGATGAAAGCATGTATGGTGAAAAGAAGGAACGAAACGAGAAAATTGCCAGCTTTTTTCCCTCTTTGTTCATCATCCATGTCATCCAGTTTTTCAAAACTTAATATTTTAATCTGTGTTAAATCTGGTGGTTGGAAATCACTACAATCATGTTTCTGTACTTGCAGCTACAACCAGAAGCTTTATTTTTACTCGGTGCAGTATGTTTAGGTGGAGACTGTGTCAAAAAGGATCTAAAATCAGCTGCTTTTTGTTTTCATAAAGCTAGTCAGAAGGTAATTGGTCTGTATATACTCTAGTATTGAACAATATAATGATTAACCAGTGAAATACCTGCATTCTGTGCCTGATAAGATGCATTTAAACTTGTTCCACCTCACTTAGCTGTATAATCTTCATTGATAAGTATGCATTGATGGATGTTTTGTTTCCTGTGCTTGGCACTAATTTTCCTTGACATCTTAAGAGCATATATCGTGTTACGTTAAAAAGATTATCGCAGCAAGGGCGAACATGTTTCTGGTTCAGTGGGAACTAGATATGTTTCAGGATTTTACTTAGAACAAAGTAATGTAAGTTCCCTGTGTTTGGACATAAAACTACCATGGACCTCACTGGAAGCAGTCCTCCCATGCCACTTGTGCTGAAGCCAAAATGTGATCTCAGTGTTGCTCTTGCTGGTGGCAACCATTACACATCATAGGTATCAGGCAGAGGATCCATTGATTAAAATTTTGTATTAAAGAAATCAAGATATATATAGAAACAAATGACCTTTGATTTCATCTTCCCGCAGGTCAGATGGATGTTCTATTCTCCTACGCCTCTTCAATTTCTCCTAGATTAAATATTTACAGTATGACAATCCCAAGGATTAGGTATCTGACATGCCCCCTATTCCAAAGTGGTGTTTGTGAGTCCAAGCATCTTTTTGAATTTTTTAAACTTTTCTCTTCCAAGCACTTAGGTGCAGATGTTTGCAATTTGCTCACTTGTGGAACACTGTATCAGCTGAATGGTTTTGGCCTTTGCATCATGTCAAATCAAATGGTACTTTGTGTTGATGTGCTTGGTTTGATCATGGAATCTAGGATTCTTGGCCAACTTGATCGCAAAGTGTTGTCATTCCAAGGTGGAGTAGCATTTGTTTGTTTCTTGTGCAAATCATCTAGTATCTTCCTGAGCCACATAGTCTTCCTTGTTGCCTCTGCGGCAGCTGCATATTGTGCCTTTGTAGTGGAATCTATTAGAACACACAGCTTGCATGATCTCCAAGATATAGCTGCTGATCCAAGACTCATGAGGTATCTTGAAGTAGACACTTCATTCTCCTTATCCCCATCGAAGTCTGAAGATGCATGTCCAGCTAATCTGAAGTCCTCCACTTCTGAGTATTTGAGCCCAAAGTCTCAAGTTCCCTTCAATTACCTTAGAACTCTTTGCAGCACAACAATGCCCTTCACAGGGTTTTTGCTTGAACCTAGAAAATGTCCCAACTCAAATGAAATATTTGGTTTGGTAGTAGTAAGGTAGGTAAGGCTCCACACAAGCTGTCTATTTGAGTTGCATCGTGAAATTCATTCCCTTCTTTTGATGTAAGTTCAAGATTTTGTTCCATTGGAGTAGAGAGAGGATTACAATCAGCCATGCTGAATTTGTTCAACAATTCTCCTTTGTACTTCTTTTGGGAAATGAATACATGCTTTGGATTTTGAACTATTTAACAACCAAGTACTAGTGGAGATGTCCCATGTCTGTCATCTCAAAATCCTTCTTCAATCCTTTCTTTATGGATGCAACATATGCTTCATTGTTCCCTGTTATCAAAAGATCATCTATGTACACCACAAGATATACAATAGTTTTACCAACTTTCTTGACAAACAAAGTCGCATCATCAAGATTAAAATGCTTGAAATTAACTTCAAAAGATGCTCAACCAGATTTTCATACCATGTGCGAGGTGCTTGCTTTAGGCCATACAAAGACTTGTTGAGATTGCATACCTTATATTCTTGACATTTCTCAACAAATCCTTCTAGTTCAAACATGTAGACATTCTCTTTCAAGTCTCCAAGCAAAAAGTGTTGAAATTCCAATGCAAGGGGAATTTCTTATCAATGTAATTACTTGTGATTGTTTATGTATATATTTTCCATTTAGTTTTTACTTCATTCATTAGATCATCAAGCAATTACACAAAGACAATGCACAAAAAAGACAGGAGACGGAAGAAATTAGGCTTCATTGCAGGGGATACTTGATTGTTTATGTATATATTTTCAATCCTTTCCTTATAGATTCTTCATCAATATGAGAAATCCAAGTCAAACTAACTAGTGATCAAGTGCCAATTCAGCCCTCCCAATTCTTCTTTCTTATAGCTAATGTCATTAGAGATAGTCGTCTTCCACAAGTAGCTCGCTTTATTTCAGAAATCTGTGCTTCAGGATCTGCCATGAGTAGCTTGCATATGAATCTTAGAGTTTGCCAAAGATTGTTCGCATATGTATCAAATAACTTGCCATAGGTTGCTCACATATGTATCACAAAACTTGCCACATGTTGCTCCCATATCTAGCCACAGAGCTAGCCACAGGTCCGAGTTTGTCTTCCTTAAGAACCTTCGCATTCTGCTCCAGACATTCGAATTCTACATCACAGATCATCACCGAATTTCTCATACCAAATGATTGAGGGTAGGTGCCAATTTATAGTTGTTTCTCCATGTGAAGGTTCACGTCCTTTGGGTGGGTGAAATGAACTTTAAAAGGGCCGACTTTGCAACTTAATGAGACAATTGTCACTTGACAAAAAAATGATTTTTCTTCTTTTCGTAGGGTCACAAAGAGCATGCCCTTTTGACTTTTCAACCAAAATAAAGCATGAATAAAATGCTTGATAAAAATAATAATAATAATTTTTCCTCTTTTTTATTTTTACATAAAATATATACAAGTACAACGAAAATTATGAAGACGGAACCTAGTTACAATTCCAACGCTCCCTCTTAACTAGGGAGGTATTAATAATGTCTTATCAGGATATTCTCAAGTTGAGAACCTCTATAAGAAAGGATTTCGATTGACACGCATCAATGATGATTTACATCATCATAGCCAACATCGTTAAAATAGCAAGGCCTTGACTAACAAGCTCTATCTCTCCACTAGATCAGAGCACAATGTTGGGAGATATAAAATTTGGACACCACTGCCTCTCAGGTACACACCCCACCCGGGTGTTCCTAAGGTATGACCTCATAGGACCATTTCCTAATCCAATGAAAAGTGTGTCCTCCAACCCATTCTTTACCAAGTCCATGTATCCAATGTAGGATGTTAATCCTAGTCAATCACAATACATGACTCAAGAATGTACATCCCTGATGCTTATCCAATCCACCATTCTGCATACCAGTGCATTCACAAAGCTTACGATTGTTAGTCTTGCTCATAGTACATGACACATGGAGAACACGATGTCCACCCTCAGTCCCTCTCAACCAGGGAGGATTGTCACTCCCTCTCAAACAGGGAAAAGTAACCACAAGCCTAAATTTGTCTCAAAAATACTCATCAATGCGTCGGTTACCTGTTCTTTCATGGAAATTTGTTGTAGCTTCTCGACTTCTATCTGCATTGTACTCTCACATTATAAAGCACTTCAACCTTCTTGGTACTCAAACAATCCTCATGCATCTTTAAATCCAACATGTCATCAAGTAGTTCATTAAACATCTTATGGAGGCAAACTTCTTTTCAATTGATTGTACCAACCGCCACATCTTCTGCCATAGAATTCTGCTTTACGCTCTTCCAAGAAATCATATCAGCTCCCAATCATCAGAAGTATCTTTATGAGCATTAGTACAGTCAACCCGATCAATGTGTTCCTGAATCGAACCAATCAACTGTCGCTACAACAATATCAGAACTCTTCAACTTCTTGCTAAAGGATATTGCCCTAGATATGTCACCTTTTCTTTTGCTCACAAGATTTTCTGAGTTTTTTGTCAAACTTCAAGTATCATTGTATCCATCCACGATCTTACAACTCCTTCTTTCCAATTGAGGTAAGTGAACTTCTTCCCTTTTATGTTGCCATCTAATTGACTTCTATGATGCATACTTCAAATTGCTCCCTCTTTCTTAATCTTAATGCTTTGCCACATTCTTCCAATTCTTCCATCTGCTAGTCAATCTTAGATAGATCATGTCTTCACCTGCAACCTTTATTAGAAGACTATGACAGAACAAAAAGACAAAGTACAAGGATAATAGCAATAGTAGTAAGCAAGGAGATGTAGA
Organism: Pinus albicaulis; assembly: GCA_034641835.2. Taxonomy (NCBI): domain Eukaryota; kingdom Viridiplantae; phylum Streptophyta; class Pinopsida; order Pinales; family Pinaceae; genus Pinus; species Pinus albicaulis. The sequence continues at coordinate 1,565,993,484 of CM076584.1, forward strand.
GTACTTATCTTTTGAATAAGGTAAATACCTCTTAATCTTAGACCTCTTCACCAATCTTGTTCCCACATTAGCATGACATCATTTCTGTCATTAGCAAGAGCCAGGTTTTCTGTTTATATTGGAAACGATTAGTTAGGGTTTTTGTTCCTAGGGTTTTCTAACTCAAACCTTTGTTAGGGTTTACAAACCCAAGATTCTCCAAATTCTTCAATATCTACTATTTAAGAATTGCAAATTCTACATACATACTAAAGAGTTAGTTGCAAAACCATAGAGATGCTACTGATAAGCCATCTATATATGATTTTGTTTCTAGATCATAAAGACCTAGTCTTCATATGCAAGGAGAGACTTCAAATGTTATAACAATGATCTCTAATATGTTACTATTTTTTCAAAAGGGCATGAGATCATTAGCTTAATCTTCATAATATTTCACCATGACCTAGAAAACTTAGCATCATATGAAATATAGTTTGCAAGAAAACTTTGAAATGAACAAGAATTATACATACCTCTTTTGATCTTACCTTGTCCCTTATTCCAAAGATTCGGTTCTTTGACTTTTCTTTAGTGGACATGGATCTTTTTTCTCCAACAAACATACTTCAGATCTAGCAGACTTCAGTGTATTAGATAGGTCGACTTTGTTGATGCAAATAGTCCTTATGTATTGGAAGGGAGTCTTGGTAACATAACTGCTTGATGTGTCATTGAGGATGTAGTCTTTATGCACAAAAATAGGCCTCAGTAATTCAATGCCTTTACTACAAATATTATACATAGATTCTTGACTTCCGTTCACAAAGATGATTCATAGGATTTTGGTTTCTTGTCACAAAATGTATAGCACATACTTTTGGCCATTTACTTCAGGAACTAACCACACACTTCAACTCTTTATCCATAGATTCAGATCTCAAATTTTCAGTCCTATAGCATAGAATTAATCACAAAATTTTCGGTTCCTTTTGCACAATGGTATACCACAGAGAAGCTCGACCTTTTGAGAGATAGATCACAAATAAAACTTGTTTCTTGGCTTGCTTCAAAATTACTTTTTACCTCACACTTTTCTCAGGGATTCCATATAGCTTCAGATTTCGCCTTCTTTCTTCAACTACAAACTTTATATCTTTCAGACTCTTTTCTTTTTAATTAACCTTTCAAATATTCTTGTCTTCTTTTGTTATATGTGTTGATGAGCTTCAATTAAGAGATGCGAATGAACTGTTGATGGTCTTTATCCATAAGCGAATGGATGCTTTACTCCTATACTTGGATGTCATGTACATTGAAATAGAATGCCTTATATAGCTTACAATCCATAGTAGCAGTATTGCTTATAGCGAACTTGGATACCTCAAAAGTTTATTGCCATATTGAGTTTGGATATCACAAAGAATTATTGCCACTGTAAGATTTAAATGTCACAGATTTCCAGTTTCCAATGAGAGGAAGGAGATTGATTTCATTTGCAGAAGAGGAGGCCGAATTCAACAGTGCAAGTAGCCAGTTAGCCAGTATGAGTGACAAAGAGGAGCTCGTTTCAATATGCCTATGCCGGATCTGTCACCTGGAGGAAAGGCGAGTGGATCAGACGAAGTGCTGGAGGTAGTTTTACTTGCTGAGGAATTTTCCTAGAGGGAGTGCGGATTTCTGGAGCAACAAGTGCAAGTTGCCGGGAGGAGTGCGAGTTACACAAGGAGGCTGAATACACTTGTAGAGGGAGACTTGTGTTCTAGATCATATTTCTGAAGAGAAATATTTATCAGAGCTTTGCTAGTGGGAGGCAAGCATATTTTAATTCTCAATTTTTGTTGAAGAATAATAATAAACCCTCTTCTACAAAACTGGTTTTCCCTTGGAGGTTTTTCTATGGACATTTGTCCAAAAATATTTTTGTCAATAATTTTGTGTGTGTGCCTTATTTCTCAGTTCCTGTAATTATTCGTAAAGATTGCAATAGTGAATTAATTGCTATTTGTCATAATTAAATTTCTGAAGACAAATAATCTCCAGTAGATACAAGATTAAATTCTAGTTGTTGCAATTAAGGAAATTTCACATGATATTAGAGTAGATCTAAGTGCAGATCTTTACAAATAATTAAATTTCTGAAGACAAATAATCTCTAGTAGATAGAAGATTAAATTCTAGTTGTTGCAATTAAGGAAATTTGACATGATATTAGAGTAGATCTAAGTGCAGATCTAAGCGCAGAGGGTTTGTAGGAAGTAAATCAGCACAAAGCACATGAAGAGAAAGCCGAGGGTTTTAACCTAGTTCGATTTCTTCAGTTTATTTGTGTTTCACAGATTCCCAGAGATGGCCACAACAGGTTTGAGAGATCAGGACAGGTTGGATGGAGCCTCCAACTTTAGCGTTTGGAAGGCCAAAATGTCATTCTTATTGGATGAGCATGAATTGAACGAGTATGCATAGAATGTGATTTCTGGACTGACAAATCCACAACAATAGGCCACCTACAAAAAGGAGAATGTTAAAGGACCATATTGTTTCACATATCACAGAGAAGGACTCATTGAAGATGTGGTATGCAATTATCAATCTATACCAAAATCTTACAAAAAATAGGAAGTTGATTCTTCGAGAGAAGCTTAGGACTATCAAGATGCACAAGGGCGAGGACGTTACATCCTATCTCACTAGAGTTTTCTTGCTAGAGATGAATTGGATGCAATAGATGACAAGCCAAGTGACGACCAGCTAGTGCGAATAAAATTGAATGGATTTTCCAAGGAATGGAGCATGTTCGTCCAAGTAATTTTTGGGTGAGATACACTTCCAGGTTGGGATCGCCTATGGAGTGACTTCACTCAAGAGGAGCTTAAGGTTAGCTTGGTTAATGGCATTAATAGTGGAAAAGCACCGAAGGTTGAGAAGGAGCAAGAAAATGTAGCCCTAGTAGGAAAAGGGAAGGTGAAGAAAGGTTCTAGTAAGGGACAAGGTTCAAAAGGAGATAAGAAGAAGAAATACATGAGCAAGGTCAAGTATTTTGGTTGCGGTCAACATGGACATTGTGTTAGCAAATGTCCTAACCGAAAGAAGGAAAAGAAGGGGAAGCAGAGAACAACTTTAGTAGACATTGAAGATTTGTCTTCTAGGCTGGAAGACGAATTCGCTCTAATAGCTTGTCTCTCTAGCTCCACGTCCACAGGAGTCAGGTATATTGATAGTGGAGCGTCGACACATATGACATAATGCAAAGGAATGACAGAGTTCTGTTGAGATCAAATTTGAATCTACCAGCACATAAATTCGAGCGAGCATGAGAGTGAAGCAGCTTCAGGTGTTGGACGCAGGCATATGGGAATCGATGATGTAAATCCAATGTTAATACTCTTACGAAGCTGTGTTGGGCCTATGTGTTGGGTGTATGTGTAGTGGCTGTAGGAGATTAATTATCCTGGCCGCAACACAGAAGCACAATCCAGCATTTGGTAAGACGACTCATATGGCAGTGTTTCAGCACTGCAGAGAAATACGTACGGCGTTGTTTCATCCCTGTCCTGACGTTTTCACTACCGGCATTGCAATGGCATTTTATTTGCGTTGAGATCAGTGCAGTCAAGAAAATACGACTTGTGGATCTGAGCTATAGATATCGGTGTTCTATGTTTTATTTTCTTTGAGATCAGTACAGTCACAAAGCAATTACGAATTGTAGAATTGAGCTATCAATATCGTTGGTTTATCATTGTTTTAGGTTTTAAGCGTAATATAATTGCTGTGGACCGTGGGCTCAAATAAAAAGACAACGTTTTGTTTTTAAGAACAGATTCCACATTTGATAAGGCAACAAATTTTGATTCCATTTGTTATATGTTTTAACTAATATGGAAATTAGAGTTGCACATAGAGTGATGAGAAAATGAATCATTTTGAAGAGTAAACTCGGGCCTTAGTAAAATTGAACATTTTACTATACTAAATTGTAAAGTGGAAATTTGTTGTTCTACATCAATTTTTGGTATCAGAGCCGTTAAGTTTTTCTTGAACATTGCAGAAAATGCCGCCCAGAAGAGGAGCTGGAGTAGGTCGAGCTGGGATAGGTCGGGGAAGACCTATAGCAAACGCAGTTTTGCTAGAAGAAATCCAACACTTGTGTACAAGGATGGCCACAATGGAAACTACTTAGAGGAGGGCGACAGATGATGGCGTTGCCAGTGTCGATGAAGAAGAGACCACCGAAGAAGAAATAGAGGAAGAAAACGAGACAACTAAAGTTATGAAGATGCTAGCAAAAGCTAGTCGCAGACCAAAGGTAGAAGTACCTTTATACGATGGTAATCTTAGTGTGGAGATACTAATGGACTGGATCAGTTCATTACACAAATATTTCGACTATGAAGAAGTCGATGACAAGAAGAAAGTGAATTTTGCAGCTACGAGATTGAAAGGTCATGCAGTCCTGTGGTGGGATGAATTGCAGTTGTCCAGGGAACGAAAAGGGAAACCCAAAATCAAGAAATGGGATAGGATGGTGAGTAAACTGAAAGGTAAGTTCATGTCGAAAGATTATCAATTAAATCTTTTTAGACAATTGCAAAACTTAAAGCAAAAAGGGATAACTATCAAAGAATATACTGAGGAATTTTATAAGCTGAGTATTAGAGCGGGTCATATTGAAGATGACATAAAAAAGGTAGCTAGATATATAAATGGGTTGAGATATGAAATACGGGATGAGATCAACTTATTAAATTTGAAGACGATTGAAGATGCCTATCAAGCAGCTTTGAGGGCAGAAGAAAAGATGTTGCGCAAACAAAATCAGAGAAATAGAGGCAAGAGTCCGACAAAAGGAAGGGGAACATTTAAATCCAGATTTCAACACTCCCAGAATGAGGCAGGGAGTTCGAGTAACAGATCACACAAAGAGGAGATTTTGGTCGCAGAAGGTTTGTGCCCAGAGGTAGAGGTAGAGGCCGAGGAAGAGATGTTCGGTGCTTTGCATGTGGTGAGTGGGGACATGTGTAATGGGATTGTCCTCGCTATAAACCAGAAACCCAGCGGAATGTGAACGTTGCTGAAACAAAGGAAGAAATTCCTCAGATTGCAGCCAAAGAGGAACCACCTGAAGCCGGAGAATCCTTGTTGTTGAAAATGATATTGCTTAAAGCAGCTAAGGAAGCCAGAGAACCAGCTCAGAGAAAGAATCTGTTCAAAACTGTATGTAAGTCAAAGGGTAAGTGTTGCAAAGTGGTAATTGATAGTGGTAGTACTGATAACCTTGTTTCTACAGAGATGGTGGACAAATTGAAGTTGGAGAAAATAGTACACCCCACTCCTTATAAAGTATCGTGGCTCCAAAAAGGTCATCAAATTATTGTAATTGAACAATGTAAAGTTGAAATCTAGATTGGTACTTATAAGGACGTTATTTTATGTGATGTAATGCCGATGGATGTATGTCACATATTGCTAGGAAGGCCTTGGCAGTTTGACCGAAAAGCCATACATGATGGCAGAAGAAACACTAATACTCTTGAGAAAGATAGGAACAAGCATACACTGCTGCCATTGAAAGATGAAACTGACGAGGAAGCACCTGGAAACAACGTTATGTTGATGAGTGGAAAAACCCTATTGCAAGAAGTCGAGAAGGGTGAGGAGATCCATTTATGTTGTTGTGGATAGATTTTATAAAATGACTCATTTTATTGCATGCAAGAAAACAAGTGATGCAACACATATTGCTAATCTGTTTTTTTCAAAAGTTGTAATATTACATGGATTACCTGTAAGCATTGTGTCTGACAGGGATACCAAGTTTGCGGGACATTTCTGGAGAACTCCGTAGAAGAAAATAGGTACCAACCTTAGTTTCAGTTCAACATATCATCTTCAAATGGATGGACAGACCGAGGTCATGAATAGAAGTCTGGGAAGCATATTGAGAAGCTTGGTGTATAAAAATCCTAAACAATGGGATTTAGCCCTTGCTTAGGCTGAGTTTGCTTACAACGACACTCCAAATCGAAGAACTGGCATGAGTCCATTCCAAATTGTTTTTGGAATGCATCCAAGAGGTGTATATGAACTCAGAGATCTGGGAAAATAGGAGGTAAGGAGTGCAAAGGCTGAAGAATTTGTAGAATAGATGCAGGAACTACAGGAAGATGTCAAAAGCAGATTGCAGGAAAGAAGTAGCAAATACAAGCAAAGAGCAAATATGAGGAGGCGAGAAAAAGAATTCCAAGTGGGTGATTTGGTTATGGTATATTTAAGAAAAGAAAGATTTCCTGTTAAAACTTGTAACAAATTAAAACTGAAGAAGATAGGGCCATGTAAAATTGTAAGGAAATTTTCTTCAAATGCATATGAAGTTAAATTGCCAACAGGAATTGGAATATCACCAATATTCAATGTTGCAGATTTGTACCTATACCGAGAACCAGAAGAAGAACCACAGGGAGACGCCACGGTAGAAGAAAACCCAACGGTAGATTGGGAAGAGCAGATGCCCAAAGCAGGGAAGAGGGAAGTCGAAGCCATTTTGGAGAAGAGAGTGTTAAAGAAAACCAGGAGCCAAATCTATTATCAGTATTTAGTCAAGTGGAAAGGACAGCCAGAGGAAGACGCCAGTTGGATGACTGCAACAGAGCTACAAAAGTTGGGAGTAGATTCCGAAGCATTACAAGATCTGTTTTCTTCCTCGGGAGTCTGATGTAGGAGCATCGGGACTTAGCCAGCAATGTGATGTTTTGTTCACATGTTGTGGCTAATCCAAAGAAATAAACATTAGTAGTAGTATTTTATTTTATTTTATTATTATTGTTATTTATTTATGAGAATAGATAGTTTGTTTTGTATTTTTAATCAATTGAGAATAAAATTAGGAATTGGTTTCTTTCCCTGCGTGGATATAGAGCCAACATAGGGATAAGCACTTAAAAATAGGGAGGTATTGATTTGTTGAGAAAATTCGAGAAGAAACCTATTCTAAGAGGAACAGTTTCATATTTCAAGTATAAATAATGGGGAAATAGGGAGGAAAACAGGGGAGAGAGGATTGTTAGTGTGTAAATTGCAAACGCAAAGGGCAATTAATGAAATATTCTGTCCATGCGTTAATAATATAATCTGTGTTTGGTATTGTATGTGTTTTTATTTGTTAGAATCTGCAAATTATATTTGTGTCGCATATGGATGTGTGAATGCAGGAATCGTTATGTATTGGGCACAACGATAGTGGCAGAGGTAACGTTGGACTACGTGGAACGCAAAGGAATGACAGAGTTCTGTTGAGATCAAATTTGAATCTACCAGCACATAAATTCGAGCGAGCATGAGAGTGAAGTAGCTGCAGGTGTTGGATGCAGGCATATGGGAATCGATGATGTAAATCCAGCGTTAATACTCTTAGGAAGCTGTGTTGGGCATATGCGTTGGGCGTATGTGTAGTGGCTGTAGGAGATTAATTATCCTGGCCGCAACACAGAAGCACAATCCAGCATTTGGTAAGACGGCTCATATGACAGCGTTTCAACACTGCAAAGAAATACGTACGGCGTTGTTTCTTCCCTGTCCTGACGTTTTCACTGCTGGCATTGCAATGGCATTTTATTTGCGTTGAGATAAGTGCAGTCAAGCAAATACGACTTGTGGATCTGAGCTATAGATATCGGTGTTCTATGTTTTATTTGCTTTGAGATCAGTACAGTCACAAAGCAATTACGAATTGTAGAATTGAGCTATCGATATCGTTGGTTTATCATTGTTTCAAGTTTTAAGCGTAATATAATTGCTGTGTGGACCGTGGGCTCAAATAAAAAGACAACGTTTTGTTTTTAAGAACAGGTTCCACATTTGATAAGGCAACAAATTTTGATTCCATTTGTTATATGTTTTAACTAAGATGGAAATTAGAGTTGCACATAGAGTGATGAGAAAATGAATCATTTTGAAGAGTAAACCTGGGCCTTAGTAAAATTGATCATTTTACTATACTAAATTGTAAAGCGGAAATTTGTTGTTCTACATCATTGGGGTTCGAAGCAACAAGTTGTACAAGTTGTTGTTTGATTCTCCAAAGACACTGTTTAGCAATAGTAACAACAGTGACAGAGACTTGGGAGTGCTATGGCATAGGAGGATGAGGCACTTACATCATGGAGCACTGAAGTTTCTTAGGGAGACCATGACAGGAGTTCCAGAATTGTGTAGGGAACATGAAGACTGGTGCAAATGGTGTGTACTTGAGAAATTCGAAAAGGAAACATTCCCAAGGAGTGACAGTAGAGCCAGTGGTGTGTTTTAGTTGACACACTCATATATTTGTGTCCCGTTGTCTACCAGATCTCTTTGGGGTTATGAATATTTCGTGACCTTCATCGATGACTTCTCTAGGAAAACCTGGATCTATTTTTTGATGGTAAAAGACGAGGTCTTCAGTTGTTTGCAAGAGTTCAAGGCTCTTGTGGAGAACATGTGAAAAGATTAAGGTGCTTGGTATGGATAATGAAGGAAAGTACATTGATAATGGTTTCATAGTGTATCAGGTGAGAGTGGACAACTCCATACATCCCACAACAGAATGGGGTTGCAGAGCAAAAGAATAGGACGATAGTTGGAGCAGTTAGGGAAATTTTGTATGATCATGATATGCCCGAGTTTCTATGGGGAGAGGCATGTAGCACATTAGTGTATATACATAATAGGGTTCCTCATAGAGCATTGGGGAATATAACACTAGATGAGGTCTTCACAGGGAAGAAGTTAGAGGTCAGGTAATTCGGGATCTTTGGCAGTATAGCTTATTGTCATGTGCCAAATGATAAATGCACCAAAAGGGATCAGACTGCAGAAAAGGGCCATTTCGTTGGCTACATTGAAACATCCAAGGCGTACAAGATCTATATTCTTGGTGGCAGTGTTGAGAAACCAAGTGTAGTGTAGATTAATGGTTTATTCCTCTTATTGATAATTACTTTTGAATGTTAGCTCTCTTATTATTTCTAGTTATGTCTTCTTCATCAAGCAATTATACAAATGTACAAAACATAAAGATCACAATGAGACAAGAGGCACCAAAATTAGTCTACTAGCTAGGGCAGAACCCATAAGGGGAAAGCCCTAAAATCCTTATCTTATAGAATCAGATCAAAATGAGATATCCAAGACCAATACCAAGACCAAGTCTGCCACAAAGATTCCAAGTCAAACTTTCCTAGAAGTCCCTTCCAATAGTCAAAGTCAATATTGGTCAACCTTCTCCAATTTGGTGAAAATATGAGATTTTCAGCCCTATAATCACCTTAAAAATTTGGTTGTTTTCACAAAAATCTATTACACGTGTGAGTTAGAGTAGGGTAGAATTTTTGGTTTCTTCTTCTCCCTTGACTTCCTTCTCTCGACTTTTACTTCAGTCTTTCTTCTTCTTGTTTAGGTGGAAAAATAAATAGATGATGTGATGATGAGTGATGTCTCCAAGAGGTTGAACTTGACTCTTATATATAGTTGCCTAGGAGGGTCGAATAGGTGCCACTAGGCTGACTTGTCCAAGGAGGGCTGACTTGAATGTGAAAATTTCAATCTTGAAATACTACTGCAGTGATAGATTTATTTATCCTACTTACAATAAGTTATTTACAGAATTATTCAGTAAATTTTGAAATAAACACTACTGCAACAATCATTCAAGTATATGCAGAGAACAGAACAATAGAAAATACAAGCATAGGATCAATCACATAAACACAATTATTTTTTGGACAACTGTCCTCGGAAAAACCCAATGTGGGAAAACCGGTGCAGCAGATGAGGGTTTATATTATTCTTCAACAGTGAAATCTTTCCAAGGAAAGTCTTACAGAAACAATTGAGAAGACTTCTTGAGATACACTTGAGAGAATTCTTCTTCAGTACCCAGAAGAATTTTTGACACCTGAGGGAGTCATCAGCCCTCCCTGCGTCACTCTATGTCTCTCCTGTGTGGCCCTCTTCGCAGAGCAAGCATAGCCCGCGTCACAACTGCATGAGGCTATTGCGCTGCTCTTGCTCGCTGTTCTCTGATCTTCTGCTGCCTCCTTCCCTCGAACCTTGTCACTGCTACAACCCTTTGCTCCCTTCACCCTGCAAAGCTCGTTCTGAAATCGAATTCTATTCCTTCAGAATCGACTTCCTTCGGGTTACTGAACGCTTGCCCGCCTTGCTTTCCAAATGACCCTCAAGCCTTCTTTTATAATCTTTTCATTGATGAATCAACGACCCAGATTAGAAGTCTAATCAACGGCTAAGATTAAAACTTCACTTGATCTTCGTTCTCTAGAAGATTCACACTGTGTTTTTATTAATACCCATTAGTTATTTAATTTCCCTAAGTTTAGACTTAGGGTCTCCATTAAAATAATTAATTATTTTAATAAAACATTAATAAAGTGGAATTTCCACAAACGGCTTCTGGGTTCTTTGGAATACTGGTGTCTAAGCCTCCTCACCACTTTTGAGACTTAGATCACTTTTCGATGCTACAAAAATCAACACTCCTCCTTAGCGAGGAAAGTATTCTAGCAATATGCCTGCTGCATATTGCTTAGACCCTGAAGCATTCTCTGCGCTGTTGATGCTTGGCTGCTGCTGCCCCTCATCTGCCGTGCTGTTGCCTTCTATACTGCTACCCATGACACTGCCACTGCCACTGCCACTACCTCATCTGTACTGTAGCTCCCTCATAATTTTGCATCAGTCCATTTCCGCTATTGAAATGGATTTTTGATCGTCCCCATCTTCTCTTTGAAGTAGACAAACTGTCTTTCCCAGAGCCTTCGTAAGGATGTCTTCCACCTATTCTCCTGTTAGAGTGTACTGTAATTGTACAATTCCCCGTTGGACACAGTCTCTGATGAAATGACACCTGATGTCAATGTGCTTCAACCGATCATGGAACACAGGATTTTCAGAGAGCTTGATGCAACTCTGATTATCACATAGAATGCTGGTTGCTTCCATATTTTCCTTGAGTAGGTTCACAAGCAGCTTCCTAAGCCATATGGCCTCGCACGAAGCAATGCTTGCAGCCATATATTTTGCCTCAGCTGAGCTCAGAGCCACAGACTTTTGTTTCCTGCTGCATCGGGAGGTCATTCCTGATCCGACATTGAAACAATACCCACTGGTATTTTTCCGATCTACTGGGCTCCCAGCCCAACTTGCTTCAGTGAACCCACCCAATTTGATGTCATTGCCTCGGGTGAATCTCAATCCATGTTCGACTGTTCCCTGCAAATATTTGAGAACATGCTTGGATATTGCCCAATGTGCCCTCTTTGGTTCTACCATGAACTGACCGATGGTGTTGACAACATAATAGATGTATGGCCTAGTGTTGACCAGATACATTAGAGATCCTATGAGCTACCTATACAAGGTAGGATCAACCTCATCATCTTTGGACGTATCAATTTTCTTCCAGTTGGTAATCATTGGAGTAGCCATGGGTCTACAGTCCTCCATCTGAAACCTCTTCAGAACTTCTGTAGTATATCTTCCTTGACCAAGGAAGATCTCACCCTTCTGCTTTCAAACTTCCAACCCTAGAAAATAATGCATCAGCCCTAGATCCTTCATGTTGAATTCTGCAGCTAAATTCTCCTTGCAGCCCTTGATGAGCCTAGATGATCCTATCAAAAATAGATCATCTACGTAAAACACCAGTATCAGAGGTTCATTCCCTACCCTCATATAGTAGAGATTGGGATCTGCGTCACTCTTAACAAATCTCATCTTATGCAAGTAGCTGTCAATTCAACCATACCAAGCTCTACGGGCTTGCTTCAGTACATACAAGGCCTTCTTGAGCCTGCACACTTGAGTTTTCTGTTCACGCGTCTTAAAGCCCTCTGGTTGTTCAATATATACTTCTTGTTCTATCACCCCATTCAAGAATGCAGTCTTGATGTCCATCTGGTGAATCTCCCATCCCATTTGTGCAATAAGGGATATCACGAATCTGATAGCAGTACATCGGGCTACTGGGTCGAAGGTCTCTTCATAGTCTATCCCTTCCCTCTGAGCGTACCCCTCAGCAATAAACCTGGCTTTATATTTCTTGATGCTGCCATCTGCAGCATATTTGATCTTGTAGATCCATCTCGAATCCACAACTGATCTGTCTAGAGGCCTAGGAACCACAAATGATCATTTGTCATGATGGAGATGTATTATGTTGAAATTTGGTTACTGGAGGACAGGTGGTTCCCTAAGGCTTTGATCTATGGCCTAGGGAAAAGTGTCCAAAAAGAATTTAATTTTTCTCCTAAAGTGACTTTATAAGTTATAAAGTCAAATCTAATTTAAAAGTGACTTTAAGTGATAAAGTTACTAAGTCTAATTTTAAAGTGACTTTAATAAAGTCAATGTGAAATGGAAAAGTGAAAAGTGACTTTGGAAATAAATGACTAAGAGGGTCTTTATTAAAGTGGGGTGAATTAAAAAATGGAAAGTGAGATTTAAATGCACATTTAATCTCAGCCCTAGATCTAAAGTTATCTTAGCCATTGGATTTAGGGATTCCCCAGAAGTCACTTAGGGTTAGGTTAAAGGAGGAAAATGAGAGAAAAGATCATTCAATCTTTCATGAGCAGATTGAGAGAAGGAGAAGAAGAGAGCAAAGGAGATTTTTGAGCAGTGAAATGAAGGAGAGGAGCAGTTCAGCAAATCCGTACAGCAGAGAAAGGCTGCACGCATTACGATGCAGCAGTCCATACATCATTAATTAGCACGCATTTCGAGGCAGATTTTCGTACACCAGTTTGAGGCACAGATTTCGAGGAGAGGGACAACACAAAAATCGAGAAGGTACAACAAGCTAAAGGCACACTTTTCGAGATTGCTGGGCACATTTTTCAAGACAACAGGCACGATTTTCCAGGAGGCATTGCTGTACTTTTTCGTACAGTCCTTATGACCGTACAACTAAGTATTGGGCATGAGTTTCAAGGCTATTCACTGCTATAATAAATTTTTGTTTTGACTGTTTTGCTGATTTGACACATTTTCCGAGGTGGAGGCAAGCACGAAAAATGAGATAAGTCTGTACATTGTTTGCTGGAATTTTTCCTATATTTTTCACTTCTCTGTAAAAGTATTCATAAATAAAGAGAAGCTTTCGAACTGGTTTTCCCCAAGAGTTGTAGGGGGTTTTTCCAGGGTCATATTAACAAAAAATCAGTGTGTCAAATTTCTGTGTGTGGCTGATTTATTTTTCTGAGTTTTTATTTCTGCATTTTCAACACTCTGAAATTTCCAGAATTTGTATTTTCAGAAAATATTTATTTCTCCAACTTGTTGAATGTATGGTTATGGGAATGGGCATTTGAATTTATGGGAGAAATAAGGAGAAACTGAAAACCAGAGTGGGAACTAAAATTTCTACATGGTATCAGAGGTAGTTTGCTGAAAAGTGCAGTTTGGGATAGCAAGAAGAAAAATTACAGCAAGCTGATTTTACACACAGAGATCAGAACCTTTACTATAGCAGTGTTATTTTCAGTTTATTAGGACATCAAGCATGTCTTTGGGCTTGAGGGTGGAGGATAGGTTGGATGGGCATAGTAACTTCAGTGTATGGAAGGAAAGAAAGCAGAGCATCTTTGAGGAGGCAGAAGTTTGGGGTATAATGGTGCATACCCAACAGCGCCCTATTAATGTGCCTACTGATGCTGTTCAGTTGGCAGACTTTAATAAGAAGAATAACAAAGGAAAGAGACTGATTCTGGATGGTATTAAAGACCATTGTATTCCTCATGTGAGAGGAAAGAGACTTGCTCATGAGATGTGGACAGCCTTGACCAATTTCTACCAGAGTACCAATGAGAATAGAAAAATGGTCTTAAGGGAGAAGCTGAAGGCCATTAAGGTGGCAAAGACTGATAGTGCTATTGCATACCTCACAAAGATCACTAATGGGAGAGATGAGTTGGCAGCGGTTGGAGAGGTTATTCCACCCACTGTGTTGGTGCGGATTGCAGCGAATGGCCTTCCCAGTTCATGGTTGAGTTTTGCTGATGGGATTTGTGCACGTGAGACCCTTCCCACTTGGGAGTGGTTGTGGGATGATTGCATACAGAATGAAATCAGAAAGAACCAGCTTGGGGCAGCCAAACCAGTTGAGGAGGATGACAATGTAGCACTGTTGGCAGGAGGCAAGAAGGGCAAGGGAAAGAAGCAAGATTCCACAAGTGGTGGTGGGGGCAAAGGCAAAGGTAAAGGTAAGCAGCTGAACAAGGAGAAGGATTATTCCAAGGTGAAGTGTTGGAATTGTCAGAAGACGGGACACTATGCAGTTGTGTGTCCGGATAAGAAGAAGAAGGGGAAGAACAAGACCATGGCAACATCAACAGAGATAGAGGAATTTTCAGAGAGCTTTGACCGGGAGTTTGGGTTCATTGCTTGTGAGTCCACTAGTGCAGGATGACCTGCCACGGAGGTTGAGAGGGAGTGTGCATTTCCCTCCACTAGCGGAGCATCTTCAGGTATCTGGTACATTGACAGTGGGGCTTCACGTCATATGACAGGAGTCCGTGAGTACTTCCCAGAGCTTTCAGAGAGTGGCACTGATATAGAGGTAGTACTCAGAGACGACAACATTGTTAGAGCAGTCAGTGTGGGGACATTGAAATTTGATAGGGAACCCAAACCTCCCTTGAAGGTGTCAGATGTTCTATATGTGCTAGGGATGAGGAAGAACCAATGTTATCGGAACCAAACCGGTTATCGAACCGAAAAACCTTGTGGACCGGGAACCGGTCGGAACTGGAAAAAAAACCGGTTTACCAAAAACACATAAAATATTCATATTTTAAAGAAAAACCAGATATATTCATGTACATCCATATTAATCCAAACCATTTAAACACAAATATGCAAAAGTTTTCATTATATAGGTGCAGATAGCCAAAATAGCACTTAGTGCAAAACATCGTTGAACAAAAAATGTAACAAACATCAAGAAACAGGCTCTAAAAGGCCTTTATAGTCCAAAATAACATGTTAGATCATAGTATTATACTATAGCCTACAATACTACAAGCTACATATGATCAAATCATCAATCATCATCAGAATCCCTAAGTCACCTGATACGGGGATACGGGGATTCGAAGAATCGGATACGGGTACGGAGACCCCGGAATAGGATACTTCTGGGATACGATACGTTATATATTATTTTATTAAAAAATATATATATTTTAAAATATATATGTATATATATATATATATATATATTAAAAATTAGATATTTTTTACACAAATTCATACTTAATTCATTGATTTAAACATAGATTTATCTATCATCTTCGATAGTCAAGGTTTTGTTTGAGTGATGGGTACATTTTTAGTAGGGTCATGATAGAGGAGTTTGACAACCAATGTCACTAGCATCAAGGTACATAGAGGGATTGGTGCTCTTGATTAAATACGAGTTCCATACCCTAATACATGACAAAATTCGATGGAAGCATTGCAATAACCCAATTCTGAAACCCTGAAAAACTGATAAGTCTGCTGGATTTTGAATAAGATTTAAAATTCTACTTTCTCCATATGAAATCCAATGAGGTCGGAACCACTCTCAAACATCCTGAGTCATTTCATGGTAATGTTAAAAATTTAAGTAAAAGGATGAAAATGAAGATTAAGGAGAATGTCACTTTAAGAATTTAACATTACCATGAATAGTGTGAGGGGAATAGAGGGGGTGGGGGTGTTTAAGTAGCTTTAGGGGGGGGCTAGGGTAGCGTTATTAACTAGGAAAAATAATAATTTAGAAAAAGAAATTTAAAAATAAAAAAGAAATTAAGAAAAATTTTTTTTTTTTTTTAGTGCCCAGGCTTGTGAATCGGTGGAACCGGTCTCTGAACCGGTCCGAACTGGACCGGTACTGAACCGGCCGGTTCAGTACCAAACCGGTCATTTCCGGTTCAGAGGGCCGGTTCGGACCGGTTTTGCCTCCAAACCGGTCGGACCGGCCGGTTTTTCAGAACCGGTTCGGTTCTGATAACATTGGGAAGAACCTTATATCCGTCTCAGCATTGGAGGACATAGGGTATGAGGTATTTTTCAGTAGATGACAGGTGCTTATATATCCTAGGGGTGCTGTAGCTGACTCTGCTAGAGTGATTGGTGTACGCCATGCAAGGGTGTACAAGTTTGTGTTTCAACCCCTTTTGGCACTGAGCAGCAGTACCAGCAGCAGGGCTAGAAGTTCAGAGCTGTGCGAGATTTGGCACCGCAGGATGGGGCACATGTATCATGGGGCCTTGAGGACATTGCAGGAGATCACTACAGGTGTGCCAGATTTCAGTACTGATCACATTGATACATGCAGAGGATGTGCTATGGGTAAGTTTGTCAAATCCCCTTTTCCCAACAGTGACAGTAGATTGACTAGGATACTTGATTTGATTCATACCGATATGAACAGTCGGATGTCTCATGTTTCCTTGAGTGGATATGAGTATTATGTTTTATTCATTAATGATCACTCCAGGAGGACCTTGTTTTATTCATTGATGATCACTCTAGGAGGACCTGGATTTATTTCTTGAAGACCAAGAGTGAGGTCTTCAAGCTGTTTCAAGAGTTCAGAGCTCTTGTGGAGACTCAGACAGGTCAAAAGATCAAGTTCCTGAGGTCCGACAATGGAGGGGAGTACACCCTTGGTGAGTTTGTTGAGTATTGTGCGGAGGCAGGCATCAAGAGGGAGTTCACAGTTCCTTACAACCCCCAGCAGAACGGGGTTGCGGAGAGGAAGAACAGATCTATCGTTGGGGCTGCCAAAGCCATGCTACATGATCAGGGGTTACCATTGTTTTTGTGGGCAAAGGCCTGCAACACTGCTGTATATTTGCAAAACATGAGTCTGCATTGTGCCTTGGGGCATGTGATTCCGGAGGAGGCTTTTTCTGGGAAGCAGGCTGATGTTGGTCACTTCCGCATTTTTGGGTGTATTGCATACTCCTACGTACCCAAGGAGAAGAGGACCAAGCTAGAGCCCACCGTAGAGAAGGGTATCTTTGTGGGCTACAGTGAGACCTCTGGCTTCTTTTGGATTTATATTCTGCACAAGAGGAGGATGTGACAGGAGGATGTGAAATTAGAGAGACAAGGCTTTCGAGTCACGAGAGTTAGAAGTATTTGAATCGGCCGGACCCTCGGGAAAGCGGTGAGTCGGTCGGAGGGATCCGGTGGGCGAGGATCGGGAGGTACATCGATTACGGTGTCAGGTCCATTAGTGAGCAGTGGCTTGCAGAGTTAGAGGGGTGGTGCTTCGGGCAGCGTGCGGCCGATGCGCAAGATTCACTAGGTAGTCCCGCGATGGACGATTCACCGCGGTACTTCAATATCTATGAGGACACCGGGTTCGAGGCAAGAGGTGCTGGACGGACATTCGAGAATTCCGAGTTCACATTGAGGAGGAGTTTCATTCTCCGGTGGGAGAAGTGTGCTCAGGGAAGAGGAAGCCCAAGTGGCTTCAGGACACCTTGAGAGAGGCCACATCTGTTGCTACGCCTAAGAGGCCAGTCAGAGAGAGCAGACCACCTGAGAGGTTTTGTAGCTATATGGCAATGGCTACCAGCATCCTTGACTCTGAGCCTTCTAGCTATGAGGAGGCAGCTAGCCAGCAGGTCTGGAGAGAGGCCATGCAGGGGGAGTATTCTTCTATCATGAAGAATGATGTTTGGGAGGTGGTGCCGAGGCCTGAGGGAAAATCCGTGGTTACTTCCAGATGGCTTTACAAGGTAAAGCATGCTACAGATGGCAGCATTGAGAAATTCAAAGCGAGGTTTGTGGCTAGAGGGTTCTCCCAGGTAGAGGGAGTTGATTATGAGGAGACCTTCGCTCCCGTGGCTTGATATACTTCGATCCGCTCCATTATATCGATAGCAGCAGAGATGGGTTGGAAGATCCACCAGATGGATGTGAAGACCGCATTTCTCAATGGCTTCATACAGGAGGAGGTGTACATTGAGCAGCCACGGGGCTTTGAGGTGCATGGGAAGGAGTCCCATGTGTGCAGACTGAAGAAGGCCCTTTATGGCCTGAAGCAAGCTCCCAGAGCTTGGTACTCCAGGATAGATACTTACTTGCAGAAGATGGGTTTCACAAAAAAGGTGTTGCGGATGCTTCTTTGTTGCGATGGGTGGGGGTTGTTCGTCTTTGTATGTGGATGACTTGGTCATTACGAATTAACGAGATAGACTAATAGGCGGCGCAAGAGACTTGCGTCGGGTTTGAGATGAAAGACGTGGCTTGATGGGCCCAATTTTTTTTGGGGTTGGAGGTGTGGCGAGGAGGAAGGACATTTCTTCTGGGGACGGTATATTGTGTGGACATCAGCAGCGAGATTCCACATGGAGGATTATGGGCCATGTAGAAGCACCTATGATCACCAGCAGTCGAAGCTTTAAACGATTCAGAAACAATTGGAATTTTTGTATAAACAGGTTGATTGGTTCCTTAATGTGTTGGTGCTGAGCTGCGAATGATATGCAGCAATCGCCGATGAGCTAATTCATGTGTGAGCCCTGGATGGTGCATTGGGTTGCTGCAAAACACATTTTGCGGTACTTGCAGGGGACAGTGGAGTATGGTCTGGATTATAGGCAGGGAGATGGAGTGAGATTGGCAGGTTACACTGATTTTGATTGGGTAGGTTGTGCTTCTGGTAGGGAGAGCACTTCAGGGTGCTGTTTTGGGTTGGGTTCAGTAGTGGTGTCGTGGATCAGCCGAAAGCAGCAGTCAGTAGTAGTGAGTTCAGCGGAAGTAGAGTACATGCCAGCCACTCTAGCTCGTTGTGAGGCCATATGGCTTCGCAAGATGTTGTTTGGCTTATTTGGTCAGCCGTTGAGAGCTTTAGTGATATACTGTGATATTCAGAGTTGCATTAAATTCATGGAGAATCCAGTATTTCATGACAGGTCAAAGCATATCGGCATCAGATATCACTTCATCAGCTTGAGTATATTCCCACTGATGAGTAGGTTGTAGATATATTTACCAAAGCCTTATCACGGGGCAAGCATGTCTACTTCAGAGACAAAATGGGTGTGGTGAGGAACACCTTCCTCGGTAAGAGGGAATGTTAAAATTTGGTTACCGGAGGACAGGTGGTTCCCTAAGGCTTTGATCTTTGGCCTAGGGAAAAGTGTCCAAAAAGAATTTAATTTTTCTCCTAAAGTGACTTTATAAGTTATAAAGTCAAATCTAATTTAAAAGTGATTTTAAGTGATAAAGTTACTAAGTCTAATTTTAAATTGACTTTAATAAAGTCAATGTGAAATTAGAAAGTGAAAAGTGACTTTGGAAATAAATGACTAAGAGGGTCTTTATTAAAGTGGGGTGAATTAAAAAATAGAAAGTGAGATTTAAATGCACATTTAATTTCAGCCCCAGATCTAAAGTTATCTCAGCCATTGGATTTAGGGATTCCCGAAAAGTCACTTAGTGTTATTTTAAAGGAGGAAAAGGAGAGAAAAGATCATTCAGTTTTTCATGAGCAGATTGAGAGAAGGAGAAGAAGAGAGCAAAGGAGATTTTTGAGCAGTGAAGTGAAGGAGATGAGCAACTGAGCAAATCCGTACAACAGAGAGAGGCTGCACGCATTTCGATGCAGTAGTCTGTAGAACATTAACTAGCACACATTTCAAGGTAGATTTCCGTACAATAGCTTGAGGCACAAATTTCGAGGAGAGGGACAACACAGAAATCGAGGAGAAAGTACATCAAGCTAAAAGCACGATTTTTGAGATCGCTGGGCACGTTTTTCGAGATAGTAGGCATGATTTTCGAGGACGATGCACTGCTGTACTTTTTTGTACAGTCCGTACAGCTAAGTATTGGGCACAATTTTCAAGGCTATTCACTGCTGTAATAAATTTCTGTTTTGATTGTTTTGCTGATTTGGCACATTTTCCGAGGTGGAGGCAAGCACAGAAAACGAGATAAGTTTGTACATTGTTTGCTGGAATTTTGCCTGCATATTTCACTTCTCTGTAAAAACATATTCAGAAATAAAGAGAAGCTTTCAAATTGGTTTTCCCCAAGAGTTGTAGGGGGTTTTTCCAGAGTCATATTGACCAAAAATCAGCGTGTCAAATTTCTGTGTGTGGCTGATTTATTTTTCTGAGTTTTTATTTCTGCATTTTCAGCACTGTGAAATTTCCAGAATTTGTGTTTTTAGAAAATATTTACTTTTTTATCTTGTTGAATGTATGGTTATGGGAATGGGCATTTAACTTTATGGGAGAAATAAGGAGAAATTGAAAACCAGAGTGGGAACTAAAATTTCTACATATTCTTCCACCATCGCATCTACCCACACCTGATGCTGAGTTGCCTCCTGAAAACTAGAGGGTTCCCCAACCTGGGCTACCAAGGCTTGGTACCTGTTAGGTTGCATGTGCTGCCTCTTCTCATTTTTGAGGACTCCGAAAAACTCCTTTGCGTCCCTAAGAATTTGTCGTAATTTCCTGCTCATCCTACCATTGGTAGTGGGTGGATCTACCTGCTCTCCTTCGTGCAACTCCTCGGGAGATGTATCCCTTGGATCCCCGCGCCTTGGAGAAGCACACATGTTACCCTCCGTAGGTCGTTGTGGTTGTAGCAACGGATCCTCCTTAGACTGCGTAGCAGAAGGCATCTCCCGGGATTTCCTGTAGGCCCTTTGCTCCATGAACTTCACATCCCACCATACTATAATCTTCCTTATCTCAGGAATGTAGATGCGGTAAGCCTTTGCATTCTCGCTATATCCCACTAGATATCCCTTTTCTGCAGCTTTATCCAGTTTCTTCCTCTTCTCTTCGTGTACATGGCAATATGCCGCACTGCCAAAGATCCTAAAGTGGCTCACCTCTAGCTTCCTACCAGTGAAGACACTTTCCAGAGTGATCTTACCCATTGCACTGTGAGGAATCTTGCTCTGTACATAGACAACTGTATTACAAGCTTCAAACCACATGAATTTGGGCATGTCTTGATCATACAAAATTGCCCTTGCAGCCTCGACAATAGTTCTATTCTTTCTCTCTGCAATTTCATTCTGGTCCGGATTATACGGAGTGGTCCACTCTCTTCTGATGCCTTCCCTTATGCAGAACTCTGTGAAGTCTTTATCGATGTATTCTCCACCATTGTCTGATCGCAGTATCTTTATCTACTTTCCTGTCAGATTCTCCACCAGAGCTTTAAACTCCTTGAATCGATCGAAGACTTCGTCCTTGATCTTCAGAAAGTAGATCCAACCCTTCCTAGAATGGTCATCATTGAAGGTGATGAAATATTCGACACCACTAAGAGCTCTAGTGGAAATTGGTCTGCAGATGTCCGAGTGTATTAAGCCCAACACACTCTTAGCTCTATTGTTGCTTCTATGGTACGCTGCCTTGGCATACTTCCCCAATATGCACCCTCTGCAGACATCGTCTTGCTTGTGCTCAGTTCTGGAACTCCCGTGACAGTCTTCTTGAGAATTCTTAACGTCCCATGGTGTAAGTGCCCCATTCTTCTGTGCCATAGTTCATTCAAATCCTTCTCATCAGTGCTGCCTATTAGTGCCATTGGGGATTCGAGCTGTAACTTGTAGAGTTTATTGCTCCTGACTCCGATTTGTGCCTTCTTCTTCCAACTCAGGTGTTTGACATATACACTTTTGTCAATGTAGTAAACGTCATAACCTTTTTTTGAAGCTGCGACACAGAGAGTAAGTTCATCCCCAAACCAGTCACATGCAACACATTGGTGCCCCAAAGCTTATTACCAGCTTCTGTTTGAAACACTATGGTACGTCTTCCAATAGGGGTACATTTCGCCTTATTGCCCATGGTGATTTTAAAATTCATCTGCTCTTCTTGGTAGCTTGAGAAACATTCTCGTATTCACGTGATATGAGTAGAAGCTCCACCGACAATATGCCAGATCTCTGGAGAAGCAGAGCTTGCCACACAAGCAAATTCTTCTTCGAATCTAGATGCCAGAACAAAAACGTCGTGTTCCATCTGCTCTTTCATGCTTTTCCTATTTTTTGGAGAACTGCGTAAACCCTTCCGAGTTGCTGTTGCAGCAACGTCTGATATTTGTTCCATTGCAGAGTCTCCACTCCTGTTACTCAATCTCAGCTCGGATAACATGTGAAAATTTCAATGTTGAAATACTATTGTAGTGATAAATTTATTTCTCCTACTTACAATAAGTTATTTACAGAATTATTCAGTAAATTTTGAAATAAACACTACTGCAACAATCACTCATGTATATGCCGAAAACAAAACAGTAGAAAATGCAAGCATAAGAATTAATCACATAGACACAGTTATTTTTGGACAATTGTCCCCGGAAAAACCCAATGTGGGAAAACCGGTGCAGCAGATGAGGGTTTATATTATTCTTCAGCAGTGAAATCTTTACAAGGAAAGTCTTACAGAAACAATAGAGAAGACTTCTTGAGATACACCTGAGAGAATTCTTGTTCAGTACCCAGAAGAATTTCTTACACTTGAGGGAGTCACCAGCCCTCCCTTCGTCGCTCGACATCTCTCCTGCATGGCCCTCTGCGCAGAGCCAACATAGCTTGCGTCATCACTACGCGAGGCTACTGCGTTGCTCCTGCGTGTTGCTTCTCTGACCTTTTGTTGCCTCCTTCCGTCGAACCCTGTCACTGCTACAACCCTCTGCTTCCTTGACCCTGCAAAGCTCCCTCTGAAATCAATTCTATTCCTTTAGAATAGACTTTCCTCGGGTTACTGAACGCTTGCCCGACTTTCTTTCCAAATGAGCCTCAAGCCTTCTTTTATAATCTTCTCATTGATGAATCAATGACCCAGATTAGAAGTCTAATCAATGGCTAAGATTAAAACTTGACTTGATCTTCGTTCTCTAGAATATTCACACTCTGTTTTATTAATACCCATTAATTATTTAATTTCCCTAAGTTTAGACTTAGGGTCTCCATTAAAATAATTAATTATTTTAATAAAACATGAACTGAGTGGAATTTCCACAAACAGTTTCTGGTTTCTTTGGAATACTAGTGTCTAAGCCTCCTCACCAATTTTGAGATTTAGATCACTTTCCGATGCTACAAAAATCAACATTGAAGATCTTGTGGGCTTATGACCCAAAAATAAAATTTTATTTTTTTTCTTTCAAATGTTGAAATGGGACATGACTCAAATAATTTTTATTTTGGACTCTAAGCATGAAGAACATGCCTTAACAAACTATAAATAAATATAATAAATACATTAATGATAATTGATATTATGAAGACTGAATCTAGTTACACTTCCAACACTCCCTTTGACCTAGGCAGGTATTCATAATGACTCAACATGATAATCTCAAGTTGAGATATTCATATAAGAAAGGATCCAAATTGATAACCATCAATGATGATAGCATCATTATAACCAACATTGTCAAAGTACCAAGGCCTTGACAAGTAAGTTCTATCTCTCCACTAGATCAAAGCACAATGCTGGGAGGCATATAATAGGACACCACCGCCTCTCAAGGCACATACCCCACCCAAGGTTCACCAGGGTATGTCCTCGTAGGACCATTTCCTAATCCCAAGGAAAAGTTCATCCACCAGACCATTCTTTACCTAGTCCATGTATTCAACTTAGGGTGTTAGTCCTAATCAACCACAATACATGACTCAGGAATGTTTGTCCATGATGCTTATCCAATCCACAATTCTCCCTATTCGTGTTCATGCACTAGACTTGCATCGATTAGTCCTGGCCATAGTACATGACACATGGAGAACAAGGTGTCCATCCTCACTCCCTCTCAATCCGGAAGGAGATATCCACAAGCCCAAGCTTGTCTTGAAAATAATTAAGCTTTCCCTTAGGAAGAGACTTTATCAATACATCAACTACTTGTATATCAGTGGAGATATAATGTAGCTTCACGACTCCATGTTGTAGCATGCTTTGAATGTAGTGGTATTTGATCATAATGTTTTTCAACCTAGCATGGAAAACTAGGTGCTCTGACAACTTTATGCAACTTTGATTATCCCAACATATTATAGTTGAATCGAATACTCCTTCAAACAAATCTGCAAGCAAATTACAGAGCCAAACTGCTTCACGATAAGCTTCACTTGTTGCCGTATATTCAGTTTCAGCAGTACTTAGTGCAATTGAATCTTGTTTTTTGCTCATCCAAGAATCCATAGTGGATCCCAAACCAGAAAATTGCTAGTAGTACTTTTCCCATTTAGGAGAGAAGTGTAACTTATGCATTAAAGAGGGGTAAGAGGAATCTTTTATGACGAGACATTAAAGTGTGCAAGAGAGTGTAAGAGGTGTGTAAGAGCATTAAAGAGAGGGAGGAATGAATCCATTAAGAGAGAGAGAGAGTAACATATTGTAAATTTATGTAGATGTTCTATGCTTGATGCAACTTTACTTTTATCAACAACAATCAAATGAATTTACAAGTAAAATACAGATAGAACATACTAGTGATTCTTGAGAAGACAAGTCAGAAACAGATAAAGGTGATGGTGTGTTACGGCGGTCAACAGGATGCTTCAACCAACAAAGACTTCAGGGTCAGCGAACCCACCATGTGTCACAACAGTCCTCAAAACAGTCACACGGTCAACTCAGAAGTCAACCTCAGAAAAGTCAACGCTACCAAGAAAAGTCAACGCAGGGCAGCAGCACTAAAAGTCAACACAGCTCAACTTTTGGTCAACCTTTGACCTCGTTTTCTATGCCAAAGAGTACGGCCTTCTTAGATCAAAGTCTCCTCCAAAATTAAGCCCAATCGGACCATGCGTTGACCAAAGTCAACGCTGGTCAAACTTCCCCAGAAACCCTAACGGCAGATTTCTGGCTGCAGTGAATTTCGTCCTTCTTGCTGTGGTAAACTTCGAGCTTCTTGCTGCGATAAACTTCGACCTTCTTTCCCACGTGTGAGATGAACCTGCTTCTCAGATGCTCGTATAAGAGGAGGAGATGTGTGATGAGATGAGTGGAAAAATGCTCCAACGTTGACCCTATAAATACCAATCATGAGAGGTGTGTGACACATCTGCTGGGGGTCAAAACCTTAAGGCCGACCTGCACTTAAATTTATTATAAATAATAAATTCAAAATAAATGTTCTGCTCATCAGATTAAAATCAATTTTAGATCGATTTTACACCTCTTTGAAAGAGGAATCCAATACAAATATTGGAATCTTCATCTGAGCATCACAAGATGGAGTTTGGACTTAGTTGTCCAAATTTAACACTCCCTCTGAACTAGGGAGAACTCCATCCACCAGTGCAATCAAACATCGTGCGTCATCCCGCCGTAACTTGCTTTGTTGGCCTCTTTATTTCAGAACAGTAGTGGGTCAGTCACAAAGACATCATCCCTCGGCTGGCAGATTCAACCCAGAGGTCCAAAACCTCTAGCAGACTCAAAGAGTCTCATACCAACCCGAAGTTGGTTTACCTGACCCGAAGTCAGGTGGAGGTTCGAAACCTCACTATACTTGATCCCAGATCAATTGGTTGGACCATGCCATCCTAGATGGAGAGTACGACAATCTCTGATGCGTCCATCAGTCTTTGTTACTAGTCTCTAGCTTTTCCCACCTCATTGGCCAAATGAGAGGTACTTCCCATGAGCCCTGAACTCAATGGGTAGGATGCATACAGGAGACAGATAATGAGAGGTGAACCAACTCAAACATCATAATGGTGGGGCAAAAGCACTACAAGGTTCGACAAGCCTAGCCCCGTGAGTGCTTATAGCTCTGAGAAGCTATCCCCAAAGCCCCCTAGAGCTCCTAGAGCTCATCGTCCAACAGGACCCACATCATAGGGTCGTTCCACGATACCAAGACTCTCACGGAAGGTTAGGAACTTGACCTTCCCCAGGGGCTTTGTGAGAATATCCGCGACCTGCTTATCAGTTCCTATATGATCGAGTCTTACGATGCCTCGCTGTACCATATCCCGGATATAGTGGTACCGGATATCAATATGCTTGGATCGATCGTGGAACATTGGATTCTCGGACAAGCGAATCCCACTCTGGTTATCACAGAGTATCACGGTGGTATCTAGCACATGTCCAAACAGCTCACTAAAGAGCTTTCGCAACCAAACTGCTTCACAACAGGCCATACTTGCTGCAATGTATTCGACCTCAGCAGTGCTCAAAGCCACCGACTTCTGCTTCCTGCTCAACCATGAGATCGAAGCATAACCAAGATTGAAGGAGCATCCCGATGTGCTCTTATGATCCACCACACTGCCAACCCAATCGGCATTAGTATATCCAAGGAGTATCACGCTCCCGGCAGTGTATCTCAGCCCATGGTTTATTGTGCCTCGAAGGTATCTCAGAAGATTCCTGGCACCAACCCAGTGAAAGTGATAAGGCTCAACCATCTGTTGACTCAAAGTGTTCACTGCAAAACATATATCTGGACGGGTGTTCACTAAGAACATCAGGGCCCCTATGCGTTGGCGATACTCAGTAGGATTTGATAATACGGGCCCAGCAGTGCTGCCACTCAACTTCTTGAAGTTGAGTTCCATTGGTGTTGACATGGACTTGCAGTCCACCATACCAAATCTTTCTAGAAGCTTCACAGTGTATTTTCCTTGAGAAAGGAAAATCTCGCCAGGTCTCTGCTAGACCTCCAGGCCTAGGAAATAGTGCATCAGTCCTAGGTCCTTCATCTCGAACTTAGCAGCGAGCTCCCTCTTGCATTGATGAATGAGAGGGTCAGCACCTGTCAGGAAGAGGTCGTCCACATACAGCACCAGAATGAGAGGCTTCCCCTGGACAACCTTGAAGTAAAGGTTCGAATCAACATTACTTCGTGTGAAGCCCAGCTTCATCAAGTAGCTATCTATCCTCTCGTACCAAGCTCTAGGTGCTTGCTTGAACCCATAAAGGGCTTTCTTCAACTTGCAGACATGGGTGTCCCGATCTTGGACTTCAAACCCCAGAGGTTGTTCTACATACACCTCTTCCTTTATTCCACCATGCAGAAAAGCGGTCTTGACATCCATCTGATGAAGACTCCATCCTTGCGTAGCAGCAAGGGCTATGATTGATCGAATGGTGGTATATCGTGCCACAGGTGCAAATATGTCATCATAGTTTATTCCTTCCTTTTGAGAGAAGCCACAGGCAACAAATCTCGCCTTGAATTTTTCAGCACTTCCATCAGGTCCATGCTTGATCTTGTAGAGCCATTCCCCGGTGACAACTGATTTGTCCTTCGGTCTTGGAACCACATCCCAGACATCATTCTTGATTATGGACTCATATTCTTCGTGCATAGCATCCTTCCAGACTTGATGCTTTATGGCTTCCTCAAAAGATCCAGGTTCAGATTGTACAATAGTACTCATGGCATCCAAATACCCTTGGTATCTACACGACTTCTTGCTTTCTCGGAATGTCCCCCTCGGGGCAGCATGTCCCTCAGCATCTTTGAGAGTGTCCTTGAGCCATGATGGTCTCTTTCTCAGTGAAGGAGATGGATCGATTGGCTCCATTAGTCCTTCAGCATCGGGCATTGTCTCATCCTGCAGTTCTTCTTGATTTCCAGGCCTTGCTTCATGATTTTCCTTAGATCTCGGAAGATCTACTACTTTCTTCAGGGAAGCATCTTCGTCAAAAGTGACATCATGGCATATCTCTACTTCCCTTTGACCAGGTACATAGACTCTATAGGCCTTAGAAGTTTCGCTGTAGCCCACAAATATTCCTTTCTTCCCAGAAGCATCCAACTTACTTCTCTTTTCTTTTGGCACACGAAGATAAACAGGACATCCAAAAAATCTAAAATGTGAGACGTCAGGTTTCTTACCAGTGAAAACCTCTTCGGGAGTTTTGGAGTCCAGAGCGGAATGAGGGCATCGATTTTGAATGTATACAACAGTATTCGCAGCTTCTCCCCACAGAAACTTCGGTAGACCCTGGTCACATAGCATGGCACGGGCAACTTCCACAATGGTCTTGTTCTTTCATTCAGTAATGCCATTCTGCTCAGGAGTATAGGCAGTAGTGGTCTCCCTCTTAATGCCAGCTTCTCTGTAAAAATCCTTGAACTCATTTGACTCATATTCAGTGCCATTGTCAGTCCTCAAAATCTTGATCTTCTTCCCTGTCATATTTTCCGCCAAGGCTTTGAACGTACGGAACCACATGAAGGCCTCATCCTTCTTTTTCAAGAAGTATATCCAGGTTTTGCGGGAGAAGTCATCAGTGAATGTCATATGGTAAGAACATCCTCCCAGGGATGTCATGGGTAGCATACCAGATAGATCAGAATGGAGCAGTTGCAAAATATCAGATGTCTTTGTGACACTTGAGGGGAAAGGTCCCCTTGTATGCTTTCCTTCGGCACAACCCTTACATACACCTTCATGATTATTTCCAAATTCGGGCATCCCTGTCACCACCTTCCTTGCTTCGGGAAGGGCCTTGTAATGAAGGTGTCCAAACCTTCGGTGCCATAGTTCAATTTGTCGCATAGTATCACATGTCATAGCTCCTAGTGGACTTCCTTCAACCTGGTAGAGTGTTCCAACTCTAAAACCAATCACGATAGCTTCCTTGAGATTCTTCTTCCACATGCGCACCTTTCCATCGGTGAATGCCACATTGAAACCTTTGTCTTCCATGGCTGATATAGACACAAGGTTCTTCTTCAAATTAGGTACATATAGTACATCCTGCAAGCAGAGGACTTGACCTTGAGACAAGTGGAGGGTCACAGTCCCTATCCCTTTACGGGATATGTGGCATTATCTCCAAGGATAATTTCTAGATTAGTATCCTTCTCAACCATATCAGAGAGTGCTTCCTTGAACCCAGTGATGTGCCTTGAGGCACCACTATCTATCAACCAGACATCCATAGTGTCGGGTGGAGATGCAACAGAGAGGGCAGATACAAGAATGTATTCATTTATTTTATCAACAACATGTGATTCCTCATACCTGGAGTTTCTTGACCTTTTGAAAGGTTGATCATTTCCGTCGGAGGAAGCCTTCCTTTTTCCCTTGAACCTGTTGTTCCTTTGATTGCCATTCCTTCGGTTGTTGTTGTTGTCATCACTATCAGGAGAATCCTTCTTGAAAGGACATTCTCTAGCATAGTGACCAAGCCTATGACAAGTGAAACACTTGCCCTTCTTTCCTTGGGCCCTTGCTCTTCCTTTGTTCTTAGGACCACCAGAGTTCTTCTTTCTAGAATGAGCAGCGTAGGCAACATTTTTGTCATTTTCGTATTCCTTCATTCTTGTCTCTTCTTGCATGCATCTTGACAGTAGCTCGTCAAAGTTAGGAATTGTATTATTATTGAGAATGGTAGTGTTGAATACTTGCCATTCATATGGGAGCCCTCCAAGTGCGGTGAGTACCATCTCATGATCAGCTATTGTCTCCCCAATAGCCAGCAGATTGTTCCTGATCTCGGTCAGTTTCAGAAAGTATGTTTGGACAGACTCATCCCTGCCTTTCTTCAGATTATTCAATTGATTCTTGGAGAATAGCACCTGGTTTGCATTGTTTACTTTGAACATTATTATCAGCTTATCATACATCTCTTTGGATGTACCTAGCTCAGATATGTAGGCAACCAGACTTTTATGTATGGATTCCCTGGTCATTAGCTTTGCTTTGATCTCCCCCTTCTTATACTTGGTTTTGGCAGCAGCAGTACTAGTGGATGGAGGTTCTTGTATCTTACCCAGTACATAGTCCATGAGATCATGGTTTTCTAATTTGAGATCTAATATCATCTTCCAAGCATGGAAGTCATCCCTTCCAGTCAGCTTGTCATCCTCCTTGAAGCCATAACTTGTGGAACCCATTTTTCTCTTTTGGTGATTGCTATAAGTTAGGGCTTGTTTTCACCTCAGCTTTGATACCATGTAAGATTTTGTATATGTTCTATGCTTGATGCAACTTTACTTTTATCAATAGCAATCACATGAATTTACAAGTAAAATGCAGATAGAACATACCAGTGATCCTTTAGAAGACAAGTCAGAAACAGATAAAGGTGATGGTGCGTTACGGCAGTCAACAGGATGCTTCAACCAACAAAGACTTCACGGTCAGCCAACCTAGCATGTGTCACAACAGTCCTCAAAACAGTCACACGGTCAACTCAGAAGTCAACCTCAAAAAAGTCAACGATGCCCAGAAAAGTCAACGCATGGCAGCAGCACTAAAAGTCAACGCAACTCAACTTCTGGTCAACCTTTGACCTCAATTTCTGTGCCAAAGAGTATAGCCTCCTTAGATCGAAGTCTCCTCCAAAATTCAGCCCAATTGAACCATGTGTTGACCAAAGTCAACACTGGTCAAACTTCCCCAGAAACCCTAACCACAGATTTCTGGCTGCAGTGAATTTCGTCCTTCTTGTTGCGGTAAACTTCGACCTTCTTTCCCACGTGTGAGATGAAGCTGCTTCTTAGATGCTCGTATAAGAGGAGGAGATGTGTGATGAGATGAGTGGAAAAATGCTCCAACGTTGACCCTATAAATACCAATCATGAGAGGTGTGTGACACATCTGCTGGGGGTAAAAACCTTAAGGCCGACTTGCACTTAAATTTATTATAAATAATAAATTCAAAATAAATGTTCTGCTCGTCAGATTAAAATCAATTTTAGATCGATTTTACACCTCTCTGAAAGAGGAATCCAATACAAATATTGGAATCTTCATCTGAGCATCACAAGATGGAGTTTGGACCTAGTTGTCCAAATTTAACACATATGCATTAATTGAGGGGCATTACATATGACATGATTGAGTTTCATGATTGAGAGACTTGAATTTCTTTTTAATAATAATATAATAATATTTAATAATAATATTAGTATTAATGATAATATTGATGATTAAGGTGAAATTGAACTATTAGGATTGATTGATGATCAAAAGAGATTTTCCATCAACAATACTTGATTACCAATTGATGCAAGGTGATTTACTATTTTTGGAAATTTATACTTGAGACTTTAATTTTAGACTTTCAATTTTTAGTAATTTTATTTTTAGACTTTCTATTTTTAGAAATTCTATTTTTAGATTTTATGTTTTTAGAAATTCATCCTTGACTGGCCAATTTTCAACATTACCAAGTTCAGATAAAAGAGTTTTCATTTAAAAGCCAAAGAGCTAAAACTTTTAATATCATTATTGAAGGAATTTAAAAATATTTATATCAAGCAAAATATTAGGGTATTTTTGATCAAAGGCAAAAATGGATTCAATCACTGAAGAGAAAGTAATGAAATCTATGACGAAAGAGAAAGGAAGGTTTTCAAAAATTTCATATAACAATGTTTCAGTGATATTTAGACTTAAGGGGATTTTGACAGGAAAAGATGTTATTATTCCTCTCTGTCCCACCGAAGATAAAAATTATATAAACCCTAAACTCGCAAACCAATTGGTGATTCCCGAGTTGAATATTATCGAAAAATTAGACCTCTAGAACACAACAATATGACATAACCGATTTAGAATTGAACATTGGGGACTATACATTTATATTGCAATTCTCTATTCAATCCCTATGGGTCGATCGAGGTGACATAATTTTGGGTTCACCCTGGGTGGAATCACTAGGGTTGTTCATTTTAAATACCAAGAAATTTTTTATGACATTTTCCTATAAGAATAGAAATATAGCACTACAAGACATTACATTGGAACCAAATTCAGTAACACCAAAAAAAATAAAAGATATCTCAAAAGTAATCGTTCAAGAAATTCAAAAGTCAATGCAACATATGCAGAAGGAAGTTGATAAGATTATTGCAGACAAAAATGAAGAAGTTTCTTGCCTCAAGGACCACAAAGAAAAATCACTGACACAAATTAAGAAGCTTAAGAAGAACAAGAAGTTGTTGGAAAATGAGGCACGACAATTTATCGAGAAGGAAGCATCAAAATCTTCAAATGTGGAAATTCAAGTTGAAGAAAAGGGAACAAATACAAATCCCATTAACCTCACAGTTCAGACAAGTCCAAACTCTATTGAAGCCAAAGCATACTCAGATGTTGTAGTTTAGATGATGAAAATTCCACGTGAAGATTCTGTAACCAACTCAAAAACATTAGTACCTAAAGTAAATCAGGAAATTGTCAAATGCATTATGTAAGAACCTAAGTTTCAGAATTAACAATCATTAACAAAATTGATACTACACAATCCAGAGTGGAATTTTTTTGAAGAAAAATATATCAATTCACTATTTAATACTTACCTAGAACCATGTTTGAAGATGTTTCTGACCTATCATGGCTCCCGCTTCCATTACCAAACCACCATTTTCCTCCTAGCCTATCTGGGGTCAACCTCTCTGGTCCCCAGATCTAGAAGACAAGTCTTCTGGCTCTCATGCTCAAAACTCCAATAACAGTCAAGATCACTCTATGACTCTGTTAGAACTCACTGGTTAGGTATCCCACAGTTTGAAATCCTCTGACAGCATCCGGGTCAGTTTTCCCACCTCACTGACCCATGCCCATCAAGTTTCCCCCCCTTCTCCTTTTATACACAAATCCCCTTTCAAGATATTTATTAAAATACCCTCTTTTAATAAATATCTTAGTCAAATCCCCTTTCAAGATATTTATTAAAATATCCTCTTTTAAATACATATTTTAGATTTATATTAAAATATTATTATTCAATAAATATCTTGGATTCCTAAAATATCTTGGATTTATTATTAAATATCGTCATTTAGTAAATATCTTGGATTTATTATTAAATATCATCATTTAGTAAATATCTTGGGTTTTATCAAATATCATTTTTTATTTGCATAAGTCGATGCTTTTACTTTCCTTTGAACAATATATTATTTATATAATGATAGTGGTAGATATAACTTTTACCTCACAATACATTCATTATATTCCGGTGAGTTAGATATTTACTCAATACTTTAATAATTCACTCATTACCCTACATTGAGACTTTTCATAATTGATTAGTGCATATACTAGTGCAGTACACGTGTTACATGCATATGTAACTATCATATGCATGCTAATATTTCTATATTCCCTATAACTCGAGTTGGGTCATCACATACACCCCTCCTTCAATAAACTTTGTCCCGAAGTTAAGTTTTATGTCGTATATCATTAATTATATAAGTGATTAGTATAATCATATGAGGGTGGTGTACCATAATTGAATTTTTGTTTAATGTGTGAGAACACTTAACATTTATGTTTTGATCATTTATTGGTTTACAAATTTAGTAGTCACGTCTTGCCCCAACAGAGTTCCCAAGCTATTCTAGAATCCTATCCTTCCTAATCTCTACTGCTCCCATCCTATCCGTCCTCTACTGGCGTGACATGGCGTCTGCGATACTGACCTGACCATTCATAGACTTTAAGGGTTACAACGTCGACTATATCGACCTGATTCCTTAGTAGGCATCCGACAATCATCATCACACGTCTAGGGGATCGTGACTCGCACAGTCCTCCCATGACTCCAGGTTTTGGAGGATAAATGGTGGGAAACACCTCCACCCCTCCTAGTAGGACCAGGGTTAACACCCTATCATGGAACCTCGGTGAATCTCAATTTTTCTTGGAGTTTTGTTATCACGCGGCCGGTTTGGTAATGATACCATCTGCGATGTAAACACTTGTCCACAAATTATAACATATGTATCAATATATTCAAAGCAAATTGTTACTTAAATAACAATTTTTACACATTCAAAATATGTTGTTATCTACGATATTGATCCTTGAGTTCATATAACATATTTGGTTATGTTTATCCAATAGGTCTGTAAATCCATTTTCACCTTAAATAGTCAAGTGTAATCATTCTTTTATTTCTATCTCATTGTTTATGTTGATATGTAAAATTATAGATACCATATCCATAACATAATTCATAATTTATATCAGTATCCATGTACCAACAATGTTTAAGCAAAACTTTCTTCATATTGGTATCCATGTACCAGCAATGTTTAAGAAAATAATATATTCATACATGTATTAGTACAAAATGACAGTCTTAAGTATCCATCCAAAATAAGGTAAGGTTATACAAATAAGTATTTTTTTTTAATGCTTATAAATATAACCCACAATTATAAATGTCACATAGAATAATCGAACATGGATATAAAATAAGGGTGTAGCTACTATTTTCTATACTATATTAACTGATTAACCTTATAAAAGTCACAGGTTGAGACTCTAGATCTAAATAGAGGGATGCTCCAATATTTATGATTGCATATATAGAAACGAAATGAATTGAAACAAGAGCACAAAACACTAACTGCTTAGTTGAAACATGATCTAATTTCTTGATACAGGTTGATTAAGAACTCTAAAACACAAAACTACATATGGATCCAGCCAATCTTTTAATTCTTGTTATTTATTTGTTTTTTAAGTCTAATTATCTTTGATCTGTAATCTGGATCCAAAGAGATAATAATAACATTAACTTCTTTATCATGTTATTCCAGCGCATCTTCAGCTTAAAAATCTTGAAGCCATGGAGTAGGGTTTTGCAGGGCTAATCATTAGGGTTATGCTGGAGATGGGGGAAGAGTTAATTGGCTACTCTAAAGATCCCTTAGTGGGAGGTTTATCTTCATTGAAGGAATTTGTTACTGCTTGAAAATGCATTATTCACTTTGCATTATACTTGGTCTACTTTGTTCAACCAGGGGTTCTCTTCAAATTTCCCGAATAAACCAAGGTGTAAAAAACAAATCAATGTTGGATTTTACAAATGTTTATGCATGCTTCTCAATTGAGGGTGCCTTTCATATTATCCAAGGTGTGATTTACATACATGAATGTATTTGTTTTGGTCACTTGAAGTGTTAATTTCAAGGTTTCAATATCCATTAGTAACCTAAGTTTCAAACTAGCATATTACCATAGCCTTTTCAGATATTGTAATGATCATAGCCTTTTCATTTTTTATTACGTTGACTCATTTAATTCAACACATAACTCATCAATGGCATACCAACTTCTTATTCTTCACATTAATCGTTTTCTCATTAGTCCTTGGGCCTCATCTTATTACCAAATGTATCTTCTT
Source organism: Pinus albicaulis (assembly GCA_034641835.2). Taxonomy (NCBI): domain Eukaryota; kingdom Viridiplantae; phylum Streptophyta; class Pinopsida; order Pinales; family Pinaceae; genus Pinus; species Pinus albicaulis. The sequence continues at coordinate 1,566,028,616 of CM076584.1, forward strand.
TTCTAATAGTGTACAATTATTATCTTTAATATTTACCTTTAAACATTTTCCCAGTTTATCACTTGTTATTCTTAACAAATTAGGAGTGTTCACAACTCTTATAGGTCATTGCTTTGACCCTTACCAATCATGTTGCTCATATCCTTAAGAAAATTCTGCTTGATAGAAAACATCTCTTCACTTCCTTATATCAGATATTCCTAATATTCCATGCTACTTCAATTTGAAAAAGAACATATTATCAATTTGATTTTGTTTTCTCACCTCTAGTCATCATGGCTTTCTTTCTGTCTCTCTTAATGCATAAAATTATTACACTTGAAAATTTCGTTACTATTCCCCAACTTGGGTGAGACCCTATAAATAAATTCAATAACGTGGATATTGAATGTAATATACTTATCATTTCAGGTTTTAAGGCATCATGGGATATAATTTCCTAATCATACTCCATGATATCCATAATCCATGGATATAGTTAGTCACTTAAGGAAATTTTTATAATGTGACTTTCCCATTAGAGGGAGAAACTATTATAGATGTTGCCATGCACATAAATTATCTTATAATTGATCAATGTTATTGTAGATTCACTCTTTAATCTAATGTCACTGACTTCTTATATTGCTTTGTGAAACTTACATTCACTCACCTTTGGTGCTATTTTGTCGATTTCAATATTCTAAGCTGATTATGATAACTAACATTTATTATCATCAATAGAAGTTTGTAATTTCTTTCTGTTCTCGTCCTCCCTAGGTACTATAGCGATTATATTATGGTAACAATGGAGATCAAACTTTGAAATTTTCCGTTGCACTCTCTTGGTAACTATCGTCTTGTTCTAAAAGTGTGTTTACTATCTTACAGGGTGGTTTCTTACCATCTTAACATATGTTTCATCCATTTTGTCTTCGTTTGACGTGCACCTTTAGTGAACTATACTAGTACCCTCAATTTGATTACTCACGATTTCTCCCAACATTTCTTGAATAGTTAGTATCTTCTTTCATCCATCAATTTACATCAAACTAGCTTAGCTTTTTATGTGGTTGTAGCTTCACATCTAATGGTCTTGTCATAATGTCCATAGTCATGCTTTCATTACCATTCTTCCTTTCTTCAAGAGTTAACTTCTTGGGAGCAAATCCGCCTACTAATTTTTGTATATGCGTAAATAATTACCATGAATCATCTTATATAGTGTCATAACGTCCCTAATTTCTCTTTCCTAAACCACATTGTTATCCTTGAGGGGTATTTAAATTCCATCAACAATGCTATGTTGCCATATTATTTTGTTTTGGACATCAATATATATCTTTACGGTTGCAAATAGGCTAATTATCCATCTCCATAATGACATAATCGTTGAATATCAAAATTTCCAATTAGTATATATTAAACGATAAAAATTTAAACCTTCACTCTCCTCCTTAAACCACTTACACATATACTTGGATAGTAATTAAAGTATTAACATAAGAAAACGGTATAAAATATCTTTGCATAAATTCATATCGTCAATAATTATAGGTAACATCTGGTAAGATATATATACATGGAAAGCTCAACATCACTAGAAGAATGAGATGTTTCAATTGCATAAAATAATTAGGATAGTTCCCATTTTAATGTTCAAAAGTTACAATAAAGTTTAATGTCTAAAGTGATTCTAATGTGTTTATTTTAATATAATAATTTGAATGTACTTCAAACTTTACTTGTACTATATACAAAATCTCAAACTTTATTGTGGAAAAATTTGCAACTGATATCCATCAGTTATCTCAACTCCTTTGTCGGATGGAATATAATGTGAAAGTAATGGCTTAGGAATCAAGTGGGATTGAGCTTGATATATGTCTTCGATACATAGATTAGCATTAAATATCCCAAATCTTCTAATAAAATGTATCATCCTAGGGTTCATAGCTTTCGAATATTGAATTATATAAAATTTCATGTTATCATTGTTAAAAGCTTGAATTTCTTCCAAAAGTTGAAAACCACTTTTCTTGTCATTGAATTTTACATAACACTAAATACTTTGGGTAAATTATCAAGGATGACTCGGAGTAATACACCTGGGGTTATATTAGGATTGTTGCTATAATTATGAAAATAAGGCAGTGATATCCAATAATCAACACAAGAACTCGGGAAATAGTTGGAAACTAAGTTAATTCCCATTGTGATCATTCATCCTAGTACTTTCAACCTAGTCTAACTGACCCCTAGATTAACTTTGTATTCCTCCACACTTAAACCTATGGATTGAAGTTCTTTTGAAGCCATTTCTATCTGTATGAAATCGTTTTGCTTGCGGCTGCCAACCCATATTTATTTAATGCATATGACGAAATGAAATTATCAATAGCACCAGTATCAAATAATATTTTGATTTTTATGTCATTAATAGTACCTGCGGACTATACTACAGTGGACTGATGTTTTGTCTGGTTCTTGTTGACTACTGCATGGATTCTATGATTGCCTTTGATATTTGATGATGGTTATTTAAATATGGCTATAAGTATTTGATGTACAATTTAGATTAATAAATACAATTTCGTAAAATTCAAGCTCACATATGGGTATAGTTTTTATTTTGCTATTATTACGTACATGCATGTGTTACTAAAACTGAGGTCAAGGAGAGTGGTATCACTACCTCCTTGTCCTAATGCATGGTGTTCTATCCTGATGCATAATAATTCTTAGCAAAATGCATGTGTCTAGAATCTAGATAGACTATAGTATCACTTCGTAATACTAGCTTAGAATCTTCTAGTCCCAAATGTGGTTATGGAATGGATTATTGACACTTTTGGATTTGTTTTATCTTTTCTCACTATTTCATACAAGGTCGAGGTTTCACTCTATTTGTTATTATTATTATTATTATTTAATCTAAGGTATGAATTGAATTTTCAAATTATCACAGATATAACTATGTATGTAAGGCCCAAAGTTTCATCCAAGTCAAAACATACAATAAGTTCAAGTCAAGCGGTTGCATAAAGGAGAATGAGCTTGTTGTTGCCTATACTAATTCACAGTGAAACTCCAATTTAATATATTTATACACTTATACATCATCCTAACCATTAAAATAAATCCAAACACAATCAAGATCCTCTATGACTCTGTTAGAACTCATTGCTTAGGTCTCCCATAGTTAGAAATCCTTTGACAGCATCCAGGTCAGTTTTCCCAGTTCACTGACCCATGCCCGTCAAGTTTCTCCCCCTTCTCCTTTTATACACAAATCCCCTTTCAAGATATTTATTAAAATATCCTCTTTTAAATAAATATCTTAGGTTTATATTAAAATATTATTATTCAATAAATATCTTGGATTCCTAAAATATCTTGGATTTATTATTAAATATCACCATTTAGTAAATATCTTGGATTTATTATTAAATGTCATCATTTAGTAAATATCTTGGATTTTATCAAATATTATCTTTTATTTGCATAAGTCGATGCTTTTACTTTCATTTGAACAAATATTATGATAGTGGTAGGTATAACTTTTACCTCACAATACATTCATTATATTCTGATGAGTTAGGTATTTACTCAATACTTCAATAATTCACTCATTACCCTACACTGAGACTTTTCATAATTGATTAGTGCATATACTAGTGCAGTACACGTGATATATGCATATGTAGCTATCATATGCATGTCTCAGCACAATTTAGTGTTATGATAAAAAGTCATTCGAAGTATCCAATAAATATAAGATTCCATAGAAGATTGATTTAGGATGGTCAAATCCCTTCTCAGTATGAAAATTTTGTTTATCACTGGAAGGATCCTATCATCTTGTATCATCGAAGATGATAACTCGAAGAATTCTTAACAAATGCCTTATTTGTGAAAAACAACATATTCTCCATATTCTTCATTCATACATTTATACAATATATTCTTATTACTAAAATGGATTCTTTTAATGTATTTCCAATATCCTGGACTATTTGATGCGTGTATATGAACCTTATTGCTTGTTGAAATTTGGTTACCGGAGGATAGGTGGTTCTCTAAGGCTTTGATCTTTGGCCGAGGGAAAAGTGTCCAAAAGAATTTAATTTTTCTCCTAAAGTGACCTTAAGTGATAAAGTTACTAAATCTAATTTTAAAGTGACTTTAAGTGATAAAGTTACTAAGTCTAATTTTAAAGTGACTTTAATAAAGTCAATGTGAAATTAGAAAGTGAAAAGTGACTTTGGAAATAAATGACTAAGTGGGTCTTTATTAAAGTGGGGTGAATTAAAAAATAGAAAATGAGGTTTAAATGAACATTTAATCTCAACCCTAGATCTAAAGCTATCTCAGCCATTAGATTTAGGGATTCCCCAAAAGTCACTTAGGGTTAGGTTAAAGGAGGGAAAAGGTCATTCATTTCTTTCATGAGCAGATTGAGAGAGGAGAAGAGAAAGCTAAGGAGATTTTCTGAGCAGTGAGAAGAAAGAGGGTAGCAGTGAGGAGTTTCAGAAAAAGGTACAACAACATTTATTAGCACAAATACCAAGACAGAAAATCCGTACAGCAAGAGAGAGGCATGGTTTCCAAGAAAGGAGGCACATAAATCGAGAAAGAGGGCAACAACATTAAGCACGCAGTTCAAAGCAAAACTGGGCACAGATTTCGAAAAAAAGTACTGCTATTATTTTTGGCACAAAAATTGAGAAAATGACAACAACTACATCACGGTTTTCCAGGCAGTTTTTGGGCTCAGATTTCGAGGAGGGTTGTTGTACAATCCGTACAACACCGTACAACCTGTTCTGGCACGCTTCCCGAGGTCGTCGTACAACATTTATTGTTGTCGTTAATGCTGTAATATTTTCTGTTTTGCAAGTTGCTGATTTGGCACAATTTCAGAGGCGGTGTGCAAGCACGGAAATCGAGATAAGTCTGTAAATTTGGTTGCTGAAATTTTCACTGTGTTTTTATCTTTCACTGTAAAAGCAATATTCAGAAAATAAAGAGAATCTTTCGAACTGGTTTTTCCCAAGAGTTGTAGGGGGTTTTTCCAGGGTCACATTGACCAAAAATCAGCGTGTCTATTTTCTGTGTGTGGCTGATTTATTTTTTTGAGTTTTATTTCTGCATTTTAGCATTGTGAAATTTCCAGAATTAGTGTTTTCAGAAAATATTTATTTTTTCCAGTTTGTTGAATGTATGGCTATGGGAATGGACATTTAACTTTATGGGAGAAATAAGGAGAAATTGAAAACCGGGGAGGGTTATAAAATTTCTACATGGTATCAGAGGTATTTTGCTGAAAAAAGGCAGTTTGGGACAGCAAGAAGAAAAATTACAGCAAGCTGATTTTTCACACAAAAATTACAGCAAGTTGATTTTTCACATAGAAATCATTACCTTTACTACAATAGTGTTATTTTCAGTTTATTAGGACAACAAGCATGTCTTTGGGCTTGAGGGTGGAGGATAGGTTGGATGGGCATAGTAACTACAACATATGGAAGGAGAGAATGCAGAGCATGTTTGAGGAGGCAGAAGTCTGGAATATCATGGTGCATACCGCACAAAACCTTGTTAATGTGCCTACTGATGCTTTTCAGTTGACAACCTTTAATAAAAAGAATAACAAGGTTAAGACACTAATTCTAGATGGAATCAAAGACCATTGCGTTCCTCATGTGAGAGGAAAGAGATATGGTCATGAGATGTGGACAACATTGACCAATCTCTACCAGAGTACCAATGAGAACAGGAAAATGGTCCTAAGGGAGAAGCTGAAGACCATTAAGATGGATAAGACTGATAGTGCAGCTGGATATCTCACAAAGATTACTAATGTGAGAGATGCATTTGCAGCAGTTGGAGAGGTCATTCCACCCACTAAGTTGGTGCGGATTGCAGTGAATGACCTTCCCAGTTCATGGCCGAACTTTGCTGATGGGGTTTGTGCACGTGAGACCCTTCTCTCTTGGGAGATGTTCTAGGATGATTGCATACAGAAAGAAATCAGAAAGAGCCAGCTTGGGGCAGCCAAACCAGTTGAGCAGGATGATGATGTAGCATTGTTGGCAGGAGGCAAGAGAGACAAGGGAAAGAAGCAAGCTTCCACAAGTGTTGGTGGGGGCAAAGGCAAAGGTAAAGGTAAACAGGGGAACACACAGAAGGACTATTTCAAGGTGAAGTGTTGGAATAGTCAGAATATGGGACACTATGCAGTGGTGTGTCCGGAGAAGAAGAAGAAGGGGAAGAACTAGAGCATGGCAGCATCAACAGAGACAGAGGACTTTACGAATAGCTTTGACTGGGAGTTTGGGTTCATTGCTTGTGAGTCCACTCGTGCAGGATCACCTGCCACAGAGGTTGAGAGGGAGTGTGCATTTCCCTCCACTAGCAGAGCATCTTCAGGTATCTGATATGTTGACAGTGGGGCTTCATGTTATATGACAGGAGTCCGTCCGTACTTCTCAGAGCTTTCAGAGAGTGGAATTGATATAGAGGTAGTACTCGAAGATGACAGCGTTGTTAGAGCAGTTGGTGTGGGGACATTGACATTTGATAGGGAACCCAAACCTCCCTTGAAGGTGTCAGATGTTCTATATGTGCCAGGGATGAGGAAGAACCTCATATCCGTCTCAGCATTGGAGGACAGAGTATATGAGATATTGTTCAGGAGAGGACAGGTGCTGATATATCCCAGGGGCGCTCCAGCTGATTCAACTAGAGTGATTGGTGTACGCCATGCAAAGGTGTACAAGTTTGCATTTTAGCCCCTTTTGGCATTGAGCAGTAGTACCGACAGTAGAGCTAGCAGTTCAGAGCTGTGCGAGACTTGGCACCACAGGATGGGGCACATGTATCATGGAGCCTTGAAGACATTGCGGGAAATCACTACAGGTGTGCCAGATTTCAGTACTGATCACTTTGATACATGTACAAGATGTGCTATGGGCAAGTTTGCCAAATCCCCTTTACCCAGTAGTGACAACAGATCGACTGGGATACTTGATTTGATTCATTCCGATGTGAGCGGTCGGATGTCTCATGCTTCCTTGAGTGGATATGAGTATTATGTATTATTCATTGATGATCACTCCAGGAGGACCTGGATTTATTTCTTGAAGACCAAGAGTGAGGTCTTCAAGCGGTTTCAGGAGTTCAGAGCTCTTGTGGAGACTCAGACAGGTCGAAAGATCAAGTCCTTGAGGTCGGACAATGGAGGAGAGTACACCCTTGGTGAGTTTGTTGATTATTGTGCGGAGGCAGGCATTAAGAGGGAGTTCACTGTTCCTTACAACCCCCAGCAGAACGGGGTTGCAGAGAGGAAGAACAGATCCATCAGAGGGGCTGCCAAAGCCATGCTACATGATTAGGGGTTACCATTATTTTTGCGGGCAGAGGCCTGCAATACTGTTGTATATTTGCAGAACGAGAGTCCGCATCGTGCCTTGGGGCATGTGACTCTGGAGGAGGCTTTTTCTGGGAAGAAGCCTGATGTTGGTCATCTTCATATCTTTGGGTGTATTGCATACTCCTACGTACCCAAGGAGAAGAGGACCAAGCTAGAGCCCACTGCAGAGAAGGGTGTCTTTGTGGGCTACAGTGAGACCTCGAAAGCCTTTCGGATTTATATTCCTGCACAGAGGAGAGTTGTTGTTAGACGGGATGTGAAATTCGAGGACAGGGCTTTCAGGAGGTCACAGGAGTTAGAGTATCTGAATCAACCAGACCCTCAGGAGCAGCTGAGTCAGGCACAAGGATCTAGTGGGCAGGGATTAAGAGGATTCAGAGGTACATTGATTACGATGTTAGGTCCATCAGTGAGCAGTGGCTCACAGTCGGAAAGTGGTCGCCGAGGGCGACAGGCATCGCAGAGTAATTCCACTAGGGAGTCGCGATGGACGATTCACCACGATACTTCGGCGTCTACGAGTTCGAGTTCGGCCCGGAGGACAACGGAGCAGAGCCGAGTTGGGAGTTAGGGCTCCTGATGAGGATGAGGAGTTTCATTCTCCGGTGGGAGAAGTGTGCTCAGGGAAGAGGAAGCCCAAGTGACTTCAGGATACCTTGAGAGAGGCCACATCTGTTGCTGGGCCGAAGAGACCGGTTAGAGAGAGTAGACCACCTGAGAGGTTCTGTAGCTATATGGCAATGGTTGCCAACATCATTGACTCTGAGCCTTCTAGCTATGAGGAGGCAGCTAGCCAGCAGGTCTAGAGAGAGGCCATGCAGGAGGAGTATTCTTCTATCATGAAGAATGATGTTTGGGAGGTGGTGCCAAGGCCTGAGGGCAAATCTGTGGTTACTTCCAGATGGCTTTACATGGTAAAGCATGCTGCACATGGCAGCATTGAGAAATTCAAAGCAAGGTTTGTGCGAGAGGGTTCTCTCAGGTAGAGGGAGTTGATTATGAGGAGACCTTCGCTCCTGTGGCTCGATATACTTCGATTCGCTCCATCATATCAATAGCAGCAGAGATGGGTTGGAAGATCCACCAGATGGATGTGAAGACCGCATTTCTCAATGGCTTCATACAGGAGGAGTTGTACATTGAGCAGCCACAGGGATTTGAGGTGCATGGGAAGGAGTCCCATGTGTGCAGACTGAAGAAGGCCCTTTATGGCCTGAAGCAAGCTCCTAGAGCTTGGTACTCCAAGATAGATACATACTTGCAGGAGATGTGTTTCACAAAGAGTGATGCAGATCCGAACCTTTACTTTATAGTGATAGGTGAGGGGCCTCTCATTCCGGTGTTGTATGTGGATGACTTGGTCATTACGGGTGCAAAGGGACTCATAGAGCACTGCAAGAGAGATCTTGCATCGGAGTTTGAGATGAAGGACATTGTCTTGATGCATTACTTTTGGGTTTGGAGGTGTGGAAGGAGGAGGGGCATTTCTTCCTGGGATAGGGGAAGTATATTGTGGACATCCTTTGTAGATTCCACATGGAGGATTGTAGACCCATGTCGACACCGATGATCGCCAACTGGAAAAAGCTTCACGCTTCAGAGTCCAAGTTGGTGGAACCCACATTGTATAGACAGCTGATTGGTTCCTTGATGTATTTGGTCAACACTAGACCAGATATAGGTTTTGTAGTCAACACGATGAGCCAGTTCATGTATGAGCCCAGGAGGGTACATTGGGTTGCTGCAAAACACATTTTGCGGTACTTGTAGGGGACAATGGATTATGGTCTGGATTATAGGCAGGGAGATGGAGTGAGATTGGTAGGTTACACTGATTCTGATTGGGTAGGTTGTGCTTCTGATAGGAATAGCACTTTAGGGTGCTATTTTGGGTTGGGTTCGGCAGTGGTGTCATGGTTTAGCTGAAAGCAGTAGTCAGTAGCATTGAGTTCAGTAGAAGCAGAGTACATGGCAGTCAATCTAGCTAGTTGTGAGGCCATCTGGCTTCGCAAAATGTTGTTTGGCTTATTTGGTGAGCCGTTGAGACCTTCAGTGATATACTGTGATAATCAGAGTTGCATTAAACTCACAGAGAATCCAGTATTTCATGACAGGTCAAATCATATCGACATCAGATATCATTTCGTTAGAGACTATGTTCAGAAGGGAGCTGTGAAGCTTGAGTATATTCCCACTGATGAGCAGGTTGTAGATATTCTTACCAAAGCCTTACCACGGGGCAAGCATGTCTACTTCAGAGACAGGTGGTTCCCTAAGGCTTTGATCTTTGGGCTAGGGAAAAGTGTCCAAAAGAATTTAATTTTTCTCCTAAAGTGACTTTAAGTGATAAAGTTATTAAATCTAATTTTAAAGTGACTTTAAGTGATAAAGTTACTAAGTCTAATTTTAAAGTGACTTTAATAAAGTCAATGTCAAATTAGAAAGTGAAAAGTGACTTTGGAAATAAATGACTAAGTGGGTCTTTATTAAAGTGGGGTGAATTAAAAAATAGAAAGTGAGATTTAAATGAGCATTTAATCTCAGCCCTAGATCTAAAGCTATCTTAGCCATTAGATTTAGGGATTCCCCAAAAGTCACTTAGGGTTAGGTTAAAGGAGGAAAAGTAGGGAAAAGGTCATTCATTTCTTTCATGAACAGATTGAGAGAGGAGAAGAGAAAGCTAATGAGATTTTCTGAGTAGTGAGAAGAAAGAGGGCAACAGTGAGGAGATTCAGCAAAAGGTACAACAACATTTATTGGCACAAATACCAAGGCAGAAAATCCATACAGCAAGAGAGAGGCACGGTTTCCAAGAAAGGAGGCACAAAAATCGAGGAAGAGGGCAGCAACATTAAGCATGCAGTTCGAGGCGAAACAGGGCATGGATTTCGAAAAAAAGTATTGTTGTTATTTTTGGCACAAAAATCGAGAAAAGGACAGCAGCTACAGCATGGTTTTCTAGGAAGTTTTTGGGCTCGGATTTCAAGGAGGGCTGTTGTACAATCCGTACAACACCGTACAACCTGTTCTAGCACACTTCTCGAGATGTTCGTATAGCATTTATTGTTGTCATTAATGCTGTAATATTTTCTGTTTTGCAAGTTGCTGATGTGGCACAATTTCCGAGGCGGTGTGCATGCACAGAAATCGAGATAAGTCTGTAAATTTGGTTGTTGGAATTTTTACTGTGTTTTTCTGTTTCACTGTAAAAGCAATATTCAGAAAATAAAGAGAAGCTTTCGAGCTTGTTTTCCCCAAGAGTTGTAGGGGGTTTTTCCAAGGTCACATTGACCAAAAATCAACGTGTCTATTTATTGTGAGGCTGATTTATTTTTCTGAGTTTTTATTTCTGCATTTCAACATTGTGAAATTTCCAGAATTAGTGTTTTCAGAAAATATTTATTTTTTCTAGCTTGTTGAATGTATGGCTATGGGAATGGGCATTTAACTTTATGGGAGAAATAAGGAGAAACTGAAAACCGGGGTTGGTTATAAAATTTCTACATTGCTTACAAGCCGTCAAATTGAAGCTAAAACCAAACTAGGTTTTTAACCTAGGCCAAACAACATATGAAAAATAAATTATGGATGAAAATAGAATGAATGCCCACCAAAGGGAATGATTTTGAGCCAACCACTACAACCCTCGATGTTTAGACTTTCCAAGACCAAAAATATCCCTTGCTCGTCAATTCGCACAAAGCCCTAGATGGTCGCTTGGCCTTAACAACATTGAAGTAGGTAAGAGAGAGAGAGTAAAAGTTTAAGGATAAAATTGACTTAGTCACCAAGAAATGGATGGCCAGTGCCTATTCCTATGGTAAATGGAGTCAATGGATTCTTTAGGATGGCTAAAACTTGCTAAGGAGTAAGGATATTTTGATGCCCATACATCAAAACCCTAACTATTACCTTTGTGAGGGATCAAAATTCACTTGGGAGAGATAATGTAAGATAACTAAGGGGATCATCATTTGCATATCATACAATGAGTAATACATGCAAAACTATGACATAATTTCCATAAAATTGATATTCAACAAAATTAGGACACAATATTTAACCTGGAACACCAATTTATTCCATACATTAGACATGGAATCATAATTTTTTTAATAAAAAAGCACTTACAAGACAATATGCATGTACAATCCAATCGTTGATCCAAGGCAACTTCTCCAAAGACAAGAATATAGCTCCAAGACAAAATATGCTCCATAGATCACATCTCTCCAATAGGTACAAGGAGACGAAATTATCAAGTATAAGTTGAATTCACAAGTGACGATGATGAAAATGAAATAGTCCTCTCTATTTATATGAGGAGGAAGAGTCATAATTATTAGCCTAAAGGCCCCACTAACAAGTAAAATTACAATGAAACCCTTGCGTTACAAGCCAACCCAGATAGCTTAGACATAAAAGAAAAAGAAATCCCACACATGTGATTGGTGAGGCCTTCTAGGCTGACGTCATCCATAGAATATGCTCCAAATGCCAAGCATTGGTGGTCTAAAGTGCCAAGTGTGCACCTAAAAATCATCCTTTGAGGGTTGGCCCTCAAATCCTTGTCAATGGCTCTTTGTGGTCCCTAAAATCCACCTGGGGCACCACAAAGGGGGATCCTGCATCTCTAAATACTCATAATATCCATCTTTGCTCCAACATTGAGGGCTTTCCAGGTGGTACTAGCCCTCTCAAGTCTCTAAAGTTGAGACCATCTAAATGTGGGCCTTGAATCAGTTGCCATTCCTGATATGGTGTTAAGGTCAGCTTAGGGGCTTGCTAGGTCCAAGTGTATCATCTTGAAGAATCATCAAATGTAGTGCAAAGTGGCAAAACATTTTGGGTGCAGGAGGTGCCTAGGGGTAGGTATGATGTGTTGCTGCAGCTTGGAGATCCAAGGCTCTCAGAACTTCACCTTTGGGTGCCAATATAATTCTCTGGGGCCTGGGTACCTGTGGGTAAGGTACCCAGGTCAAGGGCTGTTGAACCACCTGACAATCGCAACATAAAGTCTAGTGAAAGCAACCAGTGATCAGGGGGAATAATCATTATTGCATCTAGTTGAACCAAACATGGATGTAATGGACTATTTAATACTTCAAATAAGGATTCCCTTCCCAAATTTGGGGCCTTGAACTTGCAATGGTATTTCCTTCCTAGGTTGGAGTGGCTAAAGGACAACCCTATTAGGTGTTTCCAACCCTTAAGGAGAAGTGACATTTCCTCATTCAACCCTTCAATCGATAGGTGTTAATGAATAATAATGATGGTATAGAGGGGAGAAGACTTCATGGCCAAGTGCCATGGTCAAAGGGACCAACATGATGGGGATCCACATCCTGAGTGTATAAATGTAAGGAGCGAGCAATCGCGGATGCATGAGTTACCAACTCGGCCTTTGTTTTTCCACCCTTGTTATGTGCCTTGTACTTTTGCTTGATTTTTCTTTGTATTATTGCTTTTAGCTCAAAGGGTTAGAGCTTGATTTGAATGATGTATAGCAGGTATATTTCCCCTTAATGATGAGTTAGCTCATTGGCCATCGGGGTTGGAACATGCAAGGGTTCCTTTTATGATGTATAGGAGCAATATGTGCTCAGGAACCAAGTGATGGCCATAATGGGTGAGGTGGAGCTCATGTTAGGCATTTTCCCACATGCTAATGCGTATGTCCCAGCCATATTTTGCCTTTTGATATTCTTTGATTTTATTTTGTGGCAATAATATGTTTTTTTTCTTTCCTTTTAGTTGCGTAAACCTCCCAAGGCAAAGTTTCGGGCCCTACCTAGTGTAACAAACTGTAGTAGGATTAGGCTTGATTTCTCTGTCTTAATAATTGCTTGTGAGTGTTTAATGTCTTCCTATTACTTCTTAAGTGTTCTTCATCAAGCAATTATACAAATGTTTAGTCTTTCACGAAAACAAAGAGACAAGAGACACCAAAATTAGGCTCCAAGCCAAGGCACAACCCCACCAAAGGGAAAATCCAACAATCCTTCTCTTATAGAATTAGTTCAAATGAGATAACCAAGACCAAGGCAAAATTACCACTAAAAACACAAAAGTCTAGCCCTCCTCCAAGTCACCTCCACATTCAAAGTCAACATATGTCAAACTGCTACAGATCTGGTCAAACTTTTGAGCTTCGGACTTGCAACAAAGAGGGCCGAAAATATGTCTATAGCTGCATCAAATACCTCGGCCTTGTTCACAGAGTTCGTCCTCCACTTATGCGATATTTTCTTCTTCTTCTTGGTCGGTTCTTCCTTCGTTAGGTGGAGAAAACATGTGTGATGAGTGAGTGATCTTCAAAGTGATCGAACTATCTTCTATATATATTTGTCCATGAGAGAGCCTATCAACTGCTTGTACATATATTCTACATGAGAGAGCCTATCAACTGCTTGTACAAGGTGGGGTCTACATCCTTCTCCCTGTTGTGAAAATTCAAAATTCCTAGATTCCACCTTATACAAATTCTTCTATTTACTGTGATCCTTATTGTACCGGGTCTCCTCCCGTTGGTGAAAGTCCGTAAAGAGCAGGGAGCCTTAGCTGAGGTGACAGTGGGTTATCGCTCCATTGTTGCCCTTGACCTAGTAGTTGCCCTATAGGACCCCCTACTAGGACCCCTGCTAGTTTGATCGATAACAAGAATCAAGTCCTTTGTATCGAGGCTGAGGAAGGTGTCGAGCCATCCCATGACTTCTCTGGACATGAAGTGGACAAGAGCTCAAGATTTCTGCAAAGAAGTTGCAATCGGGAAAGAGACCATCGTACGATTTAACCTAGAACAAAAATGGGCACTTAAGGATCTTTGACTACCCTGTCTACTTTCATGTGCCAAAGGAAAAGAGTACCATGCTAGAATGTTCAGGTAAGAAAAGTATGACTGTTGGTTATTGTGAAAATTCTAAAGCTTATAAAGCTTATATAATATATGTACATGGACAAAGAAATATAGAGTTTAGCAGAGATATAACATTTGATGAAGATGCAACTCTTTGAAAAGCCATAGACACTCCTCCTGCTAATGTTGAAAGATAGGATGATGCCTTGGATACACAAGAAGATCCCAAGCCTGAGCCTGATCTTGCTAATGAACCCATGGATCCCATGGACTCCTTGGATCCTTCTCCATGTGTTAGATAAATATGATTATGGTTTCGTGACACCTTACAGGATGCGGATAGACATGCTGCTCCCCGAGGAACCTTCAGAGAAAGCAAGAAACGATGCTGATTCCAGGAATACATGGTAGCCTATTCAGGCTGAACCATGCACTTTTGAAGAAGCGGTGTAAGATCAAGTATATAAAGATGCAATGGCTGAAGAATATGAGTCCATCATTCATAATGATGTATGGGAAGTGGTTCCAAAACCACAAGGTAAATCTGTTGTGTCTTCTAAATGGCTGTATAAATTTAAACATGGTGCTGATGGCAGTATTGAAAAATATAAAGCTAGATTTGTGGCCAGAGGGTTATGTTAGAAAGATGGAATAGACTATCATGAAATATTTGCACCTGTTGCCCATTATACAACCATCCGATCTATTGTGGCTCTAACTATTAGCCAAGGATGGTCCCTTCACCAAATGAATGAGAAGATTGCTTTTTTGCATGGCTTCCTCAAGGAAGAATTATTTGTGGAGCAACCACAAGGCTTTGAAGTACATAACCGAAAACCTCATGTGTGTAGACTGAAGAAATCCCTTTATGGTTTGAAGCAAGCTCCAAGAGCTTGGTATGCCCACATTGGAAGCTCCTTGATGAAGCTTGGTTTTACTAGAAGTAATGTTGATCCAAATCTTTACTTCAAGATAGTCTAAGGTATGCCTTTTGATTTTGGTATTATACGTTTATGATTTATTTCTGACCGATGGTGAACCTCTTATTCTCCAGTGTAAGAGGGAGTTAGCCTCTGAATTTGAAATGAAAGATCTTCATTTGATCCACTACTTTTTGGGTCTTGAAGTGACCTAGTGAGATTTTCCTTTCTCAAGGAAAACATGTTGTCAAGCTAGTGGAGTGATTTGGTATGACATAATGCAAGTCCATGAATTCTCCAATGGAAATGAAGCTATGTGGTGAAGTTGTAGGTCCTAATTTGGAAAATCCTTCTGAGTATTGTCAACTGATTGGGGCACTAATGTTCTTAGTGAACACTAGAGCGAACATATGTTTTGCGGTCAATACTCTTAGCCATTATATGATTAAGCCATCACATGCACATTGGATCATTGGATTGCTGCAAAACATTTGTTGATATATTTGCATGAGACCATCAATCTTGGATTGAGATATATTGCTAAAAATGTAAGACTTCATGGATATACTAATGCTGATTGGGTTGGTAACTCTGCTGATAGAAAGAGCACTTCTAGGTGCTGCTTTAGCATGGGATCTGCCATGATCTCTGGGATGAGCAAAAAGAAGAATTCTGTTGCACTGAGTTCAACTGAAACTAAGTACATTGCTGCTAACATGGCTAGCTGTGAGGCAGTATGGTTGAAGAAACTCTTTGGAGATCTATTTGAGCAAGTTCCAAACACAACAGTTATATATTGTGACAATAAGAGTAGGATTCATCTTGCAAAAACAACCCTATGTTTCATGACAAGTCCAAGCACTTTGAGATCAAATATCACTATATCTGGGATATGGTGCAGAGAGGAGTAGTGAGGCTGCATCATATTGTGAATGATGATCAGATAGCTGACATTCTTACCAAGTCTTTACCGAAAGGAAAGTTATTGGGTTTTAGAGAGCAACTTGGACTTATGGATGTGACCCTTTTGGGAAGCGGTCACAACTAATCGAGAACACTGAGCTTCCTTTCCCCGCTGTCAGAGCTCACAGGATTAGGGAATGATGTCGGAGAGCTCCTGAGGATGAGGGGCCTCTCGTGTAGTGTGTGCCACAAGAGTAGGCCTCAGTATGCATCCGACCCACAGTCTGGGAGGTGGGAAGAGCCACCTATCTGGCCAATAGGTGTAGTGAGACTTGTCTAGGATGCAGGTGTTCCACCACTTGATGTTTAATAAGACTTGGATGTGCAAGATCCTTTTCATGCGTTGACAAGTGGATCCCCCCAAGCAGTGTTGTGCCTTGGATGTGCGAGATCTTGTCATGTGTCGACAAGTGGATCCCCCCATGCAGTGTTGTGCATTGGATGTGCGAGATCCTTGTCATGTGTTGACAAGTGGATCCCCCTAAGCAGTTTTATGCCTTGGATGTGCGAGATCCTTGTTATGTGTTGACAAGTGGATCCCCCCAAGCAGTGTTGTGCCTTGGATGTGCGAGATCCTTGTCATGTGTTGACAAGTGGATCCCCCCCAAGCAGTGATGAGCCTTGGATGTGCGATATAGGGTGTTGTTGGCAAGTGGAGTTCCCCCAAGTGAATATAGGGTAATGGATGAATCTCCCCTATGATGATTCTTCTTCATTAGTAGTGAGATATCATTGTTCCAGATGATACAGAGTAGGGATGAACAAAGATGAGTAGAGAAAGTAGAGATCTTTTGTAACAACCCATCTCGAATCATGAATAACATGGTAATATTAGCATGCATGTGAGACATGCATATGATAGCTACATATGCATGCATCACATACAATGCACTAGTACATATGTTAATTACTCAAGAATAAGTTCTAAATATAAAATAAGTAAATTTATTATTAAAGATGCTAATCAAATACCTAGTCGTCGTAAATAAATAAAGAGATAATAAGGGTATTGTGAGTTTTTCCATAAGATTACCACCTCGTACATATAACTATACCCAAGTACATAAGTATACTATAACCTTAATTATATTCTAAATAACCTTCATAAGTTGAATATAAAATTTAGAATTAAAAATGATAGATATTATAAAAATTAAATATTAATTAAACATTATAATACTACATGGATTTATAACATTTTACTTAATTAAAATAAAGAAACCGCTTAAATTGAATAATATGTGCTGTCACCCTATGATATAAGTGCAATCCAACCCAAATTAAAAGCATGACAAGGTAGTCACCGCTTAACCAAAATAATAATATCCTTTTAAGACGGTGAACGAATGGGAGAAGGGGGAGATCTCGGCTATTTAAAAGGAAAGGAGGATTTGAAGAAGGGGGGTTATATATTTTTTGAATGAAGGATTTGTATGCAGAGGGATTTGTAGAAAGGAAGTTCATAGTTTCTGAATGATTAAAGGAAACTGAGAAACTGAGCCTTACTGAGAAACTGAGCCTTAGTTGTTCTTAAGGTTTTTGGGCATGGGGCCAAAGTACCTCGAAATCTAGGTGTACTTTGGGACTGAATACTGAATTGGTATTCGGTTTGGCTGGGTGATTTTGGTTGTTTTGCTAACAAGAGAGAGAACGAGAACTACGTCGGAGTAGAGACATCTTCAACCACCGAACTCTAGGTTAGTATTCAAAAGTTAAAAATGATCCCTGTAGAGAAGAGTAATTTGAGAGCAATATTGGTTTAATTAAATTTCTAATTTAGATTTCAGAAACTGTAATTATGAGTTTTACTATCATTCGAATAGTCAATCTTATTATTCTGAGTTTTACAGTCTGATGAATAATCTATATCTTTTGAAAATTGGTCACCACATTTGGTATCAGAGCTAGTCTTCAACTCTCGAACCTATTAAATTAGTGTTACAATCTATATTCTTTTTAGTGTTACAGTTTGTATTCATTTACAAATGAGAATATAATTAAAAAAAAACTGGGTAGTTTAGTGTAGCTAGGGTTGTAACTATATAATAAGTAATTTCTGCAGTAATAATAATATCATCTCAGACAAATTTTGCAGTAATAATAATTTTTTTCCACTGTAGATCATATTGTATCCTGTCTTTTAGTAACCTCTGCTACAAGACTACCACCCACTCAGATTTCCTAATTGATTGCAAAGATATACATTGTAACTTTATCCTTATTACCAAACATAGAGGATCATACTTCTGCAACCCTCATATAATCTTTGTTCTCTGTCCAACTTAGAGCAAAAGTATCATGTTACAATTATCAACAGTTGAAGGATGTAACATATCTTGTTGAAGTTGTCAAGGACACTTAATGCAAATCTCCTTACGAAATTAGCCACTCAGTAATGTAAATCTCCTTACAAAATTAACCTCTTAGGTATATTACTGCGCATTGTGTTAGGTCACTTGAGCAATGCCTTAGACCTCCAAATCTCAATACAACTCCTTATAGCGTTTATCTACCAGGTTGCTTCATTATACAGAGTCGTACAAAGTGGACCTCAAGGATGATGATGCAGGAGCATCCGAAATTTAGCCAACAATGTGATTGTGTTCACATGTTGTGGCTAACAAGAGGTGGAAAACTTGGTTATTAATATTCTGTTAAGCTTTAATTGTGAGAAGTTAGTTTGTTTTGATGTCCTAGATTAAATAGGAATAAAAATAGTAACTTGGTTCTCCTTGCGAGGAGATTTAGCCAAATAGAATTAAGTCATGAAGATAGGATGGAATTGTCTGTTAGAGTGGTTAAAACCGAAAGCTAATAAAAGACAAGAATAACCGCTTTCAGTTAGAGATAAGCGTAAATAGGTGTGAGGTGTGATAGGGAAGGATAGACAGAGTGAGGTGTGAGAGAAGTGTGACAGAGGAGTGGACAGAGAGGAGAAGTCAATGTAAAAAAATCTAGCCATCAAAGGGCTTGGCTCTGTGTATTTGCATCTCTGATAAATTCCAAGTGTTTTGTGTTTTGTGTTTTAAATTGGTTGTTTGGTTTAAACAATCCATTTTTATTTCTCTGTTGAGTCAGATATCACATTATCGCACAATGCTTTCAACGAAAGTCGATTGACGGTGCAAGCAACAAACAAACAGTGAGGATTCTGTGTAAAAGGTTCAGGTGAAATCGTTGATTCGTGCGAACTCAGAAGGTTCGTACATCGATCATCGCGCATCGCAGATTTTAGAGTTACATGTTAACGCTTTACACAATAAGTTATTTGAATTGCGATGCGAAGCAAAAGAGTAAGGGAGCAACGAGGACCGTTAGATGTGGGTGAGATCAACTGTGGAGTTTAAAATTGCACCTAGCGAGATTTCGCATATCGGCGATTTTAGTATTTAAGGTTAAGGACTTGCTCGATAAGTTATTTTCCTTGTGGTGCGGTGAAGTGTTAAGTTGCGGTAAGATAAGTAGTTTGCGATGCAATGCGACACATATGGCATATCGCATAGGATAAAGGGTATGGCTATTGTTAAACTCAAAAAGTTGCAATGAGCGATGTGGAGTTCGCTGTGAATTGTGAAATCGCAAAAATCGCAATATTGCAAAAGTCGTTAAGTTGTGAATATGCGGGGAGGTAAGTTATAAAAGGTGCGAAGTGTAAACTGCCGTGATCGGTCACCGTTTATGTGGGCCATCAAAACCACAGTTCTGCGCGTATATTCTGAATATTGCAGCCACACTGCATCATTTGGTATCGGAGTAGAAACTAAGTTCTGTTCTTAAGGATTGTAGCAAATATGCCACCCAGGAGAGGAGCTGGCAGGGGTCGGGGAAGACCTGCAGCAAATGCAGCTTTGCTCGAAGAGATTCGACACCTTCGTACAAAGATAGTGACAATGGAGACTACTTAGAAGAGAGCACCTGATGAAGGAGATGTCAGCGCAACAGAAGAATCATCTGAGGAAGAAGAAGAAGAAGAAGAAGAAAGCGAGGAAGCTAAAGTTTTCAAGATATTAGCAAGGGTTAGTGGAAAACTAAGAATGGAGATTCCTTCGTATGAGGGGAACCTTAATGTGGACGAGCAGAGAGATTGGATCAGTTCAGTGGATAAGTATTTCGACTTAGAAGAGGTCGAAAATAAGAAGAAGGTAAAGTTTGCAGCTACAAGTTGAAGGGCCATGCATCTATCTGGTGGGATGAACTACAGACATCCAGGGTTAAAAAAGGAAAGCCTAATAAGATCAAGCAATGGGATAAAATGGTAAGTAAATTGAAGAAGAAGTTTATGCCAAAAGACAATCAATTGAATCTTTTCAAACAGTTGCAGAATTTGAGGCAGAAAGGAATGACTGTCAAGGAGTATACAGAGGAGTTTTACAAGCTGAGAATTAGAGCAGGACATGCTGAACATGATATGGAGAAATTAGCCAGATACATAAATGGTTTAAGGTATGATATATAGGATGAAATCAGTTTGTTGAGTCTGAAGACAATTGAGGATGCCTACCAAGCAACTTTGAAGGAAGAGGAGAAAATGTTGAGGAAACAAAGTCAGAAGAATAGAGGTAAAAGTCCAGCAAGAGGAAGAGGAACTTTCAGATCAAGATTTCAGCACTCTCAGAATGAAGTAGGAGGTTCGAGTAGTAGACCACCGCAAAGAGGAGACTTTGGTAGAGGAAGATTTGTACCCAGAGGTAGAGGTCAAGGAAGAGAAATTCAGTGTTATACATGTGGAGAATGGGGACACAGATCATGGGACTGTCCTCATAACAAACCAACAAATCAATGGAATGTGAATGTAGCTGAGGCAAAGGAACAAAATCCTTAGGTCACGGAAAAAGAAGAACCACTTGAGGCAAGAGAGTCTTTATTGCTCAAAAGAGTATTGCTTAAAGCAAAGAACGAAGCAAATGAGCCAGCTCAAAGGAAGAGCTTCTTCAGGACTGTATGCAAGTCTAAAGAAAAGTGTTGCAAAGTTGTGATTGACAGTGGAAGCACTGATAATCTTGTTTCCGCAGAGATGGTTGAGAAATTGGGGTTGATTAAGATGGTACACCCTACTCCCTACAAAGTGTTGTGGCTACAAAAGGGACATCAGATTTTAGTGACAGTACAGTGCAAATTAGAGATACAAATCGGTACATATAAGGATGTCATATTGTGTGATGTGATGCCAATGGACATGTGTCATGTATTGCTGGGGAGGCCTTGACAATTTGACAGAAAAGCCATTCATGATGGCAAAAAGAATACTTATACCATAGAGAAGGGTGGAAAGAAGCATACATTGTTACGTTTGAAGGATGAAGTAGACAAAGGAGTAGCTGGGAATAATGTTATGCTAATTAGTGGTAAGGAATTGCTGCAAGAAGTCAAGAAGGAGAAAGAAATGCATTTTGGTATTGTGGGTAAACCCAAGGTAATTCTGACTTCTACAAATTTAGATAATCTGCTTGTGGAAATTAAAAATCTGTTAGATGATTATGCTGATATAGTTGTTGATGAATTACCAAGTAACTTGCCACCAATCAGAAGTATCAGTCATCACATAGATTTAATACCTGGTGCAAGTTCACCAAACAAAGCAGCATATAGAATGACCCCTCGGGAGAATGAAGAAGTTGGAAGACAGGTACAAGAGTTGTTAGATAAAGGACTGATCAAAGAAAGCATTAGTCCATGTGCAATACCAGCAGTACTTAGTCCAAAGAAAGGAGGTGAGTGGTACATCTGTACTGATTCCAGAGCCATAAACAAGATCACTATCGGGTATAGATTTCCATTGCCACGCATAGATGATTTGATGGATTGTTTAAGTGGGTCAAAGTATTTTACTAAGATAGATTTGAAGAGTGGATACCATCAAATAACAATTAGAGAAGACGATGAATGGAAGACTGCATTTAAGACCAATAATGGGTTGTATGAGTGGTTAGTGATGCCTTTTGGGCTCACTAATGCACCAAGAAAATTTATGAGACTAATGAATGAGGTGTTTTCAAAGAGAAAAAATTCGTAACTTTTCATTAAAGATAGGTTACATGTTACATAATGCTGAAAGTGTGCTACTAATCAGTCCAAAGACTATTGCAATCTGTCATTTGCCTTCATGCAGGCAGTAATGAATGAGGTGTTGAAAGAGTATGCAGGAAAATTTGTGATAGTCTATCTTGATGACATTCTGATTTTCAGTCAAAATAAGGAAGAGCATTTGGAGCATGTCAAGCTGGTGTTAAATACTTTGCAAAAGGAGAAACTGCTTATAAATTTGAAGAAGTGTAGTTTTATGAAGAAGGAGCTCATTTACTTAGGATTTATAGTCCCAGAAGAAGGCTTGAAGATGGACCTAGAAAAGATCCAGGTAATATTGTATTGGCCAACTTCGAGAAGTGTATTTGAGGTAAGGAGTTTTCATGGTCTTTCAAGTTTTTATAGAAAGTTTATAAGAGGTTTTAGTCAGATTTGTGCACCAATAATTGAAACAATAAAGGAGAGCAACCAACCATTTAAGCGGATAGAAGCAACAGATCAGAATTTCAAGTTGTTGAAAAAGAAGATCACTGAAAGACCTGTTTTGGCCTTGCCAAATTTTGATAAAATATTCCAAGTTGAGATTGATGCTAGTGGGATAGCAATTAGAGTTGTCTTGAGTCAAGGGTAGAGACCAATAGCTTATTTTAGTGAAAAGTTGAATGAGGCCAAGAGGAAGTATTCATCTTATGATAAGGAGTTCTATGCTATTGTGTAGGCTTTAAAGAAATGGAGGCATTACTTGTTGCCCAAAGAATTTGTGTTGTATTTTGATAACCATGCACTGCAATTCATAAATTTTGAGCCGAAGTTGAACCAAAAGCATGCTAAGTGGGTGGAGTTTTTGCAGAGTTTGACCTTTGTAATCAAACACACAAGTGGTAAGGCAAACAATGTTGCTGATGCTTTGAGCAGAGTAAATTTGATTATGCAGGAATTGAAGATTGGCATTTTGGGGTTTGAAGAATTGATTGATATGTATGAGGATATTTCAAAGAAATATATGTAGCTGTTAAAAATATTGTGATTCATAATAGAAGCCAGTGGTTGGACTACCTGATGAAAGGAGGATTGTTGTTCAAGAATAATAAATTGTGTATACCTAAGTGCTCCATGAGCGAAAATCTGATTAAGGAAAAACACAATGGAGGACTGTCTGGACACTTTGGACAGGACAAAACAATTGCTCAAGTAAGTACTTTTTATTATTGGCCAAAAATGCAAAGTGATATCAAAAAGTTTGTTGAGAAGTGCAGGATTTGTCAATATGCCAAAGGAAGAAGCCAAAACATTGGGTTGTATCAGCCATTGCCAATACCCAATAGACCTTGGGATGCTGTCAACATGGATTTTTTTTTAGGTTTTCCAAAGATTCAAAGAGGACATGATTCTATCTATGTTGTCGTAGATAAGTTTTCTAAAATGGCTCATTTTATTGCTAGTAGAAAAACTAGTGATGCAACTCACATTGCTAATTTGTTTTTCTCTGAAGTTATAAGATTACATGGACTGCCTATGAGTATTGTTTCAAACAGAGATACAAAGTTTGTAGCACACTTCTGGAGGACTCTATGGAAGAAGTTAGGTACAATCCTTAGTTTCAGTTCAGCGTATCATCCTCAAACGGATGAACAAACTGAAGTGGTGAATAGGAGCTTGGGAAACATATTAAGGAGTTTGGTTTACAAAATCCAAAGCAATGGGATTTAGCACTTGCTCAAGCTGAATTTGCCTATAATGATACTCCTAACCGGAGTACCGGGATGAGTCCATTTCAGATTGTTTTTGGAATGCATCCAAGAGGTGTGTATGAACTTAGAGATTTGAGTAAACAAGAGACGAGGAGTGCAAAGGCTGAAGAATTTGCAGAACAGATACAAAAGTTGCAGGAAGATGTCAAACAAAGCTTACAGAAAAACACCCAAAAGTATAAACAAAGTGCTGATATGAAGAGGACTGACATGAAGTTTCAAGTGGATGATTTAGTCATGGTTTATCTGAGGAAGGAAAGGTTTCAAGTCAGGACCTATAACAAATTGAAAATGAAAAAGATAGGGCCATGTAGAATTTTGAGGAAGTTTTCCTCAAATGCATATGAGATTGAGTTACCAGAAGTAGTTGAGATACCACCCATCTTTAATGTTGCAGATTTGTACCTATACAAAGGAACAAAGGAAGAACTACAAGAAGAAACTATAGAAGAGGAGGACCAGACTTTGAATTGGAAGGGATAGATGCCAAAGACAGCAAAGAAAGAAGTGGAAGCCATTCTGGAGAAAAGAGCAACAAAGAAGACCGGGTGACAGACCTATTATCAATATCTAGTCAAATGAAAAGGACAACTAGTGGAAGATGCCAGTTGGATGACAACAACAGAGTTACAAAAGTTTAATAAAGATCCTGAAACATCGATGGATCAATATTTTCTTCCCCAGAAGTCTGATGCAGGAGCATCCAGAATTTAACCAAGAATGTGATTGTGTGTTCACATGTTGTGGCTAACAAGAGTTGGAAAACTTGGTTATTAATATTTTGTTAAGCTTTAATTGTGAGAAGTTAGTTTGTTTTGATGTCCTAGATTAAATAGGAATAAAAATAACGACTTGGTTCTTCCTGCGAGGAGATTTAGCCAAATAGAATTAATTCATGAAGATAGGATAAAATTGTTTGTTAGAGCAGTTCAAACCGAAAGCTAATAAAAAGACAAGAATAACCTCTTTCAGTTAGAGATAAGCGTTAATAGGTGTGAGGTTTGATAGGGAAGGATAGACAGAGTGAGGTGTGAGAGAAGTGTGCGAGAAGCGTGACAGAGGAGTGGACAGAGAGGAGAAGTCAATGTAAAAAAATCCAACCATCAAAGGGCTTGGCTCTGTGTATTTGCATCTCTCATAAATTCCAAGTGTTTTGTGTTTTGTGTTTTAAATTGGCTATCTGGTTTAAATTGTCTGTTTTTATTTCTCTATTGAGTCAGATATCACATTATCGCACAAGGATTTCAAAGAAAGTCGATTGATGGTGCAAGCAACAAAGACACAATGAGGTTTCTGTGTAAAAGGTTCTGGTGAAATCATTGATTCGTGCAAACTCAGAAGGTTCGTACATCGGCCCTCGCGCATCACAAATTTTAGAGTTACATGTTAAGGCTTTACACGATATGTATTTGAATTGTGACGCGAAGTAGAAGAGTAAGGGAGTATCGAGGACCGTTAGATCTGGGTGAGAACAACGGTGGTGTTTAAAATCGCACCCAGCGAGATTTCGCATATCGACGATTTTAGTATTTAAGTTTAGGGCCTCGCCCGGTAAGTTATTTTCCTTGCGGTGCGGTAAAGTGTTAAGTTGCGGTAAGATAAGTAGTTTGCGATGCGATGCGACGCATATTGCATATCGCATAGCATAAAAGGTATGGTTATTATTAAACTCAAAAGGTTGTGACGAGCGATGTGGAGTTCACTGCGAATTGTGAAATCGCAAAAATTGCGATATTGCAAAAGTTGTTAAGTTGTGAATTTGCGGGGAGGTAAGTTATAAAAGGTGCGAAGTGTAAACCGCCGTGATTGGTCACCGTTTGTGTGGGCCATAAAAACCACAGTTCCGCTCCTATATTCTGAATATTGCAGCCATGCTGCATCAGATGACTGCTTCAATATTTCATCAAATGTATTGTCACTATTATAGAATAAGGATAATAAGGCATAATAAGTCCAAATTAAAAAAAAAATAAAAATAAAAAATAAACGAACTCGGTATGAAAATTTTAGCAAAAGCCATATGTACATGAAAATTGTGCATATACGATGTGTATAAAATGGTAACAATAGCGCATAAAAATGGGTTGAAAAACATAGGCATTCTCTAAAGGGGCTAATATCGAGCTCTTGTCATTTCCATAGTTATAAAATGACAATCCAAAATCACTTCTCCTTCCTTTAGCTCAATTGGTTAAAAAATAAAAAATAAAATAAAATAAAATGTAATAGAATTCAAAATGAAAATCATTGTATACTGTAAGCATTAAACGATCACCCAAAGTCACGATACAATGCAAACATTAATTGAAAATGCAAGCCAGAATGGATATATGTACAAGTAGTTTATTATATCTTTTTATTCCAAGAAAATATGTACAGACATGAGCGCAAAATATCCTGAACTCTTAACTCGAACAAGAATCACCACCTGTAAACTTTGAACTCTCAAGTGTGGACATGTTTTTTTTTATGCGGGGCAGTGAGATTTAGAAATGCACCAATCGGGTTTTGTTGGAGGAAATATGACTTGTCCATGTGGGTTACATTTTCTATACCGTTGAGGGGATGAGATAGACCTATGAGTTCTCGTTGCAAAACAAAAAAAAATTTGATACAACTCATTTCGATTGCATCCAATCTATGGATAAACGATGTATGATGGAGATAAAATATCTGCATGCTTTTGGGTAAGGCGCAATCCTAACCTGCGTAGGTTCCCGAATTTTGCCGGTTTACCAATAAGGAACGACAAAAGAGAATTAAGGAAGGGTTTACGAGAAAGCTTTGAAGTCAGAGTAGCTCTCAACATTGTGAAATAGGAATAACTCGAAATAATTAGTATAAATCCTTGTGTATAAAAGAATTGGACCGGAAAATAGGTGTACGCAATTTATAGTAAGATGCATGGCTTTCGACAACTTTACTTGACTGAACGATTCCGTGTATGGCCTTTACCCAAATGAGCTACTGCGTGTATGGCTTGCGACAACCCACTGAGTGACTGCGTTATGCACATGCCCGCGTAGCTCCTCCCTTGTGACCCTCCGCTTGGTCTCGATTCGAGCGCTGTGCTTTTTGTGTTGAAAAGGCAGGATACGGTGGAGGTGGAGATTTGGTGTTTGATCCTATGGCATTATTAATGTATAAAATTTATAAAACTTATAATAAATAGATTTATTATAAGGTGAGCCATCAAATGTATAAAATCTATAAAACCTATAATAAAAGAAAATGAGCCAAGGCTCATGTCGCAGGTCACAAGCCAAGTATCGATTTTATTAATCGACAATCAAAGTCAAAGTTCACCAATGCAATAGCACTTATATTTTGTATATAGCAACACATTCACAAAGAACCAAGGGAGGAGTCGACAAGCACTCGTATAACCTTACATATGAAATTTAATTCCTTTTACTTATTTTAAAAGAAAAAAATACCACTACCCATAGATAATACTCATAATAAATACTATAATACTCATAATACTATGTCGTGGTATTATAACATTATGAGTTTGATATATAACATGGTTTAAATCTTATTTTATTAGTATTAGATAAAAAATAAATATAATAAAATAAACCATTATAATTATAAAAAAAAGATTTAAATACTAGTGAGCACCACTAACAATATAAATTATTATCAGCATGCTGGAAATTATTAATGCACATTTTAATGTATGGTTTTGGATTGCATTTTATAGGTAATATGAAAACTTTTTATTTTATTATTTTCAGTTGCTGATTATGACATCTAGATTATTATGACGACAAAAAAAACAATTTGTTAAATTTTTTATATATAATCCTAGATGAACTATAAAAGACCCATTCATTTTTTAAGTATTTTTACGCATCGAGATAAATCACCATGCATTAGGAAAAGGAAGTAGCGATACTTCCTCTCATGTTTCTTCCTTTGTTAGTAGTCCTTTGATATTTCCATGGACTTGTGTTTGATGATTAAACAACTATAGTATTAACTGTCATGGGAGCTCTTGTACCTACTTTTGTTGGGGTAAATCTGTTACCATAAGGACGCGGTCTCGAGCTACTTCCCCTGAAGAAGTTTCGGGGAGTCTTTCCTGGAAATCCTGGCTGTGAGGGTTCTCTTGGTCTGATATCTCTTTGAATCCCTAAATGTTTCTCTGCACATTCAACTACCTCTGCTACTGATGACGGCTTCCACATTCTAACCATAGCGCTGATTCGAGGATTTAATATATTTACGAAACGCTCGACTTGACGTTCGTAAGTATCTAGATAAGGAACATATTTTACAAGCTCCATCAACCTTATCTCATATTCTTACACTGTCTTATTACCTTGAACTAAGATATGGAAAGCTCCGACTTGTTCTTCTTGAAAGAAAGGTGGTAAGTATTTTGAACGAAATCTTTCCTCAAACAACTCCCAAGGAACGTTATCTGATGTAAGATGTAATTGCTTTTCTAGATTTTCCCACCAAATCAAAGCACCCTCTCTGAGCTGAAATATAGCGATCTTTGTCTTAGAGGTCGAAGAATATTCTCTTAGTGCGAAGCATGTTATCATTCCTTCTAACCATCCCAACTTAATTGTTGGGGATGCGGAGGACTGCATTTTCTGCGTGATTGTTCGGACGTCTCGTCAAATGTAATGCAAGGAGCAGGAAAAGAACCATCATCAAACACCCAAGGCAATCATAAAATCCATGTTGTAGTCAACAATAACCAGGCAACACATCAGTCTACTGTAGTGGAATCCTCAAGTACTATCAATGGCATAAAACTCAAAATTTTATTTGATACTGGTGCTACTAATAGTTTTATTTCCTCATATGCATTAAATAAATGTGGGTTGGAAGTCCGCAAGCAAACGATTTCAGACAGGTAGAAATGGCTTCAGGAGAACTTCAATCTGTAGATTTAAGTGTTGAGGAATGCAAAGTTGATCTAGGAGTCTGTTCGACTAAGTTAAAAGTATATGTCACAGCCCAAGGAACTTACGTTCTCGTCATAGGGATGGATTGGTTAGAAGCTCATCAAGCATGGGTAGATTGTTACGGGAAAATAGTATTCTGTTTAAATGATGAAGGAGAGATGATTCAAATCTAAGGAATTAAGAGAAAAGTATCTTTACGTTTCATCTCAGCAATGCAAATGAAGCTTTTCTTAAGAAAAGGTTGCCAGGTATATGTAGTTCAAGAAGTAAGCAAAGAGAAAGGGTCGTCCTTAGAACAATATCCGGTGTTATTCGAATTTTCAGATGTTTTTCCAAAGGAACTACCAGGATTACCTTCTAAAAAAGAGCTAGATCTTACAATAGAAATAAAGCCTGGTACGAAACCATTTTCTCAAACGCCTTACAGAATGACAACTCCTGAACTTCAAGAGTTACAAATTCAGTTGAAGGAACTAGTGGATATAGGACACATTCGACTTAGTATTTCACCTTGGGGTGCTCTTGTAATCTTTGTCAAGCAGAAAGATGGTTCCTTGCGATTGTGTATAGACTATCGAAATTTAAATCGAGCTACAATAAAGAATAGGATCCAATGCCTCAAATTGATGACCTTTTCGACCAAATGAAAGGAGCTTCTGTCTTTTCAAGGATTGATCTATGATCAAGTTATCATCAGCTAAGGATTAAAGAAAGTGATGTTTCTAAGATTGCATTCCGAACTCGTTTCGAGCATTATGAATTCATTGTGGTACCATTTGGGTTGACTAATGCACCAATAATATTCATGCACTTTATGAACAACGTTTTTCACAAATATCTCGATCAATTTGTACAACTCTTCTTAGATGATATTCTCGTTTACTCTAAGAATGAGTAAGAACATGAAGAACATCTACGGATAGTATTATCTTGCCTCAAGGAACACCAATTATATGGAAATTTATCCATTGTTCTTTCTTTCAAAAGGAGATTCATTACTTGGGTCATTGTATCTGGTGAAGGGATCTCAGTAAATCCTGAAAAGGTGAAAGAAATCACGGAATGGTTGATACCAAAGGATGCACAAGACGTACGAAGCTTTATGGGTTTAGCAGGCTACTATTAAAGGTTTGTAGAAGGATTCTCCAAAATTGCAAAACCTATCACAACCCTTTAGCGGAAAAGTGTTAGGTATGAATGGACTGAGGAATGTCAGAGAGCATTCTCCGAACTTAAAAGACTGTTAACCAGTGCACCAATCTTGCGAGTATCTGATATGGACAAAGATTTTATTGTATGTACTGATGCATCTAAGCAAGGATTAGGTGCAGTATTAATATAGGACAAAGGCGTAATAACATATGCTTCAAGAAAATTAAAGCCTCATAAAGAAATTTACGCCACACATGATTTAGAATTAGTCGCGGTGGTGATAGCTTTAAAGATATGGATACACTATCTTGTAGGAAGAAACTTTATGCTCAAAAGCGATCATCAAAGTCTACAATATTTATTTACTCAAAGAGACTTGAATGCCAGACAAAGATGCTGGAGTGAGGTCTTAAGCGAGTATGACTTTGGAATTTCATACATTAAAGGAAAAGAGAATGTAGTGATAGATGCTCTAAGTAGAAGACCTAGGATCTTCTCCCTCATACCTATCAAGGTAGACTTGAGGAAACAAGTACTAGAACATCTCGTAAAAGATAGTTGGTATTTGAAGTAAGATCCGGGCTTGATCATAAAAATCCAAAAGAATCTAAGTTTGAGAGATATGATCTAGAAGATGATGGAATTTTACGATTCCATGGAAGGATGTACATACCGGATAATGGGGACCTCTGAAACACCATCCCCAAGGAAGCCCAGAGGGCAGTGTATTGTGCACATCCTTGTGTAATGAAAATGTACACTGATACAAAGAAACTTTTCTTCTGGGCAAGTATGAAACACGACATTGTCCAATTCGTTTCAAAATGTCTTGAATAGTAGCAAGTAAAGGCGGACCATTGTCATCCAGTAGGTCTCCTGCAACCTCACGACATTACTATGACCAAATGGGAAATAATTTCTATGCATTTTATCGCTGGGCTACCTCTTATGCCACAAAAGCATATTACCATTTTGGTTGTGGTGGATAAATTAACGAAAAATAGTGACTTTATTCCCGTAAGAGATACTTACGAAGTTGCTGACGTAGCCTGGGTATTTATAAATGAAATTATCAGATTTCATGGAGTTCCTAAGGAAATTATATCAGATAGGGACTCACGATTCACTTCAAGATTTTGGACTTGTATGCAATTAGCCTTAGGAACTCAATTAAATTTAAGCACAACTTATCACCCTGAGATTGATGGGCAGACAGAAAGGGTAAACCAAGTTCTCAAAGATATGCTAAGAATGTACGTTATAGACCAGCAATCACACTGGGAAAAGTATTTACCCTTAGTTGAATTTGCATACAATAATAGTTATCACAGTTCAATCGGGATGCCACCATTTGAAGCATTATATGAAAGACCTTGCAAAACACCGATGAGTTGGGACAGATTGGAACATCGCGTAATAGTGGGGCCAGAATTAATTCAAGAAATGGAGGAACATGTAAAGCAAATTAGGAAACGATTGAAAGAGGCACAAGATAGACAAAAAAGTTATGCTGACGCTCACAGGATTGATAGGAACCATGAGGTAGGAGATCAAGTCTTCATTTGCATTAGACCAAACATAGACAATAACAAAACTTAACTTACTTAGAAGTCCTGGAACGTAGGGTTCGATAGTTGAGGAATCTCCTGGTCAGTGGGACAAGGATAGCCCTGGATTGATTACCTAGGAAGATACAGATACCATATGTACATTAATGTACTTTATTTTAAGTTGACACTCAAGGCTATCAATTTGAACTATCACATGTCAAAATGAATTTTACCTTGATGGTACATGGATACCAATAACAATATGTTGCTTATTTAAACTCTGTTGATACATGATATATGTTATTTGCTTAACTCCGCTGGTACATGGATACCAATATGAAGACATCTATAAATTTTGTTTCATATTTCACATATTGACATAATTGATGAGACATAAATAAAAGAATGACTACATCTTAATATGAAAGCTAACTTGTTGATATATGGGTTGGATAGGACCAAGTATGTTATACCCTAGATGACGACATGTATGGATTATACATAAACTGTTTATTTTGAATATAAAGATGCATATGTTGTGAGGTGTAGACAAATGCCTACATTGAAGATAACATCGTTACCAAATGACCACGTGATGACAAAAACTTCCATAACGATCAAGGCTCAATGAGATTCCATGATAGGGTGTTGACCCTGGTCCTACTAGGAAGGGTGGATGCTTTGCCCACTGTTTATCCTCCAAAACCTGTAGTCATGGGAGGACTGTGTGAGTCACGTTCCCCTATAAGTGTGATGATGACTGCAAGATGCCTACTGGGAAATCAGGCCGATGTAGTCAATTCTATCACCCTTGAGGCTTATGAATGGTTAGATCAGTATAGATGACACCATGACATATTCTGGTAGAGGATGGATAGGATGGGAGCAGAAGAGATTAGGAAGGATAGGATGATTCTAGTATAGCTGGAAAGTCGACTGGGGAAAAAATTGACTATTAAAAATTCTAACCAATAATTGTTCAAAATACAAATCCTAAATTTCCCTCACAAATAGAAATGAAAATTCAAGCACAAATCACCATCCCTTCATACCCTAAAATAATTATCGATATATTATATAAACCATTAACTTCGGGACGAGTTTTCTGAAGGGAAGATGTATGTAACAATCCATCTTGAATCACGAATAACATGGTAATATTAGCATGCATGTGAGAAATGCATATGATAGCTACATTTGCATGCATTACATACAATGCACTAGTACATAAGTTAATTACTCAAGAAGAAGGTCTAAATATGAAATAAGTAAATTTATTATTACAGATGCTAATCAAATACCTAGCCCTCGTAAATAAATAAAGTAAGAGATAATAAGGGTATAGTGAGTTTTTCCATAAGATTACCACCCCGTACATATAACTATACACAAGTACATAATTATAATATAAACTTAATTATATTTCATAAGTTGGATATAAAATTTAGAATTAAAAATGATAGATTTTATAAAAATAAAATATAATTAAACATTATAATACTACATGGCTTTATAACAACTTACCTAATTAAAATAAAGCAACCATTTAATTTAATAATAGGTGTTGTCACCCTATGATATAACTGTCATCGGACGCAAATTAAAAGCATGACAAGGCAGTCACCGCTTAACCAAAAGAATAATATCCTTTTAAGACTGTGAACGAATGGAAGAAGGGGGAGTCCTTGGTTATTTAAAAGGAAAGGAGTATTTGAAGAAGGGGGGATATATATTTTATGAATGAAGGATTTGTATGCAGAGGGAATTGTAGCAAGGAAGTTCATAGTTTCTGAATGATTAAAGGAAACTGAGAAATTGAGCCTTACTAAGAAACTGAGCCTTAGTTGTTCTTGAGGATTTTGGGCATGGGGGCCAAAGTACCTCGAAATCTGGGTGTACTTTGGGACTGAACACTGAATTGGTATTCAGTTTGGCTGGGTGGTTTTGGTTGTTTTGGTAACGGGAGCAGGGACAAGAACTACGTTGGAGAAGAGACATCTTCAACCACCAGACTTCAGGTTAGTATTCAAAAGTTAAATTAATGATCCTTGTAGAGAAGAGTAATCTGAGAGCAATATTGGTTTAATTAAATTTCTAATTTAGATTTCAGAAACTGTAATTATGAGTTTTACTATCATTCGAATAGTTAATCTTATTATTCTGTACTTAGTATTCTGAGTTTTACAGTCTGATGAATAGTCTATATCTTTTGAATTTTGGTCACCACATCTTTATTGCAGAAAGAAATTCCTCCATAGCTGAAAATTGGCAGCTCAGGGATGAATTTCTAGAAAAAGAAAGTCTAAAAATAGAAATTATAAAAAATAGAATTTCTAAAAATAGAAAGCCTAAAAGTAGAATTAATAAAAATAGAAAGTCTAAAAATAAAGTCTCAAGTATGACTTTTCAAAAATAGTAAATCACCTTTCATCAATTGGTAATCAAGTATCGTTGACGGAAAATCTCTTTTGATCATCAATCGATCCTAATAGTTCAATTTCGAATTAATCATTGATATTATCATTAATATTAATATTATTATTATTCTTATGATATTATTATATTATTATTAAAAAGAAATTGAAGTCTCTCAATCAATATGTCATATGTAACTCCCCTTTATTAATGCACATGTTACTCTCTCTCTCTCTCTTAATTTATCCATTCCCCTCTCTCTTTAACGCTTTTATGCACATCTTACATTCTCTTACACACTTTAATGTCTCGTCATAAAAGGTTCCTCTTACACCCCTTTAATGCATAAGTTACACTTCCCTCCTAAATGCATAAGTTACACTTCTCTTCTTTATGGCATAAGTTACACTCATATTTTGGCATATGCAACTCCTCAAGGCATAGGAGTTACTCCGTCATGAATTCGACCTCCTTGCTCTTCCTATATATTTGTGCCTCTCATCCTCATTTGATATACTTACTTGTACTTGTGAAACTAGAATTCGAACTTGAGAAAGAGAGTTGGAGAGTCTAGAGAGAGAGATAGAGAGAGAGAGAGTCTTGAAGAGCAATAACAGATCTTGGAGAGCCAAAGTGATTCAGTGTGCATCAACTACTGCTATTAGAGATATTCTTCAGATTTGGGTGAACTTCTTCATCCTCTCTTGTACCTTGTATCTTTGCTGAACAATTGATTTCTAATAAAAGAAGAATCTGGTTGGGTTTTTCCTTGGTCATTGACCCAACTTCTCTGTGTCTCATTGAGTTCTTGATTGTCTTCCATTGTGCATATGGTTTATATGGTTTATGTTCTATCTACAATTACTTAACTTATTTTGCAACATAAACAAGTTTTGGATTTAAGTGATTTTAACAGCATAGAACATCAAAATTTCAACAGGTAATATATTAATAAATTTCCCTAGATAATCCTTATATAATATTGGGTCACCATTTTACAATAACCTTAAATTAAATATCCCTTTAATAAACTTTTCTTTGAATACCCTTTTGCACCCCACACACACACACATATATAATTCATTTTATAATTTTTTATAATAAGATGTTTTTTTTTTTTTTTAATAATTTGGTTATTATAAATTAGTTAAAATAAATTAAAGGGTCCACTGGTAGATCCGTACGAATCTTGTTGGATGTTTATTGATTAATGTGTTGATGAGGTTGAGACATATACAATTCACACCAATGGTAAGTCATACGAAATTCATAAAATTCGCGACGATAGTCTGTATTGGGGTATGCCGGTCTAGTCAATTTTGGGGAGTAATGTTGATTGTTGATTTGACAACAAAACTGGCTAGTGGAATGTGTATAGGTAGTGGTACGGGTTCACGTGGACGACGATGATGGCTGTAGCTACTGCAGTTGTGTTGCATAGAAGCGACGACGATGATGGTTGCAGCGGAGGGGATCGAACGGGTGAGGTCGTGGCTGCCACGAATGGCGGACCAGTGATGCCGGGAACACTCAGCTGTGGCGGCGTAATAGGTGCATGGCGGCTAGTCGGTTATGCTTTTGTGGCATACCTTTTTTTATTTTTTATTTTTTTTATACATATAACTTTTTTTTATTACTTTTTTGTTAATAATATTTTATTTTTATTTTTATTTTTTTTTAATATTTTAGTAACTCTTTTTTGTTTTATTATTTGTTAATAGCCTTTTTTTTCTATAATTATTTTTACAAATATATATCTATATATATTTCTTTTTTTCTTTTTAAAATTTTCTCTCTTCTTTCTTTTTTAATGGCCAAAGACCTAATGGCAGAATGGAGAGCCTCCAAATATTTATGTGGTTAAAATTCTCAGTTCACAACAACAAGGAACTTGACAAGGGGCTGATGGCCAAAGGCCAAATTAGACTGGCTCTATGCAACGGCTGAGCGGTCAGAGGGTCAAATAGCTCTAATACCAATGTAATGAACAAGGTTCATATACACACGTCAAATAGTCCAAAATGTTTGGAATACATTAAAAGAATCCATTTTAGGAATAAGAATATATTGTATACATGTATGAATGAAGAATATGTTGCTAGTTACAAATGAGGGCCATGCTTATATACTAGGCAAGTTGCCCCTTCACGAATAGTCATGTCCTTTGGAACTGTTGGAAAGTTGAACTAGGTTCGGTCTTCATATTGACTATGTAATTATGTATTTATGTAATGAAGAAGACAAAGATAATAAAATGTATTTTTTGTTAAACTTGCTTCATGGGTTTCATGAGCAAGGTCAAAAGACTTCTTATTGATGTCTTTTAGGGATTTGTCATCTTGTCATAAATAGAGTCATGTATATGAAGTAAGGTCAATAATGGTATACCTTAAGTCATTGTCAAATAAGCTTGAAGACATGGCTCAAGAATGGTGAGTATAATTGATGTAAAGACTCTTCTAGACAACCTTCAATATGCTAGAAGATCTCCTCTACAAGTCGGCTTATAAACATTGAGCAAGTCAACCTACAAAATGACATGTCTATTCGTAGGACAGGTCGGCTTATTTACATACTCAGACAATTATATACAGCTGCAGTATATTGCGTAGAAAACAAAAATACAGATTTCAGATTCTATTTGATATTTTCGGACTGAGTTGCAGAAGTGAATTCAGATGAGGATCAATAATGTAATGCGAAATTTCAGGACTGTATAAAGTGCGAATAAAGGACAAGTTCGAGATCATTTGTGTGCAATAAAGTGTGAGGTTAGGTCTGCTGTTTTGATGCGAAGAAAGAAGACAAATTTCAGGAAGGTAATCTCAGGAAGGGACAAAATTACATAAGACTGCTCAACGAAGTATTACAGTGCAAGGAAAGGGAATCTACATAGTGTGAAGAAGGTGTCTGTCTAGCAAAAGAAGTCAAGACATGTAAATATCAGTATGTAGGTTGAAGACCAGCGAGCAAGGTTATGTAAAGGTGCAAGGTGTGCACAAGCCAATCTATGACAAGGTGTTGATATCTTAAAGAAGGAAGAATATAAATAGAGACCGAGCTCTCTAGTCCTGGTGCAGAAAGGTGCAGGACGGTGCCAGACGGTGTAGAGAAGAAGGATCAACTTAAAAGTCAAGGAAGAAGCAGTGACAAGGTCTTGGAGGGTATAAGGGCCAAGGGTCTGTGTCATGGCCATGGTACTTGTCATCTGAAACTCTATATGAAAAATTTCTTGTGGGTTTTCGTCTCCAAGAGGGAGAGGTTTTGGCCCTGGCTTGAATAGCCTAAATTTTTGTCTCTTGTGTTTTGATAATTGACTTGATGAAAGACCTAATAAGCTAACGAAATAATAGACAAGTAAGAAGAGTAAGCTCACAAGTAATTATCAAAGTAGAGAATTGAATTAAACACTGCCCTACCTAATTCTCAACATGGTATCAGAGCTAAGGTGCTGAAATCAAGGGCTACTTGACAAGGAGACACTCAAGGATCAAAAGAAGCAAGAATCAAAGTCTAAAGTCTACATTGAAAAATCATTTCAGTTTGCAAGGAAGATTCTCAAGCCATTTCAAGAAGACCTTCAATCTCATTCAAAGGATTCACTCATCAAGAAGATAAATTATAATATTTGCCATCAAAGATTTATATTGAAGAGATTGTTGGAAGAGACATCATCATTATGAAGACATCCTTTAT
Source organism: Pinus albicaulis (assembly GCA_034641835.2). Classification (NCBI taxonomy): domain Eukaryota; kingdom Viridiplantae; phylum Streptophyta; class Pinopsida; order Pinales; family Pinaceae; genus Pinus; species Pinus albicaulis. Next base: position 1,566,066,282 of record CM076584.1, read on the forward strand.
CATCAAGGATCCAAGGTCACCTAAATTGGAGAATTCAATCTGAGAGGGGGTTCTTACCATCATCTTCATCATCATCATTAAGGAAGCTGATAGAAGGAGAAAGTCACTCTATTCAAGTAAGTATCTCTATGACCTCATCCAAATCTGTCAAAATGACTTATTGGCAATTGCAAAGAGAGCAACAAATTGGTTGGGTCATCAAACTTTAGTGCATGGAAGAAGAGGACAAATTTGAATCTAATTGAAGATGAAGTTATGGGCTACATCGAAGGATCTACAATTCAACCTTCAAAAGAAGACATTCAAGCTTATACCAAATACATGAAGGGAGACATAAGAGACTGAAGGATTCTTATAGAATCCATAAAGAACTCTCTCATTCCCTATGTATCAAATCTAGAATCCTGAAAAGAAATATATGATAAACTGGTGGAGCTATTCTCGAAAAGTACTGCAGGGGAAATAATGTCTCTGAGACAAAAATTATACAACTTGAAAATGTCAAGAGAGGAAGGGATAATTCCATATTTTATGGAGATTTTCGCAATATGAAATCAACTGCAGAAATTGGGAGAAGTAATGTCCATGGAGAAATACTCACTATTAAAGAATGGGGAAGCTTCACTTCTAGCATCGATGGGAAAGAAGAAGCAATGCCATTCCAAGATCTATATAAGATAGAAGAAACAAGATTGAAAGCCAAAGCTGATACAGGATCTAGTGAAGGGAATCAAGCCTTTACAACCATGTCCAAGAAGAAAGGAAGATTCGGTAAATTTGGTCCTCAGAAAAAGAAGAAGAAATATGGACAGGGTACGATGCTTTGGATGTAATGAACTTGGGCATTATAAAAGGGATTGTCCTAAATCTGAAAAGGAGAGGAAAAAGGAAGAAGCCCATGTCACAGAAGAAAGGGAAGAATCTGATGCAAAGAAATCTAAGAAAGAAGAAGCGAGAGATATCTACTATGATTGAAATCATCTTCCTCTTTAAGTGATTTTTGTTGGCTGTAAAATAACGTGTTAGGAAGTATTGTATATTAATGGCATCATGATAAAAGCATGGAAGGAGCACTTGTCATAGGAAGATGTACGCAATACAACTATGGAAAAAGTGGCTTCTGGGACCTCACTAATAACAACATTGATGGAAGATAGTCATCTGGATCAACGGTCATCTATGAAACAGGTGCTGGCACTTTCTAATGGAGTCCTCCTTCGATTCGTTAGGATATGATGACATATTGATGAAGTAGGTCAAGGGAATGAAGTTCTTTATTCTAAGGAAATTGTTGCAGGATGACTCAAATGGATAAGACAAGGTACTTATATGATAACACTAGATGTTGTGAAGTCATGTCATATGGTTGTAAGTGATGGACTTATCTTTAGAAGTATGATCAAAGGAAGGAGTATCTCTTCTGGTGCATAGGTTGTCATTAATAGATGAAATAAAATATGTCCTCATATGGAATATGAGGTGGTTGTATACTAACAAGGAACTGGATACTGGAAGTTCCTGGGAATGAAGTTGTTTGGAGTAAGAAGGGAAGAGTTCATGAAGTGCAACCATGTCAAGAGATGTTTATCATCCGAAAGCCAAGAAGATGTGACTAGGAGATCTCCTGGGAAGATATGTAGACTCTGATAGAAGTATGGTAAAGAAGAAGACCCTTGAAAATACATATCTTTAGGAGATGTGTCAACCTAAATAAAGGATGTCGATGCCTACAGGAAGATGTCATGGTGAAAGATCATCACTGAGGTATCTTTTGATTTAAAAGTTCTTATGTATTTGTTTATCTGAATAAGTTTACGTAGGGCTGCCAACCATGCGGAAGGATGTAAGATCCTTGGGAGATGGTTCAAAGGAAAGCAACATGGCATAAAGGTGGATCATATAAGAAAGACTGATAAATCACTTTCTGGGAGATGACATGACTCATGGATGATCTGTGCCCTTTGAAACTAAATTTGAAGATTCCTCAAGATTGAAATCCATGACATCGAGGGGAGGAATTCTTCATGGGCAGCTAGGTGTCTCACCATTGCTGCTGCAGGTCCCTGGTTAAGAGGGAGCTTGGTGGTAAGTTTTTTACTTGGAATATACTAGGTAATTCCTAAGAATGAGCTTAGGTACATTCCTTGTATAGGAATGGGTACATTCCCTTGTGGAATAGGTCCTCCCTGGCTGAGAGGGAGAGATAGACACATCATTCTGTTCTTCAACTGGGAAGACAGAATGGAGGATTGGGTAATCATCTGGCATCCGATATTGCATCCAAGATAGAGTAGTCGTGGAAGGGCCGATATTCTTTGAGGACTGAGAATCCAAGATAAGAATAGTCTTGGTGTACATATCCTGAGTGAACCCGGGTGGAATATGATCCAAGAGAGACATTATGTAGGTGTCTATTCATCATTGGTCTCACCAACATTGAAGCTCAAGATCTCGTGGAGAGATGGAGCTGTTAGTCAAGGCCTTGCACTAGGACAATGCTAGTTGATATGATGCTATACAGATTCGATTAACAATCTGATTCTTCTTATGAGATTCTTCAGATTGCAAGTGACCATGTACCATTATGAATACCTCCCTAGTTAAGAGGGAGTGTTGGAAAGTGTAACTAGGTTAGGTCTTCATATTGACTATGTAATTATGTGTTTATGTAATGAAGAACACAAAGATAATAAAATGTATTTTTTGTTAAACTTGCTATGGGTTTCATGAGTCGGGAATTTTATTATAGGTCAAAAGACTTCTTCTTGATGTCTTTTAGGGATTTGTCATCTTGTCATAAATATAGTCATGTATATGAAGTAAAGTCAATAATGGTAAGACACAAGACCTTGTCAAATAAGCTTGAAGACATGGCTCAAGAATGGTGATTATAATTGATGTAAAGACTATTCTAGACAACCTTCAATACGATGGAAGATCTCCTCTACAAGTCGGCTTATAAACAACAAGCAAGTTGGCCTACAAAATGACACGTCTATTCATTGGACAGGTCGGCTTATTTACATGCTCAGACAACTATATATACCCCAGTATACTGCGCAGAAAACATAAATACAGATTTCGGATTTTGTCTGAGATTTTCGGACTGAGTTGCAGGAGTGAATTCAGATGAGGATCAATAATGTAATGCGAAGTTTCAGGATTGTGTAAAGTGCGAATAAAGGATAAGTCTGTGATCATTTGTGTGCAAGAAAGTGTGAGGTTAGGTCTGTTGTTTTGATGTGAAGAAAGAAGACAAATTTCAGGAAGGTAATCTCAAGAAGGGACAAAATTACATAAGATTGCTCAATGAGGTATTACAGTGCAAGGAAAGGGAATCTACATAGTGTGAGGAAGGTGTCTGTCCAACAAAAGAAGTCAGGACGTGTAAATATCATTGTGCAGGTTAAAGACTAGCTAGCAAGGTTATGTAAAGGTGCAAGGTGTGCACAAGCCAATCTATGACAAGGTGTTGATATCTTAAAGAAGGAAGAATATAAATAGAGACTGAGCTCTCTAGTCCTGGTGTAGAAAGGTGCAGGATGGTGCAGAGAAGAAGGATAAACTTAAGAAGTCAAGGATGAAGCAGTGACAAGGTCTTGGAGGCATACAAGTGTCAAGGGACTGTGTCATGGTCATGGTACTTGTCATATGAAAGTCTATAAAAAGAATTTCTTGCGGGTTTTCCTCTCCAAGAGGGAGAGGTTTTGGCCCTGGCTTGAATAGCCTAAATTTGTGTCTCTTGTGTTTTGATAATTGACTTGATGAAATACCTAATAAGCTAACGAAAGAGTAGACATAAGTAAGAAGAGTAAGCTCACAAGTAATTATCAAAGTAGAGAATTGAATTAAACACTACCCTACCTAATTCTTTACAGGGGCATGTCTCTTCAATAACTTATTTAATTAATCAGTATTATGATTATTATTATTTATATCATTTTTATATATTATATTCATAACAGGGCTTCTTGATGGTTTCATGTGCCATAACCCTGTTGAAACACATTTTGGTTAACTCTTTCTCGACACTTTGACCTTTGGCCATCCCATCTTACAACACATCAATCAAACTCTAGGGCTTATGTTTCCCCAATTTGGTTTCTCTAAGGAAAGTGAATTGCCTCCTCTTCATAGTTGGAGCCTAGTACCTAAATCGTGTCTTTCCCTTAGAAGCTTTTAAGTCACCTCATACCTTTAAAACCTAGAATACCTATTAGGTGACCTTCATACTAGCACTCCTCCCATTGGTGAAAGTCCATAAAGAGTAGGGGGTTGTAGTTGTGGTGACAGTGGGCTACTATCTCATTGTTGTCACTTGGTCTAGTGATAACTTTGTAGGTATCCCTCTCAAAGGCCTAGTAGATTTTGTGGCAACAAGGTCAACTATGGTCCTTGACAAGACCTCAAACCATAACCAATTGTTTTAGTAGTCTAAACAAATTTCAAGATTATCAAAGAAAAATCCTTACTCGAAATTTTCAAATGGTCTTCAGATGGGGGATCTCTCAAGAGAAGGATATGATGGTCTACAACCAACACTTGAGAAGTATTACCACACTTAACACATTTTAAAGTAAATACCAGAATATTTGGAAAGAAAACACTTATTCATCAAATCGATACACAATACCACTCATTCATTGGCATTCATCCATTCACATAAGAATCCAAATAGACAATTCTCCAAAAGAGTGCTCCAATTAACAATCCATTGCATGAACCAAAGAGTTTCTCCACAAGTTTCTAGCGAATGTTCACACTAAGAGGTGTTTCTCTTATATAGACAAGAGATCTAACAACCTTCTCAATAGAAAAATAATATACTTCTAGATCTAGCATAGAACATCATAAAAGTACCATAGAAAATCCCAAGGCGTGTCATAGTTTTCAATGCAAATAAACAAATCTTGTGGCAATTACATAATGCAACTGCCACAAATTCCAATGTAAGAGCATTTTATCAATGATTGTCTACTACATCTTGATATGTATCAGTAGGTGATTGATCATAGATGTCATCTTTTTAATTGCTCAATGACTCATTTAACTTATGCCCCTTTCCTTTGTTGACTAAGGCTAGGATAACATTAACCTTTATTACATTTGAAACGCCTAAGACAAAATGCATTTCCTATAACACTAAGGTACATTTGGGTGATGAAGCGAGTGCGATATTAAGGGAGGGAAGCTTCATGAGTTGACTCTCACTACCGCATATATGCATTAAAAGAGAGGGATCACTTAGCATCGAGTTACCATTCCTTTAGCCTCTTTTTCTTACTACCCCTTTCTTTCCTTTTTCTTTATTCAATTGGCCCCTTTCTTTAGTTATGCATTGTCCAACAAGGGACATGGCTGATAGGGATTTTTCCAAGGTGGCATGACTCAAGACTTATCATTTGGCCTTTTATATTAGTTGAATCAACCTCGAGCTGTAGCTCTTAAAATGAGGCTTTCCTACATGGGACTATTAAGTATGGACCTTGATGCAAGACATATGACAAGTTGACCATGAGTAGGAATATGATAAATGTGCATGGATGTGGCTATGGGCAATAGGAAAACTACTTGAAACACGATGCATGTTGCTATTAGTACACTAGATTGAAAAGGAAACATGCTTATACATTGGAAAGTTATGAGCCCAACATAGTATGACCCAATAGGAGACAAACATTTAGAGGGTTATGAGCCATTATTAAGTTATAATATTGATCATCATGTTCATGAAAAATATAGAGAGCAACATCGTCAAATATATGCAAAATATGAGACATAGCAAGGCATACAATCTCTAACTAAATGTTATCGTGAGAGTTAGTTGAGCAAATGTAAGGAGCATTTTTGGAAAATGTTCATAGATAAACAAAGATCTCATTTGTGGAACTACCAATTGTGATAATAATCACAAGTAAAAATAAATACCTACATTTGAGGGGATATCAAAGCCTAATGCTGGTATTCAAGACGATCCAAGAAGCTCCAAGAAACCCCAACATCATTTTTATAAACCTGACTCTAGCAATCATATTAGGCCATGTACTCCATTGACTCTCTTATCTCTGAAATTGTACTTAATGATAAAATCACTAATTCACAAGGTATAATCCAAGACAAGACTTTTAGGATGTTCTCCACTATCACTTAAGCAACCTATCCTCTTCACTTGAGGCAAACTCTCCTCCAACTCAAGCTGGTTATCCTAGTAGAGTTACTAAAGCTAGGCAATGGGGCACAAACTCAACTTTAAGAGAACTAATAGGACTGGAGATGATGATGTCAACCATAAGGGTATTTGGAAGGAAATGAAGAAAACTAATTTTTTTAATCATCTCCTTGACTTATCTCCTTATAGGTGTACTCAAATTTCAAATGTAGGCACTCGTTGAATGCAGAACTAAATTTTGCATTATCATGACGGCAATGAGTACACACTCTACATACTATAGACCTGTAGTAAGATAAACTTGAAATACATGCAAAAATTGTTTTTTTGGGAGTTGTGAAGTTGCCTTGAGAGTTGTGCTCAAGGTACCATGATCAATGTTTTTTAATCGTAATTTTTGACTTATCTCCTTATAGGTTTACTCAAATTTCATCTTCACTTCAATGAGTACACATAATGAGCTAAACTAGAAAAAAATAAAAAAATGTTTGCCTCAATAGTTGTGAATATGGCTTGAGAGTTGTGCTCAAACTACCATGCTCCATGCTATAAACATCCAAGTAATTAACCATGTGCAAGTGAGTGTATGCCAAGTGCTCTATGCCATGTGTTGAAATTTTATGACTAAAAAGTTTCCTGCAATCCCAATCTGGTTTTAATTTCACCTTATCACTCCCATTTAGTTAAATGCCCTTTCCCATAAACATACATTCAATATATAGAATTCTGGAAATGAAATTTTCAGATTAAAACACATAGGACTGTCAACACATGCTAAAAATAAATATTGACATCAACAGACCAACAACACATAAAAAAATACACAGATTTTTGGTCAACTTAGACCCAGGCAAAATCCCTTCAATCTTCTCCGGGAAAAACTTGTTAGAGAGCTCTTCAAATTTATTTATCTTTCAAGTTCAGGAAAAATACATTTGCAGACAAAGCAAAACAACCAAGTACAACTTATCTCTTCAGCCCAAAATTCCTTGAAAATCATGCCCACTTTGCCTTGATTTTCGTGCCCACTTGAAGCTGAAAATATGTACTGTACGGATACAGACTATACTGTACAGATTCTGTATAGATTGTACGGATTTTTTATTTCATTTTTCAAAAACTTCTCTCGAACTGCGTGCAGTTCACAACATTAAATGTCATTCTTACTGTACCTTTTGCTGTCTTCTATGCCTTCATTTCCGTGCCTAGATTTGCCTAGAAATCACTCCTTCAGCTTCTTGCAACAAATTTCTCCTTCAGAACTTTTCTCCAGCCCTCAGCCTCCTTTCTCCAATCTGCTCATGAAGAATGAATGAATGAATGCAGTCTCCCTTTTTTTTCCCCCTTTTGTTTCCCTAAATGACTTCTGGGCAACCCTAAGATCTAATGGCTCAGATTCATTTAGATCAAGGGATGAGAATAAATGTGCATTTAATTCTCACTTTCTATTTTTTTTATCTCACCCATCAAATAAAGTACCCACATTGTACTTTATGTCTAAAGTCACTTTACACTTTATAATTCAACATTGACTATACCACTTATAAAGTCACTTTCACTTTATAATTTAACATTGACTTTACCACTTATATAATCAGTTTCACTTTATAATTTAACATTGACTTTACCACTTATAAAGTCACTTTCACTTTATAAAGTTACATTTGTGAAAATAATTATTTTGGACACTAGGTATAGACTAACCCATGGGAAATCACTTTTCCAAGGTACATTAAAAATCAACACTCCCTCTTATCGAGGAAAGTGTTTCTCACCACACCTATCTTGTCCCTGAAATGGACATGCTTGCCTCTTGGCAAGGACTTTGTGAAAACATCATCCACTTGCTCATCTGACGATATATACTCTAGCTTCACTGCCTCCTTTTGAACATAGTCCCTGATGAAATGATATCTAATGCCATTGTGTTTTGACCTGTCATAAAACACTGGATTCTCCGTGAGTTTAATGCAATTTTGATTATCAAAGTGAATAACCATCGGTCTCAACTCTTGATCATATAGGCCATACAACAACTTGCAAAGCCAAATGGCCTCACAACTAGCCTGGCTAGCGACCATATACTCAGCCTCAGAAGAGCTCAAAGCAACTGAATTTTTCTTTCGATTGAACCACGACACAACTGCCGAACCCAATTCGAAGAAACACCTTGAAGTGATTTTTCATTCAGAAGCACACCCTACCCAATCTGAATATGTGTAACCTGCCAACCTCACTGCATCTCCCCGCTTACAGTCCAGACTATAATCAACAGTTCCTTGCACGTAGCGAAGAATGTGCTTTGCAGCTACCCAGTGCACCCTCCTGGGCTCAACCATGAACTGGTTAAGTGTGTTAATTGCAAAGCATATATCTGGCCTAGTGTTGACCAAATACATCAAGGACCCAATAAGCTGCTTATACAATGTGGGATCCACCAAACCAGAATATGAAGCATGAAGCTTCTTCCAGTTGGTGGTCATAGGTGTAGACATGGGTCTACAGTTTTCCATGTGAAATCTGCTCAACACATCCACAACATACTGCCCCTACCCCATAAAGATATGCCCCTCCTCCTGCCACACCTCAAGCCCTAAAAAGTAATGCATCAGCTCAATTTCCTTCATCTCGAACTCCATAGCAAGATTCTCCTTGCAACCACTAATCAGTCTCTTTGCCCCAGTAATTAACAAGTCATCAACATATAGCACAAGAATGAGTGGATCATCCCATACAACAATGTAGTATAGGTTCAGATCTACATCACTCTTCGTGAGACCCATCTACTGCAAGTAAGTATCAATCCTCGAATACTGAGCTCTTGGAGCTTGCTTAAGTCCATAGAGTACTCGCCTTAACCGACATACATGGGTCTCCTGCCCAAGTACCTCAAAGCCCTGTAGCTGCTCAACATACACCTCCTCCTCTATAACTCCGTTCAGAAATGCAATCTTCACATGCATCTCTTGGATCTGCCAGCCATTTCTGCAGCAATAGAAATAAGGGACCGGATAGAAGTGTATCGAGCTACGGGAGCGAAGGTCTCATCATAGTCAACTCCTTCTATTTGTGAGAATCCTCTAGCTACAAACCTCGCCTTGAACTTCTCAATGCTGCCATTTGTAGCATGCTTGATCTTGTAGAGCCACCTGGAAGTCACAACTGGTTTGCCCTCAGGCCTAGGCACCACCTCCAAGACATTGTTCTTAATGGTAGAGGCATACTCCTCCAACATATCCTCTCTCCATACCTCTTGGTTGGCAACCTCCTCATAGCTAGTAGGCTCAAAGTCAACAATGCTGGTAGCCTTGGCTACATAACTGCAAAACCGCTCAGGTGGCACACTCTCCCTGTTCACCCTCTTGAAGCCACTTGGGCCTCCTCTTCCCGGAAGAAGCTTCCCTATAGGGAACCTCATCCTTTGCCCCCCAGTCTAATGAACCTGAAGGTCTGCCAACTGACCCTGGTGTGCCTGTATCAGCACCTGTCCTCGAAGAACCTATACCGGCACCTGTGCCTGTGTTAGCGACATACTCCTCCACCCTAGCCTCTCTCCATACCTCCTGGATGGTAGCCTCCTCATAGCTAGTAGGCTTAGAGTCAACAATGCTGGTAGGCTTGGCTACATAATTGCAAAACCGCTCAGGTGGCACACACTCCCTGTTCACCCTCTTGAAGCCACTTGGGCCTCCTCTTCCCTGAAGAAGCTTTCCTATAGGGAACCTCATCCGCTGTCCCCAGTCTAGTGAACCTGAAGGTCTTCCAACTGACCCTGGTGTGCCTGTACCAGCACCTGTCCTCAAAGAACTTGTACTGACACCTGTGCCTGTGTTAGCGGAAGTGCCATGTGAACTCTGTGCCGGTGGACTCCCTAAAGAAGTGCGTGGTGAACTCGCCACTGGTGCCGCATATGTCACTGACACTAAAGTACCTCTTGTACCAGTGGATCCAGAACCTTGAGGTCATGCTCCCTGTACCTGATCTCCTTACTAAGGATATATTTGTGACTCTCTCTCATCATACTCCTGTGATCTTCGATAGGCCCTCTCCTCCTCGAACTTCACATACCTCCTAATCACCACTCTTCATTTAGAAGGAATGAAGATCTGATAGGCCTTCGAAGTGTCGCTGTAACCCATAAAGATACCCTTCTCTGCCAGGGGTTCCAGCTTCGTCCTCTGCTCCTTGGGGATATAAGAATATGTGAGACATCCAAAGATACGAAGATGTCCCACATGAGGCTTCTCTCCAGTGAAAGCCTCCTTTGGAGTCATATTCCCCAATACCCTGTGAGGACTCCTATTCTGAAGGTAAACAACAGTATTGCAGACCTCAACCCACAAAAATAAAGGCAACCCCTGATCATAAATCATCGCTCTAACAACCCCAACAATAACTTTGTTCTTCCTTTCAGACACCCCATTTTTCTGGGGGTTGTAAGGAACCGTGAACTCTCTCGTAATGCCCTCCTATGCACAGAAGTCAGAAAACCCACCATCGGTGTACTCACCACCATTGTCTGACCTCAAGACATGAATCTTCCTACCTGTTTGCTTTTCCACAAGAGCTTTGAAATCTTTAAAGCGATTGAAGAGCTCACCCTTTGTCTTCACGAAATATATCCAAGTCCTCCTAGAGTAGTCATCAAGGAATATAACATAATACTCATAACCACCCAAAGACACATGAGACATATGACCACTAACATCAGTATGAATCAAGTCTAGTATACCTATGGATCTACTGTCGCACACCTTTTGCAGACCTCATAATGCTCGATACTGAAATCAAGAACTCCAGTAGTGATCTCCCTTTGAACTCTCAAAGCTCCATGATGCATATGCACCATCCTCCGACGCCATAAATCGCACAATTATCTACTGCTGGTGGTACTAGTGTGAGTGCTACCAGATGTGCTACTCACCAATGCTCCTATCGACTGAAAACTGAACCTGTATAGTTACCTAGAGCGGACTCCAATCACTTTGGCCGAAGTGATGGAAGCTCCCCTGGGATGCATCAATACCTTCCCTCCTGAGAAAGTGACGTCAAACCCCTTCTCTTCCATAGCAGACACTCAAATCAAATTCTGCTTCATCCCCGGAACATACAAAACATCCATGACCTTCAAAGGAGGCAAAGACTCCCTCTCAAAGGTCACAGTACCCACACCAACAACTCTCACAATGCGGTCATCTCCTAGTAAAATCTCAATATCAAGTGCCCTCTTTGCAAGCTCTGAAAAGAACTCCTGTGCACCTATCATATGGCGGGAAGACCCGCTGTCTATGTACCACACATCAGATGATGTACTCCTACTAGATGTAGAAGTAATAAATGCAAAGTCCTTGTCAAACGGTGAAGCAAACTGCTCCACCTCTGCTGAAGCTGCAGTACCCTTCTTCCCCTTGTTTTTCCTTTCAGGACATGTAGCAGCATAATGTTCCATTTTCTGAATTGCCCAACATTTGACTTTTGACATATCTGTATCTTTCTTCTTCTTCTTCTCCTTTCCCTTAGCCCCATCGGGTTAGACCCCTTTCTTGGTCTTCCCTTTGTTCTTCCCCCTGGCTCTCAAGTCTACATCCCCCTCATCTGCTATCTTCACCCCACCACTGCCAGTCTTTTGTATCTCATGTTGCACACAATCATCCCAAAATCTGTCCCAATTGGGAAGATTCTCCCTAGAGGTAACAGTATCTCCAAAGACCTCCCAAGACTTGGGAAGCCCCGCTACAACTATCCTGACTAACTCTGTGGGTGCAACTGCATCACCAATAATAGTCAAATCATCACGTACTTGTTTGACCCTACCAAGATAATGAACTACACTTTCAGCGTTTGTCATCCTAATGTTCTTCAATTGTTCTTTGAGTACCATCTTCGTGCTCTCATTGGTACTCTAATAGAGAGTGGTTAGTGCTGTCCACATTTGATATGCATGTGTTTCCTCTCACCTGAGGAACCACATGATCCTTCAGACTATTGATCAAAATCCTTTTTGCATTTGCATTATTTTTTGTGAATTCAACAAGTTCATTTGCAACAGGAGGTACAACCTCTTGTCGCACTATGTCCCAAACTGCTGCCTCCTCAAACACTGTCTGAATTATGTCCTTCCAAACGACATAGTTGGATATCCCATCCAGTCCATCCTCTATCCGTAAGAACATGGCCATGACTGCTGTCCAAAATTTACAAAACCAAAAAAATGGAGAAATGAACTTTCTAGCACACCTAGCTATCTCAAAATATTAGTTTGCTGTTCAAAAATTAAGTTTGTTGTCCAAACCACTGTTTGATGTCCCAAACAATTGTTTGTTGTTCAAACTGCATTTTTCAACTTGTAGCTCTGATACCATGTTGAAATTTGATGACTAAAAAGTTTCCTGCAATCCCAGCCCAGTTTTAATTTCACCTTATCATTCCCGTTCAGTTAAATTCCCTTTCCTATAAACATACATTCAACATATATAATTCTGGAAATGAAATTTTCAGATTAAAACACATGGGTTTGTCAAGACATGATGAAAATAAATATGGACATAAATAGACCAGCAACACAAAATATACAAAATTTTGGTCAACCTAGACCCAGGCAAAACCCCTTCAATATTCTCCAGGGAAAACCTGTTAGAGAGCTCTTCAAATTTATTTATCTTTCAAGTTCAGGAAAAATACATTTGCAGACAAAACAAAACAACAAAGTACAACTTATCTCTTCAGCCCAAAACTCCTTGGAAACCGTGCCCACTTTGCCTTGATTTCCGTGCCCACTTGAAGATGAAAATATGCACTGTACGGATACCGACTATATTGTACGGATTTCGTATAGACTATACGAATTTCCATACCGCTGTACGGACTGTAAGCTTTTTTTTTCTTTCAAAAACTTCTCTCGAACTGCGTGCAATTCACAACAGTAAATGTTGTTCGTACTGTACCTTTTGTTGTCTTCTATGCCTTCATTTCCATGCCTAGCTTTGCCTATAAATCATTCCTTCAGCTTGCTGCAACAAATTTCTCCTTCAGAACTTTTTTCCAACCCTCAGCCTCCTTTCTCCAATCTGCTCATGAAAAATGAATGAATGAATGCAGTCTTCCTTTTCTTTTCCCTTTTTTGTTTCCCTAAATGACTTTTGGGCAACTCTAAGATCTAATGGCTCAAATTCATTTAGATCAAGGGATGAGAATAAATGTGCATTTAATTCTCATTTTCTATTTATGCCTGAAGTCACTTTACACTTTATAATTTAACATTGACCTTACCACTTATAAAGTCACTTTCACTTTATAATTTAACATTGACTTTACCACTTATAAAGTCACTTTCACTTTATAATTTAACATTGACTTTACCACTTATAAAGTCACTTTCACTTTATAAAGTCACACTTAGGAAAATAATTATTTTGGATACTTTTCCGTAGGTAGAGACTAACCCATGGGAAACCACTTGTCCAAGGTACATTAAAAATCAACACTATGATGAAGCTTATGTAATATTCACTTAGCCCCAAAATGCTTGGGTACTCCATTAAGGGATGCACACACTCTTATGTCCAATCATCTAGCAAGGAGTGGAGACTAGAACATTACATTATCAAGTGTGATGCTATGGTAAGCAAGAAATACATCATCAAAACCTATAGCATGTCATCATCCATGTCATCAACCATCCCTAGAACCAAGTGAATGCCCCAACCACCCAAAGCTCTTTGTGATGAAAATCATAGGGGTAGTGAAAGCCTCATGCAAAATGTAAGATAATAGGGGTCCACTTCCTCTACAAGTCAACTCCAGGTCTGCACAAGCATCCAAGCTATCCCATGCTATTTAGGGCTTGTTGACCACTCTTTGTCAACGACCCCATAGCAGTACACCCCTTTTTTCGTAAAAGGGATCCATCATATTCAAGTGTTCGTGCCATTCAGATTTCATCATTCTGCGACAGTTCTGTAAAAGATGTAAACCTATTCTGCATATTTATAATGTAAATGATCTTAGTAAGACCATCATGTATGTAACAACCTAGGTAAGCCTAGTATTTTGGTGACGGTTTCTATCCTAGGAAGTTTTTCGTCTCACTGATTCATCTGTGTCTCTAGACACAAATGATCAACAGAGTTTTTCCCCTCCAGCCTCACCCCAAGGCTAGGGTGGATTTTGTCGTCAATATACTAAGTGAGTTCGTGTTTTTTATCGAGTCTTTGTAAAAGGAATCTGGGAATGATCCTAGCCAATTGGCTAGATCATTTTATTACAGATTGCTGGGTCTGCTAGATCATATTTTGAGTTGCAGAATTGGGTAGATTATTGAGGGTCTGTTATGAACAGATGTTCCCCTTATGGGTTTAATGTATTAATCTTATGTAAAGAGAGTTGGAAAAATAATTAATCCCCTCTTGATTCAATTAAATAAATTTTATGGCCAAATTAAATAAAAAATTCTAAGCCATAAATTTAATTAATTTTAGGTCCTAGGTAAAATTAAATTCGGTCCTAGGTAAAATTAAATTCTTCAAAGGAAAAATTCGTGGGTCTCTAAAAAATAAATTTTTAAAGGTCCTGGGCCAAGGGAATATTAGAAATTTTGAGAAATTTTGGACCCTTGGTTCTTGGTAGTTAAGTCAAAGTCAATTTTTTGAGGTAATTAACTCAAAATTATTATTTTTGAGTTAATTGATAATGAATTAAATGAAAATTTTGAAATTCGTCAAAAAATAATACTTTCAACGGATGAGATTAAAAGTTAATCAAATCGTTTTTGATGGAGATCAAGCGAACTAGCCGTTTGAGGTTTTACCTATAAATTAGAGGTCAGTGTCAGTTTGATTTTGGATGCGATCTTTTGATCGTGTACTAGCTCTTGAAGCTCTCCTGTAATAATTTCTGGAATAATACAAACAAAGTCTTTGGCGTTTATTTGATGGTCGTGTTCCTCTTCGACATTTTATGCTAAACTTGTTTTTCATATTTTGCTGGTAATTATTTTAACAAATTTATGATTAATGGCTCTTGTAGAGTAATCTATTGCACATGTATCTTGCTTCGGTTACTGGATTTAGGGTATGAATTTTAATTGGATTGAGTTAGCAGGTATCTTTGACTCTTGAAAATTTCATTTTTATCTTATTTCTCTATTGATTTAATAGTTTAACTTTAAGTGTGCAGATATCATTCGGATTTAGAATTGGGCATTTGGGGAAGTCCTCGGTTGGACCAGCTGACTCCCAAGGAAATAAGATCTAAAGAGCCCTCCGTATTTAATTCCCTAAGGTTATCTTAAGTTCTATTTTTTTGCAGGGTTTTTCTAGGGCTTGTGCCTAAATAAAATTTTATCTTAACTTTAATTGAATTTAAAGTAAGATCTGGCTAGTAAGAGCCTTATATCTTCAGATCTGGGAGCGAAGTTGGACTTACACTCCTCAGATCTGACAGATCTGCAACTCTTGTGCATAGATCTGTAAATATATTGTATAGATCTGTATTTTTAATAGTGATTTAGTTTTTTTTTTAGTTTTCTAATTTCTAACTCGTGGTTTCAATTTTAGATTTTTGTATATCTACTGGGATTTCTGGGTTTTGGTTTCTGGTTTTGTGCAGGTGACATTTGAGGGTTTTCAGAGATTTTTTTTTTTGATCTGAGACAGGTCTAGGCCTTGGAGGGAAAGATCTGATCTGAAGATCAGAATTTTGCAGGGATATTCAGGTTAAAAATTTTCAGATCTGAGTTTCTGGGTTTAATAAAGATAAAATTTTAGTGAAAATTTCTTTATTTTTTGGACATGATAAAAATCGATTTTTTAAAAGATTTTTTCCCATCTCAAAAAACCTGTTTTTTTTTTGTCTGCTGCCTCATTTCGTTGCTTTTTCCACATCCTTTTTCTATGTTTTTCCTTGCTACCGATTTCAATCCCTGCGTGCTCCATCACTATCCATCATTTCCTCTACATTTTCGTGGCCTAGTTTCCATTTTTCGTAGCCTGGTTTTCTCTTTTCCTGTGTTTTTTTTCTACCCCTCACGCTGCTGCCTCTTCTTTCTCTTTCCCACACCTGCAACGTTCTGCATCCTCTTCTCCCACAACATCTGCATATTCCTAGCATCTCTAAACGCTGTGTTTTACCTCAAATCTGCACCATCCCTGCGTCCTCTCTTCCTCATCTCTCACGCTGGCTGCATGAACCTTTTTTCCACGCTGGCTTGACTCCTCTATGCTCCAGCTTCCCTCGCTGTCTCATGCTTCTTCTCCGCCTCCTCTGTCCGAGCTCCTTCATCCATCTGCTTGACCTGCGTTTCGTGATGAAACTTGCGTCTGCCTCTTTTACGCTATCCCAAACCTAACCTAACACATCATAACAATAAAACAGTAACGTTTAGCTTTGATCTCTTTTGTTTTTCTAAGGTCGATTTGATTTGATTTGATTGTTTTGTTTATTTTGCCTTTGTTTAATTTAAAATTTTATTAACTTTTGACATTTTAAGAAAAAAAAAACAAAGAATAACTTTAACGTCTAATTATTTATTTATTTGTACATGAAACAAAATAAAGAATTTTATTAACATCTAACGTTAGAAATTGTTTTATTTTTTATTTTTTAATTTCTTTTGTTTCTCTTTTGTATATAAATTTAAAGGCCATTTATATTTTGAATTTAAGGTTTTTTGGAGCTATTGTTAATGTGGTAAAATTCCAAGCCCTCAACGAAAATATTTATTCTGTGGAGAAATTCCCATAGTTGACAAATATTTAATATTTAATACCCTAAGTTTGACTATAGAGAAAAATAAATTTTTTATGGATTTGCATTATTTTAGAATATCATTTAATCCATAAAAATTCTTGAGGAAGTGTTTAGCAGTGTTTCTTGATGATTAATTATTGAGATGTAAATGCTAATTATTTTCACATGCTTCAGTTGAGTTTGATAATCATTGGCATCTGAATTCTTAAATGTTTTCTATCGATTAAAATTGCCTAATGTGTAAGTAACTCTTGTTTCATTTACTTGAATTTGGATATTTTTTGAATATTAATGTTCAGGAAAATTTTCAAGTAAGTGTGATCGATATCTTATTTTGAGAGCTCTATTGTGGATCCGCCACAAATTGTATATCTTTTAATTGAGTAATTTTTTGGGATCTTCATAATTGGCACTCTCGCTTAAGTACTTAGTGATTAGATCAGATTATTTGTAATCTAAGTGCTTTAGGCTTTTTACATCACCTCTCATCTTTGAAGCTTGCTTCATCTCTCTCCTTCTTCAAATCATTTTCCTTGCATTCTGCATTCTAAGTTAGCATTGCATATAGGATAGTTATTCATTTGAACAACAGTGTCTCATAAAATACTTGGTCCTAAATTCTTAGCAAGATAGTTGACTTCGTAAGGCACTGATATCGATCATCTGAATTTAATTGAATCCTTTAATCTTGCGAGATCTTTTACAAGTATTTGGTCGTTTAAATGTGTCTCCTGAGTTGGTTGGTTCCTAACTAGTTCTCCCCCATTCCGTTTCCATAGGGTCTACCCCCCTTAGTTTGCTATAAGGAGACAACTTAAACAGAGAGATTGGGGATCAGGGTGACAACCCCCGATCTGAGCCGTTGACGCGGTGAGTAGACATTTTGTGCGAAAACAGGGTTCAACACCCTCCTCTTGAATATCAAACCCTCCTCCTTCGAATTTGTGTGTTTACCAAGCAAGTGACCTCATCTATGTGTGCAACATGTCGAATGTCACTAGGGTCAAGCAACCACTAAGTAAATCATCTCTAATGTGTAAATCTGTCATAGACCATCCATGAGTTAATCATAAACCATGTACCAAAAATATGATGAAGCACCCCCAAACATGGTTTAAACACTTTCAAATTAACCTCAAACCTGAACACTCTTATTTTTGAGGAATGTGCTTTCACCAACACCTTTGGAAGGGTGGAGGAGGTGAGACCATCAAGGTGGGATTTGCAAGGGTTGCCACTGAATTGTGGCTAGCCAAGTGATATTGGTTTGGGGGTATTGAGATTGGTGTTGGGGTGAAGGGTGAGCATAGATTGTGAGCGAGAAAGCTACCATGCTTAGGGTCAGTGTGGGGTTGGGTTCACAAGTTAGTGCCATGGTTAGGGTCGACTTTAGAAGATTGAGTACGATGGCTTTATATCAACCGACCTGATATGTTTTCATGATGTCAATATTTCTATTAAGTCTAGTCCTTTTGTAACAAAATTTGTTTAGATCATCTCTACTCTTAGCAATGTTATCAGAACTGGGCCGATCATTGAACTGATCTACCCTAAAACCGGGATCCAAACTAGAACTTGAAAAAAGCCGGTTGACCATAAAATACGGAACTATACAAATTTTGAAAAGAAAACATATACAAAAATATGAAAACATATTCATGTGCATCAATATGAATCCAAACCATTATACACAAATATGCAAAGCTTCTTCATCTATATAGTAAGGGTACATATAATCAAAATAACATTGAGTGCAATCCATCTTTGAACCAAAAATACATCAACAAAGAGTCAACTGATGACCTTTAGAGTTTGAAAAAATCATGCTACAACAAATGCCTATACATTATTAAAATCATTGCCCATAAAGGGTTCCTCATCATCAATATGACCCTCTAAGCATTAAAAAAGGATAGAAAAAACTTAACATGTCAAATCAATATTTTGTTTTTAGTGATGGGTACATTTTTACTAGGGTCCTGGGTTCAACAATCAATGGCATCTGTTATTGCCTCTCCTTGCTGCCTACACCTGCCTACAAGTCGGTGGAAATAGCCTTCAACCCCACAAGGTGTGGTTGGTGGCAAGGATCTCAGAGAAGGGGCTGTCACACTGATCTCGACTCTCTCCTTGGTCAGCTAAGGGGGGTGGTCCTTAAAGGAAAACACAGTTAAAGATTTGAGTTTCTAGGAGAATATTAGAGTGAAATTGGATTACTTTTAAAGATTTATGAGCAAATATGATGTGAGCAACTTGAAATAATAATGACAATCATTAACATGATAAAACCACAAACCAGTGCCTTATACAGAATTTGCTCAACAATATATATATATATATATATATATATATATATATATATATATATGTTCAAGAAGTAAAATGTAATGCTCTCAAAAATTTAAAGAAAAGTAGCCCTGCAATGCAAACAAAAGATTGTTAGCACAAGATATTGCAAGATACATAAAATGCCTTTGAGATAATCAAATTTAGGAATCAAAACATTGAAACACATCTTGCCAAAACTCCATAATTAGTAATTAGCTTGGAAAATGTGAACAAGGAAATGCTAAATGCCAAATGTGAAATTAGACTTAAAACATAAAAATAAAGCACTTAAGAGAATTACAATACTTGCTTTTGGAATAAACTTTGCATATGGAAACTCAAGACCATCAAGAGACAAGTAAAGTAAATATGTTGGATAGTGCTCTTGGTTAATTTTATTATTAGTTACCTCTACAACAAGATTACAAATGAACTCTTCAATCTTCAGACCTCACCCTCGCGCAGAGATATGGATCCCACGATGAGGAGTCAATAGAGGAGTAGAGGGTCCCTAACATGTCTATACAACTAACTTAAGTTGGAGGTTGATTTTAGAGATGAATGAGTACTAAAATCCCTACTTTAGTGAATGTTATTGCTTCCAAAGAAAAATATTGATATCAACGCTTAAAAATAAGTGGTAATGCTCATGTAAATGTTACCAATATCTTCAATGGAAAGTGAAAGTAAAAATTAGCTCAATTTAGCTCCAAAAGTTCCAAATAGATTGCTTGCAAGTAAATAAAATATATATCAAATTGTTTCAAATGAAGTGACACAAGAATGTTTTAAGAGACATCAACAATAATCAAAATGCCACATAAACATGAGTTGACAATAAGATGATGAAACAATGCATTCAAGAGACATGTGAAACCAATTAGATGGATAAATAAACTAGTCTAGGCTTGCCAAATAAATGTAAAGTACGTGTTTACTCAAAATAAATATTGCACGTGTTGTAGTAGATAGCAGAATACAAGTTTTCAAGAAATGGAAATGACAAAACAAGCTCAATTTACACAAAATGAAAGTAGATATGAGTATTATGTTATAAAATTAATAATGCATGAATGAGACTAGCGAAAGAGAATTAGAGAAACTAAACTAAAGAGATTAGTCCACCCACAAGTAAAGGTCATCCCTCTAAATGAGGGGGCGGGATACCTTGGGAGAAACTCCCAAGCTCCCTGAAGAAAAAAGAGTTTTTTTATTAGAGTAATTTTACAATGAAGAAAACCATCCTTCTAGAGAGACAAAGCTTCTAATGGTGAAAAAATAAAACCTCTTGTAGGGGAAACAATGAAATTTTTTTGCCAATACTTTCAGAATGAATTACAAGAGGAGAATCTCCCAAAGAGAGTCTCAAAATTCTGCCAACAAGGGAGATAAGAAGGCTTGTTCAAGACACTGTTATGACAGAATTTTATGGCAGCGTGTTCCACAAAAAGGAAATAAGTGCCTCTTCCCAAGAATTCCACGGCCTAGGAGAGAAGGAAGGGCTGCCTTTTGTAGCTCACGGCTAGCTAAGAAGAGGAAGCTCTAAGAGGTCATGGCCTGTCCAAAAAAGATTCCAAATCAGCGCTTCAAGGTCTGCGATAAAAGGCTGGGAGATTTCAAGCATGCTTTCCTTAAGCCTGCCAAAACAAAATTTGAGAAAAACCCTTCAGCAAAGTCTGATATTTTTGCAAAACAACCCCAAAAATCAGCGATATATAACCCTTATGTCAGCTCTTAAACTTCTGCAAAATATCACCAAAGTGAGTGAGAATGTGAAAAATTAGTCACAAATAGTATACAAGGCTTTTATCAAGGTTTTAAAGTATAGCTTCTATCCTTGAATAATCAACCATATGCTCTATGCTAGCTGATATTTACCACTAAGAGCTCAAAATAGATTTTGGAAAAAATAGTTTTGAAGTAGGTTGTATCACAACTCAAGTCTTGGGAGAAACTCTGTATAATAAACCAAAGGACGAAGACTTGGGGAAGAAAAAATACGTGATATGCTTCCACTTTATCCTCAAGAGTGGGGTAATCCAAATTAGGATGTCTCGTCATGCTTGAGCTATGATCTGCAAAATTTTCTACACAGGCTCAACATGATTTATTAGTTTCCAAAAGGGATTAGATAATAAATTGAAAAGGAAATCCTAGCAATTCCACCAAAAATTAACTAAGATGTCCCATTCTATTAACTATCTAATCCAGATGCTAGTGAAAGGTAGCTCAACACTAGTAAATCAATTAAGCTAATGAAAAATAACAAACGGAAATTAGATCAAGTATAATATAAGAATATAATCACAAAATCATTCCATCAAAGTGTAGGCAAGAGACCACATATGAATCCCAAAGTCTTGTTATTTCATTGAAAGCTGAGTATACAAAGTGGCAAAACCTCCCCAAGCACAAGAGCTCTTATTCTGTATACAATATTAGAGTCCATGGCTCCATTACATAGAAAGTTGGGAGAAAATCTCAAAGAAAAACCAAATCCTAGGTGGTGAGAGGGAGGAGATCACAAGGCAAATTTGAATTTGATAACTGAAGCTCCAATGCCAAGTGTAAAAATCGGATTCTGGCAAGTGGACATCATTTTCTTCTTCCTTATTTGCCAAATTCGAATTTTATGATGGAATGACAAGTGTATATGGGCGGTAACCCATGTGGGGACAATTTCCCACAAAAATCTCTACCAAATATTCTCCCAAATCTTCCCAAATGTGCATTAACTTCACAAATTCAAATTTCAAATTCAAATGTGCAAGCAACTCTCATTTAATACCATAAATTTGATTTTATTTGAGCACCTGTCATTTCGTTGATTTTAGGAGTCCACATCACCTTGGGACTTGACTTTAATTCCTTCATAATTTTCCACATCATTTCCATCTCATTTAGCATGTGTAGATATTTATTTTTCTCTATTTATTTAAATTCTAGCTTAATTAATTGCGAGATTTTCCGCTAAACTTGAGAAAAGTAGATTTGGAGGGTTCAAAACACATTTTTAACCCCTCAAAGTGTGTCATAGTAGAAATTTGAGGGTGAGAGGTGTAATTTTGATTACTCATACCCCATACAACTTCTCTAGACAACACTTATTACAATTCAATTACAATTTTTATTGCAATTTTTGATTTACGAGAAATCTAAAAAAATAAAAAATCACTACGTAGACCTATCCAAATTCCACGAATTTTTTTGTGTGATCTAGTATGGTAATATATATTGACTCTAGACACTAGGACTCGCCCACGGCCTCACCATCAAGCTGTACTCCAGCTTTGGGGTAAAATTGGAGGAAAAAACTCAATTAATTATCAAGTCTTGATAGGGAGATGATAATTAACCGAGTAAAAAAACCTCCTAGAGTAATACTCACTTTTTGGCAAGGTCCCAAGCTACCTAGGCCTGTTACAGATTCAATACTGACTTAAATTCGTCTTTATTAACATCACTTATTACTTCCTATAGGGCGTGGAATTTGGGTACAAGAGAAAATTATAAGAAGAAGAAGTAGTGTTTAAAAACTCTATTGAACTGATGATATCTGATGGTAGAAATGTCTTCTGGTTCATCCTTCGGCATGGAGTGTTCTCATTATCATCAGGTGCCACTCTTGTGGTCAACATTTGGCTCCATATGAGGATGCATGCTAGATATGAAGTGATAGTGTACAAGAACTTGGAATCTGCATCCACCAACCAAAGATATATATTAGCAGTGTCCATTCAAAATATCATCGAATAAAATAAAGTACAAAAATGGAAATTTTATTCTGAGAGCATAAAATAACAATTTATTCATGAAATAAATTTATTTAAACAAAACTGACAAGGGATAAGGTTAGAAATATGATACAAAAAGATGCCCCATGGCATCAGAGGTTTTCTTTGTGGAACAATTTGAGGAGTTGGCCATCCACAGGTAACTCTAGTGATTCTCTGTCCAAGGTACTCAAATTGTAGGAATTTTGTCTCGCTGCTTCTTTGATGATATACGGTCCAAGCCATAAACTGTCAAACTTACCATGATTACCTGGATTTTCATTCCTGCGATCCCAATGTAAAACCATATCACCGTTAGAAAAACCTCTATTCCTAGATGATTTGTCAAAATTTCTTTTTACCTTAAATTTATTTTTAAAACAATTTTCAAAGGCTCTTCTCCTACTTTCATCCAATTCTACAATTTCATCAATTCTATGTTGCACAACATCTTTATTAGATGGAAAACTCTATAGCAATTGATAAGTTGGAATCCTGAAATGCATGGGAAGGGTATCGTCCAAGCCATAAAATAGTTCAAAGGGACTCTTTCCAGTAGAACTCTTGTTTGTAATCCTATCAGCCCACAAAGCATATTTAATTTTGCTATCCCATGTTCTTTTATTATTCCCTACTATCTTCTTGATTATGGTTATCAAATTTTTATTACTAGACTCGCTTAGACCATTACCCTGAGGATAATAGTTTGATGAATGGTATAATACAATGCCATACTTAAAGCAGAATGATGAGAATTCAACAGAGCTAAAAGCCTTGGCGTTATCTGTTGTAATTTTAGCAAGGACACCAAAACGAGTGATAATCCTATCTTCAAGAAAGTCCATCACTACTTTGTCGGTGGCATGTCTTGTAGGAATGGCTTCTACCCATTTAGTAAAATAGTCAGTGGCAGTTAAAATCTGCAAGTAGCCATTACTAGAATTTTCATTAAATTTCCCTATAAATTCAAGCCCCCAATGTTGAAAAGGAGCTTCCACGACCACTGGCTAAAGAGGCAAAGAAGCTAACTTTTGCTTCCAGGTGAAAAGTTGATAAGCTTGCCAACCTCTAACATACTTGTGCACATCGGAAAAAATAGAAGGCCAAAAATAACTAACTCTCAAGATTTTATGGGTAGTAGTCTTAGCACCGTAATGTCCTCCACAAAATCCTGAATGGAACTCAGATAGAAGCTTTTTGGCCTCAACTTCATCAACACATCTAAGTATTACCCCCTTTGGATTTTTCCAACCCAGACCATCCTTCACAATGCAATACATAGTTGCTCTAAGCCTTAATGCTCTTTTTTTATGGCCAACTAGATGGCTAGGACATGACAGATTTTGCAAGTAATAAATAATGTGTTTATACCATTCTGGTTGACTCTATATTTGAAGTTCTGATGAAGCTAATTCCAAATTATTTTGACAAATCATTCCTAACGCTTTCTCATTCCCCTCAGTCATGATCTTTGGCCAATCCCTGGCCTTTTACCAGCTTGGTAGGTCTAATATCTAAGTCATACTCTTGAATCTTAGAGACGCACCTAGCTCGAGTTCCTAAGCAATTAACTTGAGTTAAAATATCTTTTACCGCAAAGCGAGGGACATAAGCGATTATTCTTGAATACCCCACATAAACTCTAAATTGCTTAAGGGACTTGACTAAGGCATAAGCCTGCTTTTCCAAGGTGCTATACTTCAACTCAGAACCTTGAAGGGATCTATTCATAAAAGCAATAGGTTGCTCATACCCTTCATTGTTCTTTTGCAACAACACTCCAAGAATAGTATCTTCAGATGCTAAGGAGAAAATAAAAAATTCCTTCGAATAATGAGGGCTCACTAGAACAGGTGCCTTACCAATAGAATCCTTAATTTCCTGAAAACCTATTCTTCCTTCTTTTCCCCAGACAAACTTCACATCTTTCATTAAAAGGATTTTAATGGGTTTAGCAATTTCAGCATAATTTGGAATGAACCTCCTAATGAAATTGATCTTTCCTAAGAAGGATTGAAGGGTTTTAATATTGTGAGGCAAAGGGATCTTTTGAATTGTCTCAACTCTCTCAGGGTCAATCTGATGCCATCCTTCGAGATGATGTGACCAAGCAAATTCCCATTAGTCACTTCGAAAATAGATTTAGCAGGACATAAGGATATCCCATACTCTCTGCACCTGTCAAATATCCGCTTTAAATGGCCGATATGAGAAATTCCATTTTTAGAAAAGCCAATTAAGTCATCTTGATAAATGTCAATGAATTTCCCAATTAGACCCCTAAAGGCATAGTCTATAGCCCTTTGAAAAGTTGCTCCAACATTTGTTAATCCAAAAGGCATCATCAAATACTCAAAAGTACCCCATGGTGTGGTGAATGTTGTCTTATGCTTGTCTTCCTTCTTCACCATGACTTGGTTATCCATCTAATAAAGACATCATTCCAGAGCCTGTTACACTTTGCAACAATGTTTCCATATTGGGTAAGGGGTAATTATCCTTTTTACAAGCTAAATTAAGACTTCGAAAATCTACACATAGCCTGATTGATCGATTCTTATTTCTCACAATAACCAAGTTTGAGCACCATCTGGAATGCCTAGTGTGAGCTATAATTCCAGCATGAAGCATCTTTTGCAACTCCTTTTGCACCAAGGGTGTGATGACTCTGTCCCCTGATTTCTGAATTGTACCTATCTGAACTTCGATTTAAGTAAAAACAGATCCTATGAAACATTGTAACAGTTAAATTGAAATTTCAGCTTGCATGATTAATTTATACATAGAGGAATACCTGAAATCAGCACAAATTTACAAATCCTGAAGCGGGCTGAAGATTTGTTGAGCTCCTGGTGATGTCGTGAACAGATTACTAGGACAATGAAATCCTCCCAGCCAATCTAGGAACAATCCCAGACCCAGAGGATGTCTCCTCTGCCCCCGTGCCCAGATTTCCAAGAACCCAGAGACTCCGTCCCAGACAATTTATCTAACTTAAGCAGAATTCGTTTCCTTTCTCTCAAAAACATCACCCCCCCTTCTCCTCCATATCTCCTCCCTTAAATAATCTCCCTCCACCGCCTCTTACTTCCCGAGGTCTTATCCTTATTAATGGTGATACTATATGTATTTATGGTGGTATACTTTTCATTATATTTGGATAGGAATATAATTTAAACAACCTTCCTCCACCGCCTCTTACCTCTCGAGGCCTTATCCATCTTAATGTTGGTATTACATGTTTTTATGGTGATGTGATCCACATTAATGTGGGTACGAATATATTTATGGAGGTGGGATTATATAGTTGTTTTATTTATAGAGCATGGGACTTTATATTTAAGTACTTTTAATATTAATCTTTAATATTTGCATACTCATTTTTAACTTAAGGAGTTAACTTTATTATATCATTTTCTTTTATTATTTATTTTCATAAAATTTATACTTAGTTGAACTTAATATTAATCTGAAATCTTAATATTAAGTTCCCAATTTATGTAATCTTGATATTAGTAGGTATGTGTATTAGTGCGATGTGTGCGATATAGGCAGGTGTAGCTATCAAATGCCTATATCGTACACACGCTAATATCATTTTGTGTATAACTTGGGAATGGGTCGTTACATACTTCCTCATTTCAGAAAACTTCGTCCCGAAGTTTAGGGTTTTATATTCTCATATCAATATTGTGTTTTTAGAGATTAGGGTGATTGTAGAATGTTTGTATTTTAAGATTGAATTTCCGTTTAAATAAGTATGTATTTGTAATTTAATTGTTACTTCCCATCTTCACCGAATCTCCAAACTATTCTAAAATCATCCTATCCTTCCTAATCTTTTCCACTCCCATCCTATCCGTTCTCTACAGGAATATGCCATGGCATCAGTTTTACTGATCCATTCATAGACCTCAAGGATATTAGTGTCGATTACGTCGACCTGACATGCTTGTCGGTGTCCGACAGTCATCATCACACGTCTAGGGGAGCGTGACTCGCACAGTCCTCCCATGACTCCAGGTATTGGAGGATAAACGGTAGGCAACACCTCCACCCCTCCCAGTAGGACCAGGGTCAACACCCTATCGTGGGATCTCAGGGAGTCTCAATTGTTCTTGGAAATCTGTCATCATGTAGATTGTTCAGGTAATCTTATTTCCGCAAGGTAATCACTGGTACACAATCTGCAATGTAAACACTCGTACACATATTACAACATATGCATCTATATTGTTCATAACAAATTGTTACCCATATAACAATCTCTACACATTTCAAATACATTGCTATCTATGATATGGATCCTAGAACTTATATAACATACTTGAATTAAAACATTTGTCCACATAGGTATCAATATGTCCAATACAATTTATCGTTTAGATACTGCTTCTGTTTAGTTCATACATATTCCATCTATGATGCATTGTGTTAGCCATCTCAATCTATATACCAATATGTTTCACTTTTCATATTCAAAATGTAGTTACTCTTCTATTTCCTTTCCTTCAATCATATTTGAAATGTAATGAAATGAATCAATAGATAGTTTCATCTATAATGTTTAATTTATGATTTCATATTCTTGCAATGTTAATTTAAATGACATATTGCATATCAGTATCCATGCACCAGTAAATTTAAATAAACAGCATATATCCTGTATCACTAGAGTGAAGTAGCATTCTATCTTTATGGGTATCCATGTACCAGCAAAATAAAATTCATCCTTACGTGATATTTCAAAATAAAGTTTCAAGTATCAAAATAGAGCAGTCATATACATATAAAGTTTTCAGTTTCTCAAAATTTATCATAAGTTGGGGTAATTCTGGCAGAAAGTCTCAGCATCCTCCTAAGTCGCTAATCTAGGACTATACTTGTCCCACTGGACTTTAACTTGGTTTATCCGGCGGTTCCTGAGCTGTCGAACCCTACGTCCTAGAATACGTAATGGTTCGACCGTTAGGGTTCCCTCGTCCGATACTTGCAGTTCCTTCCATTGAAGGTCATGAGATTTATTAGCAATATAGTGTCGTAAGGTAGATACATGAAATACAATATGAATTTTGTGCAGGTGGGGTGGCAGTGTAAGGTGGGGTCCAACTTTTTCCAGGACTTCAAACGGTCCTATAAACCGGGGGAATAATTTTGTCTCCCTCCCAAACCGAATGGTGCTGTTATTTGGTTTGATGCGGATGAAAACCTGATCTCCCACTACATAGCTTTTATCTGTCCCGTGAGCGTCAGCATAACTTTTCTGTCTATCATGTGTCTCTTTCAATCATTGCTTAATCAATTTTACTTGATCCTCCATCTCTTGGATCAATTCTGGTTCGATGATTACTCGATCTTCTAACCTGTCCCAACTCAACAACGTTCTGCAGGGGCTTCCGTATAAAGCTTCAAATGGCGGCATCCCTATTGAACTGTGATAACTATTATTGTAAGCGAATTCTACCAAGGGTAAGTACTTTTCCCAACGCGACTGTTGCTCCATAACATACATCCTTAGCATATCTTCAAGTACTTGATTTACCCTTTCTGTCTACCCATCGGTCTCCGGATGATACGCTGTACTCAAATTTAACTGAGTTCCCAAGGCTGACTGCATGCAATTCCAGAACCTTGATGTGAACCGAAGATTTCTATCGGATATGATTTTCTTAGGTATTCTATGAAATCTGATAATTTCATTTATGAATACCCGAGCTACATCAACTACTTCATAAGTATCTCTTACTGGGATGAAATGGACGTTTTTTGTTAATCTATCCACCACAACCAGAATGGCATTATGCTTTTGTTGCGTAAGAGGCAGCCCAACAATAAAATCCATAGAAATTATCTTCCATTTGGTCATAGGGATGTCGTGAGGTTGTAAGAGACCTGCTGGGTGATGATGATCAACGTTTACCTGCTGACATTCAAGACACCTAGCGACAAATTGGACAATGTCGTTTTTCATGCCTGACCAGAAGAAGAGTCTCTTAGTGTCAGCATACATCTTCTTTACCCCAGGATGTGCACAATATACTGCTCGGTGTGCTTCTTTCAAGATGGTGTTTCGGAGGTCTCCACTATCTGGTATATACATCCTTCCGTGAAATCATAGAATTCCGTCCTCTTCCAGATCATATCCTTCGAACTTAAGTTCCTTCGAACGGTTGCTTTTGAGCCCCGACCTTACTTTTGAGTACCAACTATCTCTTACAAGATGTTCAAGCACTTGATCTCTCAAGTTCACCCTGATAGGTACGAGGGAGAATATTCGAGGTCTTCTACTTAAGGCATCTGCTACAACATTCTCCTTCCCTTTTATATATGAAATCGCAAAATCGTATTCGCTTAGGAGTTCACTCCATCGTCTTTGTCTTGCATTTAAGTCTCTCTGGGTGAATAAACACTGCAAACTTTGGTGGTCACTTTTAAGCACAAAGTTTCTCCCTACCAAGTAGTGTCTCCACATCTTTAAAGCTAAAACCACCGCGGCTAACTCTAAATCATGCGTAGCATAAAGTTCTTCATGGGGTTTTAATTTTCTTGAAGCGTATGCTATTACGCCTCCTTCCTGCATTAATACTGCACCTAACCCTTGCTTAGATGCGTCGGTACACACAGTAAAATCTTTATCCATATCCGGTACTCGCAAAATCGGTGCACTAGTTAATAATCGTTTAAGTTTAGAAAAAACTTTATCACATTCCTCAGTCCATTCATACTTAACACTCTTGCGCTAAAGGTTTGTGATTGGTTTTGCAATTTTGGAGAATCCCTCCACAAACCTTCGGTAGTAACCTGCTAAACCCATAAAACTACGCACTTCATGTGCATTCTTAGGTATCGGCCACTCCCTGATTGTATTTAACTTTTCAGGATCTACAGAGATTCCTTCACCTGATATGATATGACCTAAGTAATGGATTTCCTTCTGAAAGAAAGCACATTTGGATAATTTTCCATATAACTTGTGTTCTCTGAGACAAGACAACACTATCCGAAGATTCTCTTCATGCTCCTTTTCATTCTTAGAGTAAATGAGAATATTGTCCAGGAAAACTTGTACAAATTTGTCGAGATATTTGCGGAGAACGCTATTCATAAGGTTCATGAAGACTGCAGGTGCATTGGTCAATCCAAATGGCACCACAATGAATTCATAATACCCGAAACGAGTTTGGAATGCAGTCTTAGAAACATCGCTCTCGCTAATCCTGAGTTGATGATAACCCGATCGCAGATCGATCTTTGAAAATACTATAGCTCCTTTCATTTGATCAAAAAGGTCGTCAATGCGAGGCATTGGATACCTATTCTTTACCGTGGCCCGGTTTAAATCTCGATAGTCCACACACAGTCGTAATGAACCATCTTTCTTCTTGACAAAGATTACAGGAGCACCCCATGGTGAAACACTGGGTCCAATGTGCCCTACATCTAACAGTTCTTTCAGCTGTATTTGCAATTCTTGAAGTTCCGAGGCAGTCATTCGGTAAGGAGTTTTAGATATAGGTTCCGTACCAGGTTTCAATTCAATGGTGAGGTCTAGCTCTCTCCGAGGAGGCAGTCCAGGTAATATCTTTGGAAAAACATTCGGAAATTCTGATAGAATCGGATACTGATCTAAGGAAGACCCTTTTTCTTTGCTTACCTCTTGAACGGCATACACTTGACAATCCTTCCTTAAGCACCGCTTCATTTGCATGGCTGAGATGAAACGCAAGGATACTTTTCTCTTAATACCTTGAATTTGGATTGTCTCTCCCACATCATTTAAGCAAAGTATTGTTTTCCCGGAACAGTCTACCCATGCTCGATGAGACTCTAACCAATCCATTCCTATCACCAGGTCGTAAGTTCCTAGGGCTGTGACATATACTTTTAGTTTGGTCAAATAGACTCCTAGATCAACTTTGCAATCCTCAACACTTAATTCTACCGATTGAAGGTCTCCCGAAGCCATTTCTACCTGTCTAAAATCGTCCTGTTTGCAGGCTGCCAACCCACATTTATAATGCATAAGATGAAATAAAATTATCAGTAGCTCCAGTGTCAAATAAGATTTTGAGTTTTATTCTGTTGATTGTACGTGAAGATTCCACTACAGTGGATTGATGTGCTGCTTGATTGTTGTTGACGACAGCATGAATTCTATGATTGCTTTGGGCATCTGATGATGGTTCTTTTCCTGTTCGTCGAGAGTTCTCTAGACAATCATGTCAAAGATGAGGTCCTCCACACCCCCAACAGTCCACTTGGGTTGGTCCTTTTGCGTTTGACTGAGAAATTCCCGACCAAGAACTCTGTCCCCTGGTGCCGCTTCCTCTCCCATTCCTTCCTCGACTACCAGTCCCTCGAGACCTCCAAGCACTGATGTTTGGGGACTCGGAAGCTATTGCGTTTATGGTCCTGGGAGCTCATGCCCCCGCTCCTCTTGGGGTAAACTTGTTACCATAAGGAGGTGGTCTCGAGTTATTTCCTCGAAAGAAATTTCGGGGAGTCCTTCCTGTAAATGCCTGCAGTATTGGTTCAGCTGGCCTGAAATCCCTTTTAATCCCCAGATGTTCTTCTGCATAACGAGCACACTCAACCGCCTCTGCCACCGTCGGTGGCTTCCACATTCTTACCATGGCTCTGATCCGAGGATTTAATCCAAATACGAAACGCTCGGCCTGGCATTCATCTGTGTCTAGATAAAGAACATATTTTACAAGTTCCATGAACTTTATCTCGTATTCTTCCACGGTTTTACCACCTAGGGTTAGAGTATGAAAGGCTCCGGCTTGCTACTCTTGAAAGAAAGGTGGTAAGTATTTCGCATGGAATCGGTCCACGAACAACTCCCAAGGAACGGTATCTGAAGTGTGATGCAGCTGTTTTTCCATATTCCCCCACCAAATCAGAGCATTCCCCCTGAGTTGGAATACAACGATCTTTGTTTTAGAAGTTGAAGAATATTCTCTTAATGCGAAGCATCTGATCATCCCTTCCAACCATGCTTCGACATGTTCTCCAGTTCGTCCTCCAGAGAATTCTGGAAGTTTAATCTTTAGCAGTTTCCGTGAAATATCTTCTCTGTGAGGTTTGTCATCAAAATCCTTAGGCTTTTCTGAATGTCTTTCTTCTGGATGACGTCGTTCCTACTTGTTCCTGGTCGACTGCGACCCTTTTAACGTTTCCAAAATGGCTTCTAATGACCTCATCACAGTAGTGAGATCGGGTGAAGCAACTGGTGCTGACGGTGATCTTGATGGTGAAGGTGGAGGTGGCGGCGATGCATTTCGCTGGCGCTGCCACCTTTGGTACGTGTTAAACATGGTAATTTTTCCTGAAATACATAATAAATTCATGGTGAGTGGGAAATTTTCAGACTGACAAAATATAATTTTCGTAAGATTTGAGCTGGCATACAGGTATAGTTCTTTTTCTATTTTACCTGCAGGCAGGTCTTACTGGTACCGAGGTCAAGGAGGGTGGCAACACGACCTCCTTGTCCTATGCAGGGTATTTTATGCGTACTAACTCTAGAGTGAAATGCAGGGGTTTTCATAGATCAAAGTGTTAGTTTGTAAAACTTGTCTAAAATTTTTTAGTCCTATATGCAGTGATAGAAGGGATTTATTGATTTCAGCTACTTATGACTAAAACTAACACTTGAATATCGATTTTCATTACCCCTGTGACTCTTCCTGCTTTTTTTTTTAACAAAATAAATGAGAGTTAAAGTACAAATTCCAAGTCTATTTTGTATAAAATCAAACTCTAAAAATAATTTACTTATAATATAAATAGCATTGCTCAATTTACCATTAGCTTGATTCTACACTTTTTATAAATAATTACTATGTATATAAACAAAATACTTTTTATACCTTTTCAATCATAAAAGCATTTAAACTTTTACATCATATATAAAAACTATCAAATATCCACTCGTCTTTGCAGTGAAGTATTTAGTTATGTGATTTATACTATTTTCTAAATTAACCATAGTTTTAATGTATTACCAACGCATATATGAATGCGATCATCGCATATAAATGTCACCATTCAACTTTGTTTAATGATATGTCATATCATAAATTTTGACACCCTAACTTAGATGTAAATGAAACATACGTTTCAACTTTTAATATGCCATACCATATTCGAACCTGGATTTGTTTAACATAGGTGGATTTTAAGTTATAATATAACATGTGGAATTAATATCGGTAGTTTTGTTTAAACAATACTGATATATATATATATATATATATATATATATTCCAAACCACGTGACGGGGTTAGTCTAAGTATATATATTATTTGGCTAAAACTTCCTTTTGGAGGGTCGGCGGTTCAAACCTCTGCCCGACTCCTCCTTCCCTACGGCGGCGATTACACTATATATAAAACAAATTT
The DNA here is from genome assembly GCA_034641835.2 of Pinus albicaulis. Lineage (NCBI taxonomy): Eukaryota > Viridiplantae > Streptophyta > Pinopsida > Pinales > Pinaceae > Pinus > Pinus albicaulis. The sequence goes on from CM076584.1 coordinate 1,566,099,705, forward strand.
TAAAATGCGCATTATATATATATTTATTGTTAATTTCACCTTACATTTATAATTCCACACATATACCCTTCCAAAGTGGGATATTGGCATATTCCATAAACCCAAGATCCGAAACATCATACGCCATGACGTTTTAAACTATAAACTAAATTACAGTGGGGTGCATATAGTAAACGGTGGCAAAGTTTATCATTGGGGCGTGTTTAAATTTGGATGTGTTATATCTATATTCGGGCGACAAGTGACATATTGGGGCATAGACCTTAGACAACGCAGCAACAGAGGTTCCATACTTTATTCGTTAGCGTGGCTTCTCCTTGAATACACACCAATTTTGAGTTTTTGACAGCAATTCGAATGTAACCCAGATGGCAATTCACGACTACGTTATTTCCCCTAAATTTTCTCACGTCGGCATCTATAAAGATTGGTCTTTTGAAGAGGAATAATAACCAGAAGCGTGTCATTTATGAACAAGACTTTCGGCTCCGGAAGGCGGCTATTTAACCCTCGGGAAATCTCTTGGCTCCCACATATATTTTGCCAAGACCGTAATACTCATCAAATTTCATTGTACAAGCCATGGAACCTCCTCATCTTTCAATGCCTGAGAATTCGTGTTCCCAGAGCTCTCTGTACTCTTGACTTGAAAGTATTATATCGGCCATGAAGCAATTATGCGTTCAAATTAATTGTTTTGGCCTTTCAATTATCAAAGATTTGGAAGTCTTCAGTCTCGGTGCTAACCAGATTAAATAAAGGCAATGAATCTGCAAAAGAAGAACCGGAGGTTCAGAAAATGTCGGTTCGTTAAAAGCTGAATTCCTGAAGATGTATGGAGAACATTATGGTTACCCCGGAGGAAAAAGAGCATCGAAGAGATCAGGGACATGGATTTCAGAAGATTAAACGGTCTAGTCTATCTGGACCATGCTGGGGCTACCTTATATTAGAGTCACAGATGAGGGCGGTACTGGAAGATCTCACTGCTAACTTATACGAAAATCCTCATAGCTAGAATGACAGCAGTGTTGCATCTTCGGACATAATTTCCTCTGCACGACAACAGGTTCTGGCTTATTGTAATGCTTCACCTAAAGAGTACAAATGCATTTTTAATTCCGGTGCAACAGCAGCCTTGAAATTGGTTGGAGAGACCTTTCCTTGGTGTACAAACATCATTTACTCATACACAATGGAAAATCATAATAGTGTACTTGGGATTCGAGAATATGCTCTCAACCAAGGGGCAACTACAATTGTTGTAGATATTGAAAGTATGGAACATGATTCTAGAACTCATTTACCTGAAATTGGTTCCACTGGAGGTCAAAATTTGAACTTCCGCAACAGACAGAGGCGATATAAATAGATATTTTAGGATGAAATGTCAACTAGTGATGCATATCACCTATTTGCATTTCCGTCAGAATGCAATTTCTCTGGAACAAAATTTGACCTTGAGTTGGTAAAGATGATCCAAGAGGTAGACATGTGGATAGCATGGCATCAATATGTACTCCCAGGTACTGCAGCATCAAGGATAGTATGATGTTTTAATGCACCTTTTCCTTTGAGCTAGCTAGAGGAGGCAATCCAGTTTTAGGGCAACATCATAGTGATCTTTCTGAGCATGGATTATTGGTGTCTGGAGCGGATGGTCTAAGATTGCTTATTTAAAGGGCCGAGTTCTACCTAGCTTCAGAGAGTTCTGTCTATGAAATTTCCTGAGAGATGTAGAGCTAATATTGTGGCTTATTTTTACATCAAGCCAAGGGAATGAGGGCTGTTTCGGTAAACTGAACAATCAACAATTTTGTGGGACTGGTATCTGAGGACTATACTGCTGGTGCTAGTCATTTACATCACTTATATATTAAAGTCTGCATTTAAGACAAGTTCCAGGTTCCGCTTCATCATTTCTGACCTCTGTAACCTTTATTAAAACAGTAATAAAGTGGCTAGAACTATGTTATCGTAAATCTGGGTTGTTTGTAGTAGGGATTTTACTATGGTAATAAATATAAACCAGAATGTTTCTTAGTTGAATGCAGTAGCATATTGTTGTTCTGAATGATGTTGTGGTAATTTTTCGGTATTATACCTCATTTGTTAAATTCATTGTACCTATGATTAGCGATTCATGAACTTATTTGACACACTGACAAGCTAAAAAGGTCCGAGAGTTTGAAACAAGCTCTGATACCATGCGTAATGACTCTGTCCCCTGATTTCTGAATTGTACCTATCTGAACTTCGATTTAAGTAAAAACAGATCCAATGAAACATTGTAATAGTTAAATTGAAATTTCAGGTTGCATGATTAATCTATACATAGAGGAATACTTGAAAATCAGCACAAATTTACAAATCTTGAAGCGGGCTAAAGATTTGTTGAGCTCTTGGTGATGTCGTGAACAGATTACCAGGACAATCAAATCCTCCCAGCCAATCCAGGAACAATCCCAGACCCAGAGGATGTCTCCTCTGCCCCCGTGCCCAGATTTCCAAGAACCCAGAGACTCCGTCCCAGACAATTTATCTAACTTAAGTAGAATTCGTTTCCTTTCTCTCAAAAACATCACCCCCCTTCTCCTCCATATCTCCTCCCTTAAATAATCTCCCTCCACCACCTCTTACTTCCCGAGGTCTTATCCTTATTAATGGTGATAGTATATGTATTTATGGTGGTATACTTTTCATTATATTTGGATAGGAATATAATTTAAACAACCTTCCTCCACCGCCTCTTACCTCTCGAGGCCTTATCCATCTTAATGTTGGTATTACATGTTTTTATGGTGATGTGATCCACATTAATGTGGGTACGAATATATTTATGGAGGTGGGATTATATAGTTGTTTTATTTATAGAGCATGGGACTTTATATTTAAGTACTTTTAATATTAATCTTTAATATTTGCATACTCATTTTTAACTTAAGGAGTTAACTTTATTATATCATTTTCTTTTATTAGTTCTTTTCATAAAATTTATACTTAGTTGAACTTAATATTAATCTGAAATCTTAATATTAAGTTCCCAATTTATGTAATCTTGATATTAGTAGGTAGGTGTACTAGTGCGATGTGTGCGATATAGGCAGGTGTAGCTATCAAATGCCTATATCGTACACACGCTAATATCATTTTGTGTATAACTTGGGAATGGGTCGTTATATACTTCCTCCTTTCAGAAAACTTCGTCCCGAAGTTTAGGGTTTTATATACTCATATCAATATTGTGTTTTTAGAGATTAGGGTGATTGTAGAATGCTTGTATTTTAAGATTGAATTTCCGTTTAAATAAGTATGTATCTATAATTTAATTGTTACTTCCCATCTTCACCGAATCTCCAAACTATTTGAAAATCAGCCTATCCTTCCTAATCTCTTCCACTCCCATCTTATCCGTTCTCTACAGGAATATGCCATGGCATCAGTTTTACTGATCCATTCATAGACCTCAAGGATATCAGTGTCGATTATGTCGATCTGACATGCTTGTAGGCATCCGACGGTCATCATCACACGTCTAGGGGAGCGTGATTGATGCAGGGGCATTAGACACTGGCTAGCAATGTAGGAAGTTTTGTCCACATGTTGTGGCTAGGAGGGTTCAAAACATTTGAATTGTAACAGCTAGGTGTCAATACCTCAGTTGACTGTATCATTTAGATTAGTTAGATTTGTAGAAGTCGAATAGTTCAGTTCGATCCATCTGTCATATTTCAGTTAGTTGAATAATTGTAATTAGGCTTTTGGTTTTCTAAAACAGTCCTCGCAGAGGAACCGAAGAGTCACACTATAATGTATATAAATTGAATCCTCGGATGTATTAAAGGAGGAGAGAGGAAGAGTAGAGGAGATTTCTACAATAAAAACTTTGTGTGTTGACGATTGCTTCCAGTTAAATGAATTTCAGTTCTGTTGATTATCTAACTGTCTTGAGTCGTTATTTGTGAGGAAATTCGTTTGATTGTGAGGTGATTGGACACTATCTTGTATACAACTGTTGAATTGAGTCATTGTGCAGTTGTTGTATCTCTGTGTTCATTGTTCCCTTGGATTGTTTGAATAATTGAAATCTCAACCGTGGACGAAGCGTGGGTATAAAGCGTGGTCGTTGAACTCTGGTTAACGATAATAGAATTCCCGTTTAATAGAGAGAATTACATTGTTTATTGTTAATTGGAAATTCCTAACCGGGGTCAGAACCTTAGTTAACAACCAGAGAATATACGAAGGAGAACGCAAACCCGATTTAAACCCGTGGTCAAGCACTGTACCAAACGCGCGAGTGGATTTACAAAGGCGGATTGCCCATATCGCACCGCTTTTGGTGAGTAAGCGGTATTTCCTGGTTGGGGAGCGATTCCATAGAGTGGTCGATACATGGCGAGGTGGACCCTCGGAAAACCACCGTTTAAAGCGCGCCATCGCACGTTATCGTTCATACCAGGATGTTGAGCGATATGCGTACATGTCGTTGATCTGGGAAGGGGTCATCGGACGGTGGTCGCTTGCTGTAGATGCGCGAACGATAAACGAGGTGCGCGAACGATAAACGAGGTACGGTGCAGGCGTTTGATTGGTTTATTGATATATATGTGGGCCTGGGGCCGAAGGGCTATTGTGACGTCAATTGGTTATAAAGCGTCGGATGATTATTATAAAGGTTTGGAGATAAATATATAAGCTGGGAGATATCATTTAACCTTCGAAGCTGTGAAAATATTTATTTGTCAATTTCTTTGAAATTGATAAATAAATTAAAAAGAAGAAAAGGAAAGTAGACCACGTGGAGTTCAAAGGACGGGGTTGGAAAGGAAACGCTGACGGAGCCACGACTACAGTGACCATCTCTCCTTAGAAGGGTCCGATTTCAGTTTTGTTGGCGTCATTTGTGGTATCAGAGCCATTGTTTTAAGATTGTTTTTGCAGAAAGCTGACATGGCAATCCGAATTGGTAGAGGTGCTGGCAGAAGGAGACCTGTTGCCAACGCAAAGGTGTTGGAGATTTTGCAGAGGTTCGAAGCCAGAGTGGATGCCGTGGAGCGAAGACAGACCAGAGATCCTGAAGACATCAACAAACCTAAAACAGAAGAAGCTGAAGAAAATGTTGAGATTCCTCCTGACATGAGGCTCCTTAGAGCTGTTCTGGGGTCTGCAGTTAAGCCCAGAATTGAAGTGTCGAGTTATGCAGGGGGACTGAATCTAGAGGAACTGGTGGACTGGATTAATGAAATGAACAAGTGCTTCGATTATGAAGAAATAAGTGAAGATAAAAAGGTCAAGTTTGCGGTGACAAAGCTGAAAGGACATGCTGCACTTTGGTGGGATGGAGTGCAGGCAGAAAGGAGGAGAGTTGGCAAGCAAGCTATCAAGAGCTGGACTAGAATGATGGCTAAATTAGAAGGTAAATTCTTGCCTAGTGATTACCAGCTGACATTGTATAAGCAAATGCAGAACCTGAGACAGAGGTTGCTGAAAGTAAAGGAATACACAGAGGAATTCCACAGAGTGAGCATAAGGGTTGGGCAATTCCAAGACACACCAGAGAAGACTGCCAGATATGTGAATGGTCTCAAGCTGGAGATCCAAGATGAGATTGGTCTCCTGTCTCCTAAGACAGTGGAAGAGGCCTATCAGATGGCCTTGAAAGCAGAGGAAAAACTCCTGAGGAAACAGTCTGCCAAGAAGAGAGGTACTTTCCGTGGAAAGGGAAGTCAGGGTGGTAGAGGAAAGCCTGCTACACCCAGGGATGGAGCTAACAGTAGCTCACCTCAGAATGCATCTACAGAGGATGATGCAAGGGGGAGAAGGGGTTCTTACAGAGGAAAAGGAAGAGAAGGCAGAGACAGAGGCAGAGGTAGAGAGTTGAGGTGTTATAGATGTCAGCAAGAGGGACATAAGCACTATGAGTGTCCAGAGAATGTGGGTGCTGGTCCTAGAAATGTTGTTGTTGCCCAGGCTGGAGAGGAGGCAAAAATTTAAGAAGAAATTCTTCCAGAGAGGTGAGAGTCCTTGGTGGTAAATAAGGTCCTGTTAAAGCAAGTTAAAGAGGTCACTGAGCCCGCACAAAGGAAGACTTTGTTTAGGAGCGTATGCAAAGTCCAAGGGAAATGCTGCCAGCTAGTCATTGATAGTGGCAGCACAGACAATCTGGTTTCCACTGAGGTAATAGAAAAGTTGAAGTTGAAGACAAGGGAGCATCCAACTCCCTACAGGGTGTCCTGGCTGCACAAAGGGCAACAGCTGGTTGTAAAGGAATAGTGTGAGATAGAGCTGCAAATGAGAAAATACAAAGATAAGGTCCTGTGTGATGTAATGCCCATGGATGTGTGTCATATACTGCTGGGTAGACCTTGGCAGTTTGACAGAGCAGCAGTGCATGATGGCAAGAAGAACACTTACAAGTTCTTCAAAGATGGGGTACACCATACATTGATGCCCATGGAAGAAGGATAGCCATCCAGCAGAGTGATTGATCCAAAGACCTTGTTGCTGAGCAGGAAGGAATATTTGCAGCAGATAGAGGAAGAAGAGGTAAGTTTTGCTTTAGTTTGCAAACCCAAAGTAGTTCTTACTTCTACAAAGATTTCTGATTTGCCAGTAGAAATCCAAGAGATGTTAGATGATTATTGTGACATTATTGTGGATGATTTACCTGATGCGCTGCCACCTGTGAGAAAGATCAGCCATAAGATAGATTTTATTCCTGGTTCAAATCTACCAAATAAGATAGCCTACAGAATGACTCCCAAAGAAAATGAGGAAATCAGGAGACAAGTATAGGAGTTGGTGGACAAGGGGCTGATCAGAGAAAGTTTGAGTCCATGTGTAGTACCAGCAGTATTGAGCCCAAAGAAAGATGGAGGCTGGAGGATGTGTACTGATTCCAGAGCAATTAATAAGATCACAATCAGGTACAGATTCCCTTTGCCCAGAGTCGAGGATTTAATGGACTGTTTGAGTGGTGCTAAATATTTCTCAAAGATAGATTTAAAGAGTGGATACCATCAGATTAGAATAAGAGAGGGTGATGAGTGGAAAACTGCCTTTAAAACAAATGAAGGATTATATGAATGGATGGTGATGCCTTTTGGGTTGTCAAATGCACCTAGTACTTTTATGAGACTTATGAATGAGGTATTGAAAGAATTCATTGGTAAATTTGTGATAGTATATCTGGATGATATATTGGTTTTCAGCAGAACTAAAGAGGAACATTTAAGGCATCTTAATCATGTATTGAGGAAGCTGCACCAAGAGAAACTGCTGATAAATTTGAAGAAATTCTCATTCATGAAAGAAGAGTTGGTGTATTTGGGTTTTGTTGTTTCTGCAGAAGGATTGAAGATGGACCCAAAAAAGGTTAAGGCAATTGTGGAGTGGCCTTCACCCATGAATGTTTTTGAGGTAAGAAGTTTCCATGGACTTGCTAGTTTTTACAGAAAGTTTATAAGAAACTTCAGTAAGATCAATGCACCCATAATTGAGACAATAAAGAAGAGCAAACAGCCATTTAAGTGGACTGCTGAAGCAGAAAGAAACTTTCAAGTTTTGAAGCAAAAGATAACTGAGAAGCCTGTTTTGATTCTGCCTGATTTTACTAAACCATTTCAAGTAAAATGTGATGCTAGTGGAGAGGCCATTGGAGCTGTGTTGAGTCAGGATGATAGGCCTGTGGCATATTTCAGTGAAAAGCTGAATGACACCAGAAGAAAGTATTCCTCTTATGAGAAGGAATTCTATGCAATTGTTCAGGCACTGAAGAAATGGAGACATTACTTGATGTCTAGGGAATTTGTATTGTATTATGACAATCATGCTTTGCAGTATATTGTACAACAGCCCAAGTTGAAACATAAGCACGCTAAATGGGTTGAGTATCTCCAAGGTTTTAATTTTGTTTTGAAACATATAAGTGGTCAAGCCAATAAAGTAGCTGATGCTTTGAGTAGGAGGCACATGCTTGTTCAAGAAACAAATTTTGAAGTTGTAGGATTTGATTTTCTCAAAGAATTGTATAAAACAGATCCAGATTTTAAGGAAGCATTTGAGGCATGTAGTAACCCTGTTCTAACAGATAGAAGCCTTTGGCTGGATTATTTCTTGTAGGAGGACTTGTTATTCAGAAGAAGCCAACTGTGTGTACCAAGATGTTCCATGAGGGAAAATTTGATCAAAGAGAAGCATAGTGGTGGACTTGCTGGACACTTTGGTACTGATAAAACTTATGAGCAGCTGAGCCACTTCTATTTCTGGCCCAAGATGAGAGCAGAAGTGGACAAGTTTGTGAAGAATTGCAAAATATGTCAGTATGCTAAAGGAAGGAGCCAGAATGCAGGATTGTACACTCCCTTGCCTATTCCAGACAGGCCTTGGGACATGGTGAGTATGGATTTTGTTCTAGGATTACCCAAGACTCAGAGAGGGAATGATGCAGTCTTTGTTGTGGTGGACAGATTCTCCAAAATGGCACATTTTATTCCAAGCTATAAAACTAGTGATGCCACCCATGTTGCTAACTTGTTCTTCAAAGAAGTTGTTAGATTGCATGGGTTGCCCAAGAGTATTGTTTTAGACAGAGATACCAGATTTGTGGGTCATTTTTGGAGGACACTGTAGAAGAAACTTGGTACCAAACTGAGTTTCAGCTCAGCTTATCATCCCTAGACTGATGGACAAACTGAGGTAGCGAATAGGAGTCTGGGGAATTTGTTGAGAAGTCTTGCAGGAGAACATCCCAAGCAGTGGGATCATATTTTGCCTCAGGCAGAATATGCATATAATGACTCACCAAACAGGAGCACAGGGCAGAGTCCATTTCATATTGTTTATGGAATGCACCCCAGAGGAATATCAGAGTTAAGAAATCTGGGAAAGGCAGAGCTAAGGAGTGCAGATGGTGAGGAATTTGCTTCAGAGATCCAGGCCATACATGAACAAGTGAAACAAGAACTACAAGGCAGCAACATCAGATACAAAAGCAGAGCAGACTTGAGCAGAAAAGAAGTTCATTTTGAAGTAGGAGATCTGGTTTTGGCACACTTGAGAAAGGAGAGATTCCCAAAGAAGCAGTATAATAAACTGAAGTTCAAAAAGATTGGGCCATGCAAGATACTTAGAAAGTTTTCTGCAAATGCTTATGAGATTGAATTACCTCTTAATGTTGGAATATCTCCCATTTTTAATGTTGCAGATTTATACAAGTATGAGGATGGTGGTGCAGAAAAAAGATCAACAGACAAGGAACAGATTGAGTGGAAGGAGCAACTACCTCCAGCGCAACCATTGCAACCAGAGAAGATATTGGATAAAAGACCATTCAGAAGGACCAGAGGACAAGAGTACTTTCAGTACTTGATCAAATGGAAGGACAAGCCAGAGGAAGATGCCACTTGGATGACTGAAGGGATGTTGCAGAAGATAGGTAGATCAGTGGAAGAACTCATGGACAGGAGCCCATGAAGAAAATTGCCCTCGGGAGTCTGATGTAGGGGCATTAGACACTGGCCAGCAATGTAGGAAGTTTTGTCCACATGTTGTGGCTAGGAGGGTTCAAAACATTTGAATTGTAACAACTAGGTGTCAATACCTCAGCTGACTGTATCATTTAGATTAGTTAGATTTGTAGAAGTTGAATAGTTCAGTTCGATCCATTTGTCACATTTCAACTAGTTGAATAATTGTAATTAGGCTTTTGGTTTTCTAAAACGGTCCTCGTAGAGGAACCGAAGAGTCACACTATAATGTATATAAATTGAATCCTCGGATGTATTGAAGGAGGAGAGAGGAAGAGTAGAGGAGATTTCTGCAATAAAAACTTTGTGTGTTGACGATTGCTTCCAGTTAAATGAATTTCAGTTCTGTTGATTATCTAACTGTCTTGAGTCGTTATTTGTGAGGAAATTCGTTTGATTGTGAGGTGATTGGACACTGTCTTGTATACAACTGTTGAATTGAGTCATTGTGCAGTTGTTGTATCTCTGTGTTCGTTGTTCCCTTGAATTGTTTGAATAATTGAAATCTCAACCGCGGACGAAGAGTAGGTATAAAGCGTGGTCGTTGAACTCTGGTTAACGATAGCAGAATTCCCGTTTAGTAAAGAGAATTACATTGTTTGTTGTTAATTGGAAATTCCTAACCGGGGTCAGAACCTTAGTTAACAACCGAAGAATATACGAAGGAAAACGCAAACCCGATTTAAACCCGTGGTCAAGCACTGTACCAAACCCGCGAGTGGATTTACGAAGGCGGATTGCCCATATCGCACCGCTTTTGGTGAGTAAGCGGTATTTCCTGGTTGGGGAGCGATTCCATAGAGTGGTCGACATGTGGCGAGGTGGACCCTCGGAAAGCCATCGTTTAAAGCGCGCCATCGCACGTTAACGTTCGTACCAGGATGCCGAGCGATTTACGTACATGCTGTTGATCTGGGAAGGGGTCATCGGACGGTGGTTGCTTGCTGTAGATGCGCGAACGATAAACGAGGTGCGCGAACGATAAACGAGGTACGGTGCAGGCGTTTGATTGGTTTATTGATATATATGTGGGCCCGGGGCCGAAGGTCTATTGCAACGTCAATTGGTTATAAAGCGTCGAACCATTATTATAAAGGTTTGGAGATAAATATATAAGCTGGGAGATATCATTTAACTTTTGAAGCTGTGAAAATATTTATTTGTCAATTTCTTTGAAATTGATAAATAAATTAAAAAGAAGAAAAGGAAAGTAGACCACGTGGAGTTCAAAGGACGGGGTTGGAAAGGAAATGCTGACGGAGCCACAACTACAGTGACCATCTCTCCTTAGAAGGGTCCGATTTCAGTTTTGTTGGCGTCAGTGACTCGCATAGTCCTCCCATGACTCCAGGTATTGGAGGATAAACAGTGGGCAACACCTCCACCCCTCCCAGTAGGACCAGGGTCAACACCCTATCGTGGGATCTCAGGGAATCTCAACTGTTCTTGGAAATCTGTCATCACGTAGATTGTTTTCGTAATCTTATTTCCACAAGGTAATCACTGGTACACAATTTGTAATGTAAACACTCGTACACATATTACAACATATGCATCTATATTGTTCATAACAAATTGTTACCCATATAACAATCTCTACACATTTCAAATACATTGCTATCTATGATATGGATCCTAGAACTTATATAACATACTTGAATTAAAACATTTGTCCACATAGGTATCAATATGTCCAATACAATTTATCGTTTAGATACTGCTTCTGTTTAGTTCATACATGTTCTATCTATGATGCATTGTGTTAGCCATCTCAATCTGTATACCAATATGTTTCACTTTTCATATTCAAAATGTAGTTACTCTTTTATTTCCTTTCCTTCAATCATATTTGAAATGTAATGAAATGAATCAATCTATAATGTTTAATCTATGATTTCATATTCTTGCAATGTTAATTTAAATGACATATTGCATATCGGTATCCATGCACCAGTAAATTTAAACAAACAGCATATATCCTGTATCACTAGAGTGAAGTAGCATTCTATCTTTATGGGTATCCATGTACCAACAAAGTAATACTCATCCTTACGTGATATTTCAAAATAAAGTTTCAAGTATCAAAATAGAGCAGTCATATACATATAAAGTTTTTAGTTTCTCAAAATTTAGCATAAGCTGGGGTAATTCTGGTAGAAAGTCTCAGCATTCTCCCAAGTCGCTGATCCAGGACTATACTTGTCCCACTAGACTTTAACTTGGTCTATCCGGCGGTTACTGAATTGTCGAACTTTACGTTCCAGAATACGTAATGGTTCGACCGCTAGGGTTCCCTCGTCCGATACTTGCAGTTCCTTCTATTGAAGGTCATGAGATTTATCAGCAATATAGTGTCATAAGGTAGATACATGAAACACATTATGAATTTTGTGCAGGTGGGGCGGCAATGCAAGACGATAAGCGACAGGTTCAACTTTTTTTAAGGCGGTAGTGCAAGACGATAAGTGGCAGTGCAAATGTCACTAGCATGATGAATAAAGCCATGTAACAGGCCTAGGGTGTTGGGACTCGATCAACAAGTGAGTACACCTTGGAGTGTTTTTATTACTTGGTTAATTATTCTTGCTTTTTAGCGACGAATAATTTTCTAGGTTTTTTTACTCATTGCATTACCCCAAAGTCGGGGTGACGACTTGAAGGTTGAGCCCCTAACGCATCTTAGTGTCTAGAGTCAATGTATATTACCATGCTTGGTCATCTCTGAAATTTCGCGGAATTTGACTAGGTCTAAGTAGGATTTTTTAATAATTAAATATTTCCTACAAAACGAGATTTTATAATTAATTTTTATGTAATGATGTAAATAAGTGGCCTTAGGAAATGTCTGGGACATGTGACTACTCGAAAATCATCTTCAGAGACCCAACATTATCTTAGGACTGACTATGAGGGTCAAAAAATGACTTATAGTCCCTCAAAAATCCGATTTTCTAATGTCAGTGGAAAAAAATGAGGAAAAATTCCAAAAATTTGAATAATTGGAAAAAATTATAAAATTTTCCAAAGTCAAAATAAGTCAAATTTTGACATGGCAGATTGAGGGTAGGTCAAAGGATGATGTGACAAGCATGTGGGTCCTACCACATAAGGTACAACAAGCTGAAGTCAACATTCCAAATCAGCAAGTCAAAGGTTCCACGTTGAAATCAAGAGGCACAAGGTATCGGTAAATTGTAATAATTTGATTTAATCAGAAATATGTGGTGCACTTTAAAAGTTTAAAGGGGGACAAAATGTATGACATGGCAGCCACTTCATCACAATTAGTTAGTGGGCCAAGTCAAAACATAAGCCGAAAGGGTCCTGAATTATCAAAGGGGCAGTTGAAATCATGCTCAAAGTGTTTTAGAATTGCTAAAGGATGAGTGGGGACAACACTGCCACATAGGACAGTTCTTGTCCCCCACTTATTTTCACTTGTCTCCCACTACACCTTCAACCAATACGCAACAGTCTACTCCAGCATGTGGAAATTTCTGAATGATTACACTTTATGCAGAAATTATTTATTGTTAATCAGGTTATGCTCCTCCTACTTTAGACAAGTTATTAACTGAATAAATTCAAGTTAAAATCGAAGCAAAACACATAACAAATCTCCACCAATCCAGATCTAGAACAAGTTCATGCACACATAGACAAAGTGACAGTTATTTCTGGACAAATAGTCCCCGGAAAATCGGTCTTTGCTGCTAGAGGGTTCTATTATTAAGAATTTTTCTGAATACAACAAGCCTGGGTTCTAGATTTGGAAAAGCCGACAGAGATATAATAGATCTATAGCTCACTGGCTGATCTAGGGCCAAAATAATGACTGATCCACACTCTCAAACGGGATTTACAGAACTTAGCCAAAATTAGGGCCTAGAAACCTTAGCGCTGCCCCTGAACCGTCTATGCCAACCTCTGAAGCCCCTCTGACCCTCAACGCTGCTCCAGAAAGGTCCGCGTTACCCCAGATTGGGTGACGCATGCCTTACGCTGCCCCTAAGGGTCTCTGCGTAACCCTTGAGGGTTTCCTGCTGAAAAAGCACACTGTCCTTGCTGCTGCAGCTTCCCTGCTTCTTTGCGCTGTCCTCTGAGCTGATTTCTTCCTTTTTTTATTCTAGACCCCAGGATCAGATTATCCCCTTGGCCTAAATTCCCCTCTCTGCAGCTGAAACACTTCTGAGTATTCTTAGCAAACCCACCCTAGAATCTCAGCTTAGCTTCAGTGCTCTGCCTCTGTGTATCTTTACAAATGACCCCAAGCCTTTCCTTTATACTTTTATCGTTGGGAAACCAACGACCATGATCAGATCTTGAATCAATGGCTAAGATTAAAAGAAAGCTTGATCCGTGTGACTTAAGACAATTTCATCACATGTTTAATTAAATTCACTTTAATTATTTAAGTTCCCTAAGTTTTAACTTAGGAAATACATTAAAATAATTAATTAATTTAATATCTCCTAAACTAAATGAAATTTCCCAAATCAATTTCTGGTTCTTGTAGATCAAGTGTACTCTAGTCCCTCCACAAAATTTGGGAGCTAGAGCACAACTGATGCTACCTAAAATACACAAAATCTCAACATAGCATGTACGTAGCAACTAGAGGCATCCATACATGAAGGATTACGCACATGCTACAACAAAGGAAATCAACATATGGTGAGGATTTAATTGTTGATAAATTCAGTTAATTTGTGGAATGCATCTCCACCTTTATCTCAACGTGTCTCCACTTTTCTCCACGCTACCAAGTCCATAACAGCAACATGCTGCCAGCAGTCACATAGAACATATTTGGGTGGTAATATGAGGAGTTAACAACATATTTTTGTGAGATATTGCTCCCACTCAACTCCACAAATTTTACACATGGCAGCCAACAAAATGTGCACATGGGAAATGGATCTACGCTCAGCTAGAGAATCTTATACGCTGTCTAAAACAGGGAAGAATGCAGAGTTAATTGAAGTCACCTATAAACAGTTCATGGCACCTACAATAGTTCATGCCAGCTACAACAGTTTTTACAGCCTCTTGAAAATTCGTTTTTTCATTGGGATTATCTTCACTTCTCCACTTGTCATGAGGTTTCTCATTGAGATCTTCTCCAGTTTTGTATAAATTTAGCCTTGGGCTCTCATTGTGATCATGGCTTTGAAGCTTGTGCTTATTGTTACTATGTCGAAATTGTTATTGAGCTAAATAAAGGAAAGTATTTGGGGTTACTAGCTTCTCTTGTGGTGCATTCTTTGGTTGATGAGGTATACCTGTTTCATTTGGTGTTGTTATTCATTTGATTTTACATTGCAATCTAGTTGGTTTTTTTTGTGCATTTGCCTGAGGGCACTATTGTCTAGGGAGGGGAGATTTGTAGCTATCTCAGATCTTCTTTGGGCTTGGTATATTTTGTGCTCTTGTTGTAGCTTGTTATTTTCGGTTGAATGACAAGCTCAACGTGGCCTCTATATGCCAAGTTTCTTTTGCACTAACAATTAGTTTGCAGAGATTTGTGTGTTCAAAAGACAGATTGCCAAGTCTATTGGAGTGTGAAGACTTCTTCGGTTGGAATAAGTCACCTTAAAGGATATCAAAGATCCCACAAGTTGTTCAAGCCAACAATCTCATAAGACATCAAGAGATTTATTTAAAAGGGGGTTTCATGAGCCCTTTGCTTTTTTTCCATCTCTAAAAAATCATATATTTTCTTCTCTCATTTGTGCACAAATTGATTTTATCTAGCATTTGAGTCTAAGTTGTTGGATTTAAATCCTAACTCTCGCTCACTTAATCAACTCTTTCAAGCTGATCTTAGGGAGGGAATTTGTAATATGAAGTGTATTTTATACTTGCATTTGTAGAAATTTCTTGTTTTCCCACACCGGTTTTCAGTTTCAGCTTATTTCTCCTTTTAGTTAAATGCCCTTTCCCATATTCTTACATTCAACAACAAAAAAATAATTTTTGCTGAAAACACAAATTCTGGAAAATTTATAGAATGCTGGAAAATGCAGAAATAAAAATCAGCAAGCTCAAAACAACGATTCAACACATTTTAACACAGAGATTTTTGGTCAAGGTGACCCTGGAAAAACCCCCTACAACTCTTCGGGAAAACCAGTTCGAAAGCTCCTTCTTATTTCTGAAAATGCCTTTTACAGAGAGGTGAAATATATAGGAAAATTTCCAGCAAATTAAATACAGACTTATCTTGTTTTCCGTGCTTGCCACCGCCTTGGAAAATGTGCCGAAACAGCAATAAACTCAAAACAGAAAATTTTTACAGCAAATGACAGTTTAGAAATTCGTGCCCAGAACTTAGCTGAACAGCCATACGGACTGTACAGACTGTACGAAATTTTCCAGCAAGCTGCCTTTCTTGAAAACAGTGCTGGCTGCCTCGAAAAATGTGCCCAACCACCTAGAAAATCGAGCCCCCTTGCTGTTGTACTTTTACTCGAAAAACGTGCTGCCTTTCACCTTGAAAACTGTGCCTCAATGCTGCTGTACGGACTGCTGTACGGATGGTTGTCTTGGTTTCTGTGCTGCTGTACGGCCAAACTGCCTCGGTATCCGTGCAGCCTCTTGCTGCCTTGGAAATCGTACCCTCCTTGCTGCTGTACTGATTTGCCGAGTGTGCCCTCTCCTTCACCTTCTCAAGCTCTCTTCAGAAAATGTCTCCAGCTCTCCTTCTCTTCCTCTCTCAATCTGCTCATGAAAGAATGAATGACCTTTTCCTCCTTTTCCTCCTTTAACCTAACCCTAAGTGACTTTTGGGGAATCCCTAAATCCAATGGCTGAAATAGATTTAGATCTAGGGCTGAAATTAAATGCTCATTTAAATCTTACTTTCTATTTTTTAATTCACCCCACTTTAATAAAGACCCACTTAGTCATTTATTTCCAAAGTCACTTTTCCTTTCTAATTTTACATTGACTTTATTAAAGTCACTTTAAAATTAGACTTTAGTAACTTTATCACTTAAAGTCACTTTTAAATTAGATTTGACTTTATAACTTTATAAAGTCACTTTAGGAGAAAAATTAAATTCTTTTGGACACTTTTTCCTAGGCCAAAGATCAAAGCCTTAGGGAACCACCTGTCCTCTGGTAACCAAATTTCAACACTCCCTCTTACCGAGAAAGGTGTTCCTCACCACACCCATCTTGTCTTTGAAGTAGACATGCTTGCCCCGTGGTAAGACTTTGGTAAGAGTATCTGCAACTTGCTCATCAGTGGGAATATACTCAAGCTTCACAGCTCCCTTCTGAACATAGTCTCTGATGAAATGATATTTGATCCCGATATGCTTTGACCTGTCATGAAATACCGGATTCTCTGTGAGTTTAATGCAACTCTGATTATCACAGTAAATCACTGAAGGTCTCAACGGCTGACCAAATAAGCCAAACAACATCTTGCGAAGCCAGATGGCCTCACAACTAGCTAGACTAGCTGCCATATACTCTGCTTCCGCTGAACTCAATGCTACTGACTGCTGCTTCCGGCTGAACCATGACACCACTGTCGAACCCAACCCAAAACAACACCCTGAAGTGCTCTTCCTATCAAAAGCACAACCTGCCCAATCAGAATCAGTGTAACCTGCCAATCTCACTCCATCCCCCTGCCTGTAGTCCAGACCATAATCCACTGTCCCCTGCAAGTATCGCAAAATGTGTTTTGCAGCCACCCAGTGAACCTTCCTAGGCTCACACATAAACCGACTCATCGTGTTGACTGCAAAACAAATATCTGGTCTAGTGTTGACCAAATACATCAAGGAACCAATCAGCTGTCTGTACAATGTGGGATCCACCAACTCGGAATCCGAAGCATGAAGCTTCTTCCAGTTGGTGATCATCGGTGTCGACATGGGTTTACAATCCTCCATGTGGAATCTACCAAGGATGTCCAAAATATACTTCCCCTGCCCCAGGAAGAAATGCCCCTCCTCCTGCCACACCTCCAAACCCAAAAAGTAATGCATCAAGTCGATGTCCTTCATCTCAAACTCCACCGCAAGATCTCTCTTGCAGTGTTCTATGAGTCTCTCTGCACCTGTAATGACTAAGTCATCCACATACAGCACCAGAATGAGAGGCTCCTCACCTATCACAATATAGTAAAGGTTCGGATCTGCCTCACTCTTTGTGAAACCCATCCCCTGCAAGTATGTATCTATCTTGGAGTACCAAGCTCTGGGAGCTTGCTTCAGGCCATAAAGGGCCTTCTTCAGTCTGCACACATGGGACTCCTTCCCATGCACCTCAAAGCCCCGTGGCTGCTCAATGTACACCTCCTCCTGTATGAAGCCATTGAGAAATGCGGTCTTCACATCCATCTGGTGGATCTTCCAACCCATCTCTGCTACTATCGATATAATGGAGCGGATCAAAGTATATCGAGCCACGGGAGCGAAGGTCTCCTCATAATCAACTCCCTCTACCTGGGAGAACCCTCTAGCCACAAACCTCGCTTTGAATTTCTCAATGCTACCATCTGCAGCATGCTTTACCTTGTAAAGCCATCTGGAAGTAACCACGTATTTTCCCTCAGGCCTCGGCACCACCTCCCAAACATCATTCTTCATGATAGAAGAATACTCCTCCTGCATGGCCTCTCTCTAGACCTGCTGGCTAGCTGCCTCCTCATAGCTAGAAGGCTCAGAGTCAAGGATGCTGGTAGCCATTAACATATAGCTACAAAACCTCTCAGGTGCTCTGCTCTCTCTGATCGGCCTCTTAGGCTCAGCAACAGATGTGGCCTCTCTCAAGGTGTCCTGAAGCCACTTGGGCTTCCTCTTCCCCGAGCATACTTCTCCCATTAGAGAATGAAACTCCTCCTCCTCATCACCGGGGAGCCCGAACTCCCGACCGTCCGTCTGCCTTCCCCGCCCGCACCCCGAACTCCGAGATGCCGAAGTACCGTGTGAACTCCGTCCATCGCGGGACTCCTAGGAATCGCTTCGTGGACTATTGCATGCCGCTCGAAGCACCACCCTTCGACCGTGAGCCAACGCTATCGACGGACCTCGACATCGTCATAGATGTACCTCCCATCCTCCCCGATCCTAACCCAGCTGATCCCTCGTGACCTACTCAAATTGCCGAGGGTCGGCCGATCCAGACATACTCTAACCCCGTGACCTCCAAAGGCCCCTGTCTCCCTCGAACTTCACATCCCGCCTGACAACAACTTTCCTCTGTGCAGGAATGTAAATCCGAAAGGCCTTTGAGGTCTCACTGTAGCCCACAAAGATACCCTTCTCTGCGGTGGGCTCTAGTTTGGTCCTCTTCTCCTTGGGCATGTAGGAGTATGTGATGCACCCAAAGATACGAAGATGACCAATATCAGGCTTCTTCCCAGAAAAAGCCTCCTCCGGAGTCATGTGCCCCAAGGCACGATGCGAACTCCTGTTCTGCAAATAAACAGCTGTGTTGCAGGCCTCTGCCCATAAAAACAATGGCAACCCCCGATCATGTAACATGGCTTTGGCAGCCCCTCCGATGGATCTGTACTTCCTCTCCACAACCCCGTTCTGCTGGGGGCTGGGGTGAATGCTGAACCCTCCCAAATGCCCGCGTTCCCGCACAACAGTCAACAAACTCTCCAAAGGTGTACTCTCCTCCATTGTCCGACCTCAGGGACTTGATCTTCCGACCTGTCTGTGTCTCCACAAGAGCTCTGAACTCCTGAAACCGCTTGAAGACCTCACTCTTGGTCTTCAAGAAATAAATCCAAGTCCTCCTAGAGTGATCATCAATGAATAAAACATAGTACTCATATCCACTCAAGGAAACATGAGACATCCAACCGCTCACATCGAAATGAATCAAATCAAGTATCCTAGTCGCTCTGCTGTCACTGCTGGGAAAAGGGGTTTGGAAAAATTGCCCATCGCACATCCTCTGCAAGTATCAAAGTGATCAATACTGAAATCTGTCACACCTGTAGTGATCTCCCGCAAAGTGTTCAAGGCTCCATGATACATATGCCCCATCCTGCAGTGCCAAATCTCACACAGCTCAGAACTGCTAGCTCTGTTGTCGGTACTACTGCTCAATGCCAAAAGGGGCTGAAATGCAAACTTGTACACCTTTGCATGGCATACACCTATCACTCTAGCTGAATCAGCTGGAGCACCCCTGGGATATATCAGCACCTGTCCTCCCCTGAACAGTATCTCATATCCTCTATCCTCCAACGCTGAGACGGATATGAGGTTCTTCCTCATCCCTAGCACATAAATGACATCTGACACCTTCAAAGGAGGTTTGGGTTCCCTATGAAATGTCTGTGTTCCCACATCGACTGCTCTAACAACTCTGTCATCACCGAGTACTACCTCTATATCAGTGCCACTCTCTGAAAGCTCTGAGAAGTACTCATGGACTCCTGTCATATGACGTGAAGCCCCACTGTCCACATACCAGATACCTGAAGATGCTCCGCTAGTCGAGGGAAATGCATGCTCTCTCTGAACCTCTGTGGCAGGTAATCCTGCACTAGAGGACTCACACGCAGTGAACCCAAACTCCCGATCAAAGCGATATGCAAAGTCCTCAACCTTTGCTGATGCTGCCATGCTCTAGTTCTTCCCCTTCTTCTTCTTCTTCTCCGGAAACACAACTGCATAGTGTCCCATCTTCTGACAATTCCAACACTTCACCTTGGAATAGTCCTTCTTTGTGTTACCCTGTTTACCTTTACCTTTGCCTTTGCCCCCACCATTGCTTGTGGAAGCCTGCTTCATCCCTTTGCCTTTTTTGCCTCCTGCCAATAGTGCTACATCCTCATCCTGCTCAACTAGCTTGGCTGCCCCAAGCTGACCTTTCCTGATCTCTGTTTGAATGCAATCATCCCAAAACCTCTCCCATGTGGGAAGGGTCTCACGTGCACAAATCCCATCAACAAAGTTCATCCATGAATTGTGGGGGCCATTCACTGCAATCCGCACCAACTCAGTGGGTGGAATGACCTCTCCAACTGCTGCCAACTCATCTCTCACATTAGTAATCTTTGTGAGATATCCAGCTGCACTATCAGTCTTACCCATCTTAATGGTCTTCAGCTTCTCCTTCAGGACCATTTTCCGGTTCTCATTGGTACTTTGGTAGAGATTGGACAATGTTGTCCACATCTCATGAGCATTTCTCTTTCCTCTCACATGAGGAATGCAATGGTCTTTGATTCCGTCTAGAATCAGTCTCTTACCCTTGTTGTTCTTTTTATTATATGCTGCCAACTGAACAACATCAGTAGGCACAACAACAGGGTTCTGTGTGGTATGCACCATGATGTCCCAGACTTCTGCCTACTCAAAGATACTCTACATTCTCTCATTCCAAACACTGTAATTGGTATGCCCATCCAACCTATCATCCACCCTCAATCCCAATGTCATCCTGCTGTCCTAAAAACTGAAAAATAGCACTGCTGTAGTAAAGATAAAAATTGTGTGTGTGAAAAATCAGCTTGCTGGAATTTTCTGAGTGAAAAATTAGCACACTGTATTTTTCTTCTTGCTGTCCCAAACTACACTTTCAGCACTCAAGCTTTGATACCATGTAGAAATTTCTTGTTTTCCCACCCCGGTTTTCAGTTTCACCTTATTTCTCCTTTTAGTTAAATGCCCTTTCACATATCCTTACATTCAACAACAGAAAAATAATTTTTGCTGAAAACACAAATTCTGGAAAATTTACAGAACGTTGGAAAATGCAGAAATAAAAATCAGCAAGCTCCAAACAGCGATTCAACACATTTTATAACAGAGATTTTTGGTCAAGGTGACCCTGGAAAAACCCCCTACAACTCTTGCAGAAATCCAGTTCAAAAGCTTCTTCTTATTTCTGAAAATGCCTTCTCAGAGAGGTGAAATATACAGGAAAATTTCCAGCAAATTAAATTCTGACTTATCTTGTTTTCCGTGCTTGCCACCACCTTGGAAAATGTGTCAGAACAGCAATAAACTCAAAACAGGAATTTTTTACAGCAAATGACAGTTTAAAAATTCGTGCCCAGAACTTAGCTAAACAACTGTACGGACTGTACGGACTGTACAGAATTTTCCAGCAAGCTGCCTTTCTCGAAAACAGTGCTGGATGCCTCGAAAAATTTGCCTATCCACCTAGAAAATCGAGCCCCCTTGTTGTTGTACTTTTCCTCGAAAAATGTGCTTCCTTTCCCCTTGAAAACCGTGCCTTAATGCTGCTGTACAGACTACTGTCTTGGTTTCTGTGCTGCTGTACGACCAAGATGCTTCGGTATTCGTGCAGGCTCTTGCTGCCTTGGAAATCGTGCCCTCCTTGCTGCTGTACTGATTTGCTGAGTGTGCCCTATCCTTCACCTTCTCAAGCTCTCTTCAGAAAATGTCTTCAGCTCTCCTTCTCTTCCTCTCTCAATCTGCTCATGAAAGAATGAATGACCTTTTCCTCCTTTTCCTCCTTTAACCTAACCCTAAGTGACTTTTGGGGAATTTCTAAATCCAATGGCTAAAATAGATTTAGATCTAGGGCTGAGATTAAATGCTCATGTTAAACACCATGTTGAAGCACACATATGGTGTATGAGGAAGATGAACACACACACAAGAGACTCAACACACAATGAAGGATAAGCGTGAAGCTTTCTTATTTTCCATTATACAAAGATGTACATTTATAGTACAATGGTGTGACTCTTGGTTTCACATTCCAAGGTCACTTGGACTCCATTGTGACTTTTCATATTCCACACCTACCCATGAGGATTAGGTGTTCCAACATCCCCCCTTAATCCGAAGGGGTATGTGTGAGTCCAAGAAAAGAGTTGTAATACAAATTTGCAAAATATACATGGCAACACTTGGGTTGAATCAACTCTCTGAAATGTTGGAAAAAAGAGGTGGTTTTAGGATGACCACAAACACTGGAACGCAAAACTTGTTGCAGTTCCCGGAACTCTTCCAAAACTGGCAAGAAGCTAAAAGCTTCTGCTAGAGGAATTGTCCCTCATAACAAAGGGAGACCTTCGACCTAAAAGAAGGGAGGTCTACTACCTGTGGTG
Source organism: Pinus albicaulis (assembly GCA_034641835.2). NCBI lineage: Eukaryota > Viridiplantae > Streptophyta > Pinopsida > Pinales > Pinaceae > Pinus > Pinus albicaulis. The sequence continues at coordinate 1,566,122,298 of CM076584.1, forward strand.
GTTTTAGGTTGTCCACCAACCAAAGATGATGGTTTTAGGTTATCCACCAACCGAAAATGATGGTTTTAGGTTATCCACCAACCAAAGATGATGGTTTTAGGTTATCCACCAACCGAAGGTATGCTCATGGGCATCCGTGTCTCTGGCTACATCTCCGAATCCGGAATGACGAATTGTGGCTCAGGCTCGCTTGAACTGCTGGCTACAACTCTGAACATGGAATGAGAGATTGTGGCTCAGGCTCGCTTGATCTGTCGTCGAAGCTTGTACATGACCACCATTTTCCTCCCTGTCAGGGACAAGGTGAGATGATGGCGAAAACTCAACTGCAAGTTTGCTCAATATTCGTGAACAAGTTCTAACATGTGTCGTAAACATCTTCTTGGCTGCTGATGCCCATTGACAAGAAGCGATCCATCCAAGATGAATCTTTGTTCTTGCAGGAGGCTTGTTTCTGAAGCATCTGTCTGAAGAATGGGTGTGCCGACCACAGTGCTTGCATGGATGAAGATCAAAACAGTGATCTTTCATATGACCAACTCGATCACAGTGTTGGCATTTTACAATCTGATGTTGTTGTGGAACAGGATCTGGAACAGCTGCAGGTGAACTGTCATACATGAATCCGGCACTCTGAAATATGATGGGTTTTGTGTAATCTGGAATATGAAGAGACACATCCTTATCATATCCAAGACCAGTTTTGTGCTTGTTGTGGACAAGCTCTTCCCAAGGTCTGATGATGGGCTTAGGAAGTGCACGCTGAGCTGCTGCATCTGCATGTACATCTGCTCTAGTATAAGGAACTGAATGTGGATCAACTGGAACTTTGCTGACTTGCTGCTGATGGGAGTATTTCTCAATCTTCTGAACAGAAACATGTTCAGAATGGTGACTCTTTTGCTGAAGTTCATCTCGCTGAAGCTGAGATTCCAACTGCAAAAACTCAATCTTTTCTTGTGCATCTTGCAAACAACTTTGAATGTTACATAGAGCATTCTTGCTCATTTTTATGATATCATCAACATTTGAATGAATGAGGCTATTCAACAACTCAAATGCCTCATTGATTTTGGCCATTTTTCAACAAATTAGACTCAAAAAATGAAAGGGTGTCGGCTACAACCGAAAATGCACCCGTTTACAATGTGATTCAACAACAAATACAAATGACTCCAAGGAATTCTCAAAGTACAAAGTTTGCTCCTCAAATGATGGAGGGCAATCAACAATGACTTACATCAACAACTCAACTTCACTGATTCCAACTATGAATGAAGAGGCAAATTCACTCACAATGTGAGTTCAATACAAAATCTCTGCAAAATATTTGAATGTGCAGCAAAAACAACTTGTGCAAGAAGCCTTTAAGGCAGCTGAATTTTCTTCAAAGAGCTGTTTTCAATGATGGCAAACTTGTCTTCAAATGTGAAATTCTTCAAAAAATCACCCTCATGTCAATGCCACAAATCACAATGTGTCAAATCTGCAAATTTCTCTATTCAGTCCATCTACTCACATGTCATTTTCTCATTATTTCTGTTGTTCATAACTCTCTTCCTCTCTCTCTCCTCTCTCTCTGCTGTTTTTTTTTTTTTTTTTTAATTGATTGAAAATTAATTAAAAAAAAATGGGAATAAATAAAAATGGGAATGAAGAGTTAATTTAAAAGGAGGGGAATTTATTATATGAAATGGGAGGAGAGGGAAATTTATTGGGATGGGATGGAGTTATATTAAAATAAATTTAAAAAAAAGGAAGGGATTAATTAAAAATGGAATGTGGGAAGAATTTAAAAGGGAAATGAAATTATTGAGAGGGGAGGGGTATTATATGGGGAGGATGGTATTAATTTTAAAAATGGATTAATTAAAAATTATGGGTAATTTATTTAAAAAAAGGGCAGAATTATTATATGAAGTGGGAGGGAAGGGTATTAAATTAAAATTAAAGTGGGGGGGGGTCTTTTATTAATGGAGGGAGAGGGCTTTATAAAATCGAATTGTGGGAGGGAGATGTATTAAAAAGGAGGGAGATGTATTTAAGTGGGGGGTCTTTTATTAATGGAGGGAGAGGGCTTTATAAAATCGAATTGTGGGAGGGAGAGGTATTAATTAAAAATAAGGGCGGATTAAAAAATATTTTAAAAAATTTAGGGAGATGTGAGGGGTTAACGTAGAGTGGAGTTTGAGAGTCTGCGTATTGTAAGGGAGGGGATTTAAAAAAATTTAAAAATCGAAATTTTTTAAAGGACCTGTGGAGGGGATATTAAGAGCGTGGGAGCATTTGTAGCGTAGAGCACAGGTTTGAGGCGTAGAAGGGATAGGAGAAACGACAGTAAGAGGGGGTAGGCGTATGGCAGGAGTGAAGCAGTGAAGCAGTGGGAAGCTGTGAGGTGGGAGCTCGTTGGGAGAGCTGTTTTGGTTAGTGCGTTGAAGCCCGAGTGGGAATGGGGGCGTGGGGTTCAAGCAAAGGCCGAGGGGGAGAGTAGATCTGCGTAATGTGTTGGGTAGATCTGCGTAGAGGGGGGGGCAGTCGTGAGGGAGAGGGCGGCCGTGGAGAGATAAGGAATAGCAGTCGTGGGGAGGTAGTTAATGGTGGTGGGTTTGAGTGTAAGGAAGAGGGCGGAGGTGTATGGGCTGTGCGTTGGGTTTGGGGAGAGGGCAGAAAGGCCAATAGTTGCAGGAAATTTTTATTTTTGTTTATTTTTTTTTTATTTTTAAAAACAGCAGAGTGCAGAGTAAGAAATAGCAGAAATTTCAACTTTGAAAACAGTAGAATTTTTCTCCTTTCAAATACATAGCAGATTTTTTTTTTTTTTTCTTCAAATGTATAGCAGAACAAATCCAGCAGCAGTAGAAAGTCCAGAAATGAGGGCAGTTTCAGAATTTCAAGCACTGAAATACAATAGCAGTTTGCAGAAATTGCCAATAAAACCCAGAAATTTTTCCAATAGCCCAGCAGCAAAAAATTCCAGTAGTAGAAAAAACCCAGAATTTAGAGAACTCAGAAATCTCAGAAATTTCCAGCAGCTCAAAAATGCAGAGATGAAGAATTTTCCAGCAGAAAAAACTCAGATTTCTTTTGCAATAAAAACCAGAAACTTCTTCTTCTTCAGAAACTCAAATTAAATAATATCCAGCAACTCTTCAAAGCAGAAATTAATAGAAATTGCAGGAAAAATGAGAATGAAAACCTTTAGATGGGCAGTGTTGCCTTTCTTCAAAACCACTGCTGCTCTTCTTCAAAACAAATTCTGAATGCTGCTCTTTCTTCTGAATGCTGCTCCTTCTCCAAAACAAATGCCGGAATGCTGCAAAATGTCTGCTCCTCTCAAAACCAACGCTGCTCTTATTCAAAACACCTTTGAATAGCGGCAAAAACACTGCTGCAGAAATCTCTGAGTGCTTCAGATGTGCAGTGCTGCTCCCAATTTCTGAGTGCTGCAAAAATGCCAAGAATTTTTGCAGATATGCAGGCCATAAACACAAATGGCTCACTCAATTTGGAGCAGGGCCATCAATCGCCCGCTCTGATACCATGTTAAACACCATGTTGAAGCACACACATGGTGTATGAGGAAGATGAACACACACACAAGAGACTCAACACACAATGAAGGATAAGCGTGAAGCTTTCTTATTTTCCATTATACAAAGATGTACATTTATAGTACAATGGTGTGACTCTTGGTTTCACATTCCAAGGTCACTTGGACTCCATTGTGACTTTTCATATTCCACACCTACCCATGAGGATTAGGTGTTCCAACAGCTCAGTTAAATTTCACTTTTTATTTTTTAATTCACCCCAGTTTAATAAAGACCCACTTAGTCATTTATTTCCAAAGTCACTTTTCCTTTTTAATTTTACATTGACTTTATTAAAGTCACTTTAAAATTAGACTTTAGTAACTTTATCACTTAAAGTCACTTTTACATTAGATTTGACTTTATAACTTTATAAAGTCACTTTAGGAGAAAAATTAAATTCTTTTGGACACTCTTTCGCTAGGCCAAAGATCAAAGCCTTAGGGAACCACCTGTCCTCTGGTAACCAAATTTCAACAGCATTGAGTTTCTAACTTTTTTCCTTCTCATGCATGTGATTTCCTCTATCATATTTCAAAACTATTTTTTTTGTATGCTAACTCTTTTTCTTACTTGCCTATAGGTGTTCTTGGAGGCAATCCAAGTTTGAAGAAATGGAGCTAAAGCATAAGCTAAAGAACACTTTTCCATTTGGAACCTCAAGTCCAAGTTTCTCCTTATCACTTCACCTCTTCTTCTAAAGCCTCATTCTTTTGAAGAATTGTAACCACCATTCACCTCAAGGCTTTAGGTCTTTACTTTGCAACATCTCACAAGTAAATCTTTAAAGTATTACACTTGTAACTTTGGGAAAGAGTAAGTTTAAAGCGCATAGTGTAAGCTCTTCCCAAGCCCCTCATTTCTATAAGAGGGTCTCACTTTCAATAATAAAAATCTAAACTTTTTTAGGGAGCTTGGGAATTTCCCATGGTATTCCACCTCATTTAGAGAGAGGAAATCTTCTTGAATGGTTAACTTTTTTTTGTCTAGTTTCCATTTTAGTTGTTGATACATGTTTTATGGAGTATCATTGCTAGTTTATGTCGTATTGGGCTAAGCGCAAATCTTGATCAAAAATATCATTGTTATATCTCTATTGGAAGCACATTGTCATTAACATATCTCGTTGGAAGCATTTCACCCACATTTAGGCATTTCACTTTGCATACTAAATTAGACTTGCATCTCTAAAAATTAACCTCCAACTTAAGTTGGTTGTATAGACATTAGGGACCCTCCACCCCTATTGACTCCTTATTATGAGATCCGGATTTCGGGCGAGGGTGAGGTCTGTGGACAAGAGTTAAATTGATATTGTTTTAGAATTCTATTAATAAAATAAACCAAGAGCACCTTCACATGATAACTTTACTCGCAATTTTGCTATCTCATGTACTTGTTACTTTGGTGGTTATTTAGCTCAAGAATATTTAATGTCATTATTCTTTGTTACTTGAGCACTCTCTTAGCACTCTCTTACAAGTACTTTTTCATTTATTGCAAGTGATGTTTATATGTTTTTCTTGGTTTAACACTTGCTTTGCGGGATTATTGTCATTGTCCCTTGAATTTTGTTTTTAAGCAAGCACTTGTCATTTATTTTAAAGCACTGGTATATATTTTGAACACATCATTGAATATTGCTCATATACTTATATGCTTGTTTACATCTTGGAATTGAGTCATCTTTGATAAGTAATTCCTTCTAATCAATTCTCCTAGAAGCCTCACATCTTTGACTTAGTTTTCCTTTAGGGATCACCCTCCATAGCTAACCTAGGAGATAGCTTAAATGGAGAGAGTCGGGATTAGTGCGACAACCCCTTCTCTGAGTTCCTTGCCACCAACCACACCTTGTGGGGTTAAAGGCTTTTCTCACTAACTTGTAGGTAGGTGTAGGCGGCAAGCGATAACACAACAGGCGAAATTAAAAGATAATCAAATCTTTTTCGATGGTTGAGATTATGTTGACGGGGATCAAGCGAACTAGTCGTTGGAGATTTAACCTATAAATTAGAGGTCAATGTCAGGCTGATTTTTCATCCGATCTCTTGATCGTGTACTAGCTCGTGAAGCTCTCCTGTAATACTTTTTGGAACAATACGAACGAAGTCTTTGGGGTTTTATTTTGATGGTGGTGTTCCTCTTCAACATTTTATGGTAAACGTATTCTTTATATTCTGCTGGTAATTATTTCAATGAATTGTTGATTAATGACTCTTGTAGAGTAATCTATTGCACAGGTATCTTGCTTAGGGTACTGGATTTAGGATAAGAGAAATAATTGAATTGAGTTAGTAGGTATCTCTGACTCTTGAATTTTTTTTTTAATCTTATTTCTCTATTGTTTTAACAGTTCAACTTTAAGTGTGCATAAATATTTCGGATTTAGAGTTGGGCGTTCGGGGAAGTCCTTGGCTGGACTAGCTGACTCCCAATGAAATAAGATTTGAAGATCCCTTCGGATATAATTCCCCGGGCTTATCTTAAATTCTATATTTGCAGGTTTTTTCTAGAGCTTGTGCTTAAATTAAAATTTTATCTTAACTTTTATTGAATTTAAAGTTAGATCTGGCTAGTAAGAGCCTTAGGTCTTCAGATCTGGGAGCGAAGTCAGACTTATACTCGTCAGATCTGCAACTCTTGTGTATAGATATGTAGATGTATTATATAGATCTGTAACTTATTTGCATAGATTTGTAATTTATTTGTATAGATCTGTAATTACTAGTGTAGATCTGAAGTTTTGTAACATAATTTTGAAGTTTAACATTTGGGTTTTTAGGATTTTCTCTATTTTTGTACATATTGGGTATTGGGTTTTTCTCTTTTCATATGTGCAGGAATAGATCTAAAAAATCAACCAAGGAAATCTTCAGATCTGAGCCAGATCTAGACTCTGGAGGGCAAGATTTGGGCTCAATATTTGTTTGTAGGTGAGATCAAGTGGAAGAAGAGCTAGCTCTAGGCCCTTGAAGGATTTTGGTCTCCAAAATTCTAATTTTCAAGCGGCAACATTATCCCAAAATTTCAACGATTTTCAACGGTTGGATCTTCAAAGCCTTGAGCTAAGAGTTTGATTTCTAAACTCTTATTTTCTGCAAATTTTGTTACAACAAGCAAATCACAAATAATTAGGCACTAAAAATACATTTTATATAGTCAAAATTGTTTAGAATTGCAAAATCTTCATTTTTCAGAATTTTTGGCCATTTGGGCATCTTTAATTTTGCCTAGATCTGACTTTGAAGCTTGCTGGAAATTACTGCATAACTATGAAAAATCAGATATGAACATTTATGATGCATATCTTAAATAAGGTCTAAAAAATTTGAATTTTTAGTTTTTCGACGAACTTACTATTTTTAGACATTGTGGGGATCATTTTCAGTGTTTTCAGTTCGCTGATCTGTTATCAATTTGTTGCTGTTATAAATTTATCAGTTTTGAAAATTACTGAATCAAACTCTCTTAAAGCCTTAAAATTGAAATTTTCAAGTTTTAATACATTTTTTTTCTATTTTTGGAAGTATTTGGCTGCTATTTTTGGCAGTTTTATCTTGCTGATCTGTCACTGTTTCACTATTGAAATATAAATATCAGATCTGAAGTTTCTCTTAATCAAGCCCTAAAAATTGATTTTTCTTTAAATTCAATATTTTTTACTATTTTTAGTCATTTTGGGCATTGGTGTCGGTATCGTTTGTTTGCTGCTCTATTGTTTAAATTACTGCTGTAATTAACACTTCAAATCTGAAATCTTGCTAAAGAATATATCCTAAGTTTGACTAGAGCAGAAAAATAAGAATTTTTATTGGATTTGCATTATTTTAGAATATCGTTTAATCCATAAATTACTTGATGAAGTGTTTATTTAGCATCTAAATTTCACGGTATTTCTTGATGATTAATTATTGAGATTTAAGTGCTAATTACATTCATATCCTTCAGTTGAGTTTGATGGGATTTTAAATGTTTGCTATCAATTAAAATCACTTATTGTTTAATTAACTTTTGTTTCATTTACTTGAATTATTGGATCTATATTGAATGTTTAAGTTTGGAAAATATTTCAAGTAATTGTGATCGATATTTTTTAGCGCTCTATTGTGGATCTGTGACAAATTGTATATCTTTTAATTGATTAATTTTTGACATCTTCATAATTGGCACTCTCGCTTAAGTACTTAGTGGTTAGATCAGATTATTTGTATTCTAAGTGATCAAATCCCCACTTTCTAGACAATAACATCCCCCATGCATCGAGCCCAACAATCACCACAATATCCATGGTGATCATAATATCAGGGTGAACTGCCAAGTGGACTTGAAGATCCTTTATCAAACCACAAGCTTCAATAATTTTCGAATCCATAGCACAAATGTTGTGGTAAGGTCTAGAAATCCTCAGGTTTAATTGATTCATGACTTTCTTAGTCATGAGACACGATGATGCCCCATAATCAAACATACAATTGTGCAAAAGAATTCCATTGACCAACATAGTGATGAAAAATGGTTGATGGTCTCTGTTATCTCTACACATATCACTACTTTGAAAAGTGATAGGGGCATCTTCGTATCTATCTTTAGAAAAATTCGACATTTCTTTTCCATTAGGGGCATCAATGGCTTTCAACAACTTATATCTTTGGGAGGAATCTTTATGATTTCATTCACAGGTACCAAAATTTTTGCATTATTTATCCATCCTCCCAAATAAATATTTAACTTAAATGTAGGTGGAGTGAAAGTCTTATGGGCATTTTGATTTCTTCCCTTACTTCTTGCCCTTTCTTTATCTTAGGCTATCTCTAAAATCCGATTCGATGAAGGCTTCTCTCCATACAACTCGGTGATCCTATCCAGTTCTTCAAAATTATTCACACTATAGGAGGATGGAGACTTCTGACTTATCTTTTGGCTATTCTCCATAACTCCCTTCCAATTTTCCAAGGACAAATGATGCTCTTTCCCAACTACGTTGATTTGTTCACTTGTTCCAGCTATTTCTCCATCTAAGATCCTTTTTGCATAAGGACAAGTGAGTTCATCATGTAGGTCATCGCATGGTCCACAATAAGGCATTGAATCATCGACTAAGTTAGTAGACTCAAGTGGATTTGATGGCCTATGTTCATTAGGGGGAACCCTTTCTGCCATCTATCATTTCCTCGATTCTGGAATCTTCCCGCTTGATTCCTTTCCATGGCCACCAACTGATTTTGGATAACATTCATTTGATTCGTGTGATTCGCTTCCATAGTCTTGATGAGTTGGGTTAACTCCTTAATAGGATCATGGTTAGTCTCTTCCTTGGCCTCGCCTTCAGAATCATTTGATTTCGATGGCCCTTTAGTGTAACCAGGAATCTCAGATTTTCCTAATTGCTTTCTAGCCCTCTCCATTTTCAAGGCTTTTGTTTGAGCTATACCCAAAGTTGTAGGTTCCTTCCTCCTCAAATCATAAGCGGTATCCACACCAAAAGCATCTAAATATGAGCATAAGAGAAATTCATTCGGAGGTGTAATAGTTGCAGGCATGCTTTTAACCAATTCATTGAATCTTTTGTTAAACTCCTCCATTGTTTCATTCTCTTTCTTCTTCATGGTGTTAATGGCACTGATCAGATGACTATTCTCTCTTCTCTCTCCATACTTTCCTGTGAAAGCTTTAAATATTTCTTGTAAAGACTCATACGAGTTAGCAGGTTGCTCAGTGAACCAATCAAGAGCATCCTCTTCTAAAGAGAGAACAAAAAACCTCATTTTTACATCCTCATAGTTAGCAACGTTGCACCACTTAAATATGCAAACATTAAAGTTTTTCACATGTGATGGCTCGCCAATGGCATTGTTACCTTGAAAAGAAGGCAACCTTTCAATAGCCTTGTCAGGGATATTGTGAGGATAACCATTAATGTTAGTAAAGCTACAAGGAGCAAAAAGATCATTCATGATGTTAGGCTCATCTTGTTCTTGAAACAACAAATGAATGTCAGAAATAGCCTCTTGCCCAAGACTAGCAAGAGCTCTTCTATGAGAAAGTCTATTTAACCTCTCTCTATAAACCATAGTTTTAAAACTAGGCCGAATCGACTCGGAATCGGTCGAGTTGACCGAGCCGAAGGGGTGGCCGGTCTGACTCGGCCTTTGAACCAGTCAGGCGACCGGCCGGCTCGGTAACAAACTGGCCGGCTCGGCCTGGTCCGATGCAACTCGACTGAGTTGCTCCAGCCGACCGGTGGGCCCAAAAAAAAGTGAAAAACGGACTTGAAATGCAATTTTTTTTTGCTGTTAGGTTTTTTAGCCTTTTTAACCCCTCCCCATCCTATTTAACTAACCCAACCCTTCTCAATACCTCACTTCTTTCTCATTCAATTTGCTTGAGCATTTGTGAGGGTTTTCTGAAGAGTTGTGGAGTTGGTTTTGGAGCAGCTTTGAGGAGTCTTTTGGGCAAGCTTTGGAGCAGCAGTGAGGAGCTTATTGGGCAAGCGTTGGAGCAACGTTGAGCTAGAAGAGGCTAGAGGCTAGAGGTATTTATTTTTTCTCTTTTAAAATCTGCCTTTGTTTGTTTTATTTATTTAGCAAATCTGAAAATCGTAAACATAGTTTTTGGTGAAAGAAATGAACATAGAATGAATAGTTTTTTTTGTTTTCATTTTCAGATTTAAACATTTTTTTTCCAAGTCAAAAACTCAGTCCAAAATGGCCCCTAGAGTGAAAGATGCTGCTTGGGCATAAGCTGAAATGGTTGGGGATCAAATGTATTGCAAATTTTGTAAGAAAAAAATTGAGGAGGGTGGAGGGGGCATTCATAGGCTGAAACTACATTTGGCTGGTGTTAAAGGCCAAATTACTTCATGTCAAGCAGAAAACATTGGGGAAATTAGGAAGCAGTTGAAAGAACAATTTGAGAAGTATGAGCAAGAGAAAAATAGGTAAAAAGAAATACAGGCTGAAATTGGGAGGAAGAGGAATCTACAACATATGATGGCTGCCAACTCAAGTTTTGAATCTTTTGATTATGAGGGTTCTTCATCTATCCCTTCCATTGATGCATCAAAAAACCCCTTTCGCTATGTTCCTCCCTCTATGGAGTCTATTTCTGAAAAGGGTAAGGGTGCAATGAGAAATAAGGGTACTATCAAAAGTTTTTTTGTGCCCTCATCTCCCTCTGATAGTGCAACTGCATTTGGTCCTAGTCCTCCAACTGTGCAACCCACTTTAGATGCTCATTGGAAAAAAGAATTGAGAGATGCTGCTTGTGAGTACATTGCTAAATGGTGGTATGATGCTGATATTCCTTTCAATGCTACTCGTTCACCATATTATGAACCTATTTTTGATGCCATATATGCTGCTGGAAAGGGCTTCAAACCTCCTACTATGTATGAGTTAAGAGGATCTTTTTTGCAAAGAGAGATTTCGAACATTGAAGATTATTTGAAAGAGTTCAAAAACTCATGGGCACATACAAGATGTACCATCATGTCAGATGGATGGACTGATCAGAGGAACCGTACCATCATAAACGTTCTTGTCTTTTGCCCACGGGGAACCATGTTTCTAAGATCAGTTGACACATCTGATAGGGTGAAAGATGCACAGTTGTTGTTACAGCTTTTGGATGAGGTTGTTCAAGAGGTGGTGGTGGCAAATGTTGTTCAAATCATCACAGACAATGCCTCTAACTATGTTCTTGCTGGTAAATTGTTAGAGGAAAAACACCTAACCATCTTTTGGACCCCATGTGCTGCACATTGCATAGACCTCACGCTTGAGGATATTGGCAAAATAGACTGGATCAAGAACACTCTAGAGCATGGAAAATGCATCACAAAATATATTTACAATCACTCATGGATTCTGAGTCTGATGAGGAAATACACAGGGGGCAAGGAACTTATTAGGCCTGCCATCACTAGATTTGCAACACATTTTTTGACATTGCAATCTATGCTTGCCCAACATAGAAACTTGCAAAAGATGTTTTCTAGTGATGAATGGAATGAATGTCAGTGGGCTCGCAAACAGGATGGTAAAGATGTGAAAAGGAAAGTCAATGAAGAAATATTTTGGAAAAAGGCAGCAGAGATTGTGAAACTCGCTGAGCCACTAGTTAAGGTGTTGCGCTTGGTGGATGGGGAAAGATTGGCTATGGGCTTCATTTATGAGGCTATGGATCAAGTAAAGGAGCAAATAAGGGCAGCATACAAGGACAGAGTGGCTAAGTATGGGCCCATTTGGCAAATCATTGATCAGAGATGGAACAATCAACTCCATCGCCCGATACATGCAGCTGGGTATTTTCTGAACCCAAGGTATCATTATAAAGCTCAAGAAACAGGAGCTTTGACTGGAGAGGTTAGAGATGGATTGATTGACTACATTGATCGCATGATCCCCACAGAGAGTGAGCAGTTGACGATACACAGGCAGATCACTATGTTCAGCCATGCCACTAGTACCTTTGGCAAGAACCTTGCAAGGATTGCAAGGGAATCAGATGAGCCAGGTAAACAAAGAATTTCAATTTTCAAATTTATATTTTATAATTTATTATTTTGTATAATTGTTTATAATTTCAATTTCAAAGTTGGATATAAACTGTTGAGCTAACTGAAACTCATTTTTTGCAGCACAATGGTGGGAGGCATTTGGTAGCCACTGTCCTGAATTGCAGAGGTTTGCAATCCGCATTTTGAGTCAAACTTGCAGTGCTTCTGGGTGTGAGCGCAATTGGTCTGTCTTTGAGAGGATTCACATAAAGAAGAGAAACCATTTGGAGCAAAAACGGTTAAATGATCTAGTGTTTGTCCAGTACAACCTCCGACTAAGACGCAACCAATTGTTGAACAAAAGACCTAATTCAGATCCCATTGTGTTGGAAGATATTGATCCAACATCAAATTGGGTAGTGGAGTCTTGTCCACCAGAGTTTGACATAGATGGGGGGATTGACTTGGATTTAGAGATGGAGGATACTATGCTCAATGTAGATCCACTAGTAGCAGACCCAGTCCCAAGCCATCCAGTTGCAGGTGCTGGCACTTCCTCTAGTCAGCCACGGCGAAGACGCATAGCTCGTCTATCTGATTCTCAAGGTGGTAAGGGCAAGGGTATAGTTCCAGTTGAGGATGTTGATTCAGAGGAGGAGGCAGAGCGAGCGTTTTCCCCCTCTGGTTCAGAGTTTGAGGAAGAGGACATTGGCTTGTCACAATCAGATGACTAGTAGTAGTTACTAGTGACTATTCATGTTTTGTTGTAGAGGCCATTTAGAGCCTCCTTAGTTATGTTTTTTGTTTTGATCTCTATATCATCATCATGTATTGGTCCTTGGACAGTGCACTAGGTGCAATTTTGATATAATGGATATATTCATGAGCCTACTTTGATCATATGTTGTCTTTTGTCTATATTTTAATGCTTTGTGTTTGGAAACATGAATAAAAATCTTTAAATTTATGTTTTTGTACAAAAAAATTAATATTTAATGTATTTTTTACAAAAACCGAGTCATTGAAACTGAGTCGACCGAGTCATTACCGATTCGGAGTCGGAGTCGGAGTCCAAGCAGACCTTCGGCCTGGTCGGAACCCGATTCCGTTTTTTAAAACTATGCTATAAACCCTTTCAGGATCAGGGGAGGGGCTAACTAGACCACTTGAATTTCTCCTAGTAGAGACTCTTGCAAAATTAGGATTGAGTGGAGTCGCCACTTGAGCAAGAATCTAAATCTAAAAATTCAAATATGCCAAAACAAAAAGTTAGTCGATTTCCCAGGTACATAGGAAGACTTGTCCCCGGCAACAGCGCCAAAAATGTTATTACTTCTCTTTGCCACCTACACCTACCTACAAGTCAGTGGAAAAAACCTTCAACCCCACAAGGTGTGGTTGGTGGCAAGGATCTCAGAGAAGGGGCTGTCACACTGATCCCAACTCTCTCTGTTTTAACTCTCTCCTAGGTCAGCTAAGGGGGGTGGTCTCTAAAGGAAAACTAAGTTAAAGATTTGAGTTTCTAGGAGAATATTAGAGTGAAATTAGATTACCTTTAAATATTTATGAGCAAATATGATGTGAGAAACTTGAAATAATAATGACAATCATTAACATGATAAAACCACAAACCAGTGCCTAATACATAATTTGCTCAACAATTGAAGGATATATATATTTTCTCAAGAAGTAAAATGTAATGCTCTAAAAAATTGAAAGCAAAGTAGCCCTGCAATGCAAACAAAAGATTGTTAGCACAAGATATTGCAAGATACAGAAAATGCCTTTGAGATAATCAAATTTAGGAATCAAAGCATTGAAACATATCTTGCTAAAACTCCAAAATTAGTAATTAGCTTGGAAAATGTGAACAAGGAAATGCTAAAAGCGAAATGTGAAATTAGACTTACAACATAAAAAGAAAGCACTTGTTAAGAGAATTACAATACTTGCTTTTGGAATAAACTTTGCATATGGAAACTCAAGACCATCAAGAGACAAGTAAAGTATTTATGATAGATTAGTTATCTCTACATCAAGATTGCGAATGAACTTTTCAATCCTCATACCTCACCCTCGCCCAAAGATATGGATCCCACAGTGAGGAGTCAATAGAGGAGTAGAGGGTACCTAAGATGTCTAAACAACTAACTTAAGTTGGAGGTTGATTTTAGAGATGCAAATTAGTACTAAAATGCCTGCTTTAGTGAATGTTATTGCTCTCAAAGAAAAATATTGATATCAACGCTTAAAAATAAGATGCAATGCTCATGTAAATGGTACCAATATCTTCAATGGAAAGTGAAAGTGAAAATTAGTGCTTTTTAGCTCCACAAGTTCCAAATAGATTGCTTGCAAGTAAATAAAATAGATATCAAATTGTTTCAAATGAAGTGACACAAGAATGTTTTAAGAGACATCAACAATAATCAAAATGCCACCTAAACATGAGTTGACAATAAGATGATGAATCAATGTATTCAAAAGACATGTGAAACCAATTAGATGGATAAATAAACTAGTCTAGGCTTGCCAAATAAATGTAAAGTACCTGTTTGCTCAAAAGAAATATTGCATGTGTTGTAGTAGATAGCAGAATACAGGTTTTCAAGAAATGGAAATGGCAAACCAAGCTCAATTTGCACAAAATGAAAGTAGATATGAGTATTATGTTAAAAGACTAATAATGCATGAATGAGATTAGCAAAAGAGAATTAGAGAAACTAAACTAAAGAGATTAGTCCACCCACAAGTAAAGGTCATCCCTCTAAATGAGGGGGCGGGATACCATGGGAGAAACTCCCAAGCTCCCTGAAGAAAAAAGAGCTTTTTTATTAGAGTAATTTTATAATGAAGAAAGCCTTCTTTCTAGAGAGACAAGGCTTCTAATGGTGAAAAAATAAAACCTCTTGTAGGGGAAACAATGAAATCTTTTTGCCAATACTTTCAGAATGAATTACAAGAAGAGAATCTCTCAGAGAGAGTTTCAAAATTCTGCCAACAAGGGAAATAAGAAGACTTGTTCAAGACACTGTTATGACAGAATTTTATGGCAGCGTGTTGCACAAGAAGGAAAGAAGTGCCTCTTCCCAAGAATTCCGCAGCCTAGGAGAGAAGGAAGGGCTGCCTTTTGTAGCTCATGGTCAACTAAGAAGAGGAAGCTCTAAGAGGTCATGGTCTGTCCAAAAATGGCTGCAAATTAGCTCTTAAAGGTCTGCGATAAAAGGCTAGGAGATTTCAAGCATGCCTTCCTTAAGCCTGCCAAAACAAAATGTGAAAAAAACCCTTCAGCAAAGTCGATATTTCTGCAAAACAACCCAAAAATCAGCTGTATATAACCCTTATATCAACTCTTAAACTTCTGCAAAATATCACCAAAGTGAGTGAGAAATAGTGAGAGAGAATGTGCAAAATTATTCACAAATAGTATACAAGGCTTTTATCAAGGTTTTAAAATATAACTTCTATCCTTGAATAATCAACCATATGCTCTATGCTAGCTGATATATACCAATAAGAGCTCAAAATACATTTTGGAAAAAATAGTTTTGAAGTAGGTTGTTATAACAACTCAAGTCTTGAGAGAAACTCTGTATAAGAATCCAAAGGATGAAGACTTGGGGAAGAACAAATCTGTGAGATGCTTCCACTTTATCTTCAAGAGTGAGATAATCCAAACTTGGATGTCTCGTCACGCTTGAGCTATGATCTGCAAAATTTTCTACATAGGCTCAACATGATTTATTAGTTTCCATAAGAGATTAGATAATAAAATTAAAAAGAAATCCTAACAATTCCACCAAAAATTAACTCAGATGTCCCATTCTAGATTAACTCTCTAATCCAAATGCTAGTGAAGGGTAACTCAACACTAGTGAATCAATTAAGCTAATGAAAAATAACAAATGGAAATTAGATCAAGTATAACATAAACATATAATCACAAAATCATACTGTCAAAGTGTAGGCAAGAGACCACATATGAACCCCAAAGCCTTGTTATTTCATTGAAAGTTGAGTATATAAAGTGGCAGAACCTCCCCAAGCACAAGAGCTCGTATTCTGGAATCTGGATACAATATGAGAGCCCATGGCTCCATTATATAAAAAGTTGGGAGCAAATCCGAATGAAGAACCAAATGCCAAGTGGTGCGAAGGAGGAGATCACAAGGCAAATTCGAATTTGATAAGTGGAGCTCCAATGCCAAGTGTAAAAATCAGATTCTGACAAGTGTACATCATTTTCTTCTTCCGTTATGTGCCAAATTCGAATTTTATGATGGAATTACAAGTGTATATGGGTGGTAACCCATCTGGGGACAATTTCCCACAAAACTATCCACCAAATATTCTCCCAAATGTTTCCAAATGTGCATTAATTTCACAAATTCGAATTTCCAAATAAGCAACTCTCATTTAATCTCAAAAATTCGATTTTATTTGAGCATGTCATTTCCTTGATTTTAGGAGTCCACATCACCTTGGGACTTCACTTTAACTCCTCCATAATTTTCCACTTCATTTTCACCTCATTTAGCATGTGTAGATATTTATTTTTCTCCATTTATTTAAATTTTGGGTTAATTAATTGCCAGATTTCCCACTAAACTTAGGAAAAATAGGTTTTGAGGGTTCAAAACACATTTTTAACCCCTCAAAGTGTGTCATAGTAGAAAGTTGAGGGCGAGAGGTTTACTTTTGATTACTCATACCCCATACAACTTTTTTAGACAACACTTATTACAATTCAATTACAATTTTTATTGCAATTTTTGACCTGCGGGAAATCTAAAAAATTAAAAAATCACTAGCTAGACCTAACCGAATTCCACGATATTTTGTGTGATCTAGTATGGTAATATACATTGGCTCTAGAAACTAGGACTCACCCAAGACTCACCATTAAGCTATACTCCGGCTTTGGGGTAAAATTGGAGGAAAAAACTCAATTAATTATCAAGCTCTGATAGGGAGATGATAATTAACCGAGTGAAAAAAACCTCTCAGAGTAATACTTACTTGTTGGCAAGGTCCCAAGCTACCTAGGTCTGTTACAGACTCAATACTAACTCAAATTCATCATTACTAACATCACTTATTACAATTCCCCCTAGGGTGTGGAATCTGGGTACAGGAGAAAATGATAAGAAGAAGAAGTAGAGTTTAAAAACTCTATTGAACTGATAATATCTGATGGTACAAATGTCATTTGGTTCATCCTTGGGCATGGAGTCTTCTCATTATCATCAGGTGCCACTCTAGTGGTCAACACCACCAACATTGAGGTACATAGAGGGCTTGGTGT
Source organism: Pinus albicaulis (assembly GCA_034641835.2). Taxonomy (NCBI): domain Eukaryota; kingdom Viridiplantae; phylum Streptophyta; class Pinopsida; order Pinales; family Pinaceae; genus Pinus; species Pinus albicaulis. The sequence goes on from CM076584.1 coordinate 1,566,139,693, forward strand.
TATTGATTTAATGCTAGTTCCAAACCCTCATACATGACAAAATCCATCAGAAATGTTGCAATCCCCCCAAACTGAAATCTTGAAAATTGTTAAGGCTGCTAGATTTTGTGGGATCTCAAATTCCAGTTTCTCCATATAGAATCCATTAAAGCTGGAGCTACTCTCAAACATCCTGAAACCATCAATGGTAATGTAAAAAATTTAAGGGATGAAAATTCTTTTACTTTAAGAATTTAAAATTATGGTTAATTACATAGCAGTTATAGAGTCGTAGGGTTGAATATTAGGCTGCTGCACTTACAATTTTTTTTTTTTTAAAACTTACATTCTGAGGGTCCCTAGTCACATTGTATGGAACCATCCAGTTCGATACTGAACCAGCCTTTTTGGGTACTGTGCCACCAGTCAAACCAGTTAGGCCCTGAAATGGCCAAACCAGCCAGTTCAACCAGTTCTGGTAAAGTTTTGATAACACTGACTTGCAGTACATTGGTGGATCATACATCTTAAACTTGGAATGGACAAAAGCTATTATGTTTGTTTTCTACTGGATTATGTAATCACTTGGTTATGTCACAGCACACTAGAATCATAGATCCATAAAGTAGAATTTGAATGTCACAAAGTTTTCCAGCTGTTAAGGATGGGGATGTTCCAGTGACAGTTGCAAAATTGTTTCGTCTGTTTACCTAGGGCCTGGGGAGTATATGGTGATTTGGTGGAGTTCGTATATCAAATCTGTCATGGATGGATGGAACTGTTGTTATATTTAAGTTTAACTTGGTCTCAAATGATCAATCCAAACCTGCATTTGACTTTTGTTGAAGATACCTTTTTCATTTAAAAGTACAAATTGGTGTTGAACATGATCTTATGCAGTCAATTCAGAAGCAGACTGTCAAGGACAGGGGAAAGAAAGAGATGGGTTTCAGTGTGCCTATTGATTGAACCAACGTTGAGATGACACTACTCGTGTGCATCCATTTTACTAATACCTTTGAATTCACTGACACTAACTCCTTATTTTAACGTATTCTTTATTTACATTTCTAACTAACACAAACAAGTGAGTTATAAGAAAATCTTGTGTCCCTTGAAACTATGAATAAGCATCTTCCTTATCAATTGCAGCAAATGACTAACATAATTTAGCATGTTGGTCTCACTAACATGACAATACTTATCTCAGAAAGGTGATGAAAGAATTTTCAGCTTAATTTTTGTTCTTTTTATGTTTCTCAATAATAGCCTCCCCAGTAAAATAATAGTTGAAATTTCATCCATTTTTAGGATCAACCAAAGATGCATATATGCTTATAGCATTTTTAATTCTCTGTCTCAAGTTTGATTTCTTTATAGAAGCACGTCTTGTTCACTGCACACATAACTGGTGAGAAAGAAATGGATTGTGTCATTTGCAGGGCCATGTTGGTGCCGCAATTGCATACGGATCGCTTGTACTGAAAGGTATGTTTAGTATTATACTATTGATTTCATATTTATGTTTCCAGGGATAGATTCAATTGAAAGAGGATTTGTTTTTTACAGTTATTGACACTTGCAAAATACAGATTCATTGATGAGGTAGATTGTAGGGCCCCGCAGCTAGTGTTGTTCTAGTAATCAGAAAGATGCCCACTTAGAATTTTAGCTGTAGCTACTAGATACCATTTTGTTTTACAGTATAGAACTTTCTGTATATAATAAGATAAGATAACAATCCTTGGGCTCAGTAAATACTAGTTTACACATCTTTTTTCAAAACGACACAACTTAAATGGCATATATCTTATCAGAAAATGATTTTGGGACTTATTCAGGATACACGTTAACCCCTTCTTTCCATGAAATTGAGATTGATTCCATATCCTTATTAGCTGTTTTCCATAGGAGTGCAATTGTTTGTTTCTGCTTTGTCTTCCTTTTCATGTTTCTGTTGTATAAATAGTGGCTTTTACCTGTAGTAATCCTTGTGCTTTTTTGGGGTGAGAAATTCATCATATATTTCATGGAACAAAAGTTACACTATGGAACAGAGTTACAGCAATCTAAGAACAGAATTACAAAAAGTTCCTGTCCTAAAAATACCTGAAATGTTAGAATATGAGCCTATGCTCCAATAGGAAGGAAGTAAACATCTTTATGGAAAAATCTGAATTTGGCCTTAACAAGCAAAGTCTATTCTTGCTGAAAGTTCTTTATGAAAGGTAGCCTTACTCCAATATTTACAAAAGAAACTACTAGTGGACAGCCAATCTATGTGCTATAGAGAATATAAGCTGTTCCTAATCATCCAAGTGTCCCCAAGGAGAGGAGCTTTCCAATAAAGTGGGGAAATAAAAAAAAAATAGTTAAATTGAGCTTGAAGCTATGCCCAAAATTTCTTGGCAGACAGGTATCTCCAAAAGATATGCTCAAGTCATTTCTTGACAGGTAGCCCTCAACCTTGCAACTTCTTGTCGCCTAGAGTGTACACCCAAGGCACAATGCTTAGAGTAGGGGCTGTCACTTTGATCCCTACTTTGTTTAAGCTATCTCCTAAGCAGGCTAAGGGGAGTAGTCCCCAAAGGTGGACAATGGATCACGAACTTGTTGAGAATCACAAATCTAGGAGATACAAATGAATATCTTAGTAACTTGAGTTAGTATTAGGTGGCAAGTGAGATTATTGAGTACAACTATTAAGATTTCTCAAGATATATTAGTGAGAGACCAGTGCCTTAAAATTAAGAAAATACTTGCACAACAAAGATTAATATATCAAGTTACCAGATAAACAAATGCTGCAAAGATGAGATAAAAGACATATCCTAGAGGAAATGCATGATCTAGTCTAATGTGAAATGCAAGATCTTGGTTACTTTTAGTTAAATGCCTAATCTAGGTGAGAGCCTTTTCCTCAATTGTTTTGAAGCAAGTCTCACACAAGGTTGTAGAAAGAAGTCCAGGGGAAGGAGGCTAGGGCCTCATTAATGATACCTACCTTGGAGTTCTAACTACCCATATGCCTCTGTTCCTACAAGGGATTGCCCGCAAGAGAACTGCAAGGTCCCCTGCAACCGTTGTGCAAGGGTCAAGCATTTCAAATTGGGTGAAGAAGGTGGCCCTAAATTTCTATTAGCCAAGCTTAGGCCTAGAAGTAAATTTTAATCATGCGAGTCTATCTCTAGGATGAGAATGCAAGTGAGATCAGAATGATGATAAGTGCTTCAACATGAACCATGTAAATCCACTTGTAACCAAGATATTCAAATATCTCTTATCAAACCAAGATTACAAGATGCCAATTACAATTAGAGAAACACTTAATGAAACAATGATGCTTGATTACTTATATGTGCTTATTAGAGTTCTCTTTTACTTATGTAATTATAGCAATTAGAACTAGAAAATTTTACAAGCACAAGTATAAGGCAATTAGATGAGATTTCTAAGAATGTTCAAATGCAACTATCCTCTAAACATGTAATGCAGCATTATGCAATGAAATGCATGCTAAAATTTGGGTACCAAAGGACAAGTGGTTCTCTAAGGCTTTGATCTTTGGCCTAGGGAAAAGTGTCCAAATGTATTTTGTACTTTTATCCTAAAGTGACTTTATAAGTGGTAAAGTCAAATCTAATTTTAAAGTGACTTTATAAGTGATAAAGTTACAAGTCTAATTGTAAAGTGACTTTATTAAAGTCAATGTAAAATTAGAAAGTGAAAAAGTGACTATGGAAATAAAAGGCTAAGTGGGTTTTTATTCAAGTGGGGTGAATTAAAATTTAGAAAATGAGAATTAAATGCACACTTATTCTTAGGCCTTGATCTAAAGCTATATCAACCATTGGATTTAGGGATTCCCCAAAAGTCACTTAGGGTTAAGTTAAAGGAGAAAAGAAGAGAAAAGGTCATTTAGTCTTTCATGAGCAGATTGAGAGAAGGAGAAAGAGAGCAAAGAGAAAATTTCTGAGCGTGAGAACTTGAAGGAGGGCAGCAAGAAGACTTCAACAAATCCGTACAACAGCTTAGTGGCACAAATCCCAAGGTAGAAATCTGTACAGAAGGAGGATGGCACACTTTTCGAGAAAGGAGGCACATAAATTGAGGACTCCGTATAGTAGCTTCAACACGCATTCCAAGGCAGATTTTGGGCTCAAAAAACGAGGAGCACTGTTGTTTTCTGGCATAGATTTCGAGAAATCCATACATCAGGTTCATGCTATGTCACATGGTTCGGGTTCGAATTCGAGTTCGACGATGATTAAGTTAGATTTGGGTTCGAATATTCTGATGAGGTTCGTAATGAGGTTTGACATTAGGTTCGACTATACATATTTTTCAATAAATATATATATATGGCATAAAAAAAATCAAAATCAATTAATAAATTATAAAACTATGAGTAGGAGTTTTGATTAGTAAAACACATGAATAACTTAATCATAATAGGATCTAATTATATCAATGACATTATTTAAATGTAAACATACACGGTACATGGTACACCATATTAGTTTTCAAATACAAATTTTGGAAGTTCTAGCAAAATTTTTGGAATCTATCCTAAAGAAATTAACCAAAACAAATTTAAAAGGTTACAGTCAACATAAATGACGTTTTCAATTATTATGTGATCTGATATGAAGTGCAAAGAAAGCAAGGTTTCACAACTGTAATGCTGGAAACACCTAAATTTCCCATGTCCTAGTCGGGAACTTGTGGAAAATTGAAATGCAAAATGCGGCAGCGACAACACTCAGCAAACTCGGCAGCGGCAACACAACAAACTCTTTCACTTGTAACAATTAATCATAGCACCCATTCTTAAATAATGGAAACCGGGAAAATAATTGGCGGGAATAGCCCATTGTTTACAAAAACCGCTCAAGCAAAAAAAAAGTCATAAAATTTATTAAAATCAAACTTTATGGGAAAAATCATAAAATTCGCCTTCAGGTATGATCAGGTTCGGCTTCAGGTTCGACATAATGTTCGTCTTCAAGTTCGGCTTAAGATTCGGCTTCAGGTTCGGCATTAGGTTCGCCGAACCTAATTGAATTTGAATTTTTTTATCAGGTTCGCCGAATTTCAAATTTCAAGCTTCAGGTTCTGCGAACCTTGTGACATAGGGTTCATGCACTATTTTCGAGGCAGTTTTCAGGCACAGTTTTCGAGGAGGAAGTATAGCTGTACTTTTCGTACAGTCCGTACCAGTTTTTTAAAAATCGGACTCGGGTTCTGATTCGGCCGAGGGTCGGCTTCGACTCCGACTCCAACTCAGTATTGACTCGGCCGGTTCAGTTTCAATGACTCGGTTTTTGTAAAAAATACATTAAATATTAATTTTTTTGTAAAAAAACATAATTTTAAAGATTTTTATTCATGTTTCCAAACACTAAGCATTACAATATAGACAAAAGACAACATATGATCAAAGTAGGCTCATGAATATATCCATTATATCAAAATTGCACCTAGTGCACTGTCCAATACATGATGATGAGATAGAGATCAAAACATAAAACATAAACAAGGAGGTTCTAAATGGCCTCCACAACAAAACGTGAATAATCACTACTGCTAGACATCTGACAAGCCAATGCCCCCTTCCTCAAACTCTGAACCAGAGGGGGAAACCGCTCGCTCCTCCTCTGAATCAACATCCTCAACTGGAACTATAGCCCTACCACCCTGAGATAGATGAGTTATGCGTCTCTGTCGTGGCTGACTAGAGGAAGTCCCTGCGCCTGCAACTAGAGGGCTTGGGACTGGGTCTGCTACTAGTGGATCTGCATTGAGCATAGCCTCTACTTGTGTATCGAAGTCCATGTCCACATTAATATCCTCATCAGAGTCAAACTCTGGTGGACAAGTCTCCACTACCCAATCTAATGTTGGATCAATATCCTCCAACACAATGGGATCTAAATTAGGTCTTTTGTTCAGCAATTGGTTGCGTCTTAGTCGGAGGTTGTACTGGACATACACTAGATCATTTAACCGTTTTTGCTTCAGTTTCTCTTCTTTTTGTGAATCCTCTCAAACATAGACCAATTGCGCTGACACCTAGAAGCATTGCAAGTTTGACTCAAAATGCGGATTGCGAACCTCTGTAATTCAAGACAATGGCTACCAAATGCTTCTCACCATTGTGCTGCAAAAAATGAGTTTGAGTTAGCTCAACAATTTATATCGAACTTTGAAATTGAAATTATAAACAATTATACAAAATAATAAAATATGAATTTGAAAATAATTATTTGTTTACCTGGCACATCTGATTCCCTTGCAATCCTTGCAAGGTTCTTGCTAAAGGTACCTGTGGCTTGGCTGAACACAGTGATCTGATTGTGTATCTTCAACTGTTGACTCTCTGTGGGGATCATGCGATCAATGCAGTCAATCAATCCATCTCTAACCTTCCCATTCAAAGCTCTTGCTTCCTGAGCTTTATAATGATACCTTGGGTTTAGAAAATACCCAGCTGCATGTATAGGGCGATGTAGTTGATTGTTCCATCTTTGATCAATGATTGCCCAAATGGGCCCATACTTACCCGCTCTGTCCTTGTATGCTGCCCTTATTTTCTCCTTTGCTTGATCCATAGCCTCATAAATGAAACCCATAGCCAATCTTTCCCCATCCACCAAGCGCAACACCTTAACTAGTGGCTCAACAAGTTTCACAATCTCTGCTACCTTTCTCCAAAATATTTCTTCATTGACTTTCCTTTTCACATCTTTGCCATCCTGTTTGCGAGCCCATTAACATTCATTCCATTCATCACTAGAAAACAACTTTTGCAAGTTTCTATGTTGGGCAAGCATAGATTGCAATGTCAAAAAATGTGTTGCAAATCTAGTGATGGCAGGCTTGATAATTTCCTTGCCCCTTGTGTGTTTCCTCATCAGATTCCGAATCCATGAGTGATTGTAAATATATTTTGTGGTGCTTTTGGCATGCTCTATAGTGTTCTTGATCTAGTCTATTTTGCCAATATCCTCAAGCATGAAGCCTATGCAATGTGCAACACATGGGGTCCAAAAGATGGTTGGGTGTTTTTCCTCTAACAATTTACCAGCAAGAACATAGCTAGAGGCATTATCTGTGATGATTTGAACAACATTTTCCACCCCCACCTCTTCAACAATCTCATCCAACAGATGAAACAACAAATGTGCATATTTCACGCTATCAGATGCATCAACTGATCTTAGAAACATGGTTCCCCGTGGGAAAAAGACAAGAAAGTTTATGATGGTACGGTTTCTCTAATCAGTCCATCCATCTGACATGATGTACATCCTGTATGTGCCCATGAGTTTTTGAACTCTTTCAAATAATCATCAATGGACATAATCTCTTTTTGCAAAAGAGATCCTCTTAACTCATCCATAGTAAGGCCTTTGAAGCCCTTTCCAGCAGCATATATGGCATCAAAAATAGGTTCATAATATGGTGAACGAGTAGCATTGAAGGGAATATCAAAATCATACCACCATCTAGCAATGTAATCACACGCAATATCTCTCAATTCTTTTTTCCAATGAGCATCTAAAGTGGGCTGCACTTGACCTCTACTTGGAGGAATAGGACCATGTGCACTATCAAAGGGAGAAGAGGGCATTTTTTTTTTTTTGATAGAACCCTTATTTCTCATTGCATTCTTACCCTTTTCAGAAATAGATGCCATAGAGGGAGGAACATAGCGAAAGGGGTTTGATGCATTAATGCAAGGGATAGATGAAGAACCCTCATAATCAAAACTTGGGTTGGCAGCCATCATGTGTTGTATATTTCTCTTCCTCCCAATTTCAACCTCCATTTCTTTTTGCCTAATTTTGTCTTCCTCAAACTTCTGAAATTGCTCTTTCAACTCCTTCCTAATTTCTCCAATGTTTTGTGCTTCACATGGAGTAATTTGGCCTCTAAGACTAGCCAAATGTAGTTTCAGTCTATGAATGCTGCCTCCACCCCCCTTAATTTTTCTCTTACAAAATTTGCAATGCATTTGATCATCAACCATTTCAGCATATGCCCAAGCAACATCTTTCATTCTAGGGGCCATTTTGGACTGAGTTTTTGACTTGGAAAGAAAAGGTTTAAATCTAAAAATGAAAACAAAAAGGACTATTCATTCTATGTTCATTTCTTTCACCAAAAATTATGTTTACCATTTTTAGATTTGCAAAATAAATAAAACAAGCAAAGGCAGATTTTAGAAGTGAAAAAATAAATACCTAGCCTTTAGCCTCCTCAATGCAGCTCCAACAAACCAACTTCTCAATGCTGCTCCAAAGCTTGCCCAAATAAGCTCCTAACTGCTGCTCCAAAGCTTGCCCAAAAGACTCCTCAAAGCTGCTCCAAAACCAACTCCACAACTCTTCACAAATTCCTCACAAATGCTCAAGCAAATTCAATGAGATAGATGTGAGGTATTGAGAGGGGTTGGGTAGGTTAAATAGGATGGGGAGGAGTTAGATACACTAACAAAAGCCTAACAACAAGTTTAAAACCAGTTTCAAGTCTGTTTTTTTTCCAGTTTCTGGGGCTCGCGGTCGGTTGGGAACTGTCCGGCTGAGCTAGCTTGGGCTCAACCGAGCCGGTGTATGGCTTGGCTAGCTCGGTCACATACCGGCCGCCGGACCGGTTTAACCACCAAGTCGGACCGACCAGGGGTCTGGCTTGGTCAACTTGATCGGTTTCAAGCCTGGACGACCGATTTTTAAAACTATGGTCCGTACAGCTGTATGGCCGTACTGATGCATTTTGGGCACGCAAATCAAGGGTGACAATTCAACATTTAATGCTGTCATAAATGCTGTAAAATTTTCTGTTTGGCACGTTTTCTGAGGCGGTGTGCAAGAACGAAAATCGAGATAAGTAAATTTTTGTGGTTGCTGAAATTTTTACTGTATATTTCAGTTCTCTGTAAAAGCATTTTCCAGAAATAAAGAAGAGCTCTCAAACGGGTTTTCCCTAAGTGTTGTAGGGGGTTTTTCCAGGGTCACATTGACCAAAAATCGCAGTGTTATTTTTCTGTGTGGCTGTAATATTTTCTGTGTATTTATTTCTGCATTTCCAGCACTTGTGAAATTCCCAAATTTGTGTTTTCAGAAATTTATTTCATTTCCAAACTTTTGAATATATGATTATGGGAATGGGCATTTAACTATATGGGAGTACTAAGGTGAAACTAAAAACCGGAGTGGGTTCAAAATTTCCACAATGCAACTAGATTCTAAGCATGCAAGTATGCAATGCAACAATGAAATGCAATTATGCAATGCAATAATGTGATGCAATTAGCAGAGATAATTAGTGACCAAAGGTTATCTTTGACAAGAGAAAAGCCAAGATCAATGCATATTAAATGTAAATCTACTGTCCAAATGCTAATGATTAACTTGCCAAATCTGCACCAGACCTCAGGGGCACTTCTGTAAAAAAAATTAGTCACCTCAAGCTACTGTCAATGAGAAATCAATTCACTGTAGCTTATAATCAGTCACCACTTATGACACAGTCACATAGGATCAGTCCTCAAAGATGCAAGAAAGAGAGTCAAAACACTTGTTGTAATAGTTAGAATTATTTGTTGAGAATTTGTAGGGCTAATGATTAACTCAAATTCTCTTCTTGATAATTACTTGTGAGCTTGCTTATGTATTCTCTTATTTCACTTAGTCAATCTTTCATCAAGTTAGTTATCAAAGTACTAAGTCAAATGTAGAGACAAAATAATTTTCACTTGTAACTGAACATCTTGATTTACCTTCCTCACTTTCTATCATTGTCTTGACTTTGACAAATTCTTTCCTCAGATACTTTAACATTAGAGATGTACTTAGTGTACCCTTCCTACACATTCCGCAATTTGTAGCCTTCAGTCACTTCCGTAATCTGTACCTTCAGTTACCTTTAGTCATTTCCGCAATCTATACCTTCAGTTACCTTCAGTCACCTTCAGTCACTTCCGTAGTCTATTCCTTCAATCCACATTCTATTCTTCTCCTTAGATCTGCTCCTTTTAACACTCTACAATCTCAGATTCATCTGCAATCCTTATCTTCAAGTGATCCGTAGAGCAGCTATATATAAGAGTATGTTTCCTGCTCTTTAAGCTGACTCACCAAATTGTCTTTAGGCCGACTTGTCCATAGTTTGTATGTCGACATAACTAATACTTTATGAGGTATTCCAGCATGTTGGAGGCTGTCTATGCTTGACTTTCAATGTCTTTTAGAGCTTGTCTCCCCTCTTCTTTGAGGACTGTTTGTGAGCTTTGTTACAAGGTCTTTGGAGCATACTAAATCCTTCATGTCCATATGACCCTTAAATATATTTATTCCTAGATGTCATAAACCTAATAGACATCAAGAAGAAGTCTATCTACATAATAAAAGCTTGCTTATGAAACCCATGAAGCAAGTACACCAAAAATGCATTTTATTATCTTTGACATCTTCTTTGAATAAATATATAATTACATTGTCAACATGAAGACCGACCTAGTTACACTTTTCAACACTCCCTCTTAACTAGGGAGGTATTCATACAGGTACATTCAAACTGAAGAATCTCATAAGAAAAATTAGATTGGTAATCGCATCTGTATAGCATTATTTCAACCAACATTGTACTAGTGAAGGCCTTGACTAACAGCCCCATCTCTTCAACGAGACGATGGGCTTCAATGTTGGTGAGACACATGACTTATAGACACCTTCGTCATTGTCTCTCCAAGGTACATACTCCACTTGGGTGTTCCCAAAGTATGACCTTCCTGGACTATTCTTCTCTTGGGTAGCTAGCCCTCAAAGAATATCGGTCCCCGACTACTCTTATCTTGAATGCCCTATCACATTCTCAAAGAGTATCGAATGCCAGATGATTACCCAATTCTCCATTCTGTCTTCCCAAGACCAGAATGATGTGTCTATCTCTCCCTCCCAGGGAGGATCTTATTCCACAAGGGAATGTACTCATTCTTACACAAAGAATGTACCTAAGCTTATCCTTAGGAATTACCAAGATTCTTCCAAGTAAGAAACTTACCATCAGGCTCCCTCTTAATCAGGAACCTCCAATAGCAATGGCGAGACACCCAGTTGCTCATGAAGAATTCCTGTTCTCGATGTCATGGATTTCGATATTGAGGAATCTCCAATTTTTAGCTTCATAGGGCACAGATCATCCATCACTTCCATCCTGAAGGTTGAGACATGTCAGCTATCAGAGTGATTCATCAAACTTCCTTTATTTGGTCCATTGTTATGTCATGCTGCTTTCCTTTGAATCATTTCCAAGGATCATACATCCTTTCTCATGATTAGCAACCCTGCGCAGATTCATCCATATAAACTTATTCATGTTAACTTTTAGAACGAAAGCTACCTTAGTGATGATCTTTCACCATGACATCTTCTTGTAGGCATCAAATTCCTTCATATAGATTGACACATCTCTAATGATATGCTTTTTGCCAAAGGTCTTCTTCTTTACCAGACTTCCGTCAGAGTCTACATATCTTCCTAGGAGATCTCCTAGTCACATCTTCTTGTCTTTCGAATGATAGCAACCTTCTGATATGGTTGTATGTCATGATCTCTTCCTCTCTACACATTCTTTATTCCCAGGAACTTATAACCTTTTTGGTTACTAATTCATATACAACCATTTCATGAGGACATATTATGTTGATTTCATTTGTCCGTGCACTGAGAGATACTTCTCCACAGATCATACTTTAAATACAGAAGTTCATTACCTGCAACCATATAGCATGACATCACAGCATCCAATGTTAGCATATATATACATACCTCATACCTTTTTCCCTTGAGTCATCTTGTAGCAATTTTTAGGAATGAATAGCTTCATTCCCTTGGCTTGTTCTATCAATATGCCATCACATCCCAGAAGTATGTTTCTATGATGACCCTTGCTCTTGATGACTACTTTCTTAAAGTTTGTCAAAGAGGTTTTTCCTGGAGCTGATTCGTCAGGAGCTCTTGCCATGCTTAGATCAAAATGCTACATTGCTTCCTATCATATAACCAACAGAAGTCAATTCCTTATTCATAAGTTTGTGTGATTTTCTTTGAATCTTCTTTTCTTTCATCTATTGAGATTGTCCCTTTAGGACCAACTTTCTTGTAGTGTCCATAAGTCTTCCACTTTTCCTAAACTTTCTTTTTCCTTCTACAAATGTTGATTCTTTTTATCCTTCAACATTTTTGCCCTTGATTGTCTTTTTCCGTCTAGCATGGAGACCACAAGTTGAGTGAGGTAATTTTCTTGTTTTTTTGTTATGCTGTCCATCTTATCATCTTTTCCAGATCTCACAGTTGAGATCTTATGAAGATATCCCTTCATCCTTTGATACCTCAATTTTGTGTAAATCTGGTCTAAGTGACATAACCTTATTTATTGCATATAATAGTTCTTTCAGCTTTAGCATATATTCTCTTGATGTCTCCAATCCTTCATAGACTTTTCATGACTTTGCTTTCTTCGAGGACTGTGACTATCCTCCTTATGCAAGGATTCTTGGTAACCCAACCAGTTTATAGATCTCCCCGCAAAAACAAAGTCATTTAACCAAATTTGATTGTAGAATGAAAGATACTTACTTGATATGTGAAGATAAAGTCTTCAGCTTGATTTTCTTCGATGGCGGTGGAGAAAAGATGTGTTAGTGCTTTCTTTTTGAATGATCTTCTTCAAGGGTAAGGAAAGCTTTCTTTTCTGCACTCCTAGCCTCGGCTTCTTGCAGTCTTCTTATCCTTGATCTCAATACAAAGATCTTTCTTGCTTCGATCTCAATACAACACTAATGCTAAAACAGCCTCAAACTTTTGTGATTGCCTGAATTTTATTACAGAATTGACTTCGAGATTATAATGAGCCTTCCTCGCACTTTCTTCAACTGAGATTTTCGTTTAATACTACCGTTCCTTCGAATTTGTTGTCCACACTTCAAATTTCAGACTTTACCTCAAATTTCAGACTTGTTCTCAACAATAAACATAATCTCTTTTTCGTATTTTTGTCTCCCTTTAACGCAGCCTTAATATCACCGAAACTTGCTCAGACTTATCTGAAGTTGTTGTCATCAAATTGTTGAGAATTTGTATTACTGAAATTCCATCGAACTTGTATCAATACCACCGAGCTTGTATCTCTGCAATAGCGCCCAACTCCTTATTTGTAAATGCACCAAACTTCTCTTTGAAGTTGATCTCAGACAGTAACTTTTCTCTAATTCCAAAATCTTCTCAATAAGGTGATCTTCTTTTCCCATAGCTCTGATACCATGTTGAGAATTTGTAGGGCTAATGATTAACTCAAATTCTCTTCTTGATAATTACTTGTGAGCTTGCTTATGTATTCTCTTATTTCACTTAGTTAATCTTTCATCAAGTCAATTATCAAAGTACTTAGTCAAATGTAGAGACAGAATAATTTTCACTTGTAACTGAACATCTTGAAATGTAGTTAGGAAGGTAAATGTCTGATTTACCAGATTTACCTTCCTTACTTTCTATCACTGTCTTGACTTTGACAAATTCTTTCCTTAGATACTTTAACTTTAGAGATGTTCTTAGTACTTACTGTACCCTTCCTACATATTCTGCAAATTGTAGCCTTCAGTCACTTCCGCAATCTGTACCTTCAGTTACCTTCAGTCATTTCCACAATCTATACCTTCCGTTACCTTCAGTCACCTTCAGTCACTTCCGCAGTCTATTCCTTCAATCCACATTCTATTCTTCTCCTTAGATCTGCTCCTTTTAACGCTGTACAATCTCAGATTCATCTGCAATCCTTATCTTCAAGTGATCCGCAGAGCAGCTATATATAAGAGTACGTTTCCTGCTCTTCAAGCTGACTCACCAAATTGTCTTTGGGCCGACTTGTCCATAGTTTGTATGTCGACATAACTAATACTTTATGAGGTATCTATTCCAGCATGTTGGCGGCTATCTATGCTTGACTTTCAATGTCTTTTAGAGCTTGTCTCCCATCTTCTTTGAGGACTGTTTGTGAGATTTGTTACAAGGTCTTTGGAGCATACTAAATCCTTCATGTCTATATGACCCTTAAATATATTTATTCCTAGATGTCATAAACCTAATAGACATCAAGAAGAAGTCTATCTACATAATAAAAGCTTTCTCATGAAACCCATGAAGCAAGTACACCAAAAATGCATTTTATTATCTTTGACATCTTCTTTGAATAAATATATAATTACATTGTCAACATGAAGACCGACCTAGTTACACTTTTCAACATTATTAAGTGATGTTTCTTTAGTGTTTTTAGGACTGATTATTATGTGTTTTTCAATGAGTGTCTTCAGATCTAAAGTGTTATGACAATCAGGAAAATAATGACAGTGGAGAGGAATAAGGCCTAGCCTCAAAGGCTAGTGTGCCAATGTATAGGCCACCAATAATTCTCTATTCTTCTCCAAAGGGCACGCTACACCTGCAATCACGACTGAAGTTAGCCATGAAATAAATGCAAAGTAATCAGACCTCTGCAAGTTAAGATCAGTCAACTGTAACTATGAGATCAGTCACTCAATAACCAAGATCTGTTTCTCATATAGCAAGGAATAAGAGCTAAACATTTTAGATTATTCCTATGATAATTATGTGATGATTTTAGAGTGTTTTAGGCTTATTGTTATATCTGCAATGAATGTGCCTCAGATCTGCACTGAATATACAGTCAACCAATAGGCCGCGATGGAGAGAAATAAGGCCTTGAAGGCCTCAAAGATTAGTATCACACTGTATAGACTTCAAACCACTGTGAAAATTCCTTCAAACCTCCACGCTGTACCTGCAATCATCAACGAATTAGCGCTAGACTACAAACAATAATGATCAGACCTTAGGATTAGCTTGCAGCCTAGACTAAAGAGGCCTTTAGCCTTGTGGCTAGGCCTAGATGGCAAGATTTATGAAAGAAACGATACCCCAAACCAAATGAAAGACCAAAACCCCTTCCCAAGTGAAAATAGGCCTGCAACACAAGGGATTAGTCCACAAATTTGATGTATCAAAGATTATAATTACAAATTTTTAATGTAGAATCAACATCAAACCCTCAAAAATCTTTGCTAGGCCTGCAAAACAAAGAGATTAGCATAAATGATAAATTGTAATGAATTTGTCTAGCCTCCATTGCCTTGCGTCTAGGGTAGATGGCTCTTTTAGGGCTGTGTTAGGGTTATAACTTATAGGAGCCAAATAAGACGTGCAGCTAGGGTTTCATGGGCCTTTTAGGCCTGTGGCTAGAGCTTACTAGCCTCAACCCCATGCCGCCAGCTTGAATAGGCCTGCAATTGCAGCCTTTCGGCCTTGGAAAATCCTTCTACCAGCCGGCAATCAAAACAAGTTAGATTGATGCCAATTAATATGATTTATAGCCCAAGAAAAATGCTTGCAAATTTTGAATTGTAGATCCTTGGCAAAAATGTGAATCTGCAGTGAAACTAGCCCTAATAGGGCTTGCGACCTCCAAATATGACTGAGAGTTGATGGAAAAGGGGGCAATAATGAGAGATCTAGGCCTTTGGAGGCCAGATCTGGCTTCAAAACTCACTCGCCCCTCTTCCTTAGGATAGACGTCTTCCTCCTAGGAAAATTATTGCCCAAACCCTAGCCGCTAGGCTAGGTGAGGGCATAAGCCTTCAAGAAAATCAAATTTAGCCTTTGATCTTGAGATATAGCACCTGCAAAGTGACCAAAGGCTATTTGTCCTCCAAATTTATAATAAAATTTAAATAAAAGAATAAAACACCACTAGCTATATATATTATACACTAAGAAAATAAATTACAAGGGTTAGTGAAAAGTTATTTGCAAAATTATTCACAATATTCACAATAAAATTTTCAAGCTGTATAAGCAAATCTAACTTTATTTCACAATTTAATTTTGAAATAATTTAAGAAATATTTTTAATTTAGAGCCATGGCCAAGTCACTACATACAATTTGTTAGATAAGCCTTGGAGAATTTAACACAATGGGCTTTTAAGCCTCTTTCCTTGGGAGTTGGTTGGTCCAACTGAAGACTTCCCCTCATGCCAAAGATCTGAATACCATATAACCTATACACACTTGAAATGAAATTATTGTTGAGAAATGTAGGGGCAACTTAATTAGATGATTTCTCTAACTTTGTTAATTGCTTGTGATGTATTTTTACTCAACTTGATTAGCTTCTTCTTTCACTTGATTATTATTGTGTTTTCTATCACCAAACAAGTACCAAACAATGAAGAACATTGAGACAAGAGGACACACAATATAAGTTATAAGCCAGGGTCAAAACCTCTCCTCTTGAGAGGAAAACCCACAAGAACTCTTCTCTTCTTATAGAACTTCAAATGATGAATTCCAAGACCTATGACCCTTGACAAAGACCCCTCCAAGACCAAGTCAAACTGCTCCTTGATGAACTTTCTTCAACCCAAGTCAAACTTGCCTCATACCAGATACAACTTCTCCTTTGACCAATATTTCAGACCTACAACATCTTGACTGCAACTCGACCTTGCAGAAACCCTAGGTCACACGCATGAGTGAGAATATGGTGAATTCTTCCTCCTTTTTCCTTCACTGAGATTAGTTCTCCTTCCTTGGCAATTCGGCTTGTATACTAGACTGATGTGACACCAAAATTCAGCTTCTTGTAGTGACTGCAATTCAGTCTACCTACAACAGATTGATGCCCTAGTGTTTTCGCATGTGTGGAAGAAATTAGTCTCAAAACAATCCCTAGACAATTCAGTCTCTTTCTCCTTTCCTTCTTGAATGCTCGGGTGTAAAATAGGTCCTCTTGGCACCTTAAATCGACTTCTTGTGATGAATATGATTCGGTCTTGTTAAAGCAGAGAGGATGCCCTAATTACAGTTTGCACGTGTGAGAGATTAGCCCAAAAACAATTTTAAAACTTCTATATCTTCTTCTTGGTTTTTCTTCTCTTTTTTCGCTCTTCTTTTGGTCTTCTTCTTGCTTGGATTGAACTTCTTGTGTGCTTGATTGAAATCTCTCAATTGAGGTCGAAGTCTCCTTATATCTAGACTTCCCATGATGGTCAAATAGCTTCTTGTAGGCCGACTTGTTTTGGAGGGGGTCTTTTGTGTTGGGTGTGGAGCCTGATTATCTTCCTAATTGTTCAGATGTTTTTTGTTTCAGCCTTGTTGGATCCCTGATTATCTTCCTGATTGTTAGGGTATTTTTCCCTAGAAGGCAACCCTCGGTTTATCCGAGGGAATTGTGTTGCGGTTGTGTATTATTATCCCGAGTGAGAAAGAGAGAATAGACTGTGTGAGAGCAAAGAGGAAATTACATCAGATCCGCTGTAGGTTGTATCTCTTCATTTTTCTGGATAATATAAAAGGAAGGATTGGCTGTTTCTCCATGGATGTAGCCCAAATTGGGTGAACCATGTGTATCTGTGTCTCTCTTGTTTTACGCAATTTTTTATTTGTGTTTCCACAATTTTTGTGTATTTTATTGCTTTGTTAATTAATTCTAACAACTGATATCAAAGTCGAAGGTGTATTTGGCTGATAAACTTGCAGTAAAGAAGGGTTCATTGTTCGAGTGAGAGCAAGGGTGGAAGATGGTAGGTTTAGGGTCGATAAATTTAACAACCAAAACTACTAGCTGTGGAAGAAGAAGATGGAATATTATCTGTATCAGAAATATCTATACCTACCATTGAGCGAAAAATCAAAGAAGTCGACGAGTATGACAAATGAAGAATGGGATCTTCTCAATAGAAAGACACTAGGAACAATACGAGTGTGTCTGGCAGTGTCGGTGGCATTCAAAATTTCAAAGGAAACGAATTGAGAAGGTTTAATGACGACATTATCCAAACTATATGAAAAACCCTCGGCCTCAAATAAGGTATTTCTTATGAAGCGTCTCTTTAATATGAACACATCAGAAGGTGGATCTGTTGTTGACCATTTAAATGAATTTAACGCAGTTACTAGTCAGTTAAATTTCGTAGGGGTAAATTTTGATGATGAAGTTAGGGATCTATTATATATGTGCTCATTCCTAGAAAGTTGGAATGGATTAGTTATGGCTATTGGTAACTTTATCTCTGGATGTAGTACTTTAAAGTTTGATGATGTTGTTGGTGCCATCCTTAGTGAGGAAATGTGAAGGAAAAACTCCGGTGAGACATCAGGTAATGCTTTGACTGTAGAGACTAGGGGAAGAAAAATGGAAAGAGGAAGGAGCCCAGGAAATCTCAATAACTCATGAAAAGACAGAACCAAATCCAGATCAGGGATAGTGTGCTGGAAATGTGGGAAGAAAGTACACTTGAAGAAACACTGCAACTCTCTGAAAGGAAAAGAAGGAGGTGGACAAAAAGAGAACAACTATGAAGTGTATGTGACAAATGATGTGTTGCAAGATGCTTTGATTCTTTCATTAGAGAATATTATTGATGCTTGGGTGGTAGATTCAGGGGCCTCATTCCATTCCACACTTGATAGGAAACATTTTCATGACTATGTTTAAGGAGATTTTGAACAAGTTCGTTTGGGTGATGATAAACCCTATAAAATCATTGGAATGGTTAAGGTTTTTATCAAAGTAACAAAAATCGCGATGTTATCGCGATTTTTTCGAGTTTTTCAAGCGGCCGATTTAATCGGCGATTTTTTGAACGATTTTTTGAAAAAATCGTCATCGCGATAAAATCGCGATTTTTACGAAAAAATCGCGATTATTTTGGTAAAAATCGTGGAGTTATCAAACAGAAACCCTATAAGTTCAAAAATCGATTTTTTTTTTTTTGTCATTTTTGCAGCCCTCTCATTTTCCTGACACACCCTGTTGGCAGTTCATGGTAATGTTAAATTCTTAAAGTAAAAGTGATATTTCCTTTATTTTTCATTTTCATCCTTTTACTTAAATTTTTAACATTACCATGAAATGACTCAAGATGTTTAAGAGTGGTTTCGACCTCATTGGATTTCATATGGAGAAACTAGAATTTTAGATTTCACTCAAAATTCAACAGACTTAATGGTTTTCAGGGTTTCATGGTTTGGGGATTTGCATTGTTTCCATTTGATTCTATTATGTATAAGGGTATGAGATTGGCATTTGATCAAGAGTATGAAGTCCTTTAAGAAACTTGATGTTGGTGGCATTGATTGTTGAACTTTGTTGATGTTGGTGGTATTGATTGTTGAACTCCCCTACCGTGGCCTTAACAAGAATGTACCCTTCACTCAAAGGAAAACAACTGGTTAGGCATGTTAATCTTTTTCTACCGCATTTTAAGGTTGAGCAATCCAAGTCCGAAGACTTTGAGCTAGATGATGTTTATGTATCTCTTGTTGATGATCCCATTTCTAGTAGCGATGAATCAATGATGAGTTTCATGAGGAGGAGGAGGAGGAGCAACAATAGGAGGAGGAGGTGACACCACCTACCCCTGCTACTGGTAGAGGACGTGGTCTACCTCCTTTAACTCCTAGTGCTTCAGGATCTGGAGCACAACAGAGTCCATTGCCAGCCCCGCCAACTTCTTCATCTAGAGGGAAAGTTGTTACATTTTCTCGCAAGAGGGGCAGAGGAAATCAGTAGTATAGGTTATTTGGTGCATTCCTTTGTATATAACATTATGACTCATGATATGAGATACATTATTATATTTTTTGTTGATATTTTGAGGTTGAGTTGAGACTCAGGACTTAGTATTCAGGACAGGGTTCAGTTTTATGTGTGATGTAGCACTAGACATGATATTACACATCTTATATATTAGTTTTTTTTTTCATATTTATGTGTCAATGCATTTATTTTATGCTGTAGATGCTTTAGATATGAAAAAAATTGAAAAAAAATGAATATTTTTGTATGTGCCGATTTTTTCCCGATTTTTACGATTTTTTCCCGATTTTTACGATTTTTTCCGATTTTTTCCCCTTGGCGATTTTATCCCGATCGCGATTTTTGTTACTTTGGTTTTTATATAACAACAGAACGGAAACCAATGGCTGTTAAAGGAAGTAAGGCATGTTCCAGATCTAAAGAAAAATCTAATTTCAACAAGGCAATTAGGTGCTGAAGGCTGTGTAACTACATTCACAGACAAAACCTGGAAGGTCACTAAAGGAGCCCTGATAATAGCAAAAGGAGAAAAGGTTGGTATGTGGTATTTATGCAATGGTATTTCTAATTTTATTAATGATTTAACCTCCACAGGAGCAGATACGACATTGTGACATCGTAGGCTCGGGCACATGAGTGAGAAAGGAATGCAAATTCTTCACTCAAGAAATTTGTTGCCAGGTTTGAAGCATGTTGATTTGGATTTTTGTGAAAATTGTGTTTATGGAAAACAAAAGAGAGTCAAATTTCTTAGAGTTGGGAAGGAAAAAAGAGCGAAAAATTAGAGCTTGTGCATACAAATGTATGGGGGCTTGTGCATGTATCATGTTACTTTTATTGATGATGCAACTAGGAAAACCTGGATTTGTTGTATTCGAAGCAAATCTGATGTATTTGATACTTTCAAGAAATGGAAAGCTTTGGTTGAGAATGAGACAGGAAAGAAGTTGAAGTGTCTCAGATCAGACAATGGAGGTGAATACTGCAGCAAAGAGTTTGATAACTACTATTCAGAGCATGAAATTCACTGAGAGAAGACAGTTCTGGGAACACCACAGGAAAATGGTGTGTCAGAAAGGATGAACAAGACAATCATGGAACGTGCAAGGTGCATGAGATTGCATGCAGGATTGCCCTTACAATTTTGGGCATATGTTGTATATACTGTTAAGGGCCTTTAAGTTACTTGGATGGTGGTATTCCAGAGGAGTCATGGTCAGGTAAAAAGGTAGACTACTCATTTTCAAATACTTTTGGTTGTGAAGCTTTTTGTTCACATCAATAAAGAAAATAGAACAAAGCTTGAGGCAAAATCAAAGAAATGTACCTTTATTGGATATGGTGTTAATGATTTTGGTTATCACTTATATGATTGTGAAAATCACAAAATCATTAGGAGCAAAGATGTTATATTCAATGAAAGGTCTTGTATAAGGATCAGATGCAGGAAAAGAATCAAACAAAGAATATGCACTGCTTGATGAGATCACAGAAAAAGTAAAGGTGCCTAAAGATCATAATGATCTACAACCACAACAACAACATGCACCTCAAATACCTGAAAGTGGTGTTAGAAGATCTACCAGGATAAGTAGACCCCCTGAACGATACTCTCCTTCATTATATTATGTATTGTTGACTGATTCTGGTGAACTGGAAAGATATGGAGAAGCAATGCAGGTAGAAACCAGGAAGAAGTGAGAGCAAACCATGGAAGAAGAGATTGACTCCTTGATGGATAACTTAGTCAAGTTGTCTGTAGGTAAAACAACATTGCAGAATAAATGGGTATACAGGTTGAAGGAAGAAGATGGAGGTAAACAGAGGTATAAGGCTAGACTTGTGGTGAAGGGGTTTGTACAAAAGAAAGATATAGACTTTGATGATCTTTTTTCTCCTGCTATTAAAATGACTTCAATCAGAACTATTTTAAGTTTTTGGCAACAAAAGATTTGCATCTTAAGCGGTTAGATGTAAAGACAACCTTTCTCCATGGGGATTTGGGGGAATAAATATATATGCAACAACCGCAAGGGTATGAGGTCAAAGGTGGGAAGAAATTAATGTGCAAATTGAAGAAGAGCTTGTTTGGCTTAAAACCAATGTTCCATCGAGTTTTTGGGACGGGGAAACGCGGGAGCGGGGATACGCACAAGGGGGACGTATATAAGCAACCCCAAATTTTGGGGAATTTTTGGGGAAACGGGGGGACGTCAAAGTCATAAAAATTATAAAATTATAAATTATTAAAAATTTAACTAAAAATAACTAAATAGAAAATTTAAATAATTATTCATTGTACATCTAAAGAATAAATATGATCATCATTGCATATTAGACTATTATCATTGATTCATTTATGAATTATTATTTGACATTTCTGCATTAATTTAAATTTATAAATCTAGATTCTTAAAGTAAATTACTAAATTGAATCCATCATTTGACATTATGCAATGTTCCATCTAAATTCATGAATCATCATTTGGCATTATGCAATGTTCCATCGAAATTCATGAATCGTCATTTGGCATGATGCAAGGTACATCTAAATTAAATTAATAAATTCATCATTTGACAATTGAAATTCAAATTATGCAATGCCCGTAAACTTATACTACATAGGTTTAATATAATTTCATTTTTTAAATTTTAATATAATTTAATTAATTAATTTAATTTAATTTTTAACTTTTAACAAGTTTGATGTTTTAATAGAGTTTAAGTTTTTCTAATTTTTTTGTTTTTTTTAATTTGTCATATATTTGAATTTGTATTTTTTTTTTAAATTTTTAATGTTTTATAAAAATTATTAGGCAAAAAAATGGGGGGATGCATATACGTCCCCCTCGACGTCCCCCAAGCGTCCCCCCATCCCCCCTTCAAGGGAGTCGCGTTTTTCTACCCAAAAAATGTCCCCCCAGAGTTTGCCCGAGTTTTCCCAAAAAGGGGATGTGGGGGAAACATTTCCCCAGGAGTTTCCCCGTCCCCGGGATGTGGGGGAGCATCGAGGCACGCCCCCCACATTGGGGGATGTGTTCCCGTGGAACACTGCTTAAAACAGTCTCCAAGGAAATCGTATCTAAAATTTGACAGGTTTATGTTTGAACAAGGTTATACTAGATGTCACTCTGACCATTGTGCTTATCTTAAAAAGCAAAATGATGACAACTATATTATATTGTTATTGTATGTAAATGATATGCTTGTTGCAGGGTCTAACATGCATGAAATAAATGTGCTCAAAGGAAAATTGGCAAATTCATTTGCAATGAAGGATTTGGGTGCTGCAAAACAAATCCTTGGTATGAAAATAACTAAAGACAAGAAAAATCGCAAATTAACATTGTTTCAGAGTGAGTACATAGAAAAGGTGTTGGAAAGATTTAATATGTAGAATGAAAAACTAGTTAGTACACCTTTGGCTAGCCATTTCAAACTAAGTAAGAAGATTTTTCCCAAGACTCAGGAAGAGATGGATTATGTGTAAAGTTCCATATGTATCAGCAGTTTGAAGCTTAATGTATGCAATGGTCTGTACAAGGCCTGATATTGCACATGCAGTGGGAGTTGTAAGAAGGTATATGAACAACCTAGGAAAAGAGCATTGGATGTCAATGAATTGGATTCTCAGGTATTTGAGAGGTACCACAAATCAAACATTATGCTTTGGTGGTCCAAACATTGCTCTATAGGGATATGTTGATTCATATATGGCAGGTGATAGAGATAACAGGAGGAGTGCCACGATATGTGTTTACTGAAAGTGGAACAACTGTCAGTTGGGTTTCAAAATTGCAAAACATTGTTGCACTTTTAACAACGGAAGCAGAGTATGTTGCTGCTACATAAGCCAATAAAGAAATGATTTGGTTACAAAGGTTTATGGGTGAATTGGGCAAGAAGTAGGAGTGGGCAGTTTATACAGTGACAACCAAAGTGCCATTCATCTTGCAAAGAACTCAACATTTCATTCCAAGACTAAACATATACAACTCAAGTACCATTTCATACGGTCAGTGTTGGAAGATGAATAGTTGAAGCTGGAAAAGATACACACTAGCTAGAATCCTCTAGATATGTTAACAAAAGTTGTAAACAGGGAGAAATTGAGATTTTTCTCAGTTTCAATTGGTCTTCAAGTATGATGGTGAAGATGAGAAACAGCCAGGTCCAAGTGGAGTCATTTTCCAACAAGTGAAGCAATGATGAATTTTATATAATCAGTCTCCAAGTGGGAGAGTGTTGGGTGTGGAGCCTGATTATCTTCTTGATTGTTCATATATTTTTTGTTTCAACCACATTGAATCCTTGTTCCTAACATGGTGACAATGTCGCTTGTTTAATCGCCATCAAGGGGGCGATGACGTCTTTTATGAGCCCTCCCCCCTCATAGCAGGGGTTTGGGGGCAGTGCCCCCGAAGCTAAAAATAGAAAAAAAATGCCTTGTAAAAAATGTAATTTCGTAGTCAATCTAGGCCATTCATTAGGCAGATGTTTTGACAGTAGAATTTATGTTAATTTAGGGTTTTTTTCCCTAGAAGACAACCCTCAGTTTGTATGAGGGAATTGTATTGCGACTGTGTATTATTATTCTGAGTGAGAAAGAGAGAGGAGACCGTGTGAGAGCGAAGAGGAAATTACAACTGATTTGTTGTAGGTTGTATCTCTTCATTTTTCTTGATAATATATAAGGAAGGACTAGTTGTTTCTCCGTGGACGTAGCCCAAATTGGGTGAACCACGCATATCTAAGTCTCTCTTGTTTTATATGTTTCTGTATTTGTGTTTCCCCAATATTTTGTGTATTTCATTGCTCCATTAATTAATTAGTTAGTTCCAAAACTTTGATATCTTCTTCTTGGTTCTTGTCCTCTTTTTCGCTCTTCTTTTAGTATTATTCTTGCTTGGATCAAACTTCTTGTGTGCTTGATGGATATCTCTCAAGTGGGGTCAAAGTCTCCTTATATATAGGATTCTCATGATGGTCGAATAAGTGCTTGTAGGCCGACTTGTCTTGGAGGGGGTCTTTTGTCACTTTTTGACTGAAATCATTTTTCTTCAGATAATACAAGATGCCCAATGGGGCCTTCTTCATATGACAATGACTCAATTGGCTTCTTGACTCAATGACAAACCCTAGAAGCACTAAATGGGTGCTTGACCTACTAACAAATTGACCATGGGCATGAAACCCATGCTTCATAATAATAATAATAATAATAATAATAATAATCTATTTTTCTCTTTGCATCAAATACATAAAATCATGATTACATTAGTCATTATGAAGATCGAACCTAGTTACACATTATCAAGACCGAACACAATATGTAACTATGCTTTTTTGAACCTATTAGCTAATGCAAGATAACTGTGCAAATAGATAACCCAACTTCTAGCCAATGAAATAATAAATTGGCAATTATATTTAGTAGAGTTTTCAGAACATGATTTGGAATAACATTACCACAAGAAGACGTTTAGAAACACCATCACGAATAAACCCCCAAAGACTTCTGATATTATTATTGCAAAGTAAAAATTACATCTAGCAGAGATTGACTCACAACTTCATCGAATGATTTTTTGATGGGTGCATTGATCCAATGAGGAGAAAAATAGATTCCTTATATAGAGAATAGAGAGATTTAGATCCCTCTCCAAGTGGAAAACGACTAGGTTGATTTGATCCCAGAGAATAATGGCTAGTTGATGCTTGATCCATGCCAAAATTAAATCTTGTCCCTTGATCTGGAAGAGAAAATTCGAATTTGTTGATGAAGGCCTTGAGCTTGGTCCAAAAAATATTTTTTCCAACCTTTTTTTGTTGAAAATTGCTCTGACTTAACCACCATTGTCCTTAAGTTAAATTTCTCTTAAAAAAATGTTTTATACCTTTATGGAGGACCTCAGAAAATTAATTTCTTTTGGACCCGCGAATTTTTGAAGGATTTTTCTCCTTGGGAATGAGTCTTTCAAATTTAGACTTCCTCGGGAATGTCCATATTCTCCAAAAATGCGTTTTCCCACTTGAAGATAATTTTTATTTTTCTCTCATTTTTAATTTTTGACCAATTTATGGCTAATTTTTTTCCCTTTTTTGCTAGAAGATAAATTAAAATGACTCTAGAGGGGATTAAATATATTTTCACTCTCAAAGAGGGTTTGGAAATGGTCTCTAATTATGAGTAACCATCCACCAAGAATATTCTTAGACAACACTTTTTACATCAAGATATTTTTACATATATTAGAAGGGGAATTTTTACATTTGACACATGACCTCTAGACTTAACCAAATTTTGCGACACAAGACATATGATCTAGTATGATAAAAATACATTGACTCGATAACACTAGGACTCACCTAGGACCTTACCATCGAGCCCCATTCTAGTTTTGGGGGATGCGTGGGAGAAAACCTTTGCCAATTATTTGTGTTCGAAAACATGAATAATTAGTTGAGGGTAAAATACTCCCTAGAGTGAAACTCTTTAGCAAAAAATCTTAGGCTACCTAGGCGCTTTTACATGGCTTCATAGTCATACTAGAATCAGTTTTACAATGAAGGCCCACAAGGCTACAAAATTTAGATTATAATGATAATTTGGAAGCTACATGATGAAGATGACTTTGAATTTTTTTATCCACTCATATGTACTCTACTTCTTGTGGTATTTGACACGTGGTCAACACAACTGAAGAAATCCTAATTGATCTGAAATTTGCCTCCTCAAAGCTCAAATTCTTCAGCCCAAGAAGCTCTCAATCTGCCCAGCACATATGCTTGCGCAAACTTCCTCTTATGAGGCCCACGTACTGCTAGAAAATGATGAATTCGTCCCTCATAAATAGCCCCAAACAACACTGCAATTTATTGTTGATTTTTGTAGCATTGGAAAGTGTTCCAAGTCTTAAATTTTGTGAGGAGGCTTGGACATCAGTATTCCAAAGAACCCAGAAATCGTTTGTGGAAATTACACTCAGTTCATGTTTTATTAAAATAATTAATTATTTCAATGAGGACCCTCAGTCTAAACTTAGGGAAATTAAATAATTAAAGGGTATTAATAAAATAGAGTGAGAATCTTCTAGAGAACGAAGATCAAGTCATGTTTTAATCTTAGCCATTGATTAGAGATCTAATCTGGGCCATTGATTCATCAACGAGAGGATTATAAGAGAAGGTTTGAGGGTCATTTGGAAATCAAGCCGGGCACACACTCAGTACCCAAAGGAAATCGATTCTGAAGGAATAAAATTCAATTTCAGAGGGAGAGTTGCAGGGCAGAGTTGCAGAGGCAAAAGAAGGAAGGGGAAGCCAACAGTGACAGAGAAAGGCAAGAGGAGGATGAGGTCCACAAAGGACAACACTGAGCAACAACGCTGAGTGCCCACGCAGAGTGATGCAGTCCAGCATAGGGACTGCACAGAGGATCACGTAGAGTGACTTGGAGGGAGCTAGGGTGTCTTCCCAATGTCAGAAATTGTCCAAGAGGATTCAGAGAATTTATCTCAGGTGTATTCTTAAGAGATCTGCTCTTCTATTTCTTGTAAAAGATTTTCATTGCTGAAGAATACTACGAACCCTCATCTGCTGCATCGGTTTTCCTACATTGGGTTTTTCCAGGGACAATTGTCCAAAAATAACTGTGTAGATGTGATTGTTTCTATTGCGTTATTTGTGTTTTGTTCTATTCTTTGCTTCTGGTTAAGTGATTACTGCAGTTGTATTTATTTCAGAATTTACTGAAAGAAACTCGTAAATAACTTATCATAATAATAAGTAGGCGAAATAAATCTATCACTGTAGTAGTATTTCAGATTTGAAATTTTCACATGGTATCAGAGGGAAAGACGAAGTAACGGAAGAAGAGATTCTGCAATGGAACGAAGATCCGACATTCATGCAACAACAACTCAGAAGGGTTCACGCAGTATTCCGGAACGCATGGAGGAACAGAGGGCTCATGACATCTCAGTTCTGACATCCCGACTAGAAGAGGAATTCGCTTGTGTATCAAGTATGGCGTCTCCAGAGAGCTGGTATATTGACAGTGGAGCATCTGCTCATATGACAAGAGTTCGAGAATGCTTCTCAAGCTACTAGGAGGAGAAGATGAATTTTCAAATCACTACAGGAAATAAGGAAAAATGTATCCCTGTTGGAAGAGGCACCATAATATTTCAAACAGAGGCTGGCAACAAGCTTTGGGCCACCAATGTGCTGCATGTACCAGGGTTGGGGATGAATTTACTCTCTGTGTCTCAGCTTGAGAACAAAGGTTACGACGTTTACTTTATTGGCAACAAAATTTACGACGAGCACCCATGTTGGAAAAAGAAGGCACAAATTGGAGTCAGGAGCCACAAACTGCACAAGTTACGGCTCGAGTCCCCAATGGCTCTGATAGGCAGTATTGGTGAGAAAGATTTGAATGAGTTATGGCATAGAAGAATGGGGCATCTACATCATGGAGCCTTGAAAATTCTCAAGAAGACTGTCACGGGAACTCCAGAACTTAGCACCAAGCGAGACGATGTCTGTAGAGGGTGCGTATGAGGAAAGTATGCCAAGGCAGTGTATCATAGAAGTAGCAATAGGGCCAAGAGTGTGTTGGGATTGATACACTCAGACATCTGCGGACTAATGTGCACGAATGTTCTTAGTGGTGCAAAATGTTTTGTCACCTTCATTGATGACGATTCTAGAAAGACATGGATCTACTTTCTGAAGCCCAAAGACGAGGTCTTTGATCGATTCAAGGAGTTTAAAGCTCTTGTGGGGAATCTGACAGGAAAGAGGATCAAGAAATTGCGACCAGATAATGGTGGAGAGTACATTGGCTGTAGGAATTTACAGGGTAAATTCCATAGATCAAGAACCAAAGGTCACCGCTCACAAACAGATCACAAATCAATACACTAGTATAATCACGTGGTTAAAACCCTCAAAGAGGGAAACAATGCACAGCCTGAGCCAACGCGACCACTTCAGGCAATTTATTAATATAAAAAGAAAAGTTACATATGTTTCTCTCATAAACGGTTACCGGACAAATGACCCTTCATGCTCTTTAAATAGAGATCATGGAACAATCGGGTGTTAAGCCACGGATCAAGTGTCATTAATACCGAGGTGAGAGATAACCGTCGGATCACTACAAATCGTGACCGTCGGACTATAAGTTACAAATGTACATGGTAAAGAAACACACTTTACCTCTCTACACTAGACTAAGTTATTTTTAACTATTTCCTATGTGTCGGAATATCCTAACATCCCCCCTTAAGAACAACTTGGGATAGGATTGAAGGATTTACAAAGGTGACACAAAAGGAACCTATTTCCTATGTGTCGAAATATCCTAACATCCCCCCTTAAGAACAAATTGGGATAGGATTAAAGGATTTACAAAGGTGACACAATAGGAGAAGAAAGGAGGCATTAGAGCATATCCCCCCTTAATGAAAACTTTCTTGAACTCCAAGCATGGATCGAAGTTTGGTAAACTTCGCTTCTGTGAGAGCCTTTGTAAAGATATCGGCTACTTGATCATTGGTTGGACAGTACTGCACTTCAAGAACACGATCATGAATGAGCTTTCTGATGAAGTTTATGTGGAGTTCAATGTGTTTCATACGTTGATGTTGAACTGGATCTTTACATAGCTTAATGGCACTCCGATTATCACACCAAAGTGTATTTGGATGCTGCTGATGAAGACCAAATTCAGAGAGGATCTCACAAAGCCACATGGCTTCCTTATTGTTTAACCGCACCACGATACTGTCACTGGCAGCAGAGATGGCACTTGTTTCTTACAAGACCAAGTAATAGGTCCCTTGACCCAGAGTGACCACACATCCTCAAGAAATGGCCTTCGGATTACCTGGGTCACCAACCCAAGAACTGGCATGAAACCAATCAACAATGGAGATACTCCTGCACTGTAATGAATCCTGAACTGATCTGTACCTTGAATATATCTAAGTATTCTTTTAGCTTCTTTCCAATGACTTTCATGAGGTTTGTGCATAAACCGAGCAACAAGACCAACAGAAGAAAGGAAAGGCATGAGGGGTATGGGTTAGATACAGGTGCTTACCAACAAGTTGACGAGGCGGTAGCATCAACTTGTGGGTAGTATGACCTAGTTTGAATCCAGACTGAAAGGGAGAAGGGGCTGGCTTACAGTCTTCCATGTGAAAGTGGTGTAGAAGATCACAAGCATACTTGGACTGAGAGAGGGTAATGCCTTCCTTGGATTGCAAGACTTGAAGACCAAGGAAATAGTGCAAGTGTCCTAAGTCTATCATTTCAAACTTCTTTTTGAGGCTAGACTTCACATGGTTTATATAGTTTGGATCACTACCAGTAAGGATAAGATCATCAACTTAAAGAACAAGGATGGTGAAGGACTTATCCGCTTTCTTGGTGTAGATAGTGTTGTCAGAGTGACACCTAGAAAAGCCATTATCTAATAGAAATCTATCCATTTTGGCATACCAAGCCCAAGGAGCTTGTTTGAGACCATAGAGAGACTTCCTAAGGCGACAAACAAGGCTGGAGTCTTTTTGGATAAAGCCAGGGGGTTGTTCCATGTAGATTTCTTCATGGAAATCTCCATGTAGGAAGGCGGATTTAACATCCATATGA
The DNA here is from genome assembly GCA_034641835.2 of Pinus albicaulis. Lineage (NCBI taxonomy): Eukaryota > Viridiplantae > Streptophyta > Pinopsida > Pinales > Pinaceae > Pinus > Pinus albicaulis. The sequence continues at coordinate 1,566,170,013 of CM076584.1, forward strand.
TGGACTTCCCATTTAAAGGAGGCAGCAAGGGAAAGAACAAGGCGGATAGAATTCATTTTGGCAACAAGGGAGAAGGTTTCAGTATAGTCAATGCCTTCAACTTGTGAAAATCCTTTAGCAACAAGATGAGCTTTATGTCTATCCACTTTTCCATCTGGTCCAAACTTAGTTTTGTAAACCCATCTGCATCTGACAAGTTTTCTTCCTTTTGGAAGAGGAACAAGATCCCAAGTATTGTTTGCCAATAAGGAACGATACTCTTCATTCATAGCTTCATCCCAATCTGGATGTCCGGAGGCTTCTTCAAAGGTTTCTGGATCAAGTTTTTCTAGAACTTGAGCCAATAAGGAAGAGGCTCTTTCGAACTGAGAATGTGTACATCATCGATCGGCAAGGTTAGCTGCAAGAGAACCTGCTGCATCCCGAGTAGAGCGGACCCATCTTGGAAGCGATGGAGTATAAGGAACAATTTCAAGAGGTGGGAGGAGGATTGTCATCCTCACTGTCATCATTTGAACTAGAAGGAATGCTATTAAAAATAGAAGAGAGAGAGAGAGAGGTGGCACATATGCCGAATCAGGCTCGCAGGCCAAGGGTGGCACACTCGCCAAACTAGGCTCGCAGGCCGATATATTTTCATCAAATTTTACATCTCTTCTAATGATTATATTTTTGGATTTTGGTTGAAGAAGTCTATATCCTTTGACATCTTTAGAATATCCAACAAAAATGCATTTTTCACTCTTAGGTTTTAAGGCTTTATGTTTCGCATCTGGAATATGGGCCCAAGCATCACTTCCAAAAACACGAAAGTGACTTACATCTGGTTTGATTGAGCTCTAAGCTTCTTCTGGAGTTATATTCTTTAAAACCTTAGTAGGAGTGCGATTTACTATGTAATTTGCATAGTTAATGGCTTTTGCCCAAAAATTGAGACCAAGTCCTTTAGATTGAAGCATACAATTAGCCATTTCTTTTAAGGTGCGATTCTTCCTTTCAGCTACACCATTTTGTTGTGGAGTATATGGAATAGTATGTTGCAATTGAATGCCATGCTCAGTGCAAAAGTTGATAAATTTGTTGTTAACATATTCTCCTCCATTGTCTGATCTTAACTTAAGAATTGGATGTCCAGATTGTTTCTCAACAAAGGCCTTAAATGCCAAGAACATGTTAAAAACTTCACTCTTGAGTTTTAAGAAGTATACCCAAGTGCGTCTGGAAAAATCATCAATGAAAGTTAAGAAGTACTTGCAACCAGAGAAAGAAACAATAGGAAGTGGACCACATAAATCACTGTGCACAAGCTGCAAAGGGGCTGAAGCGTGCCAAGAGGCACGTTTGTCAAAACTATCCCGATGATGTTTTCCGAGTACACATCCGGAGAAAACACCATCTCGGCAAGATACCATAGGAAGGCCCGTCACCATATTTTCCTTACATAGAGTTTGAAGAGAGCGATAGTTTAAGTGACCAAATCGCTCATGCCAAATTTTGCTCACATCATCATTATGAGCAACAAAAACAGAGGGAAGAGATGATGACCCAAAGTTGTCAAACTTATACAACCTTGTGGAATCATCACCAATGCCAGTAGCTAAAATATGTTTAGGATCTTTGAGGTCCTTGATTACAACATCATGAGGTGAGAATTCTACTATTTTCCCTTCACCTGAATGAGTTATCTGATAAACAAAGAGAAGGTTGCATGACAAGGTAGGAACACATAGTACATCATTAAACTGACCATTATCGAGATGAATGGTTCCAGATCCTACAACACTAAGAGATCTATCATCACCAACATAAATATGTTTGGTGTTACAATCATTTAAAGAAGAAAACATGGCTTTATTTTTGGCTATGTGGTAAGAAGCTCCAGAATCAATGAGCCACTCATGAGAATGAGAAGAAGAAGATACATTTAATGCATAACCAGATCTTGATGCTTGACAACCACAAGCAGAAAGTGCCATTCCTGAAGATGAAGGTGAAGAGTGCTCCAAATTGATGTTGTGCTTCTTCATTGCTACTTCTAAGGCTTCCATCTTCTTAAAACATTTGGACTCTAAATGGCCATCACGATTGCAAAAGTTGCAATGTCTATCTGTCTTCTTTCCTTTGTTTTTATATGCCTTATCATTTTGGTGAGTTTCTTTTTCAGTTTGTGGCTGAAATTGCTTAGGACCCTTGTTTGGTTTCGGACCATACTTTTTAGGATACTGCTTCTTGGGATTCTTTTGATATGATTGTTGTTGGGCTGCTAAGGCTTTCTTAGAAGCATTTCCAGAAGTGATAAGACCAAGGTGTAAGATTTTTTCTTGTTCTCTTATCAAAGAATCACAAAAGGAATCAAAAGAGGGATTCTTGTAGGTGGTTCCTGAAGAAATGATGGCTTCTCTAGTGGAATGGAAGGCGGAAACAAATACAGAGTAAGCAGGGCCAAACTTAGAAAGAATGCAATAGATGAGGCTAATATCTTCCTTTTTGACCTTACAACCTTCTAAAAGAAGTCTAAGGGTCTTGAATTTGGACAAAAAGTCTTCAATAGAGGAGAAATTATTAGGGTCCAAAGTAAGAAACTCATTTTCAAGTTGGTGAGCCCTGATTTGATTTTGAATGCCAAAGACAATATTTAGCTTATCCAGGGCTTCATGAGGGGTGTCAATGTCAAGGATATGAAATCGAAGATCTTGAGCAATGGACATTCCTATCAACCCTCGTGCTTGATCTTGTTTATTTTCCCATTTAGCAACTTTATCATCATCAGAAGGTTTAGTTTCTACCCCTGTGGCTATTCTGTAAAGCCCTTTACTTCTAAGTATATCTACCATATGAGGTAGCCATTGGAAATAATTGGTGCTGTTAAGAATAATCGGGCATGCACTTTCCATTTTTTTTAAAAGAACTGAAGTTGAGAAACGCTGAAGCTAGCTGCTCCAATGGAAAGATCTTGAAAAATTAGGCCGTTTAAAAAAAAAAACGTCTCGAAAAACGGCTTCCGAATGAAGAAGTTATGCTTTTTTGAAAAAACAAGTTGAAGATGCCGAATAGTTATGGGAACAGGATGAAGTGCGACTTTAAAAATATATATATATATATAAAAAAAAAAAAAAAAAATTTGCCGCTTTTAACAAAAACTTTTTACAAAAAGAAGCGTGAGAAAGAGATTTGAACCCAAGATCTCTATTCTCATAAACTAACTCCTCACCATGTGAGATAGTAAAAGGATTCTATCACTGTTTGAAAGGAGGAAGGGTTTTTTTTTTACTCTACGGTGTGTGTGCCTTTTCCTGCACAAAAAGCACAAAAAACCGAGCAAAAAAAATGAATAGCAAATCCTTACGGCAGAATGTTAGAAATTCGGGTACCGTTACCGGCAACTATCAGTTTTTTGCTATTTTTGATTTCCCGAGATCGTACAAAGTCCCGGGGAAAGAGCATACGTAGCAAAAAATTCCCTTTTCCTGTTTCTGATTTGTCGAGATCGCACGCAGTGCACAACAAAGATCATACACAGAGAAGAGGGTACAGATCCGACAAATAAATAAAACCTACAAACCGAAAATAAACAGAATAAACCGAAATAAGCAGAACTATTAACAAATATAACTGCAAAAAAGATGCTTTATACCTCCAGATCTAAACTGTCATAACTTGGGCAGCTGGAAACCTTTTCGCATGAAACAAAAGGCGATCCTCACTGTAACAGACGCTCCGAACACAACAGAGCAGTTCTCCAAGCCCAAAAATGTTCAGAAATAGTAGATCTACAAAACGACATTCACATGTAGTCAAACCAGCTTCGGATTTTGATCAACAACGGATGCGGCCCTCAAAATAGCTCTGATACCATGTAGGAGTTTACAGGGTAAGTTCTGTAGATCAAGAACCAAAGGTCACCACTCACAAACAGATCACAAATCAGTACACCAGTATAATCATGTGGTTAAAACCCTCAAAGAGGGAAACAGTCCATGGCCTAAGCCAATGCGACCACTTCAGGTAATTTATTAATATAAAAAGAAAAGTTACATATGTTTCCCTCATAAACGGTTACCGGACAAATGACCCTCCATGCTCGTTAAATAGAGATCATGGTCCAATCGGGTGTTAAGCCACAGATCAAGTGTCGTTAATACCGAGGTGAGAGATAACTGTCGGATCACTACAAATCGTGACCATCGGATTATAAGTTACAAATGTACATGGTAAAGAAACACACTTTACCTAACTCTACACTAGAATAAGTTATTCTTAACTATTTCCTATGTGTCAGAATATCCTAAAATGGGCAAGGACTTCACAAGGTTCTGCGTAAGGGAAGGCATCAAGAGAGAATGGACCACTCTGTCTAATCCAGAGCAGAATGGAGTCGCAGAGAGGAAAAACAGGACTATTGTCGAAGCTGCAAGGGCAATGCTGTATGATCAAGACACGCCCAAATTCCTGTGGGTTGAGGCTTGTAATACAATTGTGTATGTGCAAAATAGGGTTCCTCATAACGCATTGGGTAAGGTTACTCTTGAAAGTGTGTTCACTGACAACAAGCCTGAAGTGAGCCACTTTAGGATATTTAGCAATATAGCGTATTGCTATGTACTTGATGAGAAGAGGAGGAAGTTGGATCAGACTGCAGAGAAAGGATACTTGATGGGATATAGCGAGAATGCAAAGGGTTACTGCATCTATATTCCCAAGCGTAGGAAGATAGTAGTGAGACGGGACGTGAAGTTCATGGAGGGAAGAGCCTTCAGGAAATCTTGAGAAATGTCTTCAGCTACGTAGTCTGAGGAGGATCCGCTAGTCCAACCACAGCGACCTGCGAAAGATAGCTCTAGTGCCTCTCAAAGGAACAAGGATCCTAAGGATATCTTTCCCGAGGAAGTGCAAGAAGGAGAGTAGGTAAATCCATCCACCACTAGTGGAAGGACGAGCAGAGAACTACAACAAACTCTGAGGGATGCAGAGGAGTTTGTTGGAGCTCCTAGAAATGAGAAGAGGCAGCGCAGACAACCAGATAGGTACCAGGCATTGGTAGCACAGGTTGGAGAACCCTCTAGTTTTTAGGAGGCAGCTCAACATCAGGTGTGGGTAGATGCGATGGTGGAGGAGTATAAATCCATCATGACAAATGATGTTTGGGAAATAGTTCCTAGACCTTAGGGCAGATCAGTTGTAGGTTCGAGATGGATCTACAATATTAAATATGATGCAGATGGCAGTATAGATAAATTTATAGCCAGGTTTGTAGCTAAGCGGTACGCTTAGAAGGAAGGGATAGACTATGAAGAAACCTTCGCCCTAGTAGCTTGGTATACTTGAATCAGATCCGTCATATCCCTTGCAATGCAGATGGGATGGGAGATTCATCAGATGGATGTCAAAACTACATTCTTGAATGGGGTGATAGAAGACGAAGTATACATAGAACAACCAGAGGGCTTTGAGACGCATGAGCAGAAAACTCATGTGTGTAGGCTTAAGAAAGCCTTGTATGGACTGAAGCAAGCCCCTAGAGCTTGGTATGGTCGAATTGATAGCTACCTGCAGAAGATGGTATTTGTCAAGAGTGACACAGATCCCAATCTCTACTATCAGAGAGTAGGGGATGAACCTCTAATATTGGTGCTATATGTAGATGATCTGTTTCTGACTGGATCATCTAGGCTCATCAAAGACTGCAAGGAAACTATAGCAACAGATTCGAGATGAAGGATCTAGGGTGGATGCACTATTTTCTGGGTTTGGATGTTTGGCAGCAAAATGGACAAATCTTCCTTGGGCAAGGAAGATATACTACAGAGATTCTGAAGAGATTTCAGATGAAGGACTGTAGACCCATGGCTACACCAATGATCGCAAATTGGAAGAAAATCGATACGTTCGAGGATGATGAAGCTGATCCTACCTTGTATAAGTAGCTCATAGGATCGTTGATGTACGTGGTCAATACTAGAGTAGACATCTGTTATGTTGCGAACATCGGCATCGCGATAAAATCAGCAAGGGTCCGAAAAACCAAAAAATCGTAAAAATCAGGAAAATATCAGTAAAAAATCAGCAAACATCGGAAAAATTAAGATACCATAAAAATATCCTTAAAAATTAGCAAACATCGGTTGGGCCAAAAAATCGTGATTTCAAGATAAAATCGGGATGTTATCGAGATGTTCGCAACACTGATTCACTCAGTCAATTCATGGTAGAACCAAGGAGGGCTCATTGGGTAGCAACCAAACATGTTCTCAGGTACATGAGGGGGACAGTCGAGATTGGATTGAGGTACACCAAGGAAAATGACATCTAGTTGAGTGGGTTCACTGATGCAGACTGGGCTAGAAGTCCAGTAGATCGGAAGAGTACCAGTGGGTATTGTTTCAGTGTCGGATCAGGAATGACTTCCTGGTGCAGTAGGAAACATAAATCCATGGCACTGAGCTCAGCCGAGGCAGAATATATGGCAGCTAGAATAGCTCCGTGTGAGGCTATATGGCTTCGTAAGTTGCTCATGAACTTACTCAAGAAAAGGATGGAAGCGACCAACTTTTTGTGTGATAATGATAGTTGCATCAAGCTCTCTGAAAATCCTGCATTTCATGATTGGTCGAAGCACGTTGACATCAGGTGTCACTTCATCAGAGACTATGTCCAACGGGGAGCTGTACAATTGAAGTACATTCCTACAGAAGAGCAGGTGGCAAATATCCTCACGAAAGCTCTGGGTAAGACTAAGTTTTCTTACTTCAGAGAAAAGATGGGGATGGCCAAGAATCCATTCCAGTAGGAGGAATGGGTAGGCTCGAAATTCAGAGGGAGCTGCAGTATGGATGAGGCAGTGACAATGATGGTGTCATGGGAAACAATACATAGGGCAGCAACGCAACAGATGAGGGGCAACAACCGAGACATCAACAACATAGTAGATGCTTCAGGTCAGAGCAGATGTAGTTGGCATTTTGTTAGAACACTTTCCTCGCTAAGAGGGAGTGTTGATTTATGTAGCATTGGAAAGTGTTCCAAATCTCAAATTTTGTGAGGAGGTTTGGACATCAGTATGCCAAAGAACCCAGAAACCATTTGTGGAAATTCCACTCGGTTCATGTTTTATTAAAAGAATTAATTATTTTAATGAGGACCCTAAGTCTAAACTTAGGGAAATTAAATCATTAAAGGGTATTAATAAAACAGAGTGAGAATCTTCTAAAGAACAAAGATCAAGTCATGTTTTAATCTTAGCCATTGATTAGAGATCTACTCTGGGCCATTGATTCATCAATGAGAGGATTATAGGAGAAGGCTTGAGGGTCATTTGGAAATCAAGCCGGGCACACACTCAGTACTTGAAGGAAATCGATTTTGAAGGAATAGAATTCGATTTCACGAGGGAGAGTTGCAGAGGCAGAAGAAGGAATGGGAAGTCTGCAGTGACAGAGAAAGGCAAGAGGAGGACGCAGAGGGCCACAGAGGACAGCACTGAGCAGCAACACTGAGTGCCCACGCAGAGTGAAATAGTCCCGCGTAGGGACTTCACAGAGGATCACACAGAGTGACGCAGAGGGAGCTAGGGTGTCTTGTGTCAAAAATTCTCCAAGAGGATTCAAAGAATTTATCTCAAGTGTATTCTTAAGAGATTTTCTCTTCTATTTCTTGTAAAAGATTTTCATTGCTGAAGAATAATACAAACCCTCATTTGTTGCATTGGTTTTCCCGCATCGGGTTTTTCCGGGGAAAATTGTTCAAAAATAACTCTGTACATGTGATTGTTTCTATTGCGTTATATGTGTTTTGTTCTATTCTCTGCTTCTGGTTAATTGATTACTACAGTTGTATTTCTTTTAGAATTTACTGAAAGAAATTTGTAAATAACTTATCATAATAATAAGTAGGCGAAATAAATCTATCACTGCAGTTGTATTTCAGATTTGAAATTTTCACATTTATCACCAAAATTCCACCTCTAGAAAGTAGAAGTTACTCTTGCAATTCTTGCTCCCCAATTCTCTGAAGCTGGCCCAACTAATCAACCCAACACAACCTTTGCACCTCGGAAAATGCACAGTGCTTATCCAAAATGTTGAAGTTGAAGCTCTGTGGAAGCCCTGAAATGGATTCCTGTGATTTGCACAGCTAGGGAGACACTCGAAGTTCTCTGAAACCGGTCCAGATTCCGCTTGAAATCATTGTGCTAAGCAACACTCCAAACCTAAGTCTCCTCACCCATTGGCCAGATGGGTGGTAATCCCAACAATCCTAGCTTGTGGGTAGGATGCATACTGGGGTATGCTTGGTCAAGTCCTGGAATTGACGGTAGGGGAGATACACACTTACCACAAGTGGTAAGGATCATACACATCCTACTTGCCCATGGCTTAGAAGGAGCATCCCAGTGTTTCAGGAAATGTCCCCTCCCCTAAACTGTAACCCGCAATCCGCGTCCCGTATGGAAATGCAGAGGATCCGCTGTGCGAATCGTGTTTCCGAAAAATAGAAACGAGGATCAGGCTAAAAAACACGGTTCCTGCCATTTCAGAACCGTTTAGCCCGATCCGTGTTTCCGTACGTCAGAACCGCGTCTCATACGACAGATCGGCGTATGGAAACACAACGTTTCCGGGTCGGATCTGTACGGAGATGGGCGGTTCCATAGGGTTCTATATATATATATATATATTCTGTTTTTTCTTTGACTTAAGTTGGGTTGGGGCTTCTTGGACACTCTAAAGGTGCTCCCTTGATGCTCCTTAGATGCTTCCTAGATGCTCCCTCATGTAATGTTTAAGAATCACTTTTATTTTTTTTTTCATTTACATCCTTTTACTTAAATTTGTAACATTACCATGAAATGACTCAGGATGTTTGAGAGTGGTTCCAACCTCATCGGACTTCATTTGGAGAAAATAGAATTTCATATCCTATTTAAAAATTCAAGAGATTTAATAGTTTTCAGGAATAGAGGTTCAATGTGATTGTGTCATTTCATTAGATTATATCATGTATGAGGGTATGTGATTGGCATTTAATCAAGAGCACCAAGCCCTACATGTACCCTATTGTTGGTGGTGTTAATTGTTGAACTCCTTTGTCATGCCGTTAGCAAAAAAATACCTTTCAATCAAGTCAAAATCATCGATCAAGCATGTTAATCTTTTTCTACCATATTTTAAAGCTTCGATTAATCATTAGGTAGTTTGATCAAAATTGGGCAATATTGACTAACATCCTAGACAATCGAGGTAGAGGCAAAGGCTAGACAAGAGGAGAAGAATCTAGATTCTAGATGTTGATGCATCTAGATGGTTGATCTCGAATAATTAATCATTAATGTACAATGGATGCCATATCTATCTTGATTTATGTACAAATATGCATGTTTCCATATCTTCTACAACTAATTTGGTGTTTTGGATTTTTTTTAATATAAATGAAAATATATATATATATATATATATAGTAGACGCTTCCGAGATGCTTTGCTTCCTAGATTTTTGGGAAATGACGCTTATGCGTCCCCGCTTCCGAAAAATGTCCCTGCTTCGTGCAACGTTGGAGCATCCTCAACCCCAGGAGCTCCCCGACTCCATTCCCCTCCCCACCAATTAATGGAAGTCAAAAGACATGGGAGAAGAGCATAGCTTAGTGTTCTCGATCAGTTGTGAGCCCTTCTAGGAAGGGTTACATCCACCAATCCGAGATGCTCTCTAAAGACCAATAATTTCCCTTTCGACAAAGACTTGGTAAGAATGTCAACTATTTTCTCATCAATCGAGATGTGTTGGATCCTCACTGCTCCTCTTAGCACCATATCCCGGATATAGTGATACTTAATTTCAATGTACTTGGACCTGTCATGAAACACAGGATTCCCTGAATGTCGGATCCCACTCTTATTGTAGCAATATATCACAATCATGTCTGATACCTGCTCAAACAACTCTCCAAAGAGCTTTCTCAACCACATTGTCTTGCAACTAGCAATGATAGCAACAATTTATTTTGCTTGTATTGTACTCAAAGCAACAGACTTCTACTTTCGGCTTATCCAGGAAATCATGGGAGATCCCAAGCTAAAGCAACACCCAGATGTGCTCTTCCTATCAACAACGTTTCCAGCCCAATCAACATCGGTGTATCCATGAAGTCTCAAGTCTCCAGTAGTGTATCTCAGTCCATGATTAATAGTTCCATGTAGATATCTCAACACATGTTTAACAAAAATCCAGTGTGCATGTAATAAATGGACTCATGGTGTTAACATCAAAGTAGATGTCTGGTCTTGTGTTCACTAAGAACATCAATGCCTTAATTAGCTGTCGGTACTCAGAAGTATTTGCCAAATCATGTCTTGCAACTTCAGTACATAACTTCTTGAAGTTTATTTCCATTGGTGTGGCCATGGATTTGAACTCCACCATTCCAAATATTTCCAACAACTTGACAACATATTTTCCTTGAGAAAGGAAAATCTGACCAGGTCTCTACCACACCTCTAGGCCCAGGAAGTAGTGCATCAAACCAAGGTCTTTCATCTCAAACTCAGAGGCCATCTCCCTCATACACTGGAGAATAAGAGTCTCTTCACATGTCAAGAATAGATTATCAACATATAATACCAAGATCAAAGGCATACCTTGGTCAACTTTGTAGTAGAGGTTCGGATCAACATTGCTTCTAGTAAATTGAAGCTTCATCAGATAGTTATCAATGCGAGCATACCAAGCCCCAGGAGCTTGCTTAAATCCATAAAGAGATTTCTTCAGCCTGCACACATGAGTGTTCCTGTCATGCTCCTCAAAGCCCTATAGTTGCTCCAAGTATACTTCTTCCTTGAGAATGCCACATAGAAATGCAGTCTTCACATCCATCTGATGAAGTGTCCATCCTTGGCTAGCAGCAAGAGCAATGATAGATCAATTGGTAGTATATTGGGCAATAGAGGCAAAAATCTCATCATAGTTCTCTCCCTCTTTCTGGGAGAATCCTTTAGCCACAAACCTCACCTTGTACTTTTCAACTCTTCAATCAATACCATGCTTAATTTTGTAGATCCATTTTGAAGTCACAACACTTTACTTTCTGGTCTCGGAACCACTTCCCATACAAAATTCTTCATGATGGACTCATATTCTTCAACCATAGCATCCTTCCAAACTTGTTCTTTCATAGCTTCTTCAAAAGTGCATGGTTTAGCTTGTATAATGTTGCTCATAGCTACAACGTATACCTAGTATCGATATGGCTTCTTGCTATCTCTGAAGGTTCCTCTCGGGGCAACATGTCTTTCAACATCCTGTAAAGTTTCACAAAGCCATAATGGTCTCTTTCTAGTAGACAAAGGATCACACGGAGGGGGAACCGAAGGATCCATGGGTGCCATGGGTTCATCAACAAAGTCAGGCGCATGTTCAAGCATAGAAAACTCTTTTTGTGCATCCATGGCATCATCCTTTCTCTCAGCATTGGCAAGGGGAGGAGTGTCCCTTGCTTTCCCAAGAGCAACACCTTCATCAAATGTCACATCCCTGCTAAACTCTATGTTCCTTTGACCAAATACATATATTCTATAAGCTTTAGAATTTTCATAATAACCAGCAAAAGTACCTTCCTTTCTAGAAGCTTCCAACTTGGTCCTCTTCTCTTTCAACACATGAAAGTAAATGGGGCATCCAAATATCCTCAAGTGTCCGACCTTGAGTGTCATACCTGTGAAGGCTTCTTAGGTATTCTTGTGACCTAAGACTTGATGAGGGGTTCTATTTTTAACATAGACAACAATGTTAGCTATGGCTGCTTCCGTGACTATTTTGTTCTTCCTTTCAGCTACACCATTTTGTTCAGGGTTAGAAGGTATGATCATTTATGGTCTCCTTATTAATACCAACTTCCTTGCAAGAATCAATAAATTCATTTGAAGTGAATTCTCCTCCATTGTCAGTCATCAAAACTTTGAACTTCTTTCCGGTTTGATTTTCCACCAGTGCCTTGAAGTCCTTGAACATGTCAAATGCTTGGTCCTTTTTCTTTAAGAAGAAAATCCATGTCTTGTGGGAAAAGTCATCCACAAAGATTATATAGTACAAATAGCCACCAAGAGAGGCCGCAGGCATGGGTCCATAAAGATCAGAATGTATAAGTTGAAGTATTCCATTAGATCTACTGCTACTAGAAGGGAATAGTCCCTTCACATGTTTCCCACTAGCACATCCTTGACAAACTTCATCATGATCTAGTCGTATCTCAGGCATCCCAGAAACCATCTTTCTCACATTAAGAAAAGCTTCGTAGTGAAGGTGGGTGAATCTTCATTGCCACAACTCACATTGATGAGTACTATCATGGGCCAATGCTTTGATTGGTCTTCTATTGACTTTGTAAAGGCCTTCAATTCTAGATCCCAGAGTGAAGGCATCCTTCAAGCTAAACTTCCTTGGCCCAGCAAGGAATTTTCCATCTATGAAAGCAACTTTGAATCCTTTGTCCTCCAAGGCAGATATAGATACAAGATTCTTTTTCTATCCCGGTACATATAGAAGTTCTTGTAGATGTACAGTTTGACCAAAATCCAAATGAAAAGAAACAAGCCCAGTGCCCTTAATAGGATATGTAGCATCATCTCCATGAATATTCTTCAAATTGGGCTCCCTCTCAACTAGGTTTGAGAGGACTTCAAGATAATGAGTGAAGTGTCTAGAAGCCCCACTATTTACTAACCAGGGATCAAAAGAATTCGGAGGAGAGGAACTAGAAAGAGCATAAATAAAAAAGTATTTAGATTGAGTTTTAGCTGCATTATTAGCCTACCTTGGGTTCCTTGATCTCTTTGAGGATGATGACTTTCTTCACAGGTAGCAAGAGCTCCTCTTCTTCTTGTATTGTTAGACATGTTGTTTCCATGGTTGTTGTTGTTGTTGGACCTTGGAGCACTTATATTTTGCGGACAATCTTGGGCATAATGACCATGCTTGTGGCAATTTTAGCATTGCACTCTTAATAATTCCCTTCTAAATCTTCTATTGGAATTCTTGGATGCTGGAGCATGATTTCTTGAATTAGATGGTCCTCCTCGTTCTTTCCTCTTCTTGGCTTGTGAAGAAAAGGCAGTGGGTTCTCCTTCTTGCTTTTGAATTCTTCCTTTAAAGTTTAGAGATCATCCTAAACTCTTATGTGCACTTGCCTAAGAGCTCATCAAATGTGGGGAGCTTGTCATTGTTGCTAATGGTTGTGATAAATGTCTCCCATACATAGGGAGGCCTCCAAGTGTAAACAACACTAGCTCTCTATCAGATATAATTTCACCAATAGACAAAAGTTGATCCTCGACTTGAGATATCCTCATGAAGTATGCTTGAATGATCTCACCTTTGTTCATCTTGATGTCCCTGAGTTGATTCTTCAAAGTGATGATATGGCTCAAATTGTTGACCTCATGCATTCCAATTAGCTTGTCATACATTTCCTTGGACTTCTTCATCTTTGACACATAAGTAATCAGATGTTCCTTCAAGGAATCAATAATGATCTTTTTAGCTTTGATCTCTGCGTTCTTGTACTTGGACTTGACAACAACAATTGCATTTTCCGGAGGCTTAGGTACCTTTCCTTCAACATATTCCATAACATCATTCTCTTCCAAAGTTAGATCCAGCTTGGCCCTCCAAGCAACAAGATTTGATGAGTCATTTAGTTTCTCCTTAATCTTGAAGCGTGAGGTAGACATCTTGACCAAGTCAAATGACCTTCAGCAGTAGATAAGATGTCTTTAAGGGATGATTGCTCTTGTCTCCTTGGGCTTGTCTTCACCCCAACTCTAATACCATGTTAATTTTTCACAATGTTCTATGTTGTAACAATCACTTAAACAATTTCTTCTTTCAATCGCATTCGCTTTTCAATTTATTTTCAATCACCCAATAACAATAAGCAATTTTAGATAGAACTGTAAACAATATGCACAATATAAGACAACTAAGATCAATGAGACACAGACATTTAGGTCAAAGACCAGGGAAAAACCCCACGAGGGGCAAAACCAAACCAAATTCTTCTTCTATTAGATAATAAATGTTCAACAAATAGTACATACGTCAACAAGTCAAAGTCAAAGTCAAGTTTGGTCAAAGTACTAGTATGCAATTTTCAACCCTGTAATAGTATAGTCAACAACAGCCAACAACAACTCTAACTAGTCAAAGTCAACGGTAAAAAAAACTCAAAAGAATTTGGTCAACCCATCAATGAATGCGACCTTCCTTCCTTAGTCAAACCCAGTCAAAACAATCCACACATTCTGCTAGCAAATCAGTCAAACTCCAAAGTCAACTGATAGTCAAACCCTAGCTCAGATTTGCAGTCAAAACTGGTTAAAGTGCCCAAAACAATTCGGTCAAATTCACCTTAAATTCGGCCTCCCAAAACAGATAAAAAATCGGTCAAACAAAGTCAAATCAACCCAAGTCAACGTTGGTCAAAGTATGCCCGAAACAAAAAGTCAACGTAGTCAAACAAAAGCTCTTCTCTCTCCTTTGCACATGCAAAATTGTCCTTGCACTTTTCAGAGGTGTACGAACCAATTGAAGAAGATGTGATATGATGATGATGTCTCCAAGTGAGGTCAACAAACTTGTATTTATATGTGTTGGAGGAGGGTCAATTTCTCTCTCTAGGCCGACTTGACTTTTTCATGTTTACTTGGCCCAACAATATAATATATTTTTCTATGTGCAAATTTGATTTTTCTCAAGTAAAAGAGGGGTTTGCGTAGAGAATGTTGGGCAATTTCTCTAATGAGGAAATTGCTCCCTCAGCTGCCAATTTTCAACAATCCAACCAGTTTGGTACCAAACCAGGGTTTGCCTGGGCCTGAATCAAGTTCATTGGCTAGGTTGACTCTCGAGCCTAATTAAATGGGCAATTTGATCGGTTAGCAGTTTGACCCAAGTTGTTTTGAATACTATTTTTCAAATACAAACAAGAACTATTTGTTACATCGGTATCAAACTCATGTTGCTATGTACATGATGGGCCATCAATTTGCAATGAAATATGGCTGATGTTGCCATATGATATGCCAGTTCTCCGTACCTACCATACGAGTTCATCTTCTATAGTCGCCACTGTAATTTTTGAAGTTGCCACACTCCCTTCTACTTCGCTACCTCATTCACATTGTTTTCCCATTGTCCTTTTGTCTCGCAACTTCTGCCTGTTGCCTCCACCAACGTCCCTCGCTCCCTACGATCTCTGTAACCGCCATAGTATCTATGCTTCCATTCATACTAATCCTCTCTAGGACCTACTAAGCCCTCTAGATTTGGCCACAGGGTCCTTTGAACTCGTTGTCTTGGAATTACATCTCATTTCACCGAGAAATTCACTAATTGAACATTGTCCTTGGATGATTTTATTAGTAGAACCCTTAGAGGGTATTTAGCCTAGATATACTTGTGTTATTTAATCTCTAAGATCTGTTGGGGAAGCCTCCCTTGTGGGAATAAAATCCAACCGCAAAATAGTTGGGGAATAGTTGCTAGTTGCTAAGATGATTGATCCCGTTGTTTCTCTTAATCTAGAGTGCTTAGTGAGGGTTTGAACTAAGGTGCTATATTTTGCGGTAACTGTGACCATAACATCTATGTCATAATTAAATGTTTACTTCAACCATATGCATAACTATCTCCACAATAATCTCTCAACTAATCTTCATCCCTAACATATCTTTTTTCTCCTCATCTTTGATTCGCACCTAGAATTTTATGCTTAGTTCACTTCATTTACATATTGCAACATATTCCTTGAACATCACAAGTAGGAGTTAATCCTTCACATGGGTTGAAAGGAAGGCTACACCACTAGCAGACACACCAAAGATATTTTTCAATAGCTCACCTTTAACATTTGTCCAACCATTTGATACAATGGATACACCATATTTGGTTGAATCATTTGTAAATTGTCCCAAAACATTATGGATTTTTGCTCTTTACTTGTCAACTCCTATGGTTCTAGCTTTTTCAAACCCATTACTCTTATAGCCTTTAGGGGCATTGATGATGGATTGTACCATTTCCTACGTTTTAAGTTCATCTTTGCACCATCGTCTTTAATCTTCATCGGAGTTGTTTTCGTAGTCTTCTAACCCCCTCGATATTGTTCCAATCAGTGTTTGGGATCTTCACGCCAACAAGGAAGAAGTACAATACCACTCAATTGCTAGTTTCTCTAATACCAACGAAAATATTAATGTGCTAGTAATTTTTATACCCACAAGTTTATTTTTATTGAAAAATGAGAAAAAAAATTAGATCTGAAATCTACGCATAATTAAAATAGCAGAGCTTCTAACAAATTATGCACAACAAAAATAAGAAATCCAAACACATAAGCTTTTATACAGATTTTACCTTGGAAAACCCCAATGTGGGGAAAAAACAACATAGAAGGATTTTTTTAGGCTTAAGAGAATAAATCAGGAAGATATGACAGAAGCAGTTCCAGAGTTTACAACCAAGAACAACCCTAGAAAATGCCCCCTCTCCTCTGCACACTATGGCCCAACAAACAACCTCTTCCTGTGTAACCTACAAACCCTTTCTCTTTAGGGAACTTGGCTCGGGACACGATCTCTTCTCGAGTAGAGAACTCGGCCCTAATGAATTTGCCTCTCTCTCCCGGAAGTCTGCTTTCGCATGACCCCTCTCTTCAGTAGATGGCGACCTGAACACAACCCCTCTTTCTCTATGAACTTTGTCCCTTGTCCTCAACTACTCGAACTTCCTTCTTCTCACCCAAATTGGCCCTCTTCTCTCTCACTCAATGTGATCTCCAAATCGTATCCTTCAACCACTCATTCTAGCAATTTATAATTTCTCTCATAAACCTATTTCCTCCTTGAGATACTCAAGGAAAAGATCAAAGGTGAAAATTTGATCTTGTTAATTTCTTTTGATACAGTAAAAAAAATATTAATTACCAAAGTTATAAACTTTAGAAATGAGTTTCAAAGCCAATAATAACTAAACTTAGAAAAAGAAATTTTTGAAATAAGTAATTATTAAGGTATCTTTTGCATGCCTAGACACAAGGCCTATGCAGAGACACCTGTTTGAGCTACAATTTTAACATTCCTTCTTAGAGAGGAAGGTGTTTTTGTAAATTTTTGTAGATGTTCTATGCTTGGAGCAACTTTACTTTTCTCACAGCAATCACACAAATAGTTAAGTAAAATGCAGATAGAACATATAAGTGGATCTTATAGAAGACAAATCAGAAACAGAAAAAATGTGGTGGTGCGTTACGGCGGTCAACAGGATGCTTCAACCAGCAAAGTCTCCTTGGTCAGCCAACCCAGAATGTGTCACAACAGTCCTCCAATCAGCAACCGAGTCAACCCAAGTCAACTCCAAAAAGTCAACGTTGTCCAGAAAAGTCAACGCAGGGCAGCAAGCTAAAAGTCAACGCAGCAACAGTTTGGTCAACCCTTTGACCTCGATTTCTGTGCCAAAGTGTACGGCCTCTTAAAATTGAACTCTCCAACAATTTTCAGCCCTTTCGGACCATGTGTTGGCCAAAGTCAACGCTGGTCAAACTTCCAGCAAAACCCTAGCTGCAGAAATTCGTCCTTCAGCTCAGCCGTACAGATTCGTCCTTCTTCTTCTTCACACGTGTGGGCTGAACTCGTCCTCCAAGGAGATCGTACTAAATCGGATGAGAGAAGAAGATGTGAGTTGTGTTGTGGTGAAATGCTCTCCAACTTTGCCTGTATTTATATCCATCATTGGGGTGTGTGACACATCTGCTGGGGGTGTGAAACCTTAAGGCCGACCTGCACATATAATTTATTATAAATAATAAATTCAAAATAAATGTTCTGCTCATCGGATTAAGATATATTTTATATGGATTTTACACCTCTCCGAAAGAGGAATCCAACAAAAATGTTAGCCTCTTAATCTGAGCATCACAACATGGAGTTTGGACCTAGTTGTCCAAATTTAACACTCCCTCTCAACTAGGGAGAACTCCATCCATCAGTGCAATCAAACATCGTGCGTCATCCCGCCGTAACTTGCTTTGCTGGCCTCTTTATTTCAGAACAAAAGTGAGTCAGTCACAAAGACATCATCCCCCGACTGACCGTAGGTTCGAAACCTCTATCAAACTCATAAAGAGTATCCAACCAACCCAAAGTTGGTTCATCCGACCCGAAGTCGCGCAGGTCCCAGAGCTCACTATACTTGATCCTAGATCAAGTGGTTGGACCGTGCCATCTTAGATAGAGAGTACGACAATCTCTGATGCGTCCATCAGTCTTTGCTACTAATCTCTAGCTTTTCCCACCTCACTAGCCAAATGAGAGATACTTCCCATGAGCCCTAAACTCAATGGGTAGGATGCATACGATGCACTGATAATGAGAGGTGAACCAACTCAATCATCATAATCACAAGGGTGGGGTCGAAGCATTATGAGAGTGCTTATTGCTCCGAGAAGTTATCCCCAAAGCCCCCGTAGCTCCCAGAGCTCATCGTCCAACAGACCCACATCATAGGGCCTTTCCACGACACCAAGACTCTCACGAAGGTTAGGAATTGACCTTCCCTGTGGGCTTAGTGGAGAATATCCGCGACCTCGCTCATCGCCCTATATGATCGAGCCTACGGCGCCGCCGTACCATATCCCTGGAGCAAGTGGTACCCGATATCAATATGCTTGGACTACTGTGGAACACAGTACTCAATATACGTAATCCCACTCCGATTATCGCGTAGCATCACAAAAGGGTATCTAGCACATGTCCAAACAACTCACTAAAGAGCTTTCGCAACCAAACTGCTTCACAACAGGCCATACTCGCTGCAATGTATTCGGCCTCGGCGGTGCTCAAAGCCATCGACTTCTGCTTCCTTCTCATCCATGAGATTGAAGCACAACCAAGATTGAAGCATCATCCCGATGTGCTCTTACGATCGACCACACGGCTAGCCCAATCGACATCAGTATATCCAAGAAGTGTCACGCTCCCGACAGTGTACCTCAGCCCATGGTTTATCGTGCCCCGAAGATATCTTAGAAGATTCTTGGCACCAACCCAGTGAAAGTGATGAGGCTCAACCATCTGTTGACACAAAGTGTTCACTGCAAAACATATATCTGGTCGGTGTTCACTAAGAACATCAAAGCTCCTATGAGTTGACGTATACTATTAGGATTGGCCAAGATAGTCTAATAGTCACGCCACTCAACTTCTTAGTTGAGTTCCATCGGTGCTCTACACCGACTTACAGTCCACCATCCCAAATCTTCAGAAAGCTTCACAATGTATTTTCCTTGAGAAAGGAAAATCTCTCCAGTTCCCGCGCACCTCCAGGCCTAGGAAGTAGTGCATCAGTCCTAGGTCCTTCATCTCGAACTCAGCAGCGAGCTCCCTCTTACATTGATGAATGAGAGGGTCAGCACCTGTCAGGAAGAGGTCATCCACATACAGCACTAGAATGAGAGGTTTCCCCTGCACAACCTTGAAGTAAAGGTTCGGATCAGCATTACTTCGAGTGAAGCCCAGCTTCATCAAGTAACTATCCATCCTCTCGTACCAAGCTCTGGGTGCTTGCTTTAACCCATAGAGGGCTTTCTTCAACCTCCAGACATGAGTGTCTCGATCCCGAACTTCAAATCCTAGAGGTTGTTCCACATACACCTCTTCCTTTATTGCACCATGCAGAAAAGCGGTCTTGACATCCATCTGATGAAGACTCCATCCTTGCGTAGCAGCAAGGGATATGATTGATCGAATGGTGGTATATCATGCCACAGGTGCAAATATGTCATCATAGTCAATTCCTTCCTTTTGAGAGAAGCCACGGGCAACAAACCTTGCCTTGAACTTTTCAGCACTCCCATCAGATCCATGTTTGATCTTGTAGAGCCATTTCGCGGTGACAACTGATTTGTCCTTCGGTCTCGGGACCACATCCCAGACATCATTCTTCATTATGGACTCGTATTCTTCGTGCATAGCATCCTTCCAGACTTGATGCTTTACGGCTTCCTCAAAAGATCCAGGTTCAGATTGTACAATAGTACTCATGGCAGCTAGATACCTTTGGTATCTACACGGCTTCTTGCTTTCTCGGAATGTCCCCCTTGGGGCAGCATGACCCTCAGCATCTTCGAGGGTGTCCCTGAGCCATGATGGTCTCTTTCCCAGTGAAGGAGATGGATCAATAGGGTCCATCGGTCCTTCAATATCAGGCATTGTCTCATCCTGCGGTTCTTCCAGATTTCCAGGCCTTTCTTCATGATTTTCTCCAGATCTTGGAAGATCTACCACTTTCTTCAGGGAAGCATCTTCGTCAAAAGTGACATCATGGCTTATCTCTACTTCCCTTTGACCAGGTACATAGACTTTATAGGCCTTAGAAGTCTCACTATAGCCCACAAACATTCCTTTCTTCCCAGTAGCATCCAGCTTACTTCTCTTTTCTTTCGGCACATGAAAATAGACAGGACATCCAAAAATTCTAAAATGTGAGACATCAGGTTTCTTACCAGAGAAAACCTCTTCGGGAGTTTTGGAGTCCAGAGCGGAATGAGGGCATCGGTTTTGAATGTACACAGCAGTATTTGCAGCTTCTCCCCACAGAAACTTCGGTAGACCCTGGTCACATAGCATGGCACGGGCAGCTTCCACAATAGTCCTATTCTTTCGTTCAGCAACACCATTCTGCTCAGGAGTATATGCAGTGGTAGTCTCCCTCTTAATGCCAGCTTCTCTGCAAAAGTCTTTGAACTCATTTGACTCATATTCAGTGCCATTGTCAGTCCTCAAAATCTTGATCTTCTTTCCGTTCATATTTTCCACCAAGGCTTTGAAGGTACCGAACCACATGAAAGCCTCATCCTTCTTCTTCAAGAAGTATATCCAGGTTTTGCGAGAGAAGTCATCACTAAATGTCATGTAGTAAGAACATCCCCCCAGGGATGTCACGGGCAACATACCAGATAGATCAGAATGGACCAGTTGCAATATATCAGATGTCTTTAGACACTTGAGGGGAAAGGTCCCCAGTGTTTTCTTCAGCACGCCCCTTACATACACCTTCATGATTATTTCCAAAGCCGCATCCGCCACCACCTTCGTTTCGTGGAAGGGCCTTGTAATGAAGGTGTCCAATCTTCCGGTGCCATAGTCTCTGGTTTGGACTGACAGTATCACAAGTCATAGCTCCCAACCGGGACTCCCTCCAACCCTCGTAGAGTGTACCAACTTTTAAACTAATTGAGATAGCTTCCTTTGAAGCTCTGTCCTTCCACATGAGCACCTTTCCATCGTAGAAAGTTACATTGAATCCTTTTTCTTCCATGGCATACGTATACACAGGTTCTCTTCAATTTAGTACATAGGGCCAACATCTGTAAACGTAGGACTTGTCCTTGAGACAAGTGGAGGGTCACAGTCCTCGTCCCTTTCACGGATATGTGTATTATCTCCAAGGATAATTTCTAGATTAGCATCCCTTTCAACCATGTCAGAGAGTGCTTCCTTGAATCCAGTGATGTGTCTTGAGGCACCACTATCGATTAGCCAGACATCCATAGTGTTGGGCGGAGATGTAGCAGAGAGAGCAGATACAAGAATATACTCATTTCTTTTATCAACAACATTAGACTCCTCATACCTGGTATTTCTAGATCTTTTAGAAGGTTGATTGTTTCCGCCAAAGTGAGCCTTCCTCTTTCCTTTGGATTTGTCATTTCTTCGATTCCCATTCCTTCGGTTGTTGTTGTTATCATCACTATCAGGAGAATCCTTCTTGAAGGGGCTTTCTCTAGCATAGTGACCAGGCCTATGGCAAGTGAAACACTTGCCCTTCTTTTCTTGAGCCTTCATTCTTCCTTTGTCCTTAGGACCACCAGAGTTCTTCTTTCGAGAATGAGCACCATAGGCAGCATTTTTGTCATTATCGAATTCCTTCATCCTTGTTTCTTCTTGCATACATCTAGACAGAAGCTCATCAAAGTTAGGAATGGTATTATTGTTGAGAATGGTAGTTGTGAATACTTGCCATTCATATGGAAGTCCTCCAAGTGCGGTGAGAACCATCTCACGATCAGCTATTGTCTCCCCAATAGCTAGCATATTGTTCCTTGTTTCGGTCAATTTCAGAAAGTACGTTTGAAGTTTGAACAGACTCATCCCGGCCCTTCTTCATATTCTTCAACTTGTTCTTGAGGAATAGCACTTGGTTCACATTGTTTACTTTGAACATAAGGATCAATTTGTCATACATCTCCTTGGATGTGCCTAGTTCAGATATATAGGCAACCAGGCTCTTATGTATGGATTCCCTGATCATCAGCTTTGCTTTGATCTCTCCCTTCTTATACTTGTTTCTAACAGCAGCGGTAGCATTGGATGGAGGTTCTTGAATCTTACCCAGCACATGGTCCAAGAGATCATGGTCTTCCAATTTGAGATCTAATATCATCTTCCAGGCATGGAAGTCATCCCTTCCAGTCAGCTTGTCATTCTCCTTGAATTCAAGACTTGTGGAACCCATTTCTTCCGGTGGTGATTGCTAAAAATAGAGTTTGTCTTCACCTCAGCTCCGATACCATGCAAATTTTTGTAGATGTTCTATGTTTGGAGCAACTTTACTTTTCTCACAGCGATCATACAAATAGTTAAGTAAAATGCAGATAGAACATATAAGTGGATCTTATAGAAGACAAATCAGAAACAGGAAAAATGTGGTGGTGCGTTACGGCGGTCAACAGGATGCTTCAACCAGCAAAGTCTCCTTGGTCAGCCAACCCAGAATGTGTCACAACAGTCCTCGAATCAGCAAATGAGTCAACCCAAGTCAACTCCAAAAAAAGTCAACGTTGTCCTGAAAAAGTCAACGCAGGGCAGCAGGGCAGCAAGCTAAAAGTCAACGCGGCTGATTGGTCAGCCTTTGACCTCGATTCTTTGCCAAAGCGTACGGCTTCCAAAATCGAACTTCTCACCAAATTTCGACCCTTTCGGACCATGCGTTGACCAAAGTACTTATTTTCACGCTTTGCAAAACCCTAAATGCGAGAAATTCGTCCTTCAGCTCAGCCGTGCAGATTGTCCTCCTTCTTCTTCACACGTGTGGGCTGAACTCGTCCTCCAAGGAGCTCGTACTAAATCAGATGAGAGAAGAAGATGTGAGTTGTGTTGTGGTGAAATGCTCTCCAACTTTGCCTGTATTTATATCCATCATTGGGGTGTGTGACACATCTGCTGGGGGTGTGAAACCTTAAGGCCGACCTGCACATATAATTTATTATGAATAATAAATTCAAAATAAATGTTATGCTCATCGGATTAAGACATATTATATATGGATTTTACACCTCTCCGAAAGAGGAATCCAACAAAAATATTAGCCTCTTAATCTGAGCATCATAACATGGAGTTTGGACCTAGTTGTCCAAATTTAACAGTTTTGTACCACCCCCAACTTGTCACATGAATTAGACAAACTTGCCTTTCATCAAGGCTCGTGAGGATGCTTGCAACTTGCTCATTTGTAGGTACATGTTATTGCTTCACGTTGCCTATTTGCACACAATCCCAAATGAATTGATACCTTATTTACATATGTTTCGACTTGTCATGAAACACTGGAATTTTCAAGAGCTTGATTTAGCTCTAATTGTCACAATATATCACAGTTGGCTCCAACTCCTAATCAAACAACCCCATGAGTAACTTCCAAAGCCAAATGGCCTCACATGATGCCAAAGTTGTTGCCATGTACTCATCCTTAGCAAAATTTTGTGTAACTGACTTTTGTTTCCTATTGAACCAAGAAACAACTCCATACCCCAAGATGAAGCAACAACTTGAAATACTTTTCCTGTCAAGTGTGTTGCTTGCCCAGTCAACATCCAAATACCCTAGTAGTTTCACTCCATCTCCTATGACATAACCCATACTCCACCGTACCACACAAATACCTTAGTATGTGTTTCGCTGCCATCCAGTGCACTCACTTTGGCTCAACCATAAATTGACTAAATGTATTGACAACAAAACATATATCTGATCTAGTGTTGACTAGATACATAAGAAAAGCCAATCAAATGCCAATATAAAGTGGGGTACACAACCTCTAACTTGGAAGCATCAATTTTCTTCCAATTGGTCACCATTGGAATAGTCATAGGCCTGTAGTCCTGCATCTCGAAGTGCTTCAGGATCTCCACTACGTACTTTCCTTGTCTAAGGAAGATCTGCCCATCTCTTTGCCACACCTCTAGCCCAAAAAAGTAGTTCATCAACCCCATATCCTTCATCTTGAACTCTGAAGCATGATCCCTCTTGCAATCTGCATTGAGCTTCTTTGGACCTGTAAGAACAAGTCATCTACATATAACACGAGAATGAGTGGCTCTCTCCTAACCAATATTTAGTACAAGTTTGAGTCAGCATCACTCTTGGTGAAGCCCATCCCAAGCAGATAGTTGTCTATACTGGAATACCACGCACGTGGTGCCAGCTTGAGTCCGTACAATGCTTTCCTCAATCTACATACATGAGAATCCCTCCCATGCACCTCAAATCCCTCCAACTGCGTTATATAGACCTCCTCCTTAATCACACCATTATGAAATGTTGTCTTGATATCCATATGATGAATCTTCCAACCCATCTCTACAGTAATGGAAATCGCGACCCTGATGGAGGAATACCTAGCTACAAGGGCAAATGTGTCATCATAGTCAACTCCCTCTCTCTGAGAAAACTCCTTAGCCACGAACCGAACTTTGAACTTCTCAACACTACAATCAACAACATGTTTGATCTTATAAATCCACATAGATCCCACCACTAATTTCTCTTTAGGCCATGGTACAATCTCCCATATGTCATTCTTCATGATGGAAGAGTACTCTTCCACCATGACATCTCTCTACGGCTGCTGCTCAGAGGCCTCTTGAAAACTAGAAGGCCCAACCTCAATCAACTCGCTCATAAGAGCCATGTAACTGGAATGTGGTGGTCTGCTCTCCCTGATTGAAGTCCTAGGAGCACCCTCCTACTCATGAGCTTCCTGTAAGGTACACTTCGCCCAATTTGACCTCTTCTTCCTAGAAGTCTCGGCCTGGGTAAATGGAGCATCTTGCTCCGTATGCTTATGCTACTTGTCATGCACACAGTTATGGGGTCTTGCAATTTGTAATGGTTTTCTCCCTT
Source organism: Pinus albicaulis (assembly GCA_034641835.2). NCBI lineage: Eukaryota > Viridiplantae > Streptophyta > Pinopsida > Pinales > Pinaceae > Pinus > Pinus albicaulis. The sequence goes on from CM076584.1 coordinate 1,566,195,235, forward strand.
GTTCTTTTGGTGCTTCCTGTTCCTAAACCTTTGCTACAATTGTTACTGAGCCACAAGACTTTCTGAAAGCCTTGTCCTCCGCAAATTTCACATCCCTTCGCACCACTATCTTCCCGAGTGTAGGAATGTAGACTCTGTAATCCTTTGAGGTTTCACTGTATCCAATGAGGATACCCTTCTCCGTAATAGTCTCAAGCTTTATCCTCTTCTCTAATTGAACATGGCAATGAACCAAGCACCCAAAAATGTGAAGATGCCCAACCTTTGGTTTCTTCCCCATGAATCCCTCTTCAGTGGTCATCCTCCCCAACACCTTGGGTGGACTCCTGTTTTGCAAATAAATTATCGTGTTACATGCTTTTGCCCATAAGAACATAGACAGATCTTGGCCATGCAACATTGCTTTCGTTGCCCCAACAATCGCTCTGTTCTTCCTCTACGTTACTCCCTTATGTTGTTGATTATATGGAATTATCAACTCCCTCTTAATTTCAGAATCTACAGAAAACTCCTTGAAGGCAGTCAAGTTGTACTTGCCTCCATTGTTAGATCTAAGCACCTTGATCTTTCTCCCCGTTTGGTTCTCCACAAGAGCTTTAAACTCTTGAAATGGACTGAAGGCCTCGTCCCTGGTCTTCATGAAATAGATCCATTTTTTCTGGAATGGTCATCTATGAAGGTCATGTTGTAGTTGAACCCTCCAATAGACATGGCTGACATGGGCCCACATACATTTGAAAGGATCAAGTCCAAGATCCCGTTGGACCTGTTGTCGCTGTTTGTTGGTGTACTTTCCCATGGCACACCCCTTGCACACGTCATGCTCATCTTTAGTGAAATTAGGGAGCTCGGTCATAGCCTTCTTGTAAATTTATGTAGATGTTCTATGCTTAGATGCAAGTATACTTTAACCTTCTAGGGCATTATGAAAGTAAGAGGCAGATAGAACATACCAATTTATCGATGGAAGACAAGCCAAAAACAAGGATAAAGAATGGTGGCGTTACGACGATCAACAGGATGCTTCAACCATCAAAGTCTTCATAAGGTCAGCCACCCACATGTGTCACACAACCCTAAGATGTTTCATCAAGAATACTCCATCAAGATGTTGCACCAAGAAGCCCTAAACGCAGAACCAAGAACGCAACTCCATCACCATCAAGAGAGAAGAAAATGCCTCCAAACATTGTGTGTATAATGAACTCCAAGTCAATATATAGGCATCTTTGGGGGTGTGTGACACATCTCTTATGCATGTGGGATAAAACAGGTGGACCTTGCATATGTGGAATAAATTCAAAATACATGTTTTGCTCATAGGATCAAGATGATCTTTAGATCGATCTTGCACCTCTCGAAAAGAGGAACCCAATAAAAATATTGGCATCGTCATCTGAGCACCACATCATGGAGTTTGGACCTAATTGTCCAAAATTAACACTCCCTCTCAACTAGGGAGAACTCCATCCACCAGTGCCATCCAAACATCGTGTGTCATCTCGCCGTAACTTGCTTTGTTGGCTTCTTTATTTCAGAACAAAAGGTAAGTCACAAAGACATCACTCATGGCTAACCCGAAGTTAGATCAGAGGTCCGAAACCTCTATAGGACTCAAAGGAGTCACACACCAACCCAAAGTTGATTTGACTGATCTGAAATCAGTTGGAGGTCCGAAACCTCGCTAAACTTGATCCCAGATCAAGTGGTTGGACACGTGCCATCCTAGACATAGAGAGTACGACAATCTCTGATGCGTCCATCAGTCTTGCTATGGTCTCTATTCACATGTCCCACCTCATTGGTAAAATGAGAGGTACTTCCCATGAGTCCGAAACTCCATGGGTAGGATGCATACGAGGCACATATCAAAGAGAGGTAAACCAACTCAATATCGTAATGGTGGGGCAGAAGCACACCAACAAGGTTTGGCAAGCCTAGCCCTGTGGTTTCTCATAGCTCCAAGAAGCTATTCCCAAAGCCCCCCTGGAGCTCCCAAAGCTCATCGTCCAACACGACCCTCCAAATAGGGTCGTCCCACGATTCCAAGATTCTCACGGAAGGTTAGGAACATGACCTTCCCGAAGGGCATTGTGAGAATATCCGCGACTTGCTCATCAGTTCCTATATGATCGAGCCTTACGGTGCCTCGCTTTACCATATCCCGGATAAAGTGGTACCAGCCATCAACATGCTTGGATCAATCGTGGAACTCGAGATTCTATGACAAACGAATCCCCCTTTGGTTATCACAAAGGATAACGGTGGCATCTAGCACATGCTCGAACAACTCATTGAAGAGCTTTCGCAACCAAGTGACTTCACAACATGTCATACATGTTACAATGTATTTGGCCTCAGCGGTGCTCAAGGCTTCTGACTTCTGATTTGTAAATTTATGTAGATGTTCTATGCTTGATGCAACTTTACTTTTCACCACAACAATCACATAAACAATCAAGTAAAATGCTGATAGAACATACCAATGGATCTATAGAAGACAAACCAGAAACAGAAAAATGTGGTGGTGTGTTATGGCGGTCAACAAGATGCTTCAACCAGCAAAGTCTCCTTGGTCAATCAACCCAGCATGTGTCATAACAGCCCTCAAAACAACCACACGGTCAACTCAAAGTCAACCCCAGAAAAGTCAACTCTGCCCCAACGGCAGCAATGGTAGCAACACCAACAACAACGGTAGCAACACCAGCAACAACGGCAACAGCGACAACAACAACGGAAGCAACGACAGCAACAACGACAGCAACGGCAACAACAACGACAGCAGCAACGTCTTCGTCCTTCTTTCCCACGTGTGAACTGAAACTGCCTCCATGGAGCTCGAACCAATTAGAAGAGGAGAGATGATGTGTGAGGATGAGATGAGTGAAATGTCCTCCAAAATTGACTCTATTTATATCAATCACTGAGGTGTGTGACACATTTGCTGGGGGTGTAAAACCTTAAGGTCGACCTGCACATATTTGAAATTATTAAAAATAAATTCAAAATAAATGTTCTGCTCATCGGATTAAGATCAATTTTAGATCGATCTTACACCTCTCCGAAAGAGGAACCCAATAAAAATATTGGTATCTTCTTCTGAGCATCACAACATGGAGTTTGGACCTAGTTGTCCAATTTTAACACTCCCTCTCAACTAGGGAGAACTCCATCCACCTGTGTAATCAAACATCGTGCGTCATCCCGCCGTAACTTGCTTTGCTGGCCTCTTTATTTCAGAACAGTAATGGGTCAGTCACAAAAACATGATTCCCGGCTGACAGATTCAGCCCAGAGGTCCGAAACCTCTATAGGACTCACAAAGAGTCTGATACCAACCCGAAGTTGGTTCATCTGACCCGAAGTCAGTAGGTCTGAAAGCTCACTAGACTTGATCCCAGATCAAGTGGTTGGACACGTGCCATCCTAGACGGCAATCTCTGATGCGTCCATCAGTATTTGCTACTAGTCTCTAGCTTTTCCCACCTCATTGGCCAAATGAGAGGTACTTCCCATGAGTCCGGAACTCAGTGGGTAGGATGCATATGGGGCACAGGTCATGAGAGGTGAACCTACTCAAATATCATAAAGGTGGGGCAGAAGCACCACAAGGTTTGGTAAGCCTAGCTCCGTGTGTGCTTATAGCTCTGAGGAACTATCCCCAAGGCCCCCCCAGAGTTCCCAGAGCTCATCATCCAACAGGACCCTCAGAATAGGGTCGATCCACAATTCCAAGATTCTCACGGAAGGTTAGGAACATGACCTTCCCCAAGGGCATTGTAAGAATATCTGCGACCTGCTCATCAGTTCCTATATGATCGAGCCTTACGGCGCCTCGCTGTACCATATCCTGGATAAAGTGGTACCAACCATCAACATGCTTGGATCGTTTGTGGAACACAGGATTCTATGACAAACAAATCCCCCTCAGGTTATCACAAAGGATAACGATGGCGTCTAGCACATGCTCGAACGACTCACTGAAGAGCTTTCGCAACCAAGTGACTTCACAACAGGCCATACATGCTGCAATGTATTCAGCCTCAGTGTGCTCAAGGCTACCAACTTTTGTTTCCTACCCGAAGCAGATCTACGTGCGAAGCAGCATCCAGATGTGCCCTTGCGATCCACTACACTGCCAGCCCAATTGGCATTAGTATATCCAAGGAGTGTCATGCTCCCGACAGTGTATCTCAGCCCATGGTCTATCGTGCCCCAGAGATATCTCAATAGTTTCTTGGCACCAACCCAGTGAATGTTATGATCAACCATGTGTTGACTCAAAGTGTTCACTGCACAACATACGTTTGGATGGCTGTTCACTAAGAACATCAGGGCCCCTATGAGTTAAAGATACTCAGTAGGATTTGCTAGCACGGACCCAGCAGCGCTGCCACTCAAATTCTTAAAGTTGAGCTCCATTGGTGTCGACTCGGACTTATAGTCCACCATACTAAATATGTCTAGAAGCTTCACAATGTATTTTCCTTGAGAAAGGAAAATCTTGCCAGGTCTCTGCCGGACCTCCAGGCCTAGGAAATATTGCATCTGTCCTAGGTCCTTCATCTCGAACTCAGCAGCGAGCTCCCTCTTGCACTGATGAATGAGAGGGTCAGCACCTGTCAGGAAGAGGTCATCCACATACAACACCAGAATGAGAGGTTTCCCTTTGACAACCTAGAAGTAAAGGTTCGGATCAGCATTACTTCGAGTGAAGCCCAGCTTCATCAAGTAGCTATCTATCCTCTCGCACCAAGCTTTGGGTGCTTCCTTCAACCCATAGAGGGCTTTCTTCAACCTGCAGACATGGGTGTCCCGATCCTGGACTTCGAACCCCAGAGGTTGCTCCACATATACCTCTTCGTTTATCGCACCATGCAGAAATGCGGTCTTCACATCCATCTTATGAAAACTCCATCCCTGTGTAGCAGCAAGGGCTATAATAGATTGAATGGTGGTGTATTAGGCCACAGGTGCAAATATGTCATCATAATATATGCCTTCCTTTTGAGAGAAGCCACCGGCAATGAATCTTGCCTTGAATTTTTCAGCACTTCCATCAGATCCATGCTTGATCTTGTAGAGCCATTTCGAGGTGACAACTGCTTTTTCCTTCGGTCTTGGAACCACATCCCATACATCATTCTTCATAATGGACTCATACTCTTCGTGCATAGCATCCTTCCAGATTTGATGCTTTACGACCTCTTCAAAGGATCCAGGCTCCGATTGTACAATAGTACTCATGGCTACTAGATACCCTTGGTATCTACTCGACTTCTTGCTTTCACGGAATGTCCCCCTTTTTTTTGGGCTGCATGTCCCTCAGCATCCTCGAGAGTGTCCCTGAGCCATGATGGTCTCTTTCCCAGTGAAGGAGGTGGATCAATTGGGTCCATCGGTCCTTCAACATTAGGCATTGTTTCATCCTTAGGTTCTTCTTGATTTCCAGGCCTTGCTTCATGATCTTCCTCAGATCTCAGAAGATTGACTACTTTCCTCAGGGAAGTATCTTTGTCAAAGGTGACATTGTGGCATATCTCCACTTCCCTTTGACTAGGCACATATAATCTATAGGCCTTTGAAGTTTCGCTGTAGCCCACAAACATTGTGGTCTCCCTCTTGATGCTGGATCATCTGCAAAAGTTCTTGAACTCGTTCGTCTCATATTCAGTGCCATTATCAGTCTGTCGGATAGCATCTCATGTCATTGCTCCCAGTGGAATTCCTCCAACCTGGTAGAGTGTATCAATTCTAGACCCAAACGTGATAGCTTCCTTGAAGCTCTTCTTCCACATTTGCACCTTTCCATCAATGAATGCTACATTGAAACCTTTGTCTTCCATGGCCGATATAGACACAAGGTTCTTCTTCAAATTAGGTACATAGAGTACATCCTGCAAGCGGAGGACTTGACCTTCAGACAAGTGGAGGGTCACTGTCCCTGTCCCTTTCATGGGATATGTGGCATTATCTCCAAGGATAATTTCCAGATTGGTATCCTTCTCAACCATATCAGAGAGTGCTTCCTTGAAGCTAGTGATGTGCCTTGAGGCACCACTATCTATCAACCAGACATCCATAGTGTCGGGTGGAGATGCAGTAGAGAGGGCAGATACAAGAATGAATTCATTTCTTTTATCAACAACATTTGATTCCTCATACCTGGAATTTCTTGACCTTTTAAAAGGTTGATCATTTCCGCCGAAGGGAGCCTTCCTCTTTCCCTTGAACTTGTTGTTTCTTTGATTGTCATCACCATCGGGAGAATCCTTCTTGAAAGGACATTCTCTAGCATAGTGACCTGGCCTATGACAAGTGTAACACTTGCCCTTCTTTCCTTGTGCCCCTGCTCTTCCTTTGATCTTTGGACCACCAAAGTTCTTCTTTATAGAATGAGCAGTGTAGGCAACATTCCCTTCATTTTCATACTCCTTCATTCTTGTCTCTTCTTGAACACATCTCGACAGTACCTCGTCAAAGTCAGGTATCACATTATTATTGAGAATGGTAGTGTTGAACACATGCCATTCGGATGGGAGCCCTCCAAGTGCAGTGAGTACCATCTCTCGATCAACTATTGTCTCCCCAATAGCCAGCAGATTGTTCCTGATCTCGGTCAGCTTCAGAAAGTATGATTGGACAGACTCATCCCTGCCTTTCTTCAGATTCTTCAATTGATTCTTGAAGAATAGTACTTGATTCGCATTGTTGGCCTTGAACATGAGAATCAATTTATCATACATCTCTTTGGATGTGCCCAACTCAAAGATGTAGGCCACCAGACTTTTATGAATGGATTCCCTAATCATCAGCTTTGCTTTGATCTCCCCCTTCTTGTACTTTGTTTTGGTAGCAGTAGTAACAATGGATGGAGGTTCTCGGATTTTACCCTGCACATAGTCCATGACATCTTGGTCTTCCAATTTGAGATCCAATATCATCTTCCAAGCATGGAAGTCATCCTTTCCAGTCAATTTGTCATCCTCCTTGAAGCGATAGTTTGTGGAACCCATTTTCTTCTTCGGTGATTGCTATAAATTAGGGCTTGTCTTCACCTCAGCTCTGATACTATGTAAATTTATGTAGATGTTCTATGCTTGATGCAACTTTACTTTTCACCAAAGCAATCACATAAACAATCAAGTAAAATGCTGATAGAACATACAAGTGGATCTATAGAAGACAAACCAGAAACAGAAAAATGTGGTGGTGCGTTACGTCGGTCAACAGGATGCTTCAACCAGCAAAGTCTCCTTGGTCAGCCAACCCAATATGTGTCATAACAGCCCTCAAAACAGTTACACGGTCAACTCAAAGTCAACCCCAGAAAAGTCAACGCTGCCCCAATGGCAGCAACGGCAGCAACACCAGCAACAACGGCAACAACACCAGCAACAATGATAGCAACGACAACAACAATGGAAACAACGACAACAACAATAGCAGCAACGACAACAACAACGACAGCAGCAACGTCTTCGTCCTTCTTTCCCACGTGTGAACTGAAACTGCCTCCAAGGAGCTCGAACTAATTAGAAGAGGAGAGATGACGTGTGAGGATGAGATGAGTGAAATGTCCTCCAACGTTGACTCTATTTATATCAATCACTGAGGTGTATGACACATTTGCTGGGGGTGTAAAACCTTAAGGCCGACCTGCACATATTTGAAATTATTAAAAATAAATTCAAAATAAATGTTCTGCTCATCGGATTAAGATCAATTTTAGATCGATCTTACACCTCTCCGAAAGAGGAACCCAATAAAAGTATTGGTATCTTCATCTGAGCATCACAACATGGAGTTTGGACCTAGTTGTCCAATTTTAACATGATTCCTGCTCGAAGCAGATCTACATGTGAAGCAGCATCCAGATGTGCTCTTGCGATCCACCACATTGCCAACCCAATCGACATTGGTATATCCATGGAGTGTCATACTCCCGATAGTGTATCTCAGCCCATGGTCTATCGTGCCCCAGAGATATCTCAAGAGCTTCATGGCAGCAACCCAGTGAATGTTATGAGGATTAAGCATGTGTTGACTCAAAGTGTTCACTGCACAATATACGTCCGGACAGATGTTATCTAAGAACATCAGGGCCCCTACGAGTTAACGATACTCAGTAGGATTTGCTAGCATGGGCCCAGTAGCGCTGCCACTCAACTTCTTAAAGTTGAGCTCCATCGGTGTCGACACGGACTTACAGTCCACCATACCAAATCTTTCCAGAAGCTTCACAATGTGTTTTCCTTGAGAGAGGAAAATCTTGCCAGGTCTTTGCCAGACTAAGTCACCTGATATGGGGATTTGGGATTTGATGGATACGGGGATTTGAGAATCGGATTCGGGATATGGTGACCCCCGAAACAGGACACTTCCGGGATACAATATATTATATATTATTTTATTAAAATATATATATATATATATATTAAAAATTAGATATTTTTTACACAAATTCATACAAATTCATTGATTCAAACATAGATTTAAGATCTTAGATACTTATTACTCATATGACATACATGATACATTGATACATCATACGATTGTCAAATTTACTCAGAAAGACAAGATAGTAAAATACTGTAGTTTTCTCATTAAGTCATCAGAATCAAAATGTGTTACATAAGTACACTGCCAATGGCAAATAGAAATAGAACAATTTCCTCCTCCCTTTCCCTTTTTGCCTGCCCCTCCCTCTCTTGTCACATATTTCCACAATGGGTATTTGCGGTCATGAGTTTGTTTTCCCTGCACATTTGAAGCTGTTGTTGCAGCCCCACTTCCAATAGATGGAATACTTGTAGACCTTGATGAAACAGGGATAGGAGGGACATCTCCAATGGAGACATTCTTCCCCTTTCTTTTCCCCTGTCTTGCTGCCTTTGGTTGAGCCATGAATGCTGTAAAAAATAAACAAAAATAACCAAATATATAAAACATATGCACATGCAAACACTAACAACAAACTAAATGCAAAATATAGAGGGACATTGCACTTACCGGATGGTTGAATCTCTTCGAAAAAACTCCCTTTCTCCTTGCTAACCCATTCTTCTTGCAAACCCTTGCTCCTTGCTCACTTCACAAACACAAATCGGTGAGAAAGAATGAGTGAAATTGGTTTTTTATAACCCAAAATCACACTTTTTGGCACAGCGAATTCGGCGGTATGGGATTTGGCTGTATCCGTACAGGGTATGGTTGGGATTCGCCGTACCCTGTACGGATACGACCGAATCCGGTGAATCGAGTACGAATCCTATATTATCGTATCCGATACGTAGGATTCAGGATTCTTGGGCCCTGGGGGACGAATCCGGTTTCAGAGCTGCCAGACCTTCGGGCCTAGGAAGTAATGTACCAGTCATGGGTCCTTCATTGGAAGCGAGCTCCCTCTTCCACTGATGAATGAGAGGGTCAACATCTGTCAGGAAGAGATCATCCATATAGAGAACCACAATGAGAGGCTTTTCTCTATCAACCTTGAAGTAAGGTTTGAATCATCATTACTACGAGTGAAGCCCAGCTTCATCAAGTAGCTATCTATCCTCTCGTACCGAGCCCTGTGGTCTAGCCAACCTGCAAGCATGGGTGTCTCGATCCTGCACTTCGAATCCCAAAGGTTGCTCTTCGTACACGTCTTCCTTTATCGCACCATGCAGAAAGGCAGTCTTCACATCCATCCGATGAAGATTCTGTCCTTGCGTAGCAGTAAGGTTAATAATAGATTGCAGGTGCAATCATAATTAATTCCTTCCTAGAGAGAAGTCTCAGGCAACACATTTTCCCATCAGATCCATGCTTGATCTTATATCGAGGTGACAACAACTATTTCCTATGGTCTAAGGACCATATCCCAGACATCACCCTTCATAATGGACTCGTACTCTTTGTGTATTGCATTCTTCCAGACTTGATGCTTTACAGCTTCTTCAAATGATCCAAGCTCATATTGTACTCATGGCAGCTAGATACCTTTGGTATTTATATGGCTTCTTGGTTTTCTTTCAGAATTTCCCCCTTGAAGCCATATGTCTTTGAGCCATGAGGGTTTTCTTTCTTCTAGCAATGATATTAGCTCAGGAGCATATACGGTTGTAGTCTCCCTCTTAATTCCACCTCCACTTGTGAGAGAAGACATCTATTTACACCAACTCGGAAAGGATTTTTGTACTCATGGGCCTGAATCTTATTCTCCCACAGTCAAAGCCATACAAGAATCATAGCCGGACACTGTCATATAGCTGTCATGCATCTTGACACGTATCATATACTGTCATATCACTGATTACAGTGTTGCCATGATATTATCATATACATCACTATCATATTTCACTTGTTCAAAAACTTCACAGGCTTCTCTGACCACGGTTCCAAATACTTGACAGTTCAAGACTCCAAATACGTGACTGTCCAAGGCTCCAAAAGCTTCACAGTTCACACTTTCAAGTTTATCATTGTTCAAGTATGCAAAGTGTAACGACTATCCTTGATCTTGACTGATTGAGCCTCCACAGAGATATAACAGAGTCACTGAAGCAACTATACAATAATGTGACAACTTCCACAGTTATATTATCCTTCATCGAGCCATTATAGATTCACTACAAAATTGTCACTGCATTTCAGGATTGCTATAGTCAAGGGTCTGAGCCCTACTGGATAGTCTGAGACTTAGATTGTAAGGACAGTCCAAAGTCCTGTTTATAATTCTCCACAGAGCTAAAGATAATTCCACTGTTCAAAGTTTCACTTATATAAAAAAACACTCCAAATGCTGTAGTTATCTCCTCTACTCAAAGTCTGAACCTTTTATCACTAAGCCTTCTCTAGTAGTCTTAAAAGATCACAGTCCTTCACAATGTTGTATCACTGGTCAGTCAAGATAACAGAGATCCACTTTTGAGCCATCAGATCAGTTGTGCTGTAGATGATTTACATTCCAAGGTTAAAGCTTTACCGAGATTACAATACCCATAATACCCGCAAAACTGAGCTCCACCAAGACTGTGATGCCCATAGATTCGAGCTCTACCAAGACTGCACTATACCTTAATCCAAATTCTGTGGCTGCCTGTTCGAAGCTCTATGGTGCTGAGCCTAGTTCGAGGCCTTACAGTTGATTTGAGCCACTGCAATTTATGCTACAGGTCTGAGGGTATTAATTCATATTTTTAACATTAGATATTCTCTTAGTTCTTCCTTCTCGGTCTCCTGAAATTGTTGTTCCTTTAGATGACTCAGCGAGCTCCATATGACAGGAATCGTATCTGTCTAATGGCATGGTCAGAATTCTACCTTTAAACATCAACAATCTCAGGGATGACGAGAGTCATGTGGCCCCAATAATATAGATTATCCGCTCGGCCCTCCTTGAGATGGTGGTATACCCTCACTTCCTCTTTGCATAATCGGTCAATCAACTGCTGGATGTATGTAGTGGTTAAACTCTGTTCAACTATCCTGGTCCTCATCATTGAAATGCTCTTCCGTCCACCATCCATACTCAATACCATAGGTTCTGATATTTCCTGAATCATGAACCCAAGATGAAGGGTGATGCTCAGGACCATCAATCTTCCTATCATACATTTCCGTCCAGAGCATTATCTTCGAGATGCCAATCCTTAAGTTCCTGGAGATTCAGAAACCCGACGACAGGATCCAATTTAGGTCTTCCGATTATGGTCGACATTCGATTTCTGCGATCACGAGATCGAATTTATGCAACATCCTCGTCGTCGTCTTCAGTAACTCTTCCAGCTCCGCAATCTGGCTCTCTGATACGAAATCGCCAGGACCAACAGTATCCTTGGCAGAGGGTTTCATGGTCCAATTCCACAACGTCTGTCCAATTCCGCCCAGAAAAAAATGAAAAGAATGACCCACTTGGTAAAAACCCTGGCTGCTAGGTTCCACTTCGAAGTTGATCGAGGGCTTCCAACATGGACGTGGCTTTACTCCTGTGCAGGACCTTGACCCCCTTTTTCACCCCTTGATCATGGATCTTGTTCGCTAATTTACCGTTCTGCTGAGGAGGTAAAGCATTTTCCCTCCCAGAATCCTGAGCATAAACTTTACCATAACCAGAATCCTTACCACGTGACAAATTCCCGTCGACTTCAGCAGCCAAATTTGCAGTCTCCCTGTGAATATTTTTCTCCCTGAGTACCTGGAGATCGTCAGTCGTTTCTGTGACATTTCAATCTGTTTCCAAGGCGCTTCGCATACTGACAACGGTGGTCTGATTTCGAGCACTTTGCCGCAGCGACACAATAGCTCCTCCAACTCCTGTAGTTGGAGAAGCCGACGAATTTGCAGACATTCTGTTCAATATTTCTCATGCGTTCAGACAGGTTTAAGTTTTTTTTTTTTTTTTTTTGGCGCCTGTAGGTTTTGTGAAGCTCAATAAAAAATGATACTGGGATTTGATTCGAAAGATCAATTTCTGATTGCAGTTTTTCAAATCCTTGCCACGTCTGATGAAATCTCAAGAATCTAGACCCCTTCCAATGTTCCAGCCACAACAACTGCGTCCACTGACCTTCTGCAAAATCCTAGGATGTCATTTATCAGAATTTCTAAGTCAAATAATCTGTCAGAAAAAACATGTGAATCTTGAAACTCTGCACTCAACCGTGGAGAGCGTTGAAGAAAATACGAGATGATGAATGTGCTGGAGGAATTTCTGTTGCCGAAGAGTAAAAATGGTGAGATGCATGCGCTGTCATTAAATCTACATGCTATCACTTGCTGTAGTGGTATGGCCTGCGGCCTACCACACATCTTTTCTGAGGCTAATAGCTCCCTTATTCGCCCTTAGAATAACCCACATTGGGCGTTGTCTTCTCCTAGCTCTGATACCATGTAAATTTATGTAGATGTTCTATGCTTAGATGCAAGTATACTTTATCCTTCTAGGGCATTATGAAAGTAAGATGCAAATAGAACATACCAATTTATCGATGGAAGATAAGCCAAAAACAGAGATAAAGAATGGTGGCATTGCGGCGATCAGCAGGATGCTTCAACCAGCAAAGTCTTCATAAGGTCAGCCACCCACATGTGTCACACAACCCTAAGATGTTTCATCAAGAATACTCCATCAAGATGCTACACCAAGAAGCCCTAAACGCAGAACCAAGAACGCAGCTCCATCACCATCAAGAGAGAAGAAAATGCCTCCACACATTGTGTGTATAATGAACTCCAAGTCTCTCCAATATATAGGCATCTTTGGGGGTGTGTGACACATCTTTTATGCATGTGGGATAAAACAGACGGAGCTTGCACATGTGGAATAAATTCAAAATACATGTTCTACTCATCCGATCAAGATGATCTTTAGATCGATCTTGCCCCTCTCCGAAAGAGGAACCCAATAAAAATATTGGCATTGTCATCTGAGCACCACATCATGGAGTTTGGACGTAGTTGTCCAAAATTAACACTTCCTGAGCACTTTGAGCACTTCATGGTTCAAGTGTGCCATTCTCCTATCCCACAGCTTCCCCAAGTCACCATTGTTGTTGCTACTACTCACCAACGCTTTGGCTGGCTCGACTTAAAGTCTGTATGTACTATGTACAACTTGTTCCTTCTCACTCCAAGCACCTTTGTTGTGCTGAAGCTAGAATCCTCGAGACAAATATACACCTTTCCATATCAGAAAATCACCACATAACCCTCGTCCTCCAAGGTTGAAATAGAAATCAGATTCTTTGTCAATCCTGGGACATACAACACACCCTCCATCAGTAGAGGCTTCCCGAACCAAGGTTACTTGGGAGCGGGAGTGAAAGTGGAGAGTGGGAGCAGAAGCGCCATTTTCAAAAGCTCTCGGTTTGGGAGTGTTTCAGGGAGTGTTTTATATATATATATATATGTTTTTTTTAATATTTTGATGCATATATGTCAACAAAATCATGTAGAATGATGAATTAGACATAAAAAACATAAAAACATAGATTGAACCATACAACATCAATCATCTAGAAGTTATAACTTATAATCTTCATCAACCACGTCCATAAGTTAGAAACATACAACATAATGACTCTTGAGTCTCATGATTCATCAATATTTAAGTTTCAAGCTTTCAAAATTCAATATATAACATTTATCATACGTAATATTCCCAGTGCTTGCTAATTGGAATATTTCATTTTACATTTAATTTTGCCGCTTTAGTTAGAAATAATAAATAAAGTGAGAAATAAGAGGGGTCACCTCAATTTAGTCACCTCACTTTATAAAATAAAGTGTTTTCCTAGTTGATTAACGTTATAACTTAAAGAGGGGGCCTTGGGGGTCCACACGTATATGAGGGGAGGCCTCACTCTGACCCAAGAGTAACTGCAAGGTGAGACGCGAGTTAAGGTTTTGGAGAGTTTAGCATTATAAAAGGAGGGGTTTTCCACTTCATTTGGCATGCATGATTTTATATTGATATTGAGAGCTAGACTTACGCGCGATGCGCGGTTGTTTGGTCGATTTTCTTGACCTTTGTTTAGTGCTGTAAGTGTGTTCGGTCGGAGAATCTGCCCTTAGCCCCGGGGACGCCAGTGCACAGCACGGCAAGGTTATTTCTGGTTTCACCCTTAGCTTCGGGGGACTTCGAGTGCCCGCCCTAGTAAGGTTATTTTCTGAGTAACACCCTTCAGTTTTCAGTGGGACTTGGTAGCATTTTCAGCAGGAGAATTGGAGAGGAAGAAGCCTCTTGTGGCTGCGCAGATCTGGAAAGAAGAGGACGCTGTTCCAGGAGAGAGAGGACGTTGATCAGCCTTGGAGAGTGAGGACGCTGTTCCAGGGAGGACGCAGTCCAGATCTGAGCAGGGAAAACGCTGTTCCAGGAGGAGGAAGGACGCAGATCAGTCTGGGAGTGAGGACGCTGTTCCAGCAGGAAGAGGAGGACGCAGATCTCAAGGCACATTGATAGATCCAGCCTTGGAGATTGTAGATCTGAGCAGATATTTGCAGATACGGATTACATGGGTGGCCGGTGCGGGAGATAGCATTAGATCCATAACGAGGAGATTACGAGATGCGAGGGAATGTTGGCGGATCCGATAGATGCGAGAGACCCAACATCGAGATCCGACCTTGCGGGTTGCGAGAGATGCGAAGAGACGGTAATGAGATCTGGCATAGATGCGAGGAGAGAAACGGTAGATCGATATGGGGACGCGGTCTGGAGGGACGGGACGCGGTCTGGTTCGCCAAGCTTCGGTCCGGCGGTGCGAGCATATGGGGCCGATCCATGCGGGAGGACGGCGATGCGACAGAGCGAGGTCATGTGGCGAGGGCTTGACGGCGTTTTGGCCTTGAGGAGGGCCGAGCTTTTCATGCGGAGGGGTTTGGTGACGGCACCACATACGTTCAGTATTTGTCACTAGCGAGGAAACGAGCGTTTTCATTGGTGAGGGTTTGGAGTATTGATATCAGCTATCTTTTAGTCTTCAGCTCATAGTTCCAGTGCAGTCCAGCTTCAGTCTTCAGAGCAGTCTTCAGCCAGCTAGGACGCTGTCCTTGTTGCAGCCATTATTTGTCTGAGAAGGCCTCCACTTGCCTAGGGCAAGGATAGGTGCACTCATTCTGATTTTCTTGTACTCCTCTCTATGTACTTTCAGATTAATAAAATGGCTCAGTTTTCTGGCATTCTATGTGTAATTGTTCCATGATCTGGTTCAGCATTGTATTTTCTATATCTGTCTGGCATATTTCTGTTTATTACTGGTTATCTCCCTTTGGGGATATTACAGTGGTATCAGAGCATAATTCTGGCTCAGCCTGTGGTCTATGACATCAGAAAATAGATCATACAGAGCAATAGCAATGGCAATACCAGAAACGCAGTTGGAAAAAGGGTCAAAATAAAAAGGGTCAAATTTTGAAGTTTGGAATTAGAAGAAACGTTTTCTGGGTTTTTCTGGGTTTTGGGCGAGGATCACTTTCCCAAATTCCTAGAATTTTCCGAGTTAGTATTCAGTGGGAAAATCGGAGGTCAAAATTAAGCAACAGTATGGCTTTATAGCAGTCGTGCAGTTTCTGAGGAGCCTGTAGACACATAGCAGAAAGAGCTGATGGCAGGTGATGTGGATAAGAGGGATAATCCAGCACCCACACGTCCTACCATGCCTACCTTCCTGGTAGAGAGCGAGGGATCGACAGCACCGAGAGGGTTGAGTCCAGCTCAATGGACAACCGCTTATACAGAATGGCAGGGCTACGGCCAGGGATTCATGGATAATTTCCCCTTCGAGCGCTATCTCTGGTATCGATGCGGCATCAAACCCCCTGAGCAGCACCAGCACAAAGGGCACGGATACCACCGTGATGACCACCGCCCAGCTAGTAGAGATTATGTTCAGCTCCAGCGTGATAGTAGACCTCACGACTTTCACAGAGGGAACAAGCCCTCACATGATCAGGGCTTACAGCGCACAGAGGACAGATTCCATCTACCGACGTTTGACGGGTCATCCAGGCGCTCAGGAAGAGCTTGGGTGGACAAGTTGGATACCTCTTTCCAGCTTGACCGAGTATCGGAGAGGAAAACCATTAAAATGGTTACCTCGCACTTGGAGGATGAGGACACACAGGATTGCAGGAAGTTCGAGGATACACCTAGTGTGACACAGGACTCACCATCATTAGAGTCCTCCTTGACCATGCCGGTTGATATTGTAGTGGAGGAGGTAGAGCCTACCCCGGTAGAGCCATCCACTGAGGTGATGACTGGAGCCATGTCCGAGTCTTCGGGTGGTAGCGGCACACGACAGATGGGTGAGGTATCAGGAGATATATCCACTATCGATGAGGCACTAGGAGATACAGAGGTATTGGACGATGATCGCAGACAGCGGTATCATCGGCTTTGGACGGACCTTCGAGTTTTGAGGGAGAAGGCCGCGTCAGTACGGGAGACCATTTTGTTGCAGGACCAGGAGCTGGAGGGTATGAGAGGGACTTGTGCCAAGTCGGCGGCCAAGTTGGCCCGCATTGGGGAACAGCTGGATTCCCTGATGGTACAACCTGAGGACACATTGCAGCATCAGATCATTCCCCTTCAGGTATGCATGGATGGGACTAGTAGTGTTGTTGGAGCATCTCCTTCCGTTGGAGAGAGAGAGGCAGAGCCACCTAGTCAGGTCTCATATGTTGACTTGGATAGTGGTATGAGACAATCAGAGTTGTACAGGGTACCGCAGCCACGTGTTGAGATTGGATGGCGAGAGGTTTTGAGTTGGTACTCGGTGGAGCAGACTATGGATGAAGGGGAGGTCTCAAGGAGAGATCTCACTAGAGATGCACTTCGACACACCATGGGGTGCAATGACTTTCTTTCCTTCTCACAAGAGCAGATAGAAGATGGGGGACATCCTCGGATGGATAACATCTCTCATGCTTGTGTTGGACATCCCTTGAGCCATACACATCATGATGGGAGGTTTTTGCCTACCACCTATTTGATTCTTGACGGGGTCTCATTGATCCTTGAGAAGTTTATACTTCAAAATCCCATGAAGTGCAAAATCAGAAATTTGATTTGGGAGGATGGTAGCCCTCATGGGAGGAGTACCAGGATGAGGAGAAGGAGGCATCCACAAGTGTTTGAGTGGATGGGGATGATGAGCAAGGAGCTAGGAGGCCGCTTGCAGATCTGTGACACCAGGCAGCAGGAGGCTTGGCTGCGCTGGTTACTCTTGAAAGAGTTTGGCCATCATTTGGCAAACACTCTTCCTAAGAGTAGGAGGATGGGGAAAAGATGGATGGATACTTGCATCAGTAAGCAGCATAGAGTATGGATGCACGGTGTTGATGGGTTACTCATATCATTCATCGTGTCGTCATCACATGAGTTGCATGATGGAGGTATGGGGAGGCAACACAATTTATTATTGCTTTGCTTGGGAGAGCGAGGGCAGATTTGCTCCCACACTTTGCATGATGTTGCAGGAGGAGGAGATGGCACTATCTCCTTGGTCTTTGATTGGGAAGCACTTCCATCTTGGGAGGTATTCCATATTTGTTGCAGCATGATTAGAGGAGTCTTTGACAAGGAGCATGTCAAAGAACAGAGTCTTGTATTGACAGGAGCTCCTTTGCATGAGCTCACAACGTTGTCACCTTGGAGCAGAACATTATGGATGAAGTATGCGCAGCAGAGATATGGTGGATCTATAACCCATAGGTCCCAGGATCACTTCATATTTGTTGCACAAAGGGGAGGTAATGATGATAGAGACATCTATGGCATATTCCTCTTGACTTGGGTTTCCAAGCATGAGGAGGATTATCTTTTTGCAGCACATGGTTCATTCTTCTTCATAGCATGCCGAAACACTATGGAGGACTCATTTATGGATCCATGTACCATCTTACTTCCAGCATATGGTGAGGGTTTTGTCTATACATTCATTGATTTGCACACTTTTGCCATTCCTATGCAGTGCATTGCTTCACAAGAGGGCAAGCTTGTCACATTGCTCCATGAGTTGTATTGGGCCAATCTACATGATGGAGGCAACCATCTCTTTTATGGCCTTGGGCAAATGTTTTATCATCACATGTATGTTCATTTGCAGCACTTTATCATGTATCATATGAAGACATGCATGGGTAACATAAACATTTTGCCTTGTACTCTTATCAAGCAGCAACTTGTAAAACTGCGCTGTACTTGTTGGGGAAGCTGTTGGTACCTCTTTTCATCACATGTAACCTTCAGCGTTTCCTTCATTTTGCTGCTGATCATGTCTTCATTTGCTGATATATGTCAGACTTGTATGGGAGGCCTAATCATGAGGGAGACACGTGAGCTGGATGTGTCCGTGAGTGGGAAAAATTCTCACAATTTCAGCACTACATGTTCTACTGGGAGCATGGGAGGAGGCATGGCCACCACTACTATGTATGCGTTCTCCTTTGATGTGGGCCATGAGATTGATATTCATCCATTGTACAGCCATGGGCAAGTGTTTGGCCCTATGTTGTTGTCATATTCAGCCATTTACTATCCATTAGTAGATGTGATGGATCTTGTACATTGCTTGCCATGTGATCTTCTGAGGTTGCAGTGGATGAGACTGCGCTATATCCTTGTGAGGGATTGTTTGCATTATGTATCCTCATGTAACACCTTCAGCAAACATCTCATTAGGATGATCCATGAAGCACATGTCCTATTCTTCATGGATGAATTGTTTTGGGCCAGCTTGTTCTTCGTTGTTGGAGGGACCTTCCTTGGAGGATTGTTCTTCACTTTGCCATTGGAGGCCAATGATTTTGCAGCCCAAGATCAGACTTTCAGCCCGCCTTCATTACCGGAGCTTGAGGTGGAAGGAGATTTTCAGGAGTTGCCTTGTTGGGAGATGGCTCATTTGGTTTGGATGATTGCTTGGGGATGGAGGATCCACATGAGAGAGATGTTCCTCACTTCATGCCTTGAGTGGAGAGAGATGATGAGCTGGTACACAGTCGATGGGACAACTTACACATTCATAGATGCAGAGCAGCAGCAATCATGGTCTTTAGTCATAGCCAGAGGCAGTGAGCAGTCCGAGTCATGGGACTTGGGCGATTATTGGCCACAGTGGCGATGGGATCCGGGAGGACTATTGATTGGTTGGTACCATGAGAGGCCAGTTTGGGATCCTGGCATTGAGATATCCCTTCATATCAGGGTGATGCAGGAGACAGAGAGGTTTCAGTGGGACCCAGGCACATTTTGCAGTATTGGCAGGGAGCATCAGCTAGAGAGTAGGCTTGTTCGAGCATTGCTTGAGAACAAGCAATTTTTGCCGGATGAGGATGCCACTTGGGAGAGCGAGCAGACCTTACAGCATCCATCACTTCAGTTGCTTGAGGACAAGCAACGTTTTGCCGGGGGAGACTGTAATATTCCCAATTAGCTTTGCTAATTGGAATAGTTCATTTTTGTTCAATTTTGCCGCTTTAGTTAGAAATAATAAATAAAGTGAGAAATAAGAGGGGTCACCTCACTTTAGTCACCTCACTTTATAAATAAAGTGTTTTTCCTAGTTGATTGACGTTATAACTTAGAAAGGGGGCCTTGGGGGTCCACATGAGTATGATGGGGAGGCATCAGGCTGACCCAAGGTTAACTGCGCAGGTCAAAGGAGAGTAAGGACGCAGTTAAGTTTTGGAGGGAGTTTAGCATTATAAAAGGAGGGGTTCCCACTTCATTTGGCATGCATGATTTTATATTGATATTGAGAGCTAGACTTCTGTCTGCTTCAGCACGCCGGTTGTTTAGTCGGTCTGCAGCACTGTTTAGTGCAACCGAGTGTCTCCGGTCGGAGATCTCACCCTTAACCTCGGGGGACTTCGAGTGCCTGCCCTGGTAAGGTTATTTCTGGTTTCACCCTTAGCTTCGGGGGACTTCGAGTGCCCGCCCTAGTAAGGTTAATTTCACGAGTAACACCCTTCAGTTTCGGTGGGACTTGGTAGCATCTTCGACGGGGAGAATTGGAGAGAAGAAGCCTCTTGTGGGCTGCTTGGAATGCGAGAAGAAGGACGCTAATCGACCTTGGAGAGTGAGGACGGCTGTTTCCGGGGAGGGACGCGGTCAGATGCAGCGAGGAAAACGGCTGGCCACGGGAGGAGGAAAGGGCGCGAATCGGTGCGGGGTGAGGACGCTGTTCCAGTAGGAAGAGGAAGGACGCAGATCTGAAGGCACAGTGATAGATCCAACCTTGGAGATTGTAGATCTGAGCAGATATTTGCAGATCTGGTTCTGTAGGTTGCAGATCTGGAGGGGTAGCACTAGATCCAGCTTGGGAGATTGCAGATCTGAGGAGATATTGGCAGATCCAGCCTAGATCTGAAGAGATAACATCGGATCCAGCCTTTGAGGTTGCAGATCTGAGGAGATATTGGCAGATCTAGCATAGATACGAGGAGAGAAGCGATGAATCGATATAGGAAGGAGCGCGGTCTGGAGGACAGACGAGATGCGGATTGTGACTCGAATCCGGCGAGATGCGAGCACACTCGGACGGTCCATACGGGAGGACGGCGATCGATGGCGGGGTCATGTGACGGAGCTTAACGGCGTTTTTGGCCTTGAGAAGTGATTTTCTTTTCATCTCGGAGAATTTTTGGTGACCAGCACCCCATCTGTTCCAGCGCTGTCACTAGCAGAGACAGCGTTTTCATTGGTGAGGGTTTGGAGTATTGATATCAGCTATCTTTTGGTCTTCAGCTCATAGTCCCAGTGCAGTCCAGCTTCAGTCTTCAGAGCAGTCTTCAGCCAGCTAGGACGCTGTCCTTGTTGCAGCCATCATTTGTCTGAGAGGGCCTCCACTTGCCTAGGGCAAGGATAGGTGCATTTATTCTGATTTTCCTGTACTCCTCTCTATGTACTTTTAGATTAATAAAATGGCTCAGTTTTCTGGCATTCTATGTGTATTGGTTCCATGATCTGGTTCAGCATTGTGTTTTCTATATCTGTCTGGCATATTTCTGTTTATTACTGGTTATCTCCCTTTGGGGATATTACATCATCATTGATTCGTTGATCACCATAGTTGTACTTGTAAGCTAAGTGTAACCATTACAACAAAGAATATTTAACGTGAAATGAAATGTTATAAAATGAAACAAAAATAAACTAAGGTTGTTACTTGGGAGCGGGAGCGAGAGCGCCATTTTCAAAAGCTCCCGGTTGGGGAGCATTTTTTAAAAATATATATATTTTTTATATTTTGATGCATTTATGTCAACAAAAGCATGTAGAATGATGAATTAGACATAAAAAACATAAAAACATAGATTGAACCATCTAACATCAATCATCTAGAAGTTATAATCTTCATCAAGCACGTCCATAAGTTAGAAACATACAACATATTGACTCTTGAATCTCATGATTCATCAATCTTAAAGTTTCAAGCTTTAAGAATTCAATATATAACATTTATCATCATTGATTCATTGATCGCCATAGTTGTACTTGTAAGCAAAGTGGAACCATTACAACAAAGAATATTTAACATGAAATGAAATGTTATAAAATGAAACGAAATGAAACAACCTTCAACTTTCATGAAGCATCATATTCATAATTCATAATGACTTGTAAACTTATACCTGCCAACTTCAAAGTTTCAAACTTCAAACTTAAATTTTCATATATTGTTTACAAAAAATGTCCTCCATTAAATATGAAAGAGTCAAGTTTCAACAGTTATAAAAAGTTAAAAACTACTAGAAAATAGAAAAGACTAGTAAACTATAAATCTATTTTATCTATTGCTTGGCCTCTTGCCACGAGAAATGTCTAATTTATAGCAACTCGTGGTAATGGTGGTCTTCGAGTAGTCTCCTCGTGAGAAGTACCATGACCATGACTAGAAGCCCCATGCCCTCCATGCGAGGATGTAGGTGGAGGTAGCAAAGGAATAACAGTCAGAACTCGAACACTGGCACTGACACTACTACCGGATGGTGGGTGTGGTGATGGCATGCCTGCTGCTGCTTCATCCTCACCTCTCAAAAGTTCTGCTTCCAATTCTTCTAGATGTATAGTGTCGTCCTCCAAATTATCGTCCTCTGGGTTGTTGTCCCAAACTTTATATGAAAGATCCTCATAAGCCCGATCACAATAATAGTGCACATAAACCAAGCTTTCTGCTCAGTTTTCGTTGAGTCTGTTTCTTCTCACATTATGGATGAAGTTGTATGTGCTCCAATAGCTCTCTGCAGAAGAAGTACTTACAACCTGTGAGAGAACTTTTTTTTGCCAATTTTGGCAAAAGTCCCATGCCGCCATATGTATCCCACCATGTGAGAGCATCAAACCTGTCTCTATCTTCCGTTGCATGAAAAGAACCAAACGAACCAGTGCACCTGAAGTATCTGCCTAATTTAATGCGCAGATTAACACACTCCTCCCTCTCAGGGACCAACTTGTCTAATGCTTTCATATATCCCTCTTGTACCTCTAGATCTGTATGAAGTTTGATCATAACCCCACCCCCAGGTGCAGGTTGGCCCAACCAAGATGGAGAGTAGTATTTTGGCATAAGGATATACACCAAAGCATGTAGTGGAACATTAAGTTTATTCCGCAGTGCACACACACAATTGTGAATCATTGAATACAAGTTTGGATCTTTTTCCTTAACATCATCTTTTATTTGCCCCAACATGCAATTCTACTGCCTGTTGGGCTATACCTGACATTGCCACCAAGCTCAATGTGGAAGTCAAAACTGTGCTCCTTCAAATTGGTAAAGTAGTCTCACACTCCAGTCATGTGACATGGTGCACCATTGTTAACATACCACATGATGATGGCCATTGAACTAAAGAGACACGTGATGAGTGAGAAATCATCCTCAAATCTAGTTGCAAACTCGTCCATCTCAGTTGTAGCAACCACTTGCTTCTTTTGTTTTCACTTTTTCTTCTTAGGGCATTGGCTAGCAAAATGCCCAAGCTAGTGGTGAGCAAAGCATTTCACTTTGTTGTCATCAGACTTCATTTTATTGCCCTTTGAGGTAGCTCCTTCAATGGAGCCTTTCTTGGCCTTGCCCTTGCCCATAGAGGTCAGGGCCAGGTTCTCTTCCTCCTCACCCTTATTATTTTGGTCTCCACGTTGAGACCCTTGTCAGATCTCCTCCTATGTGAAATCATCCCATAACCTTTCCCATGTGGTAAGATGCTCTCATCCCAAGATGCATTTTACAAATACATCCCACTACTTTGTAAATCCATTCAAGTCTATACGCACCAATTCAGAATCAGGGTCTGTCTCCCCTACAACTGCCATCACATCTCGCAGTAGCGTGAGCTTGGTATGGTAGGAAGCCATGTTCTCTCCCTTGGACATGTTGAAATATGTAACTAGGTTCGATCTTCATATTGACATATGTAATTATGTTTTTATGTATTTAATGTAAAGAGAAAAATAAATTTATTATTGTTGTTCTTGAGGCATGGGTTTCATGCTCAAGGGAAATTTATTTTTAGGTCAAGCACCCTTTGAGTGCTTCTAGGGATTGTTATTCAATCTACAGGTCAATTGAGTCATTGTCATGTATTGAAGATCCATTTGGGCATGTTACGTATTGTA
This sequence comes from Pinus albicaulis, assembly GCA_034641835.2. Classification (NCBI taxonomy): domain Eukaryota; kingdom Viridiplantae; phylum Streptophyta; class Pinopsida; order Pinales; family Pinaceae; genus Pinus; species Pinus albicaulis. Next base: position 1,566,219,350 of record CM076584.1, read on the forward strand.
AAGAAAAAATTATTCAAGTCAAAATAGAGTCAAAAGACCCCCAAGATTTCGTCATGGTGCAAGATCAAGTCGGCCTACACAAATGGACAAGTCAGCCTAAGAGGGGCAATTCGACCTAGTGGAAGACCTATATATAAGGGAGACTTCGACCTCACTAAGGGCAAGCAATCAACTCACTCAAGTTCGATCAAGAAAGAGAATAGAGTATGAAGAAGAGTAATGCAAGAAGGAGAAAAGAAAGTCAAGTTTTTGGGACTGTTTTTGGGCTATCTTTCTCACACTTGTGAATTGAATTAGGGCATATCTCTGCAACAACAAATACCAAGTTGCAGACATCATCAAGGGCCGAGTTTTGGGTCAAGAAAGGTCTCCTCTGCAAGTCGAAGTATCAAGGAAGATAAGTCAAGTCAAGCAAAGGAGAAAGGAAACAAATTCATCCATCTTCTAGCCACACGTGTGAACTAGGGTTTCTACAGAAGAAACTACTAGACGACGAAGTTGCAAAAGAATTTGTTGTGTGGTCGAAATTGCAGAAGACGTTGTTAGAGATCGAAATTGCAGAAGTTGTTGGAAGCTGATCAAAGAAAGGTTTGGGTTGGTCTTGGAGGGTCTTGGTGAAGGGTCATTGGTCTTGGAATTCGTCAATTGCAAGAAGAGAAGAATTCTTGTGGGATTTCCTGTCAAGAGGAGAGGTTTTGGCCCTCGCTGATCGTCTACATCCTATGTCCTTTTGTCTTATTGTTCTTTATGATTTGGTAGTTGTTTGATGAAAAGAACACTTAATACAATCAACTGAAAGAAGAAGCTGATTAAGTTAAGTAAGAATACTCACAAGAAGTTGTCAAGAAATAAGAGAATTCACCTAATCTAAGCTTTCCTAGATTTCTCAAAATGGTATCAGAGCTAAGGTGACAAGACAAGGAAAGATGACTTAAAGAAGGACACTCAAGGTCCGAAGCACCAAAAAGATCATCTAAGAAACATCGAGAGCATCAATCATCAAGAAGGTCTAACCCTCTCATCATCTTGAAGGAAGTATCTAAGGAGCATCAAAGAAGACCTCAAAAAACCAACTCATTCAAGGAAGGGCTCTTCAATTTAAGCATTCTTGGAAAGCCTACATATTGAACAAAGAAAAAGAAGACCTCAAGGACCCAACATCCACTCAATTAAAGGAAGACTCTACATTTGAAAGACCTTGGGAAAGCCACTGCACCCTACTCTATCATCCAAGGAAGCAAGGAGAAGGAATTGTCATCATCATCAAAAGAATCAAGGTGATCTCCCTCTTTTTGAGTGAAGGATCACTTTTAGAGGAAGACATATTCTATTATCAACATCATCAAGAAAGGCATTGTTGCACTCAAATTGTCAAAGTTCCAAGGAAGCAGAAGTGCCAATTTTTTCCAACAGGATCAAATCACCTATCAACAGTCCATGTGTCATGGTCACCCCATTCTGCAAGTTATATGATGTAAATGATCCTAGTAAGACCTTGAGTCAATGTAACAACCTAGGTAAGCCTATAATTTTGAAGACGAATTTCATCTTAGGAGGTTTTTTAACCTCACTAATTACCTGTGTTTCTAAACATGGCTAATCAAAAGAGTTTTTCCCCTCTAACTTAAACCCCCAAAGCTAGAGTGGAATTTATTGTTGAAATTTTAAATGAGTCCTAGCATTTTAGTCAAGTCTAATGTAAAAGTGGTTTGGGAATAATTTAAGTTAGTTGGCTTAATTATTTTATTACAAATCACTTGGTCTACTAGATCATATTGTGTCACAGATGGGTTATGTGTTTTGAGGGGCTAGGCCTAATGTGTATTCCCTCTTTGAGTCTTCTAAATGAAAAATCTTATGTATTGGAGAGTTGGAAAAATAATTAAATCCCCTCATGTGTAAATTAATTAATTTTTTGGCAAAATAAAATTAAATCCTAACCCAGAAAATTAATTAATTCGAGTCAAATTTAAATTGTCTTAGGAAAATGAAATCTCCAAATGGAAAAATTCGTGAGTATTAAAAGAGTAAATTTTTAAAGATCCTCCACCAAGGAAATATTGTCTATTTTAAGAAAAATTGGATCCTTGCGCTTTGGTGGTTAAGTCAAAGTCAAATTTTTGAGGAAATTTGCTCAAAATAATTAATTTTGAGCTAATTAATGTGGAGTTAAATGATAAATTCGAAAATTCCTTAAAAATAAAAAATAAAATGCCAAAATTAAAAGATCTTGAAGTGTTTATCAACGACCAAGATTATTTTGACAAGGATCAAAGAAAGTAGCCGTTATTTTTCCATTTGGAGGATTTATCTATAAATTAGAGTCATTTGAGTCTCTAGTGATCTTAATCTCTGGCTAGAATTGTTGCTGAAGCATTTTGTAAATTATTGTCCTACTGCGAACAATTTTTTCTACTATAATAAAAGACTTTGGGGTGCAACTCAAGGTGTTCTTTTTCGTTGATCTGTGGTATGTATTGACTATGGGCTTCCTATGTGGTGTTTTACTTGATATATTTTGAGATAATACATAGTGTTTGCAGGTACTCAATCCTTGGTGTCCAAATTCACAGACTGTGAGCAAGGATCATCTTGGTTGGATTCCTAGTTTTTATATGGTGGATTTAATCTTTGCTAGAGCTATAGTGAGCAATAATTTTTTGAAACGTTTTAGCCATTCTTTCAAGAAAAAATATTATAAAATTTATTTTCTCAAAATTTATATAAAAGCCAATGTATAATTTGTAAAATAATTTTGTAATTTTAAGTGTAAATTATTTTTCTAACTTGGGTTAGGGTTTTAGATCTATTTTATATATATTTGGGGTTTGGGTGTTTTTATTTTCATTTTTGCTGGTTGGATCAAAGGATCAAGTGAGAGAAGAGCTAGATCTAGGCCTGGTTACCCACCACTTCGTGGGTGATATCCCTAGGAGAAATTTTTCTCCATGATGTACTTAGCCAACAGCCAACAGGTCCTTGCAGCCTTCTTCTAGCTCGTTTTGCCATTTCTCCACCACCTGAGCCAGCGATGTGGTCCCTCACTGATTTGTATTGATCCTATGTTTGAAGGTGGACCTCTCGAATCTAAAGGTATGTCTTTTCATTTGGTAATTGAGTATTGGGTTTACTTATCATGGATACTTCTGGGCATGGATTGATGGGGGGATTTGGCGGAAAGAGTGCTTAGTCTGTGCTCCTGCCCCCTTGATCTCTTTATGGGTGTTACCCTTGCATCTTAGTCCTGTGGGATCTCCTTTATTGACCATTTGGTTCTAGGGTGGCATGACTTAGGAAACCCTGACTTTGGGTGTGTGGTCCTGCTCCTTTATCCACATGTATTATTCCCCTTCCACTCATTATATTCCCATTCATCTTTTCTCCCACCCGGGTCGACATAGCCACCATGAGTCCACATAGGGTCAACCTCCCTATCCCTTTCCCCCCTCCTTGGGTTAGGCATGGAAGGATGCCCTAAAGGTTGAAGCAGCTAAAAGAAAAGGAAAAAGCGTAATTGGCCACACTTAACAGGAAATTGTACCACAAAATGCAAAAAATGGCCTTGACAAAAATAATTAGCACATGGGAAAAAGCCAATGCATGAGCTCTGCCCCTTACCCATGGCCATAACCCTAGTTCCATAGGCCCTAGATGAGCCTCCTTTGTCATACATGAAACCATGATTGTCCCAACCCCTTGGAGGGAAATGAACCGACATACCTTAAAAGTGGTAATCACTGCTATATCTGACACATCATGCTCTTATCCTTAGCCCTGAGCAATTAATGAAAGAAAAATCATTAAAGAGAAAAGGTATAAAAAGAAGGGTGGAAAAATCAAGGTCGGGACATCTCATGTACCACGATTTCTCCCTCCTACACATTATATACCTTGGTATGGGCTTCCCCTTATCTGGCTGCCCCTATGTCCCGATATGTGGCCTAGGATTGACCCTCTCATTCCCTACTCCGTTTCACTTATTTATCACTTGCCACCCCCATTCAAAGGATGTACCTTTGACCTACTATCCCCTTTAAGGGCTGAAACCACTTAATAAGGTGCATGGCTAACCCCCTTTGGAGTATGGAGATACTAGCACATGCCAAAGCCCACTACGGAAGGGCATGCCATTGTGAAGTGTCCACTTTGTTATCCATTATTTATAAGCTCTTTTACACAGTTATTCTAATGACTGGTTGTACTAGAATCCTAGGGGGCACAATGGATCTTATATAGGATTGCAAATGGTTTCCATTTGGGTTTGGTCTCCCTATACGAGATCCTAACCCCTAGAGTGCTACATTGGCACACATAGGGTGTGCGTAGAGAACCATGGGCCTCCATAGCATCAGACAATACTCCGTGGATCCTCATTGATGTTCAGGAACTACTAGTGATCCACTTTTATGATGGTGGTGATGTGCTTGTTACATTATGCCCAACATGCCCCATAGGAGCCCCACACTCTTAGCAGGTGTCCTAGGATGTGTACGATGTCATGGCAACGTTCATTCCATCTCTCGAGCCCTTGTAGAGGATCTACAGGCATCTTCGATTCATATGGAGACCCATGGGGTCATTTGTGTGCCCCCACACCCACTGCGAGCACCACAGGTCTACTACTTGAAGAACAAGGGGGCACCCCCTTGTACATCACATTCTGAGGAATTTATTCCTCATTATGACACTTCAAGACATTATTCGGCCTTTGGAGGGCCCACAACATGTACATATTATTATTTGGTTGCTGTAAGGCTTATTTTTTTCCATTTATGAGCTATTTTGGTTGGCTTGTCACCAATAGGGGTTTTATTTGGACATTATTTTATCATTAGGGGCTAATGTAGGCCCATAGGATAATTTGAACTCCTTAGGAGGGTATATATTGATGTTAGTTACATTCATTTGTATCATCACTTCACTTGGGATCTCTCTATCTTTAGAGAATTTCGCATTTCTTGTTGGAGGATTATTTTGAATAAATGGATGAATTTTGATGTATGGATTTGGGCCATTTTTATCTGGGAGCTTCGTTTTTTGCAAATGTGATGCTGGTTGGATATACTCTCTAACAATGTAAATGAATTTTAATGATATAATCTTGTTGTTGCATACTGTTGAACCTCGCTATAATTAGGGCTAATTGCTGCATCATTGGAATGTGGAATTGAGTGTCTATTTAGCACGTTTAATGTATGGGCCATTGTTAGATGAATAAAATGCCTTATGGATTGTCTTATCTCAATAAGATTGAACCATTTGTATGAAGTATAAATGGTTGAAGGTCACTTTTCTTCTTTTTCCCTTAACATTGGACGAAGTTGAATTTTCGAGCCTCCTTGATCAAGAAGTTGATTTCTCAATCATAATCATCCCTGACTCCATATCCCCAAAGGAAATAGGCACTGGTCCCTCAAAAGGGTGGTCATTTTTCCCTTTCTTTTTCACATTTTTCCCCTTTTCCATGGGTCTAGCCCTGATAGGTCACCTAGGGCATCAATTTCCCATGAATTCACCCACAGGAAAACTTCGATCTCTTCGAGGCTACTGGTGGGTCCCCTCCCCCTCCTTCGAATTTGAGGCAATTCCAACGGTGGAATCTTTGGGAATCACAAGCCCTAGCTCTAGGACCAAGTTTTTTCTAGGTATCCCCAAGGCTAGACCCTAGTAGGATCAATTTGACCTTTTGAAGAAAAATTTCTTGTTTGATCCTTTTGCGTTGCCTTGTCCAGGGTAGGAACATCATTGGTTGCTATATTCCATCGTCGAACCTGGGTTGGGTACACTTGGTCCTATGTGGTTCCGTTTCCTATCAAAGACAAATCATCAAGGGCTATTTGTAAAACCAAGTTCATATAGGATTTTAGAGTTCGGGAAGTACCTCTTCAAGTTGTACCCCTCTCCTTATCCTCATCCCCCTCCCTTGGAAGGCAAGCCCCTTGCTTAAAAAGCAAGTACCATTCTTCACCCCTCCTTGGGAAAGGGCTACTGGGATCACTTCATACATATCCATTGACATATCCTTTATAAGTGGCTTCCCAAAAACATCGGGATTCTTGCCATCGGTGAAAGTTCGTAAAGAGCAGGGAGTCTTAGCTGTGGTGACAGTGGGCTAAACCTCCACTGTTGCCCTTAGTCTAGCAGTTTTCCTATTAGGATCCCCCTTTAGGCACCCTGTTGGTTTGAGTGGTAACATTTCTTTTCTGGCGCCCTTGTCAGGGGCACGAGATGTGTGTTTTGTTCTCCTTACGAGATATTGACATATCATTATTGACGACTCCATTGGAAGAATGAAGCCCTAGTTCTTCATTGAACCTTATGGTCGATATTTGTAGGGTGAAGCAAGAAATGTTTTAGGCATATTTAAATTCACCCCGACAAATCCTACATTTTTTTCATGCATATCTCAAATAAGATGTCCTTCTTTGATAAATTCCCTGCCTTGGGCATTGTTAACATCCCTGGGCACCCTAATCATGTTGCGGGAAGGATGGTACGTGGGGTTCCCGTGTTTGATGTTGATCCACTCTCTGCAATTGACCATGTAGAAAGATTCACATGCTTCAAGAGAGAAAGTGGTTCACCAAGATGTCCTTATGTTATTGTTCATGGGATCTCTCGTTAGTCATAATTCATGGCTGCGTGATCATGAACCTAAGAGTATCTCATCTATTGAGGAGTTCATTGATGACTTTCTTGGTCATTTTCAAGTATACCCTGCATTAAGCATCCAAGAGGAAGTCTTCATTGAGCATCATCAAGACATTGAGAATCTAAGTAGTGAGTAGGTAGACGATTCCTCCTAGGGTCCACATGATGAAAATGATGATTTTGAGAACACGTGTTGAGAGGGATAAATCTATGGAAGGTGAAATTGAGACTAACCTTACTTTCCTTGAGGATATTACTTTTGATGATTCTCTTGTTGAGAGCCTTGAGGAAGGTGATCCCATTATCCCCTTAGAGGATGACATTGGAGATTACTTCCACATTCAAAAGGGGAAATGAAAAATTGTTGGTCCTCAATTTGGTTGTGCTCCCATTTATGACACCGACAAGGAGGATGAGGATGAGATTAGTTTTCCCTTTCTCTCGAGCACTATCTATGATGACATATCCATTGGTACTCTTGGGAAGGGGAATCCTTATTTTACCTTGCATAAAGAGGGGCAGTTGGAAGTGATCAAGTTTCCTTTTAGGAGAGACTGAATCTTTGATACTAAGGAAATTGATAAGGCTCCCACTTCTCCCAAGTATGATTCTATGTTCAAATCACTTGGGGCTTTAGATTGTGATTATAGGGAAGAAAAGCCCGTTGATTGCAATACTTCATCCTCCCTCTTGCCTATTGGTCATCGTCTCAAGTCTTCATCAAGTGATTCCCTCACCTCCTATCACATGATCTCAATTGGCAGTGAACCCTTTCCCCCTTCCAAGCATAGTGTCAAGGATGAGCCCCTTATTGATTATACTTTATCTCCTTGGGCACCGCCTTAGGATCATTGTTAATTTTAGACAGACATGATTGTTGAGATTTTGTGTATTTGGGGTAGCATCAGTTGTGCTGTAGGTCCCAAATTTTGAGGAAGGACTAGAGTACACTTGATCTACAAGACCTAGAAATTGATTTGGGAAATTTCATCTGGTTTAAGAGATATTAAATTAATTAACTATTTTAATGTATTTCCTAAGTTAAAAGTTAGGGAACTTAAATAATTGAAGGGAATTTAATTAAACATGTGATGAAATTGTCTTAAGTCACACAGATCAAGCTTTCTTTTAATCTTAGCCATTGATTATAGATCTAATCGTGGTCTTTGATTTGTTAACAAGAAAAGTATAAAGGAAAGGCTTGGGGTCATTTGTAAAGACACACAGAGGCAGAGCACTGAAGCTAAGCTGAGATTCTAGGGTAGGGTTTGCTAGGTTTACTCAGAAGTGTTTCAGCTGCAGAGAGGGGAATTTAGGCCAGGGGATGATCTGATCCCGGGGTCTAGAATACACAAGAGGCAGAGATCAGCTCAAGGACAACGCAGAAGAGGAGAGCAGCAACAGCAAGGACAACGCAGTTGTAATATTCCCAGTAAGCGATAGCTAATTGGAAGTATTAATTTTGACCAATTTTGCCTTATTATAGTTGGAGCATGAATAAAGTGAGTGAAATATTAAATAACTCACTTAGGATAAAGTATTTCCCTAAAGTCCACATCGTATTTGAGGAAGTAGGGCCTAGTGACCAAGTGGACAACGCAGGGAGAGGAGGACGTAGACCACGTGGGCAGCGTGGGGCCTACCTCACGCAGTTGAGAGGGGCAGCGTGGGCCAAGGGGCACGTAGGAGATGGTGGGGCCTAGGGTTGAGAGAGGCCCATCATGATAAAAGGGAGGAGAGCCTCTTCATTTGATTCATTCATGTTTATGCATCTTGAGCTTGTCATTTCGACTCGGAGCACGCTGGCTGTTTAGCTTGTCTGCAGTACTGTTTAGTACATCGGGTGTCTCCGTGTGGAGATCCCACCCTCAGCCCCGGGAGACTTCGAGTGCTTGCTCGGGTGAGGTATTCTACCATCATTTTTGCAGGAGGATTTGTGATTGCTTCGTTGTGGAGGGGAGCATCTAGGGACTGCGCAACCTTGAGAGAGAGGACGCAGTCCATCTTGGGAGAGTTTCGGATTAGTGCCATTTTGGAGGATTCGGGCCAGAGGATTGAGCTAGGGGCCAGCCCTTTCCTATTGGAGATATTTGGGAGAGAGGGAGTCCCTATTTTGGAGGTTGTCATTCAGCACCAGCGTAGCCCTTGGGAGGATAGCGTAGATCCTCAAGGGAGGCATTTTCGGAGGTCGAGCGTTTCAGAAACACTCTCTGGGCTTTTCTGGGTATTGTGAGTAGAGGCCAATTCCAGAGTATCAACATTTTCTAAGTAGGGGAGCAACCCCAAATACTCATTTTGGTTCCAGCAGTTGCAACAGCACGACAGTATTTCAGCAGTTGGAGTTAGAGCAGAGAGAAGCCATTTCCTTTGACATTCTGAGAGTATTCCTACACTTGCCTGTTGCAAGTCGAGGTGCCATTATTTTGATCACCTCTTGTACTTCTTATATTTCTCAGTATAATAAAATGGCTTAGCATTCTCTATTTCATGTGTATCTGCTTCATGGTTTGTTTTTAGCACTATATGCCTTGTTGTATGCTTTATATTACTGTCTATTTCCCTTCGAGATATTACAGTGGTATCAGAGCTCATAGACCTGGCTCAGCCTGTGGAGCAAGTTGTTTATGACACGGGAAGAGAAGCCGTATATTTGCTACAGGGGTAGGAAGTATTGTGACTGAGAGCGTAGGTTGCAAATCACCTACGGAGAGGGTGACTGCGCTCCAGTAGTATAATATCCCGAAGGGGAAATAGACAGTAATACAAAGCATACAACAAGATATATAGTGCTAGAATTAGATCATGAAGCAGATACACATGAAATAGAGAGAATGCTAAGCCATTTTATTATACTGAGAAATAGAAATAAGTACAAGAGGTGTTCAGAATGATGGCACCTCGACTTGCACCAGACAAGTGTAGGAATACTCTCAGAATATCAATGGAAATGGCTGCTTTTTGCTGTAACTCCAAGCTGCTGAAATACTGTCGTGCTGCTGCTACTGTTGGAACAAAATGAGTCTTTGGGGCTGCTCCCCTACTCGGAAAATTCTGATACTCCGGAATCGGCCTCTGCTCACAATACCTAGAAAAGCCTAGAGAGCATTTCTGGAATGGTCGACCCCCGAAAATGCCTCCCTTGAGGATCTACGCTATCCTCCCAAGGGCCACGCTGGTGCTGAAGGCTACTGTCCAAGATATGGTCTCCCTCTCTCCCAAATGTCTCTAATAGGCAAGGGCTGGCCCCTTGCTCAATCCTCCGGCCTGAATCCTCCCAAAATGGCCCCAATTCGGAGCTCTCCCAAAATGACCTGCGTCCTCCCTCTCAAGACTGCGCAGTCCCTCTAAACTCTGCTCCTCCACGAATGCAACCAGCAATCCTCTTGGAAAAATGCTGATAGAATACCTCACCCGAGCAAGCACTCGAAGTCTCCCGGGGCTGAGGGTGGGATCTCTGCACGGAGACACCCGGTGGACTAAACAGTACTGCAGACAAGCTAAACAGCCAGCGTGCTCCAAGTCGAAATGACAAGCTCAAGATGCATAAACATGAATGATGAAATGAAAAGGCTCTACTTCCTTTTATCACGATGGGGCTCTCTCAACCCTAGGCCCCACCATCTCCTACATGTCCCTTGGCCCACGCTGCCCCTCTCAACTGCGTGAGGTAGGCACCACGCTGCCCAGGTGGTTTGCATCCTCTTCTCCCTGCGCTGCCCATTTGGCCACTAGGCCGCTCTTCCTCAAATAGGATGTGAACTTTAGGGAAATATTTTATCCTAAGTGAGTTATTTAATATTTCACCCACTTTATTCATGCTCCGACAATAATAAGGAAAAATTGGTCAAAATTAATATTTCCAATTAGTGATATATTACAGTCTCCCTTGGCAAAATGTTTCTTGACCACAAGCAACTGTAGTGATGAATGCTGCAAGATTTTCTCACTCTCCCAAGTGGCATCCTCATCTGGCAAATTCTTCCACCTCACTAAGAATTTCCGGACTGTCCTGTCCCGCAACTCTCTCCCTGGTATCAATAATGGTCTCCGGCTGTAACACCAAGTGCCCCTCATCATCCGTAGGCGGAAGCTCCCCTGTCACTGTTACCTGCTGTCCCAGTGTCTTCTTCAGGCACGATACATGAAAGATGTTATGAATCTTGATACCCTGGGGTAGCTCCAACTCATAAGCAACCTGCCCAACTCTGCGTATCACCCTGTAAGACCCATAAAAACGGGGCTTGAGCTTCTCAGCTCCCTTCTACTTCAGAGTAGACTGTCGGTATAGCTGCAAACATAGGTAGACCAAGTCCCCTACCTCAAAATGTCTCTCCACCCGACCCGTGTCGACATACAACTTCTGCTGGTTCTGCGCTGTAGCCATGTTATCCTTGAGAGCTCGGAGGATGTCTTGACTCTCTTGGATCCAATCCTTGGCTCTCGGAGCCTTGCTGGCACCAAACATCACATCAACAAAAGATAAAGCATGATAACCATATAATGCGTAAAACTGAGACATACCGATGGACATGTGATGTGTGTTGTTGTAGAAGTACTCTCCTAGGTGCAGCCACTTCAACCACGCTTTCTGCTGCCGGTGTCAACTCTGCCCCCACCAACCGAAAAAGCTCCTGCCAAAACCCGCCCATGAAGTGGCTGTCCCTGTCACTGACAATGGTCTTGGGAAGACCATGTAACCTGAAGATGTCCTTGAAGAACAACTCCGACACCTGTGCTGCTGTATAATGTACGGATATGGCGAAAAATGCGCATAGTTTGTCAGTCGATCAACGACGACGAATATACAGTCCTTGCCCTGCACCATGGGCAACCCAGTGATGAAATCCATCGAGATACTCTCCCATTTCCCCTCTGGAATGGGAAGACACTGCAACAACCCTGCCGGATGGTTCATCTCCCCCTTGTTGCGCTGACAAACCTCGCACTCCCTGACATGTTGGAGTACGTCCTCCTTGAGGCCCTTCCATGAGAACCTCTCTCTGATGGCCTTATAGGTTTTGGTAAACCCCTGATGGCCAGACAATGGTGAATCATGGGAAGCCTGCAATATCTTCTTCTTTATCTGAGAGCCCTCAGTCAAGAAGATCCTGTCCCTGTAGTAGATGATCTCATCCATCACCCTATATCTGTCATCTGTCACCTGTCCATCCAAAACCTCACAAGAAAATCTGTCCTTGGAGTACTCCACTAATAGTCGAGCCCTCCAATCTGCGTCCAAACTCATCAAAGACACCGTGGGTGGTTTGCATGAAAGTGCATCAGCCACCACATTGTTCTTTCCTTCGACATACTTGATGTCAAAGTCGTAGGCTTGGATCTTGCTGACCCACTTCTACTGCCTCTCTTGTAGTTGTTTCTGCTCTAAGAAAAACCTGAGGCTGTAGTGGTCAGTCCTCACCCTGAACCTGTTACCTACCAGGTATTGTCGGAATTTGGCCAATGCATGCATGATGGCCAGAATCTCCTTGTTGTATATGGCATACAACCGCTCATGTGGAAGGAGCTTTCGGCTCTCAAAAGCTATAGGGTGGCCTCCCTGCATCAACACTGCGCCAATCCCATCTTGTGATGCATCACACTCCAGGACGAATGGCTGTGTGAAGTCTGGCAATGCTAGCACTGGACAACTGCTCATCACCTCCTTGAGCCTGTCAAAGGTTCGCTGCGCTATGTTTGTCCAACTGAATGCCCCCTTCTTTGTCAGATCTGTAAGGGGTGCAACAGGCTGAGAGAAGCTCTTGACGAACTTCTTGTAGTAGGTGCAGATACCCTCAAACCCCCGAAGTTCCGTCACGTTTCTCGGCTCTGGCCAATCCCTGACGGACCTGATCTTCTCCTCGTGGACCCTCACTCCGTCCACCCCTATGATGTGTCCCAAGTATAGCATCTCCGTCAACCCAAACTCGCACTTGGAGAGCTTAGCATAAAATTGCTGCTCCTCCAAAATACGCAACACTGCCTCTATGTGCTGGAGATGCTCCTCCCATGTCCTGCTATATATCAATATGTCATCAAAGAAGACCAACAAAAACTTCCTCAGGTGACTGTGGAAAATGTGGTTCATACATGACTGGAAGGTGGCCAGTGCGTTGCTTAGCCCGAAGGGCATCACCAAGAACTCAAAATGGCCATAGTGAAACCTGAAAGCGGTCTTGGGAATGTCCTGTTCCCTCACGCGAATCTAATGGTACCCGGATCTCAAATTAATCTTTGAGAAGAACTGTGCCCCTCTCAACTCATCCATCAGCTCGTTAATCCGTGGAATAGGGTACCTGTTCTTCATGGACTTTTTGTTTAGGGCCCTGTAATCAATGCACATCCTCAATGTGTCGTCCTTCTTCTTCACCAACACTACTAAAGAAGCGAAAGGACCGGTGCTAGGCCGAATGTGTCCAAGAGCTAACAGCTTGCGGATAGCCCGCTCGATCTCGTCCTGATAGGCCTTGGGGTGCCTATAGGGTGTGGTAATGATAGCCTGTATGCCCTGCTCTAGCTCAATCGTATGCTCAAATCCTCGATCCGGTGGCTGTCCTGGTGGTATCTCCCCAAACACCGTGGCATATCTGTCAAGGATGGTCTGAATCTCTGGATGAACTGTCTGCCCGGTAGTCCCTGCCTCTGATGCACGCAGCTCTACTGCCCACTCTATGTCTCCCTTCCAGAAGTCTGCCTCCATCCGGTGAGCTGAAACTGTCTGAGGTGGGTAAATGTGCATGCCCCGTATCTTCTCGTGCTTCCTGGTCTTCTTGTCATCCCACTCCATCTCCAAAGCCTCCCAATCTGTGGTGACCTTCCCTAGAGTGATCAGCCACTGTACACCTAATACCACATTGGTATCCGGTATGTTAACCACGAAAAAGTGGTCGGTAACTGTGTAGGTGCCCATCGTCACTGCCAGTGCTGGGACATATCTGGCACATTGCATAGTCTGGTCTCCTGGGACCAACACTGAAAACCCATCGAAGCTCTCTGTCTATATGCCTCTCCGCTCTACCATTTGTGCATCGATGAAGTTGTGGGTTGCCTCACTGTCCACCAGTACTGATACTCACTGCCCCCGCACTGTACCTCAGACACGCAGCGTCAGATACTTGGGAACGCCTCGCAATGCTGCAAGGGTCCCTCCGGTAGGTGCAGAAGCTGTACCCCCTTCTCCTGGTGGTGGAGGTGGCAAATGATCCTGCTTTGCATGGCTGCCCCCTGCCCCCACGTCATCATATTCATCTTCTTCCTCGCTGCTCTCGGAGAAGAGCTCGATATAATGTGCTTTGCCAGTAGCACATCTGTGCCCTGGTGCCTACGGCTCCTGACATGTGAAACACAATCTCTTCTTCTTCAATTCCCTCCTGGCATCATCATCCAACTGTCCTCAACCCTGATTCCCCTTTGGAGGCGGAATCCTCACATCCTTCCCCTTAGGTTGGAAGGCCTGTCTCTGAGGGTAAGGCGTCCTGGTCCTGGGTAAGGCATCCTGCAAGTCCCATGTCCTGCCAACTCCGTCATGGAGTGTGGTCAGTCTAGTGGATCTGACCAATCCCCGAAGTGGCTCTGCTAGCTCATCAATGAACATGTAGATCATCCATGCCACAGATAGATCTGGTACCATCACCGTGAGTCTCAGGAAATCTGAGATATATGTATCTGGACTCTCGATCTGCTTGAGCCTCGTCAGCTCGACAAAGTGCTCCTTCGGATCCCTCCGATCAAACCTCTCTATCAACTTCCGGGTGAACTCGGCATAAGCTGTCACTGTCGAGTGCCCAAGTGTAACCATCCCATGGCACCACCAATCTTGGGCCTCGCCATCTAGATGCAGCGCTGCCACCTTGATGGCCTTCGTCTCCGACATCTGGTTGAGCTGGAATATATGTCCAACTTCTCCACCCAAGCCTTTGCCGAACTGTTTGATGAGCCATCAAATATAGGCAAATGGAACCTGCTCATTGTACGTTGAGTGTCTCCGTCGTGATAATGTCGGTGTCCCCTATGATGGTGGCGGGCAAGGTTACTTGGGAGCGGGAGCGAAAATGCGGAGTGGGAGCGGGAGCGCCATTTGTAGAAGCTTCCGGTCCGGAGCATTTCGGGGAGCGTTTATATATATATATATATTATATTTTGATGCATATATATCAACAAAAACATGTAGAATGATGAATTAGACATAAAAAACATAAAAACATAGATTGAATCTGATGCAGGAGCATCTAGACCTAGCCAGCAATGTGGAAAATTGTCCACATGTTGTGGCTTCACAGGGTGAATTTCATTACTGTGTGTTAAAATCCAGTTTACTGAGGAGGTCGATTTCACAAATAATTAGTTATTATTGTAATAAGTGTGTCTATCTTATTGATAAGATTTGTTATAACAGGTGTGTGTGAGCGCCAATAAATAGGAGAGTTTATTTGTTAGAATTTTTAAAATTAGAAGATTATGTATCGATTTGTTAGAGAGTTAAGGAGAGAAAGTTGTAATAAACGAAGAGATTTTGCTTCGTGAAAGTTTAGTTTTTGATAGTGAGTGTGAGTTTTGGTGTGGAGCGAAAGCTCATATTAGGAGAGGCCTGTATAGGTTAACAAAAAAGAATAGAGTTCATTCTATATATGACCGGGCAAAGGCGAAACTCTGTCTTTTATTCTGTTATGAATAAAATTAGTGTTTGTGTTTCCATATATGATGAGTGAGTGAAGATTGGCGCATTTTGCCTTTCTGTGTCTGTAAATTGCTGAATCGATTTCAAACTATGTTTTATTAAAACAATAAGAATTTTGTATCAAGACAAACTCTGCATAGTTAAGTCTGCGACTATAAAGCTGTTAACACATAGAATTTGTGAAGTAAAGCTTTATTGGAGCTTGAAGCGGAGTTAAAGATATATTGAGTTATTGAGTCCGATAATTATTGGATCGGATTGGATGTAATTCTTATCACATCGCAACAGAGAACAGTTCCATATCATTGTATATAACAATAAATGGGACATGAAATGACACAAGTCGGGTTTGAAGTGAATTGGGCCGGATGATATCGCCAAGATCACGGAAGGGAACGTTGGAACATAGCCATCACCGAATTCCGATTGACTTCATATCGAGGTTCTGAACGCTGTCAACAGTCGATAGTGACACTAATCATAGTGATTGTAATCGCCGCTTGAGATCATCTCGGCGCGCATTGGAGCGGAAGAGATTTCCATATCTCACCATATTACAATCAAACTGGACGCGAAAGGTTATCAATCAAGTTAGAAATTAAATTGTGTTCAGAATTATATCGCATCGGCACTGAGGAACGGTTGACAGTTTTGGGTATTAAAGAATTCGGCGACTTGTGACTTCCGATGGTATCGGATCGGAATCTTGGAGCATTGAAAGTGAGAGCACTTTGTAAACGACCCAATTGGTGATCTCCGATTAATCGGATCAGAGTTATGGGAACTGAATCCGCAAGTTCAAACTTCCGATTATTACCAATGTCGATTCCCGATTCCGATTGAATCGGATCGGAACTGTGGCGATTAATCGTATCGGCGCTGTGAAAGCTGCCGATGGTTGGAGAACGCATTGGAATTGCGATTTGCAAATTGATTTGAGCTGGATCGGATGACTGAAGTTGGAACGGAATTATAATGAATGTCATGTCCAGGCGCAGAGGCAGATGCATAATAAAGGTGATGTGCTAGTAAGTCATGTTTAATGTTATTCGACTTATAATGAAATCTGAGTTATGCAGTGGAAGATCACACGCAGGATATTGGGTGAGACCGAACGAAGGAGCCGTGACAGCAGTCAATTGAAGGATCTCTATATAAGTATTCTGCGTATAAGAAGGTTGGGGTGAAATTTAGTGTTGATTGAAATCGAAAGGAACTTCTTCTAGACTGCGTGAGGTCCAAGGCATGGAGATATGGATTCACAAAGTGTAGTGACGGAATGGTAAGTGCATGGGTTAATTATTGTGAACATTCGATTTTGGCAAAGTGAAAATCGATATGTGACAGTATCTGAATAAGGTGGAAAGCGAATTGTATATTTGCAGAGTTGTATGTTAAAGGCGTGGAAATTTGCCAGGTATTGAAGGTTGATTTAGGCATTTACTGAGATATATTCTATATGAATAGAGAAATTGTGATTCTGGGTTTTGCAGGGTCTCCCTGCGTCCCTGCGTTAGAATCATATAACATCAATCATCTAGAAGTTATAATCTTCATCAACCACGCCCACAAGTTGGAAGCATACAACATATTGACTCTTGAGTCTCGCGAATCATCAATCTGAACGTTTCAAGCTTTCAAAATTCAGTATATAACATTTATCATCATTGATATATAAGTTTATAACATTTATCATCATTGATTTCAAATTTCAATATCTAACATTTATCATCATTGATTCATTGATTTCAAAATTCAATATACATTTATCATCATTGATATATAACATTTATCATCATTGATTCATTGATTTCAAATTTCAATATATAACATTTATCATCATTGATATATATCATTTATCATCATTGACTCATTGATTTCAAAATTCAATATATAACATTTATCATCATTGATATTATATAACATTGATCATCATTGATTCATTGATCACCATATAACTTTCATGAAGCATCATATTCATAATTCATAATGACTTGTAAACTTATAAATGCCAACTTCAAAGTTTCACCTTTCAAATTCAAACTTCGAACTTAAATTGTCATTAAATATATGAAAGAGTCAAGTTTCAGCTGTTCAACTGTCAACAATTATAAAAGATAAAAACTACTAGAAAATAGAAAAGACTAGTAAACAACAAATCTATTTTATCCACTGGCTGGCCCCTTGCCACGCCCACAAGAAATGTCTAATTTGTGTGAGCCACGAGGAAATGGTGGTCTTCTAGTACTCTCAGGAGTATCACGACCATGACTAGAAGGTGGAGGCTGAATCTGCAAAGGAACAATAGTTTGATATCGAGAACTAGCACTGGCACTTGCACTCGCACCCGCACTACTACCAGTAGATGGTGGGACTGGCCCTGTGTGTGGCGGTGTTGCTGATGCTTCATCATCATCCCTAAAAAGTTCTGCTTCCAATTCTTCCATATGTACCGTGCCATCCTCCAAATTATCATCCTCTGGGTTGTTGTCCCAGACTCTGTATGATTGATCCTCATTTGTCTGCTCACAGTAATGGCTCAACAACCTCAAGTTGTAATGCACATAAACCAAGCTTTCAACTTGGTTTTCATTCAGCCTGTTTCTTCTCACATTATGTATGAAGCTGTAGGTGCTCCAACATCTCTTTGCAGAAGAAGTGTTCACAACCTGTGAGAGAACTTTTTTTGCCAACTTTAGCAAAAGTCCCATGCCGCCATATGCTTCCCACCATGTGAGAGCATCAAATCTGTCTCTGTCTTCCATTGCATGGAAAGAACCAAAGTTAGCAGTGCAACTGAAGTATTTGCCTAATTCAAGGCGCAATCTAGCACACTCCTCCCTGTCGGGTACCAACTTGTCTAATGCCTTCATGTACCCCTCTTGTACCTCTAGATCTGTGTGAGGTTTGACCTATCCCCACCTCCAGGTGCAGGTTGGCACAACCAAGATGGAGAGTAGTATTTTGGCATAAGGATATATGCCAAGGCATGTAGTGGAACATTGAGTTTATTCCACCGTGCACACACACAGTCATGAATCATAGCATACAAGTTGGGATCATTATCCTTAACAATATCTTTTATTTGCCCCAACATGTTGTCCATCTGCTCATAAACCTCTCCAATGATTGGTTTATCAGTATCTGCAAACCGAATCATGTTATAAATGGGCTTGGTAAAATTCAAAATTTCCCTCACACGTGCCCAAAACAGAGGGTCAAGGGCAGTTTCCTCCACATGTTCGAAGCCTTGCCTGTCAACTATTGTTGTTGCCCTGTCCTTTAATAGCTGCCAGTGTGGGCTTGATACCATTGCAGCCAATGACTCTCTTACCTTCAAAAGGCGCTTGAAGGTGAGGTAATAGCTAGCAAATCTAGTTTTTGCCATCTTCAACAACTCCAATTTGGAGTGAGTACGGAAAAGCCCATGGGTATTGCTATGATTTGTAATAAATTTTATCATTTTTTTACCTCTCTTGTACAAATCACCAAGCCATTTGAATTGAGGTTGTTTGTTTTTGATGATATCATGCATCAAAAGGTTCATTGTGTGAACCAAACACCCAGACCAAAATATGTTGGGGCATTTATCCTCAATAATTTCTCCTGCTGCCTTACAGTTAGCAGCATTATTAGTGATGACCTGTATGACATTGTATGGCCCAGTCTTTTCAATTATATCAAGTAATGGTTCTGCAATGTTAATGCCGGTTTTGAATTTGTCTGAATAATCATATGCTGACAGGAAGATTGCACCACTAACCAACATAGCCAAAACACTTATCAATGGCTTTCCTTTTACATTGGTCCATCCGTCAGAGACAATGGACACCCCATGTTCATTCCACGAATTTGTCATTCTAGCCAAAGAATGGTTTATTTTAGCTTTTTCATGATCAAGACCCACGGTTCTGGCCTTGTCATACCCATGGCTTTTGTATCCTTTGGCGGCATTATTAATGGCAGAAACCATTTCATGCCAATAAGGTGAGCGAAGAACATTGAATGGCACCCCACATGCATATAGAAACCGGTAAACTTTCGAATCCACATCATTCCTACACCCTTCGTCCAGGAAATCGGATATGGTTCTATGCCTTAATCCAGGGGTGCCACCACCTCCAAAACCACTGGCATGGGTGGAAGTTGAACTTGTTTGTCCATGACGTGTTGGGCCTGAATACGAACCAATGAAACCCCTAGATCTGTTAGATCTCTATAGGGCAGCCTCCTCTTCATTTCTATATTTCTCTCTCTGTGTTGCTGGCACACTAGTACAAATTTTGATTCCTATATTTTTTTCTCCATCCCCTGGCATTTTCCCACAAAGGTGCCTTCTCGCATGGGTGTATGAACCATGGTATTGTTTATTGCAATGGGGGCAAATAAATATAGTGGTTCCACCACCTTTCCCTCCTTCCTGTTTCTGAACATATTTCCACAAAGGTGTCTGAGTTTGGTCTTGTCTAGTTGGGGAATCTGTGTCGTCATGTTCTCCACTCCCCACTTCCTCCTCAACATAATCCTCCTCCTCTTCAGGATTTTCTTCAAATCCACCATAACCCTCCTCTTCATTGATTTGCCTCTTTCTTCTACTACTCTCCAACACCATTATTACAAAGAAAGGAACCGACATGAGCAAAATCCCTAGCCATATAGCCATGATGTTTCAAGTTTCAAGTTTCAAGTTTCTAGCCTGCCAAACAAATGGAGAAATGCCAAATGGGAATAGGAAATGCAACATAGGAAAAAAACAATTCATTTTTAAAGTTTTAAATACAATAAAATGCAACATTCAAGAAAAAAATCAAGTTTTCATTTTTAAACAACTTACAAATTCATCCTAGAAAATACAAAATTAGATAGAAGACCTACCTCTTTCTTGCAATCCTTCTGTTGCCTTGCAGCTCTCCTGTCACTTTTGCAGCTCTGCTCTCCAGTTCTCTCCTTCCTGCTCTTCTTCCTCTCTCTCACTCACTCAACAAACAATAAAACAAAATGACCTCCTTCCCTCATAAACAAAACGAATTTTTCATTAAAAAAAATTTCTCGCTGGCGGGAAGCGTTTTTTGTTCCGGGGAGCGTTCAGGAGTGAACGCTCCCCAACCGCTTCCGGCGTTTAAAAAATGCCCCTGAAGCGTTTTTTAAACTCCGAAAGTGCTCAGGGAGCGTTCGCTCCCGAACGCTTCCGGAAACACTCCTGAAAAGGCAGGGAGCGTTTTAACAAGATCGGAAACGCGCTCCCGAAAATGCTCCCCTTAGGAAGCGTTTTCGGGAGCGCGTTTTCGAACGCTTCCACACGGAGCGCGTTTCGGAAACGGGAACGAGGGGGGGGTGAAGCTTCCCCGCAACCCTGGTCACGGGCTCTGCTGTCCCGCTAGAGCTGGACAAAATCACGGAATGAAATGGCATCCCTGAACTCTTGCCCGTATGCCTGGTTCTCAGCAAAGTAGTCATCCATGTGGCTAGGTTCCTGCTCCTGCTGTGCTCCTGCCCCAGTGTCTGCCGGCAGAAAAGTGGGCATAGTGGAACATATGGGTTTATGATATGCCATGTGCTGAGTGGCATCGTGCTCATGCAAATGGTGGGATGTGCCTGATCCCTCACCAATCTGGAAATCCCTTGGGGTTTCACGCTGCCTAGCCTCCACAACAGTGAATCTCTGTCCCATCACCTTAATCTGCCTTGACAGATCCTATACTGACTTGAGGAGCATTTCCCCAAACTTCTTCGCATCGCTATCATCGTTCATCGGTTCCTCCTGCTCTGCGTCCACTGCTGGAACGCAATCATCCTCTCCGTATGTGATTTGCAACATACGCTCTCGGTCATGGTACTTCCTACCTCTGTAGCAAATATACGGCTTCTCTCCCGGTGTCATAGACAACTCGCTCCACAGGCTAAGCCAGGTCTATGAGCTCTGATACCACTGTGATATCCCGAAGGGGAAATAGATAGTAATACAAAGCATACAACAAGATATATAGTGCTAGAAACAGATCATGAAGTAGATACACATGAAATAGAGAGAATGCTAAGCCATTTTATTATACTGAGAAATAGAAATAAGTACAAGAGGTGATCAGAATGATGGCGCCTTGACTTGCACCAGGCAAGTGTAGGAATACTCTCAGAATATCAATGGAAATGGCTTCTCTCTGTTGTAACTCCAAGCTGCTGAAATATTGTTGTGCTGCTGCTATTGCTGGAACAAAATGAGTCTTTGGGGCTGCTTCCCTACTCGGAAAATTCTGATACTCTGGAATCGGCCTCTACTCACAATACGCAGAAAAGCCCAGAGAGCGTTTCTGGAATGGTCGACCCCCGAAAATTCCTCCCTTGAGGATCTACGCTATCCTCCCAACGGCCACGCTCGTGCTGAATGCTACTCTCCAAGATATGGTCTCCCTCTCTCCCAAATGTCTCTAATAGGCAAGGGATGGCCACTTGCTCAATCCTCCGGCCTGAATCCTCCCAAAATGGCTCCAATCCGGAGCTCTCCCAAAATGAACTGCGTCCTCCCTGTCAAGACTGCGCAGTCCCTCTAAGCTCTGATCCTCCATGAATGCAACCACCAATCCTCTTGCAAAAATGCTAATAGAATACCTCACCCGAGCAAGCACTCGAAGTCTCCCGGGGCTGAGGGTGGGATCTCCGCACGGAGACACTCGGTGTACTAAACAATACTGCAGACAAGCTAAACAGCCAGCGTGCTCCAAGTCGAAATGACAAGCTCAAGATGCATAAACATGAATGATGAAATGAAGAGGCTCTCCTCCCTTTTATCACGATGGGCCTCTCAACCCTAGGCCCCACCATCTCCTACGTGTCCCTTGGCCCACGCTGCCCCTCTCAACTGCATGAGGTAGGCCCCACGTTGCCCACGTGGTCTGCATCCTCCTCTCCTTGCGCTGTCCACTTGGCCACTAGGCCCCACTTCCTCAAATAGGATGTGAACTTTAGGGAAATATTTTATCCTAAGTGAGTTATTTAATATTTCACCCACTTTATTCATGCTCCGACTATAATAAGGAAAAATTGGTCAAAATTAATATTTCCAATTAGCTATCGCTAATTGGGAATATTACAAGTAGTGGACGCAGAGCAGGAGGAACCGATGGCAGATGATAGTGACGTGAAGCAGTTTGGGGAAATGCTCCTCAAGTCAGTACAGGACCTGTCAAAGCAGATAGAGGAGATGGGGCAGAGATTCACGGCAGCAGAGGCTAGGCAGCGTGAAACCCCAAGGGGTTTCCAAACTGGTGAGGGATTAGGCACATCCCACCATTTTCATGAGCACGATGCCACTCAGCACATGGCATCTCATGCACCCACACGTTCCACTATGCCCACTTTTCTGGTTGCAGACACAGGGGCAGGAGCAGGAACCTGGCCACATGGGTGATTACTTTGCAGAGTAACAGGCATACGGGCAGGAGTTCAGGGATGCCCTTTCATTTCGTGATTTTGTCCAACTCAAGCGGAACAACAGACCCCGCGACCATCATAGGGGACACCGGCATTATCACGATGGAGACACTCAGCGTATGATGAGCATGTTCCATTTGCCCATGTTTGATGGTTCATCAAACAGTTCGGCAAAGGCTTGGGTGGAGAAACTGGACATATACTTCCAGCTCAACCAGATGGCGGAGACGGAGGCCATCAAGGTGGCAGCGCTGCATCTAGATGGCGAGGCCCAAGATTGGTGGTTCCACGGGATGGTTACACTCAGGCACTCAACAGTGACAACGTATGTCGAGTTCACCCGGAGGTTGATGGAGAGGTTTGATTGGAGGGATCTGGAGGAGCACTTTGTTGAGCTGACGAAGCTCAAGCAGACTGGGAGTTCGGATACATACATCTCAGATTTCCTGAGACTCTTGGTGATGGTACCAGATCTATCCGCGGCACGGATAATCTACATGTTCATTGATGGGCTAGCAGAGCCACTTCGGGGATTGGTCAGATCCACTAGACCGACCACCCTCCATGACGCAGTTGGCAGGGCACGAGACTTGCAGGATGCCTTACCCCCAAAGACAGGCTTTCCAGCCTAAGGGGAAGGATGTGAGGATTCCGCCTCCAAAGGGGAATCAGGGTAGAGGACAGTGGGATAATGATACCAGGAGGGAGTTGAAGAGAAAGAGATTGTGTTTCACCTGTCAAGAGCCGTGGGCACCAGGACATAGATGTGCTGCTGGCAAAGCACATTATATCGAGGTCTTCCCCGAGAGCAGCGGGGAAGAAGATGAGTATGATGACGTGGGGGCAGGGGGCAGCCATACAGCGCAGGATCATTTGCCACCTCCACCACTAGGAGCAGGAGGTGCAGCCTTTGCACCTACCGGAGGGACCCTTGCAGCATTGCAAGGAGTTCCCAAGTATTTGATGCTGCGCGTCCGAGGTACAGTGCGGGGTTAGCGAGTATCAGTACTGGTGGACAGTGGAGCAACCCACAACTTCATCGATGCACAGATGGTAGAGCGGAGAGGCATACAGACAGAGGGCTTCGATGGGTTTTCAGTGTTGGTCCCAGGAGATCAGACTATGCAGTGTGCCAGTTATGTCCCAGCGCTGGCAGTGACGATGGGCACTTACACAGTGACTGACCACTTTTTCGTGGTTAACATACCGGATACCAATGTGGTATTAGGAGTACAGTGACTGATCACTCTGGGGAAGGTCACCACAGATTGGGAGGCCTTGGAGATGGAATGGGATGACAAGAAGACCAGGAAGCACGAGGAGATACGGGGCATGCACACTTACCCACCTCAGATAGTTTCAGCTCACCGCATGGAGGCAGACTTCCGGAAGAGAGACATAGAGTGGGCAGTAGAGCTGCTTGCATCAGAGGCAGAGACTACCGGGCAGACAGTTCATCCAGAGGTACAGACCATCCTTGACAGGTATGCCGTGGTGTTTGGGGAGATACCACCAGGACAACCACCGGATCGAGGATTTGAGCATACGATTGAGCTAGAGCAAGGCATACAGGCCGTCATTACCACACCCTACAGGCACCCCAAGGCCTATCGGGACGAGATCGAGCAGGCTATCCACGAGCTGTTAGCTCTTGGACACATTTGGCCTAGCACCAGTCCTTTCGCTTCTTTGGTAGTGTTGGTGAAGAAGAAGGACGGCACATTGAGGATGTGCATTGATTACAGGACCCTAAACAAAAAGACCATGAAGAACAGGTACCCTATTCCACGGATCGACGAGCTGATGGATGAGTTGAGAGGGGCACAGTTCTTCTCAAAGATTGATTTGAGATCCGGGTACCATCAGATTCGCGTGAGGGAACATGACATTCCCAAGACCGCCTTCAGGTGCCACTATGGCCATTTTGAGTTCTTGGTGATGCCCTTCTTGCTAACCAATGCACCAGCCACCTTCCAGTCATGTATGAACCACATTTTCCACAGCCACCTAAGGAAGTGTGTGTTGGTCTTCTTTGATGACATATTGATATATAGCAGGACATGGGAGGAGCATCTCCAGCACATAGAGGCAGTGTTGTGTATTTTGGAGGAGCAGCAGTTTTATGCTAAGCTCTCCAAGTGCGAGTTTGGGTTGACAGAGATGCTGTACTTGGGACACATCATAGGGGTGGACGGAGTGAGGGTCCACGAGGAGAAGATCACGGCCATCAGGGATTGGCCAGAGCCGAGAAACGTGACGGAACTTCGAGGGTTTGTAGGTATCTGCACCTACTACAGGAAGTTTGTCAAGGGTTTCTCTTAGCTTGCTGCACCTCTTACAGATCTGATGAAGAAGGGGGCATTCAGTTGGACAGACACAGCGTAGCGAGCCTTTGACAGGCTCAAGGAGGTGATGAGCAGCTGTCCAGTGCTAGCATTTCCAGACTTCACGCAACCATTCGTTCTGGAGTGTGATGCATCAGGAGAGGGGATAGGCACAGTGTTGATGCAGGGAGGCCACACTATAGCTTTTGAGAGCCGGAAGCTCCTACCACATGAGCGGTTGTATGCCATATACGACAAGGAGATGCTAGCCATCATGCACGCATTGGCCAAATTCTGGCAGTACCTGGTAGGTAACAGGTTTAAAGTGAGGACTGATCATAATAGCCTCAGGTTTTTCTTAGAGAAAAAACAGCTACAGGAGAGGCAGCAGAAGTGGGTCAGCAAGATCCGAGCCTACGACTTCGACATCGAGTATGTCAAAGGGAAGAACAACATGGTGGCTGATGCACTTTCACGCAGACCAGTCACGTTGTCTCTGATGAGTTTGGACGCAGATTGGAGGGCTCAACTATTGGTGGAGTACTCCAAGGATAGATTTGCTTGTGAGGTTTTGGATGGGCCTGTGACAGATGACAGATATAGGGTGATGGATGTGATCATCTACTACAGGGATAGGATCTTCTTGACTGAGGGCTCTCGGCTCAAGAAGAAGATATTGCAGGCTTCTCACTATTCACCATTGTCTGGCCATCAGGGGTTTACCAAAACCTACAGGGCCATCAGAGAGAGGTTCTCATGGAAGGGCCTCAAGGAGGACGTACTCCAGCATGTCAGGGAGTGCGAGGTTTGTCAGCGCAACAAGGGGGAGATGAAACATCCGGCCGGTTTGTTGCAGCCTCTTCCCATTCCAGAGGGGAAATCGGAGAGTATTTCGATGGATTTCATCACAGGGTTGCCCATGGTGCAGGGCAAGGACTGTATATTCGTCATCGTTGATCGACTGACGAAATATGCACATTTTTTCGCCATATCCGCACATTATACAGCAGCACAGGTGGCGGAGCTGTTCTTCAGGGACGTCTTCAGGTTACATGGTCTTCCCAAGACCATTGTTAGTGACAGGGACAGCTGCTTTATGGGCGGGTTTTGGCAGGTGTATTTTCGGTTGGTGGGGACAGAGTTGACACCGAGCACTAGCTACCTCCCACAGATAGATGGGCAGATAGAGATAGTTAACAAGTGGCTGGAGGGCTACTTGCATAACTATGTCAATGGGCAGCAGAGAGCATGGCTGAAGTGGCTGCACCTAGGAGAGTACTGCTACAACAACACACGTCACATGACCATCAGTATGTCTCCGTTTTACGCATTATATGGTTATCATGCTTTATCTTTTGTTGATGTGATGTTTGGTGTCAGTAAGGCTCCGAGAGCCAAGGACTGGATCCAAGAGAGTCAAGACATCCTCCGAGCTCTCAAGGGTAACATGGCTACAGCGCAGAACTAACAGAAGCTGTATGCCGACAGGGGTCGGGTGGAGAGACATTTTGAGGTGGGGGACTTGGTCTACCTACGTTTGCAGCCATACTGATAGTCTACTCTGAAGCAGAAGGGAGCTGAGAAGCTCAAGCCCCGTTTTTATGGGCCTTACAGGGTGATACGCAGAGTTGGGCAGGTTGCTTATGAGTTGGAGCTACCGCAGGGCAGCAGGATTCATAACATTTTTCATGTATCGTGCCTGAAGAAGGCACTAGGACAGCAGGTGACCGTGATAGGGGAGCTTCCGCCTACGGATGATGAGGGGCACTTAGTGCTACAGCCAGAGGCCATTATTGATACCCGGGAGAGATAGTTGCGGAGCAAGACAGTCCAGGAATTCTTAGTGAGGTGGAAGAATTTGCCGGATGAGGATGCCACTTGAGAGAGTGAGAAGATCTTGCAGCATCCATCACTACAGTTGCTTGAGGTCAAGCAACATTTTGCCGGGGGAGACTGTAATATTCCAAATTAGCGATAGCTAATTGGAAGTATTAATTTTGACCAATTTTGCCTTATTATAGTTGGAGCATGAATAAAGTGAGTGAAATATTAAATAACTCACTTAAGATAAAGTATTTCCCTAAAGTCCACATATTATTTGAGGAAGTGGGGCCTAGTGACCAAGTGGATAGCGCAGGGAGAGGAGGACGTAGACCGCGTGGGCAGCGTGGGGCCTCCCTCACACAGTTGAGAGGGACAGCGTGTCCAAGGGGCACGTAGGAGATGGTGGGGCCTAGGGTTGAGAGAGGTCCATCGTGATAAAAGGGAGGAGAGCCTCTTCATTTGATTCATTCATGTTTATGCATCTTGAGCTTGTCATTTTGACTTGGAGCATGCTAGCTGTTTAGGTTGTCTGCAGTACTATTTAGTACATCGGGTGTCTTCGTGCGGAGATCCCACCCTTAGCCCCGAGAGACTTTGAGTGCTTGCTCAGGTGAGGTATTCTGCCATCATTTTTGCAGGAGGATTTGTGGTTGCTTCATTATGGAGGGGAGCATCAAGAGACTGCGTAGTCTTGAGAGAGAGGACGGAGTCCATCTTGGGAGAGTTTCGAATTGGTGCCATTTTGGAGGATTCGGGCCAGAGGATTGAGCTAGGGGCTAGCCCTTGTCTATTGGAGATATTTGGGAGAGAGGGAGTGCCTATTTTGGAGGTTGTCATTCAACACTAGCGTAGTCCTTGGGAGGATAGCGTAGATCCTCAAGGGAGGCATTTTCGGAGGTCGAGCGTTTCAGAAACGCTCTCTGGGCTTTTCTGGGTATTTTGAGTAGAGGCCGATTCCAGAGTATCAACATTTTCCGAGTATGGGAGCAACCCCAAATACTCATTTTGGTTCTAGCAGTTACAGTAGCACGATAGTATTTCAGCAGTTGAGTTAGAGCAGAGAGCAGCCATTTCCTTTGACATTCTGAGAGTATTTCTACACTTGCCTGGTGCAAGTTGAGGTGCCATTATTCTGATCACCTCTTGTACTTCTTATATTTCTCAATATAATAAAATGGCTTAGCATTCTCTATTTCACGTGTATCTGCTTCATGGTTTGTTTTTAGCACTATATGCCTTGTTGTATGGTTTATATTACTATCTATTTCCCTTCGGGATATTACAGCAGTCCCTCCAAGGACAACGTGATTTTCAGCAGGAAACCCTCAAGGGTTACGTAGAGACCCTTCGGGGGCAGCATAGTGACTGTGCCACCCAGTCTGGGGTAACGCAGTCTCTTCTGGAGCAGCGTTGAGGGTTTGAGAGGCTTCAGAGGCTGACGCTGAGGCTTTCAGGGGCAGCGCTGGGGTTTCTAGGCCCTAATCTTGGCTGAGTTCTGTAAATCCCGTTTGAGGGTGTGGATCAATCACTATTTTGGCCCTAGATCAGCTAGTGAGCTATAGATCTAGTATATTCTCTGTCGGGTTTTCCAGATCTGGAATCCAGATTTGTGTATTCAAAAATACTCTTAATAATAAAACCCTCCAACAGCCAGAGACCAGTTTTCCCGCATTGTGTTTTTCCAGGGACTATTTGTCCAGAAATAACTGTGTCACTTTGTCTATGTGTGCATGAACTTGTTCTAGATCTGGATTGGTAGAGATCTGTTATGTGTTTTGCTTCTATTTTAACTTGAATTTATTCAGTTAATAACTTGCATAAGTAGGAGGAGCATAACCAGATTAATAGTAATAATTTCTGCATAAAGTGTAAAGATTCATAAATTTCTACATGGTATCAAAGGAATTGCAGATCTAGGAGGGTCACTAGTAGAAGAGACTGAAGGTTCTAGCTGCAAAAAGCAGTAGGAAAAGCAACAAAAACACAAATATGAAGGGACAACGCAGTTTTCAGAGGAAGATTCACGCAGAGGGAAGGGTGATGCTGTCTATCATTGTGTCCTAGCAAGCCCATGCAATTACTACGCAGAGGCATCTCAGAAACAACCTTGTATTGGTCTGAAGCCAGTCAGTGTGATTCAGATCTGAATCTGTCAAATCCAGAAAAGACTGCAGAAAGGCTGTAGAAATTCATAAGGTGCTGGTGGGGTTAATTTTCTGAAGTTTTCAGATTTATAGCCTTAGCACAAGTGACAAAGAGCGGGAGGAGATCAACTTCTTAGAGAGTGTTCTAACCCAAGGTTACTTGGGAGCGGGAGCGAAAACGGGGAGTGGGAGTGGGAGCACCATTTTTAGAAGCTTCCGGTCCGGAGCGTTTATATATATATATATATATTATTTATTTTTTTATATTTTTTATATTTTGATGCATATATGTCAACAAAAACATCTAGAATGATGAATTAGACATAAAAAACATAAAAACATAGATTGAATCATGTATCATCAATCATCTAGAAGTTATAATCTTCATCAACCACGCCCATAAGTTGGAAGCATACAACATATTGACTCTTGAGTCTCGCGAATCATCAATCTGAAGGTTTCAAGCTTTCAAAATTCAATATATAACATTTATCATCATTGATATACATCATTTATCATCATTGATTCATTGATTTCAAAATTCAATATATAACATTTATCATCATTGATTCATTGATCACGATATAACTTTCATGAAGCATCATATTCATAATTCATAATGACTTGTAAAGTTATAAATGCCAACTTCAAAGTTTCACCTTTCAAATTCAAACTTCAAACTTAAATTGTCATTAAATATATGAAAGAGTCAAGTTTCAACTGTTCAACTGTCAACAGTGATAAAAGATAAAAACTACTAGACAATAGAAAAGACTAGTAAACAACAAATCTATTATATCTACTGGCTGGCCCCTTGCCACGCCCACGAGAAATGTCTAATTTGTGCGAGCCACAAGGAAATGTTGGTCTTCTAGTACTCTCAGGAGTACCACGACTATGACTAGAAGGTGGAGGCTGAATCTGCAAAGGAACAATAGTTTGATATCAAGAACTGGCACTGGCACTGGCACCCGCACCTGCACTACTACCAGTAGATGGTGGGATTGGCCCTGTGTGTGGCGGTGCTGCTGATGCTTCATCATCATCCCTAAAAAGTTCTGCTTCCAATTCTTCCATATGTATCGTGCCATCCTCCAAATTATCATCCTCTGGGTTGTTGTCCCAGACTCTGTATGATTGATCCTCATTTGCCCGCTTATAGTAATGGCTCAACAACCTCAAGTTGTAATGCACATAAACCAAGCTTTCAGCTCGATTTTCATTCAACCTGTTTCTTCTCACATTATGTATGAAGCTGTAGGTGCTCCAACACCTCTCTGCAGAAGAAGTGTTCACAACCTGTGAGAGAACTTTTTTTGCCAACTTTGGCAAAAGTCCCATGTCGCCATATGCTTCCCACCATGTGAGAGCATCAAATCTGTCTCTGTCTTCCATTGCATGGAAAGAACCAAAGTTAACAGTGCAA
Organism: Pinus albicaulis; assembly: GCA_034641835.2. Taxonomy (NCBI): domain Eukaryota; kingdom Viridiplantae; phylum Streptophyta; class Pinopsida; order Pinales; family Pinaceae; genus Pinus; species Pinus albicaulis. The sequence goes on from CM076584.1 coordinate 1,566,249,821, forward strand.
CTGAAGTATTTGCCTAATTAAAAGCGCAATCTAGCACACTCCTCCCTGTTAGGTACCAACTTGTCTAATGCCTTCATGTACCCCTCTTGTACCTCTAGATTTGTGTGAGGTTTGATCCTAACCCCACCTCCAGGTGCAGGTTGGCCCAACCAAGATGGAGAGTAATATTTTGGCGTAAGGATATATGCCAAGGCATGTAGTGGAACATTGAGTTTATTCCACCGTGCGCACAGTTCACTGGCAGTGGCAGAGTCACGGGCAACAGTTCATAATGGAAGGAGCAGTGCAGAGTTGAGTGGCAACAGGCCAAGCATAAGCAACACAAAACTAGTCCCCAAAATCATTTAATGCATAGTGTGATGTATTGCTAGAGCACACCCTTGATGCTAAGTGGGAGTGTTGAGATTTTGTGTATTTGAGGTAGCATCAGTTGTGCTCTAGGTCCCAAATTTTGAGGAAGGACTAGAGTACACTTGATCTACAAGATCGAGAAATTGATATGGGAAATTTCATCTGGCGTAGGAGATATTAAATTAATTAATTATTTTAATGTATTTCCTAAGTTAAAACTTAGGGAACTTAAATAATTAAAGTAAATTTAATTAAACATGTGATGAAATTGTCTTAAGTCACACGGAGCAAGCTTTCTTTTAATCTTAGCCATTGATTATAAATCTGATCATGGCCGTTGATTTGTCAACAAGAAAAGTATAAAGGAAAGGCTTGGGGTTATTTTTAAAGACACACGGAGGCAGAGCACTGAAGCTAAGCTGAGATTCTAGGGCAGAGTTTGCTAAGAATACTCAGAAGTGTTTCTGCTGCAGAGAGGGGAATTTAGGCCATGGGGATGATCTGATCCCGGGGTCTAGAACACACAAGAGGCAGAGATCAACTCAAGGACAGCGCCGAAGAGGAGAGCAGTAGCAGCAACAAGGATAGCGCAGTCCCTCCAAGGACAACGTGATTTTCAGCAGGAATCCCTCAAGGGTTATGCAGAGACCCTTCAGGGGCAACGTAGTGACTGCGTCACCTAGTCTAGGGTAATACAGTCTCTTTCGGAGCAGCGCTGAGGGTTTGAGGGGCTTCAGAGGCTGACTTAGAGGCTTTCAGGGGCAGCGCTGGTGTTTCTATGCCCTAATCTTGGCTGAGTTATGTAAATCCCATTTGAGGGTGTGGATCAGTCACTATTTTGGCCCTAGATCAGCCAATGAGCTATAGATCTAGTATATTCTTTGTCGGGTTTTCCAGATCTGGAACTCAGATTTGTGTATTCAGAAATATTCTTAATAATAAAACCCTCCAGTAGCTAGAGACTGGTTTTCCCGCATTGGGTTTTTCCGAGGACTATTTGTCCATAAATAACTGTCACTTTTTCTATGTGTGCGTGAACTTGTTCTAGATCTGGATTGGTAGAGATCTGCTATGTGTTTTGCTTAAATTTTAACTTGAATTTATTCAGTTGATAACTTGCATAAGTAGGAGGAGCATAACTAGATTAACAATAATAATTTCTACGTAAAGTGTAAAGATTCAGAAATTTCTATAATGATATGTACTATGCTTCAGCAATTTTACTTCAATCTTTCTTAGGCCTGATTCAATTTAGCAATCACATAAACATGAAAGTAAAATGTTGATAGAACACAATAATAGATCAACATAAGACAAGCCAATAATATCGATCAGATTTTACAATTATTCTTGTCCAGCAAAGATATATGATAGTGTGCGTTATGACAGTGAACAGGATGCACCAGCCAGCAAAGTCTTTCTCAACATCGGATTAGCCAACCCTCCAAAATATGACACACAACCCTCAAAGACAACTCATCAAAAGTCAATGCTGGTTAACCAAAGTTAACGTAGAAAAGTCAATGTAGGATAGTCAACGCATAAAGTCAATGCTACAGATTTAGGGCTTCGGTTAACCTGCTCCTTTTTCCTCGATTTTTGTGCCCAGTTGTACAACCTTCAAAAATCGGATTTTCAGCAAAGTTTGGAGGTCAAACGATCAAGTGTTGACCATGGTCAACGCTGGTCAACGCACAACGCACAACCCTAACACAAATCCGCAGATTTCCCCAGCATCAGCTCCACACGTGTGAAGGAAAGAGGACTCCAAAGGCTATCAGACCAATCAGATCACAAGAGAGAATGTGTGATGAGTTGATGAGCAAATGATATCCAAGTCTGTCCAATTTATATCTGTCAGTGAGGGTGTGTGACACATATATTAGGCTTGTGAGCCTACATTACAAATCTGGCCGACGTTGCACATGTGTGGAAAAAAATTCAAAATATATGTTTTTCTTATCCAAACAACATGATCCTTAGATCAATATTGCACCTCTCTGAAAGAGGAATCCAACAAAAATATAATTATCATCATATGAGCAGTGCAACCTGGAGTTTGGACCTAGTTGCCCAAAATTAACAATCATGGTCAATCTATAATCTCCCCTTTTCAGTATGATCATCATGGACAATATATGTGTGTTTCTCCATCTCATTAGTCTCCCTTTCCTACTAATCATAAATTTGTGGAGGGCATAAAATATGACATAAATGATAAGGACCATCTGCGCGAGATTGCCATCCATCAAAAGTTTATGATCCTAATCATTGAAATCTCTATATTTTGATTAGAAAAGAGGATATCATAGACTAGATTATGCCCTTCTCACATAATCTTCCATGTATGGGCATCCTATTTCTCTACCTGCCACCGACCTTATCATCTGTCTGATTATGTACACCTTCACTTTGACATTTTCTACATGAGTAGTCATATAGGCTGGTAATTTATATTAATTTGACGATATGTTGGTTGCATTGGCTTTCTGACTATTCTTAGAATTAGTTTTGTACCATATGCATGCTAGGGTAGGATGCATTTCATATTGACTTTTTGCATTAGAACTAACTTCACATGATATTTCTCATGATAGATTAGTTGCATTTAGATTAAACTTGCATATCTTATTACTTGTTGATTTTATGGGTTGACATTAAGAATGGGTGATCATAAGACACCGTGAAAAACCTGCTGCCCCGTGGCTTTGATATTTGACATGTGCAGATAACAAGTCTACGGTGATCAAGAGATTGTTGGAGTTCTCGTGACGTCCCATTCGAGTAGCCTTGTCCACTTCTTCGAGAGATCACATCCCAGTTGGAGCCAGATGTTACCCACCACTTCGTGGGTGATATCCCTAGGAGAAATTTTTCTCCATGATATACCTCGCCGACAACGAGCAACCCCTTGTAGCCCTCTTCTAGCTCGTTGTGCCATTTCTCCGCCACTTGAGCCAGCGATGTGGTCTCTCACCCATTTGTATTGGTCGTATATTTGAAGGTGGGCCTCCCAAATCTAAATGTATGTCTTGTCATTTAGTAATTGAGTATTGTGTTTACTTATCATGGATAGTTCTGGGCATGGATTGATGGGGGGATTTGGTGGAAAGAGTGGGCTTAGTCTGTGCTCCTGTCCCCTTGATCTCTTTTTGGGTGTTACCCTTGCATCTTAGTCCCATAGGATCTCCTTTATTGACCATTTGGTTCTAGGGTGGTACTACTTGGGAAACCAAGACTTTGGATGCGTGGTCCCGCTCTTTTATCTGCATATATTACTCCCCTTCCACTCATTGTATTCCCATTCATCTTTTCTCCCACCTCGGTCTTCATAGCCCCCATAGTTCCACATAGGATCAACCTCCCTATCCCCTTGCCCTCGCCTTGGATCAGGCCTGGAAGAATGCCCCGGAAGTTGAAATGGCTAAAAGAAAAGGAAAAAGCATAATTGGTCACACTCAACAGGAAATTGTACCAAAAAATGCAAAAGATGGTCGAGACAAAAATAATTAGCGCGTGGGCAAAAGACAATGCATGAGCTCTGCTCCTTACCCATGGCCATCACCCTAGTTCCATAGGCCCTAGATGAGCCTCCTTTGTCATACAGGAAGCCATGATTGTCCCAACCCCCGGGAGGGCAATGAACTGTCGTACCTTAAAAGGGGTAATCACTGCTATATCTGTCACACCATAAATACGAAAGAGTCAACAATTATAAAAAATACAAGAAACTAGAAAATACAAGTAAATCTATTATCTATTGCTCATGCTTGGGCCTCTTGCCGCCACGAGAAATGTCTAATTTTTTAATCTTGTTGGAAAATCAGGACCTTTGTCATTAATATCACCCTCTAAGCACTAATATCTAGAGGTATCTTTGTCATTACGTCTGGATATGTATAGTGATCTTTGTCATTAATATCACTCTGGAAGCATTAGCATAAGATAGAAAAAACATAGCATGTCAAGGCAAGATTTTGTTTGAGTGATGGGTGCATTTTTAGTAGGGTCATGCTAGAGGAGTTCGACAACCAATGTCACTAACATCAAGGTACATAGAGGGATTGGTGTTGAACTTTGGTTACCAGAGGACAAGTGGTTCCCTAAGGCTTTGATCTTTGGCCTAGGGAAAAGTGTCCAAAAGAATTTAATTTTTCTCCTAAAGTGACTTTATAATTTTATAAAGTCAAATCTAATTTAAAAGTGACTTTAAGTGATAAAGTTACTAAAGTCTAATTTTAAAGTGACTTTAATAAAGTCAATGTAAATTAGAAAGGAAAAGTGACTTTGGAAATAAATGACTAAGTGGGTCTTTATTAAAGTGGGGTGAATTAAAAATAGAGGAAAGAGTACCATGAGATGTGGACAACATTGACCAATCTCTACCAGAGTACCAATGAGAACAGGAAAATGGTCCTAAGGGAGAAGCTGGAGACCATTAAGATGGGTAAGACTGAGAGTGCAATTGGATATCTCACAAAGATTACTAATGTGAGAGATGAGTTGGCAGCAGTTGGAGAGGTCATTCCATCCACTGAGTTGGTGCGGATTGCAGTGAATGGTCTCTCCATTTCATGGCTGAACTTTGCTGATGGGGTTTGTGCACGTGAGACCCTTCCCACATGGGAGAGGTTTTGTGATGATTGCATTCAGATAGAAATCAGGAAGGGTCAACCTGGGGCAGCCAAGCCAGATGAACAGGATGAGGATGTAGCATTATTGGCAGGAGGCAGGAGAGGCAAGGGAAAGAAGCAAGCTTCCACAAGCAGTGGTGGGGGCAAAGGCAAAGGTAAAGGTAAACAGGGTAACATGCAGAAGGACTATTCCAAGGTGAAGTGTTGGAATTGTCAGAAGATGGAACACTATGTAGTTGTGTGTCCGGAGAAGAAGAAGAAGGGGAAGAGCCAGAACATGGCAGCATCAACAAAGGTAGAGGACTCCACAGATTGCTTTGACCGGGAGTTTGGGTTCATTACTTGTGAGTCCACTAGTGCAGGGTCACCTGCCACGGAGGTTCAGAGGGAGCATGCATTTCCCTCGACTAGCAGAGCATCTTCGGGTATCTAGTATGTGGATAGTGGGGCTTCACATCATATGACAGGAGTCCGCGAGTACTTCTCAGAGCTTTCAGAGAGTGGCACTGATATAGAGGTAGTACTCGGTGATGACAGAGTTGTTAGAGCTGTCGGTGTGGGGACACTGACATTTGATAGGGAACCCAAACCTCCCTTGAAGGTGTCAGATGTTCTTTATGTGCCAGTGATGAGGAAGAACCTCATATCTGTCTCAGCTTTGGAGGACAGAGGATATGAGATATTGTTCAGGAGAGGATAGGTGCTGATATATCCTAGGGGCGCTCTCGCTGATTCAGCTAGAGTGATAGGAGTACGCCATGCAAAGGTGTACAAGTTTGCATTTCAGCCCCTTTTGGCATTGAGCAGTAGTACCGACAGCAGAGCTAGCAGTTCTGAGCTGTGTGAGATTTGGCACCGCAAGATGGGGCACATGTATCATGGAGCCTTGAGGACTTTGTGGGAGATCACTATAGGTGTGCCAGATTTCAGTACTGATCACTTTGATACTTGCAGAGGATGTGCGATGGGCAAGTTTTCCAAAACCCCTTTTCCCAGCAGTGACAGCAGAGCGACTGGGATACTTGATTTGATTCATTCCGATGTGAGCGTTCGGATGTCTCATGTTTCCTTCAGTGGATATGAGTATTATGTTTTATTCATTGATGATCACTCCAGGAGGACCTGGATTTATTTCTTGAAGACCAAGAGTGAGGTCTTCAAGCGGTTTTAGGAGTTTAGAGCTCTTGTGGAGACACAAACAGGTCGGAAGATCAAGTCCCTGAGGTCGGACAATGGAGGTGAGTACACCCTTGGAGAGTTTGTTGATTATTGTGCGGAGGCAGGCATTAGCAGGGAGTTCACTGTTCCTTACAACCCCCAGCAGAACGGGGTTGCGGAGAGGAAGAATAGATCCATCGGAGGGGCTGCCAAAGCCATGTTACATGATCAAGGGTTGCCATTGTTTTTGTGGGCAGAGGCCTGCAACTTTGCTGTATATTTGCAGAAAAAGAGTCCACATCATGCCTTGGGGCATATGACTCCGGAGGAGGCTTTTTCTGGGAAGAAGCCTGATATTGGTCATCTTTGTATCTTTGGGTGTATTGCATACTCCTACATACCCAAGGAGAAGAGGACCAAACTAGAGCCCACCGCAGAGAAGGGTGTTTTTGTGGGCTACAGTGAGACCTTGAAGGCCTTTTGGATTTATATTCCCACATAGAGAAGAGTTGTTGTCAGGCGGCATGTGAAATTCGAGGAGGACAGGGCCTTCAGGAGGTCACGGGAGTTAGAGTATCTGGATCAGCCAGACCCTCAGGAGCAGCTGAGTCAGTGACAGGGATCCAGTGGGCAAGGATCAGGAGGATCCAGAAGTACATCGATTACGGTGTCAGGTCCGTCAGTGAGTAGTGACTCACAAAGTCAAAGGGGTGGTGCTTCGGGCACCATGCAAAGCAGTTCACTAGGGAGTCCACTAATGGACAGTTCACACAATACTTCAACATCTACAGGTTTAGGTGTAGGCAGGAGGACAGTAGATAGACAGTCAGGAGTTAAGGCTCCTGATGATGAGGAGGAGGAGTTTCATTCTCCAATGGGAGAAGTGTGCTCAGGGAAGAGGAAGCCCAAGTGGCTTCAGGATACCTTGAGAGAGGCCACATCTGTTGCTGGGCCTAAGAGGCCGATCAGAGAGAGCAGACCACCTGAGAGGTTTTGTAGCTATATGGCAATGGTTGCCAACATCCTTGGCTCTGAGCCTTAAAGCTATGAGGAGGCAGCTAGCCAGAAGGTCTGGAGAGAGGCCATGCAGGAGGAGTATTCTTCTATCATGAAGAATAATGTTTGGGAGGTGGTGCCGAGGCCTGAGGGCAAATCCATGGTTACTTCCAGATGGCTTTACAAGGTAAAGCATGCTACAGATGGCAGCATTGAGAAATTCAAAGCAGGTTTGTGGCTAGAGGGTTGTCCCAGGTAGAGGGAGTTGATTATGAGGAGACCTTCGCTCCCGTGGCTCAATATACTTCGATCTGCTCCATTATATTGATAACAACAGAGATGGGTTGGAAGATCCACCAGATGGATGTGAAGACCGCATTTCTCAATGGTTTCATACAGGAGGAGGTGTACATTGAGCAGCCACAGGGCTTTGAGGTGCATGGGAAGGAGTCCCATGTGTGCAGATTGAAGAAGGCCCTTTGTGGCCTGAAGCAAGCTCCCAGAGCTTGGTACTCCAGGATAGATACATACTTGCAGGAGATGGGTTTCTGTAATATTCCTAATTAGCGCCGCTAATTGGAATATTTGATTTTTGGATAGTTTTGCCGCCTATAGTTAATTAATAAATAAAAGTGAGAAAAGGGGGGCTAACTCACTTAAATAAAATAAAGTGTTTCCCTAGTAGATGCAACGTTATAACTTAAGGGGGAGCCTTGGGGGTCCACACCACGTATGAGAGGAGGCTCACATAGCCTCTAGAAGCTTCTGCGCAGGCCCATGAGGAGCACGTGGGAGAGAGAGGGACCACGTAGGGTTTTGAGGAGGGCCAGCGTTATAAAAGGAGGGAGAGCTATTTCATTTGGGCATTATTGATATTGTTGATGATATTGAGCTAGACTTCTGTCTACTTGAGCATGCTAGCTGTTTAGTCGGTCTGCAGCACTGTTTAGTGCGACTGAGTGTCTCCGGTCGGAGATCTCACCCTTGGCCCCGAGGGACTTTGAGTGCCTGCTCGGGCAAGGTTTTCTTTCCGTCTTTAGCAGGAGATTTGCAGGTGTTTGTTGGGAGTTTTGCTGAGGAGCTGAGCTTCATTGGGTGACTGCGCAGTCCTTGGAGGGAGGACGCAGTTTGAGTTGGAGCTGTTTAGTGGTAGAGATTTCTGCAGGAGATTCAGGCCTATTCCAGTGTGGAGGTTCAGCGTTTATCATTTGGTGAGTTTCCTGAGGAGTTGTGGCCCCATTTCAGTCTATTTCAGTTGGTGTTTGCGCTGGTCCTGGAGGGACAACGTTTTTCTAGGAGGAGGGTTTCTGGGGGTGATTTTCAGAGGTGGTTCGTTTTGTATATGGTTTCTGGGTTTTGTCCGGGGTGGTGAGTTCAGGTGGTCTGCCGATTTTCAGCTCATTCCGGCGAGGGGATCAGCCCCTAGCTTCAGTTCATTCCAGCAGCAACAGTTTACGACAGTTCTTCCAGCAGCTGGGATGCAGTTTCTTGTAGCAGCCATTTCCTGTTTTTCTGAGAGGGTTCTTCACTTGCCTTGAGCAAGGATAGGTGCATTTATTCTGATTATCCATTGTATCTCATTATATTCTCAGATTAATAAAATGGCTTAGCATTTCCGGCATTTTTATGTGTATTTTCTTTATGTTCTATTTTCGGCATTTCCTATATTGTCATATGCTTGTATTTAGTGCCTATTTCTATTGGGGATATTACAAAGGTATCGAGCATAGATTCGGCTCACCAGCCTGCGCACGGAAAGAGATCAGCGTAGGTTTCTCGAATTTTGGAGAGCAATAGCGCTTGTAGTACCAAAAACGAAATTGGAAAAAGGGTCAAAATATAAAGGGTCAAATTTTGAAGGTTGGAATTAGAAGCAACCGTTTTCTTCGGGTTTTTGCGGTTTTGGGCAAGGATCACCTTCCAAATTCTCGGAATTTTCTCGGGAGAAGCTGCAAGTAATCCTGAGGTCAAAGTTAAGAAGAAGATGGTTTTGCAACAATGGTGGCAAATGTTTTCTGAGGAGCCTGTAGACACATAGCAGAAAGAGCCGATGGCAGTTGATGATGATGAGAGGAGATTTAGAGAGGCGCTCCAACACATGCAGGATGTATCACAGAGACTCACTGCGCTGGAGAGGCAGTGGGAAACCCCAAGGGGTTTTCAGATTGGTGAGGGATCAGGCACATCCCACCATTTGTCGGAGCATGATGCCACTCAGCATATGGCATCACATACACCCACACGTCCTACCATGCCCACTTTTCTGGATGAAGACATAGGGGCAGGAGCACAGCGAGAGCCGGAGCCGGGCCACATGGGTGACTATTTTGCAGAGTACCAGGCATACGGGCAGGAGTTCATGGAGGCTCTCTCGTTCAGAGACTTTGTCCAGCTCCAGCGGGACAGTAGACCCCGCGATCATCACCGGGGGCACCGGCATCATCATGATGGAGACTACCACCGCAAAATGGACAGATCCCATCTACCGACATTTGACGGGTCATCCAGGCGATCAGAAAAAGCTTGGGTGGACAAGTCGGATACCTCTTTCCAGCTTGACCGAGTATCGGAGAGGGAAACCATTAAAATGGTTACCTCGCACTTGGAGGATGAGGGAACACAGGGTTGCAGGGAGTTCGAGGTTACACCTAGTGTGACACAGGATTCACCCTCATTGGAGACCTCCTCGGCCGGGTCAGTTGATGTGGTAGTGGAGAAGGTAGAGCCTACCCCAGTAGAGCCATCCATTGAGTTGATGACCGGAGTCGCGTCCGAGTCTTCGGGTGGTAGCAGCACACAGATGGGTGCAGTGTCAGGAGATGTATCCACCTTCGATGAGGCACTAGCAGGTACAGAGGTATTGGATGATGGTCGCAGACAGCGGTATCATCGGCTTCGGACGGACCTTCGAGTTTTGAGAGAGAAGGCCACGTCAATACGGGAGGCCATTTTGTTGCAGGACCAGGAGCTGGAGGGTATGAGAGTGACTTGTGCCAAGTCAGCAGCCAAGTTGGTCCGCATTGGGGAACGACTAGATTCCCTGATGGTACAATTAGAGGGCACCTTGGAGCGTCAGATCATTCCCCTTCAGGCATGCATGGATGGGACTAGCAGTGTTGTTGGGTCATCTCTTCCTGTTGGAGAGAGAGAGGCAGAGCCACCTAGTCAGATCTCATATGTTGACTTGGATAGCCAAGGAGACGCATCGTAGTTACAAGTAGGTACAAATATCCACATGTTGAGTTGGATGAGAGAGATTTTGAGTTGGTACCTCATGGAGCAAGTTATGGAGCTACTAACATCCAGTGCTGCTCTGTTGTTGATTTTCCTTATGCATGTAGTCATTGGGGAACCCCGTATTGGCACTGGGATCCGGGACCACCTATCGTTTCCCAGGGCGGTGCTCACCGACTATGCCTCGGAGAGCAGAAGCTGGCCTGGGTGAGTAGAGTACATGTGCGGGCTTGGCCACTCTGAAGGCGAAGCGAACCTGGGCTTACTGTGGGCAGACTCTAGGTTGTTCCTTGGGTATTTAATATTCACATACCCGGACGCGGGTGGGAGCAGACGGCAAAGTGAGCTCACGGAGGTGGCATTGGCAGGCCACCAGATGGCACTTTGTATGGGGCCAAGGATTCTTCACCTTTGTGTGGGGCACAGATGGCGCAGCGGATCCGAGCAGTGGTGGTAACACTACTGACCCATAGGGAGATTCACTTCTCGGACCCCTCGAGGAGGATTTGCAGTGATGATCCATTTGTCGGCGGGTATAGTGATGCGATGGTGGACATGACGATACCGATTGGTGGTAGTCCGATATGTAGAGGCACAGCTCTAGGACATCACATCCATGGATGTGTGGGAGCCTCTAGTAGTGATCAGTCGACTACTGGTAGACATGGAGCTACATGGTGGTGTACCGTAGTGTGTGGGACTGCATTGTGGAGTAGGAGTGCTCTACATCACATTGAGAGCACGCGGGGAGTGACAGATTCCTGGACACAGTCAGGGCACGAGACGGTACAGGGTGGTACAGCAGTAGCATGGGGTATCCAGCAGTATTCAGGGGTATGCCTTAGTGTGCAGTGGCATGTTGAGGAGTACATGGATGACCGGTGGCTTGCGAGGGCATACGACGCGGCACAGCAGGGTCTTAGAGTATTACATCCAGGGAGACCCACAGACAGGGACACTGGGCTTACCTTTGGGGGTATTTCGCCCAGGATCGATGAGGAGACAGAGGAGCGATTCTTGATGGTATCTGTGGGGACTCACACATCCAACACTCTTCTACATCACTCTTGGGCACAACTGATTTTGTTGTTGTCCTCGGGCACTTTGGGCATGAGCAGCCGGGTCCGTGAGGCACACCCAAGATATTTGGATGGCCCTCAGCACACTAGGCGAGAGACTTCTCAGCAGTGGCACTGGGTCAGTACGCTATTGATAGCCACAGTTTAGGGGATGAGATAATCCTCTGCAGTGGTGGCACATTAGTCATTGCTGAGCCTACGCTTGGGGAGCGGGTCATGAGGGAGACATGCATCATTCTTCCCTCAGTGCATGTTGAGATCATGCATGAGCAGAGGATACTGGGTTCCATAGAGATAGCATTCCAGCATGCGTATAGACTCCAGACATTGTATCGACACTTCATCAAGAGGGTGGATGGCATATTCACTGCAGATGAGGAGGTGGAGGTAGAACAGGAGGGCCTTTCTCCTGTATGCCAGAGTGAGGACTCTTCTTCATATGAGTCCATAGGATCAGTTGAGGTCGCTTCTGGGGAGCGAGAGCAGTCACACAGAGATGGAGACAGTAGACCAGAGCTGCATTCCAATATACAGGGTGAGCAGTCAGGGGACTCTATGGGAGATGCCCTAGGCGATGAGACACTTGTGACGATCCAGTCGGAGCTATATGTGATGGAGCCTGAGTCAGTAGAGGAGGATGCTATGCACATCATGCATGATGGTCCTTTGAGGGAGAGCCAGATGGAGGCTCACATTGAGTCGGTGATGGATATGCGCTAACCGCGGGGTCAGCCATTGAGGAGGAGCAGTCAGCTGCATTGACATCGAGTACGGTGACAGCTGTTGCAGATCCATATCCTTTGGATGTGTTGGAGGTTGATGGGATTGTTATGCAGGGGGCTAGTAGACAGCAGGAGCTGTTGGATATGTTGGAGCATCCATCTTTGGGTCGACACTGGGATGAGGCGCAGATAGATGTACTCGCAGTCAGCAGAGCTGCAGCGTTTTTAGTGGGTAGCACTCTCCAGGAGTACATCGATGGAGCTTGCAACATACCTTGCCCACTTTCTCCCATTATAGAGAGAGAGGCTTCCTTCTACAGGCAGCTTCCATTGACAGACAGGGTAGAGCAGTGGGAGTTGATTACAGGCTGGCGGAAACATCCCAGGCATGTTCCATATACCGTTGTTGTTGCTACATCAGGTTCTTCTTCTAGGATGGACTGGCGGGGGATCATGAGTTGGTACCCTCTTGATGGTATGGTATTCTTCGTAGAGAGCACAGCGGAGCAGGGGCCCTTGGACATAGTAGATGTTACAAATCCCAGTTGGCAGGAGGGCACCGGTTGTCATTACTTCAGGACTCCTTCCCGATTTCAGGAGACCAGGATCAGCATGGGATGGAGTCAGGACTTGGATTGGATAGAGGTGATGAGTTGGTATGCAGTTGGAGGGGTAGCATATGCAGCTACAGGTACAGCGCAGCAGGAGCCCAGGAGCATTGATGCTTGTTGGTGGTCTTCACCTCTTAGAGCATTGGTCATAGCTAGAGGCAGTGCACCGTCTGAGCCGTGGGACTTGTGCGATTATTGGCCACGGTGGCGATGGGATCCGGGAGGATTATTGGTTGGCTGGTACTGTGAGAGGTCACTTTGGGATCCTGGCATTGAGATATCCCTTAGTATCAGGGTGATGCAGAGGTCAGAGAGGTTTCAGTGGGACCCAGGCACATTTTGCAGTATCGGTAGGGAGCATCAGCTAGAGAGTAGGCTTGTTCAAGCGTTGCTTGAGGACAAGCAATTTTTGCCGAATGAGGATGCCACTTGGGAGAGCGAGAAGACATTGCAGCATCCATCACTTCAGTTGCTTCAGGACAAGCAACGTTTTGCCGGGGGAGACTGTAATATTACTAATTAGCGCCGCTAATTGGAATATTTGATTTTTGGATAGTTTTGCCGCCTATAGTTAATTAATAAATAAAAGTGAGAAAGGGGGGCTAACTCACTTAAATAAAATAAAGTGTTTCCCTAGTAGATGCAACGTTATAACTTAAGGGGGAGCCTTGGGGGTCCACACCACGTATGAGAGGAGGCTCACGTAGCCTCTAGAAGCTTCTGCGCAAGCCCATGAGGAGCACGTGGGAGAGAGAGGGACCACGTAGGGTTTTGAGGAGGGCCAGCGTTATAAAAGGAGGGAGAGCTATCTCATTTGGGCATTATTGATATTGTTGATGATATTGAGCTAGACTTCTGTCTATTTGAGCACGCTGGCTGTTTAGTCGGTCTGCAGCACTGTTTAGTGCGACTGAGTGTCTCCGGTCGGAGATCTCACCCTTGGCCCCGGGGGACTTCGAGTGCCTGCTTGGGCAAGGTTTTTCTTCAGTCTTTAGCAGGAGATTTGCAGGTGTTTTGTTGAGTTTTGCTTCTAGGAGTCACGTTTTCGACAGACTCATAGCCCTTGGAGGGAGGACGGGCTGAGTTGAGCTGTTATAGTGGTAGAGATTTCGGTAGGAGATTCAAAGTTTATTCCAAAGCAGGAGGCTCCGCTCGTTTATCATTTGGTGAGTTTTCAAGGAGTTGTGGCCCCATTTCTACTATTTCATTGTGTTTGCGACTGTCCCTGAGGGACAACGTTTTTCAGAGGGTTTGGGTGATTTTCAGGTGGTCCGTCGTATATGGTTTCTGGGTTTTGTCCCGGGTGGTGAGTTCATGGTCTGCCGATTTTCATATTTCCGCAAGGGGATCAACCCCAGCTTCAGCTCATTCCATTGACTTTCCACGAGCGCGCCTTTTCCAACCAGAATGTTGCGCTTTCAGAAAGTAAAATGCATTTCTCGTTTTTTCTGAGAGGGTTCTTCACTTGCCTTGAGCAAGGATAGGTGCATTTATTCTGATTATCCATTGTATCTCATTATATTCTCAGATTAATAAAATGGCTTAGCATTTCCGGGATTTTTATGTGTATTTGCTTTATGTTCTATTTCCGCCATTTTCTATATTGTCGCATGCTTGTATTGCTGTCTATTTCCTATTGGGGATATTACAGTTTCACAAAGAGTGAGGCAGATCCGAACCTTTACTATATTGTGATAGGTGAGGAGCCTCTCATTCTGGTGCTGTATGTGGATGACTTGGTCATTACGGGTGCAGAGAGACTCATAGAGCACTGCAAGAGAGATCTTGCGGTGGAGTTTGAGATGAATGACATCGGCTTGATGCATGACTTTTTGGGTTTGGAGGTGTGGCAGGAGGAGGGGCATTTCTTCATGGGGCAGGGGAAGTATATTGTGGACATCCTTGGCAGATTCCACATGGAGGATTGTAGACCCATGTTGACATCGATGATCACCAACTGGAAGAAGCTTCATGCTTCGGATTCCGAGTTGCTGGATCCCACATTTTATAGACAATTGATTGGTTCCTTGATGTATTTTGTCAACACCAGACCAGATATATGTTTTGCAGTCAACACGATGAGTCAGTTTATGTGTGAGCCTAGGAAGGTTCACTGGGTTGTTGCAGAACACATTTTGTGGCACTTGCAGGGGACAGTGGAGTATGGTCTGGACTACAGGAAGGGGGATGGAGTCAGACTGGCAGCTTACACTGATTCTGATTGGGCAGGTTGTGCTTCTGATAGGAAGAACACTTCAGGGTGTTGTTTTGGGTTGGGTTCAGCAGTGGTGTCATGGTTCAGCCGGAAGCAGCAGTCAGTAGCATTGAGTTCAGTGGAAGCAGAGTATATGGCAGCTAGTCTAGCTAGTTGTGAGGCTATTTGGCTTCGCAAGATGTTGTTTGGCTTATTTGGTCAGCCATTGAGACCTTCCGTGATATACTGTGATAATCAAAGTTGCATTGAACTCATAGAGAATCTAGTATTTAATGACAGGTCAAAGCATATTGGCATCAGATATCACTTCATCAGAGACTATGTTCAGAAGGGCGCTGTGAAGCTTGAGTATATTCCCACTGATGAGCAAGTGGCAGATATTATTACCAGAGTCTTACCGCGGGGCAAGCATGTCTACTTCAGAGACAAAATGGGTGTGGTGAGGAACACCTTCCTCGGTAAGAGGGAGTGTTGAAATTTGGTTACTGGAGGACAGGTGGTTCCCTAAGGCTTTGATATTTGGCCTAGGGAAAAGTGTCCAAAAGAATTTAATTTTTCTCCTAAAGTGACTTTATAAATTTATAAAGTCAAATCTAATTTAAAAGTGACTTTAAGTGATAAAGTTACTAAAGTCTAATTTTAAAGTGACTTTAATAGAGCCAATTTAAAATTTAAAAGAAAAACTGACTTTGGAAATAAATGACTAAGTGGGTTTTTATTAAAGTGGGGTGAATTAAAAAATAGAAAGTGAGATTTAAATGAGCATTTAATCTCAGCCCTAGATCTAAAGCTATTTCAGCCATTGGATTTAGGGATTCCCCGAAAGTCACTTAGGGTTAGGTTAAAGGAGGAAAAGGAGGAAAATGTCGTTCATTCTTTCATGAGCAGATTGGGAAGAGAGAAAGAGAGCAAGGGAGATTTCTGAGCAGTGAGAAGAAGGAGGGCAGTAGCACTAACTTTCAACAAATCCGTACAGCAGGGCAGAGCAGGAAGTTCGAGGCAAGTGGGCACGAATTTCGAGGAGAGAAAACTGCATTTATTACTGCACGTTTTTCAGGATTTCGTACATCAGATTTCAGCATGGAAAATGAGGTCTGTACAGCGGCCGTATAGCACGGACATCGAGGCAGCGTTTGCACAGATTTCGAGGGAGGCCATACAACCATTCTGACACTATTTTCGAGGCTGTCTGTACAGTTTTGAAGGCTGTAATTTCTGCTGTAATTTTTTTGTTTTGTGGGCACGGAAACCAAGGTGGAGTTTGGCACGGTTTTCGGGATAAGTTCTGATTCGAAGTTGTTGTAATTTTTTTTGCTGTGTAAATTTCTACATCACTGTAAAAAGCATTTTCAGAAATAAGGAGCTTTCAAACTAGTTTTCCCCAAGAGTTGTAGGGGGTTTTTCCAAAGTCACCTTGACCAAAAATCGCTGTCTTAAAATGTGTTGAATCGCTGTTTGTGTCTACTGATTTTTTATTTCTGCATTTTCCAGCATTGTAAAAAATTTCCAGAATTTGTGTTTTCAGCAAATATTTATTTTCCAGCTTGTTGAATGTAAGGTTATGGGAAAGGGAATTTAACTAATTGGAGAAATAAGGTGAAACTGAAAACCGAGGTGGGAAACAAGAAATTTCTACAATTGGTGCCCTTGATTAAATACGAGTCCCATACCATAATACATGACAAAATCCAATGGAAACATTGCAATCCCCCCAATTCTGAAATCCTGAAAAACTGATAAGTCTGCTTGATTTTGAATGAGATTTAAAATTCTACTTTTTCCATATAAAATCCAATGAGGTCGGAACCACTTTCAAACATCCAGAGTCATTTCATGGTAATGTTAAAAATTTAAGTAAAATGGTGAAAATGGAGATTAAAGAGAATGTCACTTTTACTTTAAGAATTTAACATTACCATGAATTGCATATCAATAATAGGGCCATAGGCTTGATCATTAGGCTGCCCCACTCAAAAATTATTGTTTCTTTGAAAAAAAACGCATTTGGATTTTTTTTGCAAAAACAGTTGGGGAGCGAAAATTTCACTCTTCGCTCTTGAAGGGAGCGCGATTTGGGAGCGGGTTCGAGGGGGAGGAGCCGCTCCCCCGCAACTCTGGTGGTGACAGTTTGCTAAGCCTCCACTGTTGCCCTTAGTCTAGAAGTTTCCCTATTAGGAACCCTTTTAGGTCCCCTGTTGGTTTGAGTGGTAACAGGCCCTTGAGGGTAAGATCTAGTTTCTAGACAATTTTGTAGGGACATTTACTGAAGATTTGACGGCAAAATTCAGATCTGGAAGAGATTTTTTTTCCGAGACACGAGTTTTCAGCTTTTGGCTTCCTCATGCCATTTCAGACCCCAATCTATCATTTCAACCCTTTTATCCCCATAAATTGGTTTTCCTTGGCCTTGTTTTGCCTTTTCTTGGCCTCTTCTGACCTAATCTTCCCTAAACCCTTATTTGAATTTTTTAAGGTTGAATACTTGGTGGTTTTGCAGGTTTTGAGGTTCAAAAATTCTGATTTTCAAGTGGCATCTTCATCCAAAATTTTGGGTCACTTGGGCAAGTGTTTCTACAAGGCCTTAGGCCTAGGATTTGACCTCTAAACCTTTGTTTTATCTCAGTTTTATTACAACAGTCAAATCAACAACAATTAAGCTCTAAAATCACATATTTAATGGTCAAACTCACAAGAAAATGTAAAATCTTAATTTTCATGAGTTTTGGCCACTTGGGTGTCTTGGATTTGACCTAGATCTAAATTTTTTCTTGTTGGGATTTTCTGCATAAATTGCCGAATCAAGCCTACAAAATTTTCTGAATCAAATACTTAAAGAGCCAAAAATTTTGAATTTTGAATTTCCAGCAAAATTTTTCTATTTTTGGATATATTGGGGATCGTATTGAGCATTGTTGGGTTGATGATTTGTCATCTGTTTATTTCTGTGATAAATATATCAGATCTGAAGTTTCTGAATCACATCTTCTAAATAGCCCTAAAAATTAATCTTTTCAAGTTTTGGTGAGATTTTTCTATTTTTGGACATTTTGGGAACTATTTTGGGCTTCATTAGTTTGCGGATCTGTGATCTATTTACTGTTGTTTTAAATAGAATACTATGTTTTAAACGTGTTTCCAGGCCGTACGGCCACATTTCCGTCAATTTAACCTGTGTTTTTGTTTTTTGTTTTCGTTTTGCGTGCGTTTTAATATTTTTTAATTGTTGAAAGTGTTTTTTGGATGCTTCTAGATGGCTATCTTAACTTATAAAAACACTCTTGCCTCATTGTCTCATCACACCAATTGAATAATTCGTTTCACTTGGAGAAGGGCAATTTTAGCAAGGAGAAAAGAGGAAGAGAGTAGTGCTTCAGCTAGGGCGTTTTCACTAGTGAGCAAAGGAGATTTCAGTAGTAAGAGAAAGAAATTTCAAAAGCAGATTTGGAGTGCGAATTTTCCAGCTACGGCATTCTTGGTTTTTGGCTTAGCTACAGCCATATTTCTCTTGATTTTTGTGGAATTTTGGGGTAGCTTCATCTACACAAAATTAATTTGGGTAGGAAGCATTCAATTTCTTGGTTTTTTCCCATTGTTTCTTCTATTTTTCGACGGTTTATGCTACCAAAATTACGAAAAACGTTTTTTATTTACAGATTTGTTTTTAATTTTTTCTTTTTTTTGCAGCAATGGCTTCCATCCAAGGTTCAAGTTCAAGCCCCAAGTCCAACCCAAGTGCTGAATATTATCCTCTTTGGAGGCATGTTCAAAAGCTTCAAAGATGTGGAGGTGGTGGGTCATGGGAATGGCAATATAATCGTGTAGTAATTCTTACAAGGGCTCTTACCCAAGAGTGAAGGCACATCTTTTGCATGGAGGAGGACATGGGATTGCAGATTTCACAAAAACATCAGATCCTGTGGTGAGGAGGGAATATCAAAGAGAGAAAGATCAGATGGATGGAATTAAAAGAAGGCATGATGATCTTAGTCAAGCTACTACTAAAGCTCTAGCAAACATTGAGACACGGATTGTAGCTGAAGCAAGGAAGAGGAGAGTCACTCAACAACTAGAACAACCACCATCCAGAGGGGCATTCAGTACAATTCAAGATAGTAGAATTGCTAAATTGGTGAATGTGCAAGCAAGAGAAGAAGCTGATTCTAGAGTGGCTAGGACCTAGGTGCATCTATGCATGTGGTATCCCATTCAATGTTGTTCACTCTCCTTACTGGCAAGATATGATAAGGCCAGTTAACAAAGCTCCTCAAGTGTACAAGCGGCCCTACTATGAGAAAGTTAGAACTCAACTTCTCAAAAATGAGAAGGATCTTGTGGAGGATGTCTTATCACCAATTTGTTCTTCTTGGAGTAGCTCTGGGGTTACCATAGTCTCAGATTGATGGACAGATACAAAGAGTAGACCATTGACAAATATCATTGCCACTTCACCAAAGGGAACATTGTTTTTAAAGCTGGAAGACTGCTTGGGAGAGGTAAAAGATGCATAATTCATTGCTGATGTTATTATAAAATATATTGAACAAGTAGGTCCTAATAGGCTGGTGCAAGTTATCACGGATAATGCACCTGTATGCAAAGCTGCAGGTTTAATTATTGAGGGGAGGTATGACCACATCTTTTGGACACCTTGCATTGCTCATAATCTGAATCTGATCTTAGAGGAGTTCGACAATAAAGTCCCATGGATAAATGAACCCACAGCGGAAGCAAGGGGATTGTTAAATTCATCACCAACCGCCACCAATCTCAAGCAATATTTCGAGAGTACTCCAAATTGGAGTTGTTAAAAGCTAGTGAGACAAGATATGCCTCAAACTTCATAATGTTGCGCTGCCTTGTTGAGGTTAAGCAAACATTAGTGTCTATGGTGGTGAGTCAATTTTGGGTTGAGTGGAGACAGGCAGATTCAAAGCGGGGATATACGATGCGTAGATTGTGGGTTGATGAGGATTGGTGGAGCAAGTTAGATTTCTTGCTAATGTTCACAACCCTTGCATTTGAGCTTCTTCAGAATGCTAACATTGACCAACCTTTCTTAGGAGAGGTATATAATGGCATGGATTCTATGGTTGAGAAAACTATGGAAATCATTTCACAAGAGTCTCCACAACTTTTATTTGTAGATGATCATTTTGCTGAATTAATCAAGAAAATCATTGTTGATAGGTGGAACAATTTCAACACTCCATTACACACTTTAGCACATGCCTTGAACCCCAAATTTTATGATGATGAGCTTATTGCTTAAAGCAATTGGAAGAGGAAGGCACCCCATAAGGATAGAGAGGTGGCTAATGGGGTGAAAAAAACCCTTACGAGAATTTTTCCAGCTCATCTACACAGGGAGGTGGAGAAAGAACTTGTCAGTTTTGCTGCAGGAATAGATGATTATTCAGATATATCATCTTTGGAGGAGAGAAGTAGCATGAATCCAGTTAGGTGGTGGATTTGTCATGGAGCAAATGGTGTACATTTGCAAAACCTTACCATTCACCTCCTTTCACAAGTGGCAAGCTCTTCATCAGCAGAAAGGAATTTGAGCACCTATGGTTTTATTAATTTTGTGAAGCGCAACATGTTGGGCTCACAGAAGGCAGAGGATCTTGTTTATGTGCATTCCAACCTTTGCCTTGCATCTCGTAGGGGTCTAGAATATGGCAATTGTCCTAAAGAATGGGATGTGGATCCAAAAAACCCTGATTTGGAGCTCTTTCTTGCTGCCATGAATATTTAGGACCAGGAGCATAGAAGTGGAACTGGCCAAATGTAAATTTATGTAGATGTTCTATGCTTGATGCAACTTTACTTTCTCTTCAATATTAGCCAACAATCACATAAACAATAAAGTAAAATGTTGATAGAACATACTAGTAGATCGACAGAAGACAAACCAGAAACATATAAGTGTGATGGTGCGTTACGGCGGTCAACAGGATGCTTCAACCAACAAAGTCTCGATATGGTCAGCTAACCAGCAATGTCACACAACCCTCAGGACAGCCAAATGGTCAACTCATAAGTCAACCTCAGAAAAGTCAACGCTGTCAGTCAATGGTCAACGCAAACAACAATCGCAGTTAGGTCAACACTGAAAAGTCAAAGTCAACATCTTGCCTCAGAAATAGTGCCAGAAAATGCGGATTAGGGAAATCGAAGTTTAGGGAGAGTTTCGGCTCGATTTGATTTTGCGTTGACCGAAGTCAACGCTGGTCAAACTTGGCTGTAGTTGCTGCAGCAACCCTAGACTGAAAACCAGAAATTGTTGCTGCCAGATTTCCCACGTGTGGAGAGAGAAGAGACTCCAAGTGATCAAACCAATCAGATGAGGAGAGAGAATGTGTGAGGATGAGATGAGATGAAATGTCCTCCAATGTTGACCTTATTTATATCCATCAGTGAGGGTGTGTGACACATTTGCTGGGGTAGAAAACCTTAAAGCCGACCTACACATATTTTGAATAGATTAAAAGTAAATCCAAAATAAATGTTCTGCTCATCGGATCAAGATGATCTTTAGATCGATCTTGCACCTCTCCGAAAGAGGAACCCAATAAGAATATTGGTATCTTCATCTGAGCATCACAACATGGAGTTTGGACCTAGTTGTCCAAAATTAACACTACCTCTCAACTAGGGAGAACTCCATCCACCTGTGCAATCCAACATCGTGCATCATCCCGCCGTAACTTGCTTTTCTGGCTCTTTATTTCAGAACAAAGGTGGGTAAGTCACAAAGACATCATTCCCGACTGACAGATTCAGCCCAAAGGTCCGAAACCTCTATAGGACTCACAAAGAGTCTCATACCAACCCGAAGTTGGTTTATCTAACCCGAAGTTAGTAGGAGGTCCGAAACCTCACTAGACTTGATCCCAGATAGTGGTTGGACCGTGCCATCCTAGATAGAGAGTATGACAATCTCTAATGCGTCCATCAATCTTTGCTACCAGTCTCTAGCTTTTCCCACCTCACTAGCCAAATGAGAGGTACTTCCCATGAGCCTTAAACTTAATGGGTAGGATGCATACGGGGCACAGATAATGAGAGGTGAACCACCTCAATCATCACAACGGTGGGACAGAAGCACACCAATAAGGTTTGGCAAGCCTAGTCTTGTGGTTGCTTATAGCTCCGAGAAGCTATCCCCAAAGCCCCCCAGAGCTCCCATAGTTCATCGTCCAACGGGACCCTCATTATAGGGTCATTCCACGATACCAAGACTCTCACGGAAGGTTAGGAACTTGACCTTCCCCAAGGGCTTCGTGGGAATATCCGTGACCTGCTCATCAGTTCCTATATGATCGAGCCTTGCGGTGCCTCGCTATACCATATCTCGTATAAAGTGGTACCTGATATCAATATGCTTAGATCGATCATGGAACACGGGATTCTCGAACAAGTGAATCCCACTCTGGTTATCACAGAGTATCATGATGGTATCTAGCACATGCTCGAACAAATCACTGAAGAGATTTCGCAACCAAATTACTTCACAACAGGCCATACTCGCAGCAATGTATTCGACCTTCGTGGTGCTCAAAGCCACCGATTTCTGCTTCCTGCTCATCCATGATATCGAAGCAAATCTAAGTGTGAAGCAACATCCCGATGTGCTTTTACGATCCACCACACTGCTAGCCCAATCGGCATCAGTATATCCAAGGAGTGTCACACTCTCGGCAGTGTATCTCAGCCCATGGTTTATCGTGCTCCGAAGATTTTTAGCACCAACCCAGTGAGTGTGATGAGGCTCAACCATCTGTTGACTCAAAATGTTCATTGCAAAACATATATCTAGACGTGTGTTCACTAAGAACATCAGGGCCCCTACGAGTTGACGATACTCAGTAGGATTTGCTAACATGGGCCCAGCAGCGCTGCCACTCAACTTTTTAAAGTTGAGCTCCATCGGTGTCGACACAGACTTGCAGTTCACCATACTGAATCTTTCTAGAAGCTTCACAAAGTATTTTCCTTGAGAAAGGAAAATCTCGCCAGGTATTTGCCAGACCTCCAGGCCTTGGAAGTAGTGCATTAGTCCTAGGTCCTTCATCTCGAACTCAGCAGCGAGCTCCCTCTTGCACTGATGAATGAGGGGGTCAGCACCTGTCAAGAATAGGTCGTCCACATACAGCACCAGAATGAGAGGCCTCTCTCTATCAGACTTGAAGTAAAGGTTCAGATCAGCATTACTACGAGTGAAGCCCAATTTCATCAGGTACCTATCTATCCTCTCGTACCAAGCTCTAGGTGCTTACTTCAACCCATAGAGGGCTTTCTTCAACCTGCAGACATGGGTGTCCCGATCCTGGACTTCGAACCCTAGAGTTTGCTCTACATACACCTCTTCCTTTATCGTACCATGCAGAAATGTAGTCTTTACATCCATCTGATGAAGACTCCATCCTTGCGTAGCAGCAAGGGCTATGATAGATCAAATGGTTGTATATTGGGCCACAGGTGCAAATATGTCATCATAGTCTATGCCTTCCTTTTGAGAGAAGTCACGGGCAACGAATCTTGCCTTGAACTTTTCAGCACTTCCATCAGATCCACGCTTGATCTTGTAGAGCCATTTCGAGGTGACAACTGCTTTGTCCTCCGGTCTTGGAACCACATCCCAGACATCATTCTTCAATATGGACTCATACTCTTCGTGCATAGCATCCTTCCATACTTGATGCTTTATGGCTTCCTCAAAAGATCCAGGCTCAAATTGTACAATAGTACTCATGGTTGCTAGATACCCTTGGTATCTACTCGGCTTCTTGCTTTCACGAAATGCCCCCCTTGGGGCCATATGTCCCTCGGCATCCTCGAGAGTGTCCTTAAGCCATGATGGTCTATTCCCCAGTGAAGGAGGTGGATCAATCGTGTCCATCGGTCTTTGTATTGGGCATCATCTCATCCTTCAGTTCTTCTTGATTTCTAGGCCTTGCTTCATGTTCTTCCTTAGATCTCGGAAGATTGACTACTTTCTCCAGGGAAGCATCTTCGTCAAAAGTGACATCGTGGCATATCTCCACTTCCCTTTTGACCAAGCACAAAGACTCTATATAGGCCTTCGAAGTTTCGCTGTAGCCCACAAACATTCCCTTCTTCCCAGAAGCATCCAGCTTGCTCCTCTTTTCTTTCGGCACATGAAAATAAACATGACATAGTCTAAAATGTGAGACGTCAGGTTTCTTACTTGTGAAAACCTCTTCGGGAGTTTTGGAGTCCAAGGCAGAATGCGGGCATCGGTTTTGTCTATACAAAGCATTGTTCATAGCTTCTCCCCACAGAATCTTCGGTAGACCCTGGTCACATGGCATGGCACGGGCAGCTTCCACAATGGTCCTGTTCTTTCGTTCAGCAACCCCATTCTGCTCAGGAGTATAGACAGTTGTGGTCTCCCTCTTGATGCCAGCTTCTCTGCAAAAGTTCTTGAACTCATTCGTCTCATATTCAGTGCCATTATCGGTCCTCAAAATCTTGATCTTCTTCCCTGTTAGATTTTCCACCAAGGCTTTGAAGGTACGAAACCACATGAAAGCCTCATCCTTCTTCTTCAGGAAGTATATCCAGGTTTTGTGAGAGAAGTCATCTATGAACGTCATATAGTAAGAACATCCTCCCAAGGATGTCACGGGCAGCATACCAGACAGATCAGAATGTACTAATTGCAAGACATCAGATGTCTTTGTGACGCTTGAGGAGAAAGGTCCCCTTGTATGCTTTCCTTTGGCACAACCCTGACACGCACCTTCATGATTATTTGAGAACTTGAGCATCCCTGTCACCACCTTCCTTGCTTCGGGAAGGGCCTTGTAGTGAAGGTGTCCAAACCTCCATTGCCATAGTTCAGTTTGTCGGATAGTATCACATGTCATCGCTCCCAGTGGATTTCCTCCAACCTGGTAGAGTGTATCAACTCTAAACCCAATAGTGATAGCTTCCTTGAAGCTCTTCTTCCACATGCGCACCTTTCCATCAATGAATGCCACATTGAAACCTTTGTCTTCCATGGTTGATATAGATACAAGGTTCTTCTTCAAATTAGGTACATAGAGTACATCCTGCAAGCGGAGGACTTGACCTTGAGACAAATGGAGGATCACAGTCTCTGTCCCTTTCACGGGATATGTGGCATTATATCCAAGGATAACTTCCAGATTAGTATCCTTCTCAACCATATGAGAGAGTGCTTCCTTGAACCCAGTGATGTGCCTTGAGGCACCGTTGTCTATCAACCAGACATCCATAGTGTTGGGTGGAGATGCAACAGAGAGGGAAGATACAAGAATGAATTCATTTCTTTTATCAACACCATTTGATTCCTCATACCTGGAGTTTCTCGACCTTTTGAAAGGTTGACAATTTCCGCTGGAGGGAGCCTTCCTATTTCCCTTGAACCTGTTGTTCCTTTGATTGCCATTCCTCACGTTGTTGTTGTTGTCATCACCATCGGGAGAATCCTTTTTGAAAGGGCATTCTCTAGCATAGTGACCTGGCCTATGACAAGTGTAACACTTGCCCTTCTTTCCTTGGGCCCCTGCTCTTCCTTTGTTCTTGGACCGCCAAAGTTATTTTTTCTAGAATGAGCAGCATAGGCAGCATTTCCTTCATTCTCATACTCTTTCATTCTTGTCTCTTCTTGAACGCATCTTGATAGTACTTCGTCAAAGTCAGGTATCACATTATTATTGAGTATGGTAGTGTTGAACACATGCCATTCGAATGGGAGCCCTCCAAGTGCAATGAGTACCATCTCTCGATCATCTATTGTCTCCCCAATAGCCAGTAGATTGTTCCTGATCTCAGTCAGCTTCAGAAAATATGATTGAATAGATTCATCCCTGCCTTTCTTCAGATTCTTCAATTGATTCTTGAAGAATAGTACTTGATTCGCATTGTTGGCCTTGAACATATGGACCAACTTATCATACATCTCTTTGGATGTGCCCAGCTCAGAGATGTAGGCAACCAGACTCTTGTGAATTGAGTCCCTGATCATCAGCTTTGTTTTGATCTCCCCCTTCTTATACTTTGTTTTGGCGGCAATAGTTGCAGTGCATGGAGGCTCTTGGATTTTACCCTGCACATAGTCCATGACATCTTGGTCTTCCAACATAGAATCTAATGTCATCTTCCAAGCATGGAAGTCCTCCTTCCTAGTCAATTTGTCATTAGCCTTGAAGCCATTGTAGTTTGAGGAACCCATCCTCTTCATCGGTGATTGCTACAAGTTAAGGCTTTGTCTTCACCTCATCTCTGAAACCATGTAAATTTATGTAGATGTTCTATGCTTGATGCAACTTTACTTTCTCTTCAATATTAGACAACAATCACATAAACAATAAAGTAAAATGTTGATAGAACATACCAGTAGATCGACAGAAGACAAACCAGAAACATATAAGTGTGATGGTGTGTTACGACGATCAACAGGATGCTTCAACCAACAAAGTCTCGATATGGTCAGCTAACCGGCAATGTCACACAACCCTCAGGACAGCCAAACGGTCAACTCAAAAGTCAACCCCAGAAAAGTCAACGCTGTCAGTGAACGGTCAATGCAAACAGTAGCAGTAGCTAGGTCAACGCTGAAAAGTCAAATTCAACGTCTTTCCTCGAAAATAGTGCCAGAAAATGTGGATTAGGGAAATCAAAGTTTAGGGAAAGTTTCGGGTTGATTTGACCTTGCGTTGACCAAAGTCAACGCTAGTCAAACTTGGCTGCAGTTGCTGCAGAAACCCTAGACTGAAAACCAGAAATTGCTGCTTCCAGATTCCCACGTGTGGAGAGAGAAGGGACTCCAAGTGATCGAACCAATCAAATGAGGAGAGAGAATGTGTGAGGATGAGATGAGATAAAATGTCCTCCAACGTTGACCTTATTTATATCCATCAGTGAGGGTGTGTGACACATTTGCTGGGGTACAAAACCTTAAAGCCGACCTGCACATATTTTGAATAGATTAAAAATAAACTCAAAATAAATGTTTTGCTCATCAGATCAAGATGATCTTTAGATCGATCTTGCACCTCTTCGAAAGATGAACCCAATAAAAATATTGGTATCTTCATCTGAGCATCACAACATGGAGTTTGGACCTAGTTGTCCAAAATTAACACCAAACATCTTCTTCAGCTATACCATCCACTGTTGAGCATTCTTCTGCTGCTATTTTTGATGAGGATTCTGATAATGAGTATTAGTCTTTTGACTTTATAGTACTTGCAGCCTCATATCTATAATAAAGGCTGATTTTGAGATTTTGATATATAATAAAGGCTGGTTTTGGATATTCCGATATTGGTATTTTCATTATGTCTGTTATCACTCATGAGTAAATGTGTTGTAATAGTTTATGCTTTGAATGTAATAAATTATAATTTATCATGTATGTTTTATGATTTCACATAACATTTCTTAAATGTCCTAAATTCTAATATATATATATATATATATATATATATATATATATATATATATATATATATATATATCGTGTTTCCCCATTTCCAAAATTTGGGGAGGTTGCATTTCGTATTGTACCCTGCTTCGGAAAATCGTTTCCTTTTCCTCCTTCAGTGCAACTTAGGCTAAACAAGTTAATTTACATTTGCTGGTCATTGAAATTTTTATGCTTCATGGTTGAGCAAAATTTCATGATTTAAAGTGGCTTCTTCATTGCTGTCGTAACACTAATAAGTTCTGGAATTTTTGAATTATTACGACTGATATAGACTGTCATAAATATGAAATTGGCTTATCTCATCTCGCTCTTAAAGGTTGTCTAACTTTGCACTCAAACTCTGAAGCTAATCTTGTTGATAGAGTTATCTTGGGCTTCTAAGTTTGAATTGGCATAATATCTTGTGTTGATAGTCATTGGTGGATAAGTTGATTTACTTAAGCATTTTGTGGATTGATCTATAGTTGAATTTTGCACTTGTATCATTAAGCACTCATCTTGTATTAAAATCTTTTTTCCCATTGTTGTTAAGTACTATTGGCATAAAGAGTAATTATAGCTTAAGTACATAAGTCTTAAGAAACTCAAACAATCTTAATTCAGGATAAACTCACTCATCATCTTGCATTTAGCATCCTAGATTTAGCTTGCATTGATAATTTAGCTCCTAGCATAACCTAGGTTGATAGAGATATAGGCAACCCTTTTCACATTAGCTTGAGAGATTCAATTTCTCCTAGTAGTTAACACAATGACCTTGCACTCGTCAGAGCCAGTCTCTGCAGCGCCAGAGGCATTGGGTGAGTGGAAAACAGGGGGAGGTATCATTAATCAGGCCATGGTCTGCTTCTCTCGGCTTCCATTTCACAACTTACATTGATAATTGCTTCTCAAAATAGTTGGGGAAAATGTTACATTTAGAGTAGGCATCTAATTAAAATTTACCAGGATCATTGCATCTCACATAGGTCCTAGGTCTTTCATATCATATAGGTTAGTCAATCATTCAAGCAACGGGTGTCCATCCGGTCATTTGGTTCCAATTTATAGAAAGCAAGAATTTGTGACTCCATTAAGGCGTTGGTCTCATAATAGAAAAGCCAAATCTAATCAATAATCTTTCTTAATTTCAACCAAGTGGCTAGGCCACTCATCCATGTCTCCCAAACAAGTTAATTCCCAACTTGTCTTCCTTCACCTCATCTCATAGGGACTAACCCCCATAGCCTGTTGTTGGGAGACAACTAGAACGGAGTGGGCGGGGATCAGAGTGACAACTCCCGTCTTGAGCGTTGTCGCGGTACCAATACAATCCGAGCAACAACATGCATCAAGTTGAAGATTTCATCATCAAGGGGTATCTTCACTTGACAAGTAAGTATCTTAATATATATGTCTAAATCTATCAAAATGGCTTCATTTTTCAAGGAGAGAAACAAATTGGTTGGGGCATCAAACTTCCTTGCATGGAAAAAAAGGACAAATTTGATCCTCATAGAGAATGAAGTTATTGGTCTTATCAATGGAAAGATATCCAAACCATCACAAGAATAAGCTCAAGCAATATCGAAGTACATGAAAGGGGAAGTAAGGGCTCAAAGAATCCTAATGGAATCCATTGAGGATCCCCTCATAGCTTATGTATCAAAGTTGGAGACATCAAAAGAAATCTACAAGAAGCTAGTAGAATTGTTCCCCTTGTGCACCATCGGAGAAGTCATATCTTTGAGAACCAAGTTGTATAAGATGAAGGTATCAAAGGAAGAAGGTGTGAAATTTTTTGAATATTACTTATGCAGAAATATGGTTATACTTCTCCTACTTAATCGAGTTATTAATCTGAAGTTTCAGCATTAACATCGAAGTAAACACATTAACAGTTCTTCACAGATACACATCTAAACTGAATACATGCACATAGACAAAGTGACACACAAGATTTTCTGGACAATTGTCCCCGAAAAAACCCAAAGCGGGAAAATCGGTCTTCTGGCTGCTAGAGGGTTTATATTATTAAGTAGATTCTAAGTATAACAAATCTGGGCACCTTACTGATTAACCCGATAGAGAAAAACAATAACTACAATAATACCTTTGTTCTGGAGACGGAGAAACTGACTTATTCACACCCTCAAACGGGATTTACAGAACTCATCCCCTTTCTGTGTTCAGAAACCCCAGCGCTGCTCTAAATCCCTCTGCGTAAGCTCTGCTAGCCTGTAGGTGCCCCTGCTCTGCTCAGAAGAGACCTGCGTAACTCTAGACTGGGTGACACAGTCCTTGCACTAACTCTGCTTGGCCTGCGTAAGCCCTGATGGCCTCTTGCTACCTCTGCGCTGCCCTTTCTGGGCTTGCGTAGCACTGAAGCCCTCTGCCATGCGCAGCTGCTGCTCCCTCTGCGCTGCTCTGGCTACTGCTTCTCTACCTCTTGCTAACTCTTGGCTCTGGGATCACACATCCCCTTAGCCAATACTACCCCTCGCTGTAGCTGAAACACTTCTGGAAATTCCTAACAAACCACGCCCTAGAATTCTAGCTTAGTCTCAGTGCTCTGCCTTTGTGTGTTCTCCAACTAACCCCAAGCCTTTCCTTTATACTTTTCTCGTTGGGAAACCAATGACCGTGATCTAATCTTGATTCGATGACTAAGATTAAAAGAAAGCTTGATCCGTGTGACTTAAGTCATTTCCATCACATGTTTAAATTAATTACCTTTAATATTTTAATTTTCCCAAGTTAGACTTAGGGTCCTTAATTAAAAATATTAATTAATTAATTTTCTCTCAAACCAGATGGAATTTCTCAAATCCCTTTCTGGGGCTTGGAGATCTCATGTACTCTAGTCCCTCCACAAAGTTTGGGAGCTAAAGCACATCCGAAGCTACCCCAACACCACAAAATCTCAACACTCCCTCTTAGCGAGGAAAGTGCTCTAGCACAACACTGCTTCACTTCGAAGCTCTGCACTGAACTCTGGTTTGGGTCTTTGCATTGATGCTTGGCCTGATGCCCTCCATCACTGCGTTGCTGCTGCTCTCCCGTACTGCTGCCCATGACGCTGCCACTGCCATTGCTACATCTATATCGCAACTCCCTCTCAATCTGGTGCATCGTGCTGCCAACTGCTGCACTGCAACTCAGTTGCTGAGAGAAGCAACTAAAAACTCCTACCCAATCTTTGACAAACAAGTTAGTTGGGTTGCATCCTCATCACTGAAGCTCCATAGGCTGCTGCTTTGCGTTGTCCTCCTGAAGCCACCGCGCTGCTGCAACTCTTCTTTGCGTAACCCTGCCTGCACTGCGCTGCTCCCTTTCAGCATCAAGCTTTTTGTCTGCTCCATCTCTGATTCTTTGCATTCTGCTCCACTTGTCCCGCTACTGTCTTAAGGCTCCCGTAGCATGGATGTGATCCAAGAGTTGGGCTACTCAAAGATCCCACCACCACTATGTAGCTGCTCCACAGATCCATGTCGCCCCACTTTCGTGATGTATGAGCGCTCATGGCTACGTCATCTTCAGAGCCATCGTCCACCACAATAGCCTTGGAGGTAGAAGCTTCCTTGTCCTTCTTATTCTGGGGACAATTGTTGTCGAAATGCCCCAATTTGCCACACTGGAAACACTTGATCTTTGATAGATCATGCTTCTCCCTTGCTGCCTCTTTGATGCCAAGGCTGCATCTTCTTCCTCTTCCTTCTTCACTTTACTTGACCCAGTGTTGTTTTGTCTCTTGGTGAATCGACAGAGTTCTTCTTAACGGAGGATCGTCCACATACTGCCCCAGTTGGGAAGGTCTGCTCTGCCCAAGATACTTTGGACAAAAGTTTCGCAATCCTCTGTGACCACATTGAATGCAGTCCTCGCCATCACATCATCCTCCACTTTCACTCCCATGGCAGTGAATTGATCCCTGATCGCCTGTAATCTGAAAAGGAAGGGTTTGATTTCTTCTCCCTTGGCCATCATGAATAACCTCATCTAATTCTCCAGAAGCATTCTCCTCTAGACGGATCTTCCTTCATATAGTGAGGTCAAAGACACCCACATATCATGTGTTATCTTCTCGGCTATGTGAGGCACTACATGATCTTTGACACCGTCCATGATGAAGCGCTTGGTGTGTGCCACTGCTTCTTCATGCTTCTCCAGGAGCTTCTCATCGGTTGGCATGGCCAGAACTTTCTCTGCATGCTCCCTCAAACCATATGCCTCCAGGACTACTAGGATTCTGGCCTTCTAGACTGCAAAGTTGGATAGCCCGTCCAACCTATCCTGATCACGTAGTCCTTGAGGTGCCATTTGCTCAATAAATCTGTCGGAACTAATCCTTCTCTCTATGCTAGAGACTCGGACTAGGGTCCTTGGCTAGAAAGGCACCCTCTGCTCCCTATGACAACTGACTTTCTCTCTTGGAAGTCTACCAAATCACAATGAATCAGCTCTCTTTGATCCTCTTATTGATCTGCAGATTTCTTTGGCTAGAAATCCTCTGAGAAGTTGTTCTGCTCCCACTCTTTGTCAACTAGTGCTTAGGCTAATTTCTGCACCTTCATAAATTTAACCCCACCATCAACTACTGAGGCTCTGCACCACTACTTCCGGCACTCTGAATCAGCAACAACTTCAGGACTGCGTCACCCTGGCTGGCCTCTGCATGAGTAGACAGTCCCAACGTTATCTCTGCGCAGTAAGTACATGGGACTGCGTGGAGACTATGTCACTTTGGCCTTTGCGTGTCTCTGATTCCCTTTACTGCTA
The DNA here is from genome assembly GCA_034641835.2 of Pinus albicaulis. Taxonomy (NCBI): domain Eukaryota; kingdom Viridiplantae; phylum Streptophyta; class Pinopsida; order Pinales; family Pinaceae; genus Pinus; species Pinus albicaulis. The sequence goes on from CM076584.1 coordinate 1,566,282,060, forward strand.
CGTTGTCCTCTCTGGTTCGACTTTCTGTGGCTGTTGCTGCTTTCTTTGTTGCTTTCTGCAGCAAGGATTCTTCAGTCTTTTTGCCGATGATTTAGCTAGATCTGCAATCGCTCTGATACCATGTGAAAAATTCTGAATATTACTTATGTAGAAACCCTACTGTTAAATCTGGTTATACTTCTCCTACTTAATCAAGTTATTAATATGAAGTTTCAACATTAACATCGAATTAAACACATTAACAAATCTTCACAGATACAAATCTAAACTAAATACATGCACATAGAGAAAGTGACACACAAGATTTTCTGGACGACATTCCCCGGAAAAACCCAATGCGGGAAAACCGGTCTTCTGGCTGTTGGAGGGTTTATGTTATTAAGTAGATTCTAAGTACAATAAATATGGGCACCTTACTGGTTAACCCGACAGAGAAAAACAATGATTGCAGCAATACCTTTGTTTTGGAGACAGAGAAACTCACTAAGTCACACCCTCAAATGGGATTTACAGAACTCAATCGCTTTTTGTCTTTAGAAACCCCAACGTTGCTCTGAAGCCCTCTGCGTCAGCTTTGCTAGCCTGCTGGTGCCCTTGCGCTGCTCAGGAGAGGCCTGCATAACCCCAGACTGGGTGACGCAGTCCCTATGCTGACTCTGCTTGGCTTGTGTAAGCCCTGATGGCCTCCTACTACCTCTGCGCTGCCCTTTCTGGGCTTGGGTAGCACTGAAGACCTATGCACTGCGCAGTTGCTGCTCCTTTTACGCTGCTCTAACTGTTGCTTCTCTGCCTCGTGCTGACTCTTGGCTCTGGGATTAGATCATCCCCTTAGCCAATACTACCCCTCGCTGCAGCTGAAACATTTCTGAAAATTCTTAGCAAACCATGTCCTAGAATTCCAGCTTTAGTCTCAGTGCTCTGCCTCTGTGTGTGTTCTCCAACTGACCCCAAGCCTTTCCTTTATACTTTTCTCGTGTGGAAACCAACGGTCGTGATCTATTCTTGATTTGACAACTAAGATTAAAATAAAGCTTGATCCGTGTGACTTAAGTCATTTCCATCACATGTTTAAATTAGTTACCTTTAATATTTTAATTTTCCCAAGTTAGACTTAGGGTCCTTAATTAAAAATATGAATTAATTAATTTTCTCTCAAACCGGATGAAATTTCTCAAATCCCTTTCTGGGTCTTGGAGATCTCATGTATTCTAGTCCCTCAACAAAGTTTGGGAGCTAAAGCACATCCTAAGCTACCCCAACACCACAAAATCTCAATAGAAGGAATAACCTCATACTTATGAGGGTGTCAAAAATAGAAGACCAACTACAAGAGTTGGGAGAAATAATGTCCGATAAATAAATAACCACCATGGTTCTCAATGCACTACTTGATGAATGGGGCAACTTCGTATCAAGCATCTATGGAAAGAAGGAAGCCACCCCATTTAGTGAACTTTGGTCATTGTGTAAAATTGAAGAAACTGGGTTAAAAGCAAAGAATGATGTGGGAATAAGTGAACAAGTTCAAGCGTTTGCTGCCATGGCCAAGGGAAAAGGAAAATTTGGGAAAAAGAAGAAGATCAATATGTCAAAAATCCAATGCTATGGTTTTCATGAATATGGGCACTACAAGAGAAATTGTCGTAAACTCAAGAAGGACAACAACAAAAGAGGAAGGGAAGAAGCTGAGAAGAAGAAATCAAAGGAGGAAGTGAAAGATCTCTACTATGACTGAGATAATATCCTTCACTGTGTTTTTTTTCAATTTATGTAAAGATAACTATCATGGTAGAAATCATTATAAGTATGATAGGATGCATCATATTAGGAAATGGCATCATATTAGAAGCACATGACCAAAACAAGAGCTTGTGACATCCTTATAGAAGCTTGAAATCTCAAGTAGAATTCTACAGAGATGTAGCAGTAATCATAGAAAGGAAGTAGCTCTTGTCAACCTCATTTGAAAGCATAAGTAGTACTTATGAAAGTCATCTAGCATGATAGAGGATAGAAGGAGTTCATTATGCATCATCATCATTAGAAAGGAGCATTTTTAGGATGAGGATAATTAAGATCCTCTGTTGGAAACTTCATTAGAAGGTTCACCTCTACTTGGAAGAAGCAAGTGTCTTGCTGATCATTCCACCTTGTAGAAGAATTATGGTACGCTGACAAAGAAGTACAACATGTCAAAATGGTTGAAGAACTTTCAAGCAAGGAAATGAAGCTGTCGAGAAATGTCTAGATGATCAAAAGAAGAAAATAGGTATGTATTTGATAGATTAAGTCATGTCATCATAGAGTTGCAGATAGCATGGGTAAATGCTCTACCTCATGAGCATGATCAAAGAAAAAAAGAGAGGATTTCTTCCTCTGATAGATGCATGAAGACATGGTTCACATATTGACAAGATGAAATCAACATAATATGTCCTCATATGGAATATGAGGTGGTTGACAAAGATGAAGGAACTATGGATGGAAGTTTTCGGGGAGTAATATGTGAAGAAAGAAAGAAGATATCGTCAAAGATGCAACTATGGTCACACAAAGTGTTGAGAAATCTAGGGCATCATGAATTAGGTGATTTCTCTTTAAATTTTAAATAGTAACTACTTGTGAATGCTTTTTACAACTTTAGATTCAGATCTTATTTACTTAGATATTAATGTTCTTCTTCATCAAATAATTACCAATGCATGAACATAAATAGACAAGAGACACATAATGTAGGCTATCAGCCAGGGCCAAAACCTCTCACTCTTTGAGAGGAAAACCCGCACAAATTCTTCATATAGAGATTCCAATTGACGAATACCAAGACCAAGACCGTTGACCTATTGGCCTCTCCAAGATCAAGACACTATTTCTCTTGATTTTCTTCTGCTTCTTTCTTCTTCTTGACTCCTCTTATGCTTTCAACATTCTTAGCATTGAGATCATCATAGAAATCTCAACACTGTCATATCTTTGAGTTGATACCAAATCCTTTGACTGTACTAGCCTGAGTTTTCTGCATTGTAGCGCACCGAGATCATTATCTTACCTCTATCATGACACCGAGGTCTTATCATTATCATGAAACTGATATCTTTCCTTTAAGGTAGCACCGAGACCTTTACTGAGATTGGTGGGACTTCTTTGTGTACTGGAAACCCTTACTGTAGTAGCACCAAACCATACATATTGAAGGAGCACCGAACCATAGATAAGGATAGCATCAAAATTGTGTGACTGTGGTAGCACTGATGATCGAAATTCTGTCTATTCTCTTCACTGCAATCCACAATAGGTATGCCAATAATGCTACTGTGATCCATCCGAATTGTAGTTACCCTTTCAACACCGAACTGTAGTCTCCTCACCGAACTGTAGTTACCCTTTCAACACCGAATTGTAGTCTCCTCACCGAATTGTGTCACTGTAGTCTCCTATACTAAACACAGAGATATCCGAACTTGTCTTTTCACCTAAATTCAAAGAGATCCGAACTTGTTGTCTATAATTTCTGCGAAATCCACACTGGTATTTATAGTAGTTTCCCACAATAAATTAGCCGACATGAGAATCCGAATAGGTGTGTCTTCATTAAGTGAGCAGACATGAAAGTTCTTACTTCATTTTGAAGCCGACATGCAGAGGAGTAATATGTGCTTGTCTTGGAGTGCTATTAGACTATCCTATAGACTTAAATACATTTGTAACATGCCCAAGAAGGGTTCTTCATGACGTTGACTCTAAAAATAAAATCCCTTGCTCATGAAACCTATGAAGCAAGCCAATAATAATTTTATTTTCTTCTTTACATCATTTACAAAAATCATAATCACATATGTCATTATGAAGACCGAACCTAGTTACACTTTTTCAACACAGGAAATCAACATCTAATGACTAGAAGAATTGGCTATGATATCTCCATAGATAGGATATGAAGACTTTGATAAAGTCTGTAAAGAAAAGAGACCCTTGACATTGAAAGCCTTGGAGATATATTTATACAGGATGTTGATGTTGCAAGAAGCAGATGTCATGATGAAAGGCCATCAAAAAAGATAACTTTGATTTGATGCTTATTTTTTATTTCTGAACAACATTTGGATGGGTCAATACAGGGCTACTGAAAGAGAGTTGTAGATGTCAACTACAACCAACATTCATCTGGTTGGATGGAAGATCGTGAAGGAAACATGACTTGGAAGAGGTAGTTGTATGAAGAAAAGCTAGATGTGGACTAGAAGATGACTTTTCGATGAAGAAAAGGATGACATGGCTGACATGGTTCGTGAAGGAAAGTGATGGATGGTTGATTCCCTACAAAGAAAAGATGAAGGATCCATAATGATGAAGATGAAATTCATGACATCGAAAGAAGGAACTCTACAAGCAGCAGAAGATACCATGATCTCCACCAAAAGGAAAAAAGTTGTTGTTGGAAACAAACCCCTAGTTAAGAGGGAGCTTGGAAGCAAATCCATGGTCAAGACAGAGCTTGGAAGCAAGTCCCTGGAGGAGAGGGATCTTAGGTGCATTCCTTTTATATGAATGGGTACATCTTCTCTAGTTGAAAGGGAGAGATAGACACATCATTCTTGTCTTCACTTCGTAAAGAAAGAATGGAGTATTGGGTAAGCATTTGACATCCGATACTCTTGAGGATGAGGTAGGGCGTCGAAGATAAGAGTAGTCGTAGAGGAAATCCCTTGAGGGTGTGGTATTCCAAGATAGGAATTGTCCTAGAAGGACATACCATGTGAACACCTGGGTGGAGTATGTGCCTTGAGAGACAATGATGATGGTGTCTGTCAGTTATTGGTCTCGCCAACATTGAGCTCTGATCTTGTGGAGAGAGAAAGTTGTTAGTCAAGACCTTGCTATGTGACAATGTTGGTTGGTATGATGTAAAGAGATGGCTTACCAATCCGACTCTTCTTATTAGAATTCTTCATATTGAGAATGTCCAAGCACCTTGTATGGATTATGAATACCTTCCTGGTTAAGAGGGAGTGTTGAAATATGTAACTAGGTTCGGTCTTCATAACGACATATGTAATCATGTTTTTATGTATTTAATGTAAAGAGAAAAATAAATTTACTATTGTTGTTCTTGAGGCATGAGTTTCATGCTCCAAGGAAATTTATTTTTAGGTCAAGCACCCATTGAGTGCTTCTAGGGCTTGTTATTTAGTCTACAAGTCAATTGAGTCATTGTCATGTATTGAAGACCCATTTGGGCATGTTACATATTGTAAAGAAAAAATTATTTGAATCAAAATAGAGTCAAAAGACCCTCCAAGACCTCGTCATGGTGCAAGGATCAAGTCAGCCTACACAAATGGACAAGTCGGCCTAAGAGGAGCAATTCAACCTACTGGAAGACCTATATATAACGGAGACTTCGACCTCACTTGGGGCAAGCAATCAACGAACTTAAGTTCGATCAAAAAATAGAATGGAGTGTGAAGAAGAGGAAGGCAAGAAGGAGAAAAGAAAGTCGAGTTTTTGGGACATTTTTGGGCTATCTTTCTCACACGTGTAAAGTGAATTAGGGCATCTTTCTACAACAACAAATGTCAAATTGCAGTCATCATTAAGGGCTAAGTTTTGGGTAAAGAAATGTCTCCTCTGCAAGTCGAAGTATCAAGGAAGAGAATTCAAGTCAAGCGAAGGAGAAAGGAAACAAATTCATCCATCTTCTAGCCACGTGTGAACTAGGGTTTCTGCAGAAGAAACTATTGGAGGAAGAAGTTGTAGAAGAATCTGCTAGGAGGTCGAAATCGCAGAAGAAGTTGTTGGCAATCGAAATTGCATGAGTTGTTGGAAGGCAATGTTGTGAAAATCACGATCGGAAAAAAATCGGCAAGGGTCCAAAAAATGAAAAAATCGTAAAAATCGAGAAAAAATCGGTAAAAATCGGCAAAAGATTGGAAACATTAAAAAAATAATTTTTTAAAATTTTTTTTAAGTATATAAAGCATCCACAATTTTTTACGATTTTTTGGTGATTTTTACGATTTTATCGCAATTTTTTCACGATTTTTACGATTTTTGGCGATTTTTTCAAAAATGAAAAAATTGCTGATTAAATCGGTGATTTAATCATCATGCGGAAAAAATCGTGATGTTCGCAACACCGCTAGAAGCTCATCAAAGAAAGGTTTGACTTGGTCTTGGAGCGTCTTGGTCAAGGGTCATAGGTCTTGGAATTCGTTAATTGAAGTTCTATAAGAAGAGAAGAATTCTTGTGGGTTTTCCTCTCATAAGGACAGGTTTTGGCCCTGGCTAATCGCCTACATATTGTGTCCTTTTGTCTTATTGTTCTTTATGATTTTGTAGTTGTTTGATGAAAAAAACCCTAAATATAATCAACTAAAAGAAGAAGCTAATTAAGTTAAATAAGAATACATCACAAATAGTTATCAAGGAATAAGAGAAATCATCTAATCTAAGCTACCCTAGATTTTTCATCAAGACTTCCTAGTGTAGTAGAGCTTGTACCATCTTTCGATTCTAGTTGTCACTCTGGTACAGTTTGGTGAGTGCATCCCACATCTCTTTGGCGGTCTTTTTCTCAGATAGATGGGGAATCAAATGACTTTCACCCCATCCAAGATGATCCTCTATGCCCTTTCTTGTTTCACCTTGTGGATATCTAGGGCAATAGGATCCGACAGTGGCAGGGGAGGTCGAAATTGCAGAAGAAGTTGGAGATCGAAATTGTAGAAGTTGCTGGAAGCTCATTAAAGAAAGGTTTGACTTGGTCTTGGAGGGTCTTGGTCAAGGGTCATAGGCCTTGGAATTCGTCAATTGAAGTTCTATTAGAAGAGAAGAATTCTTGTGGGTTTTCTGTTGAGATTTTGTGTAATTGGGGTAGCATCAGTTGTGCTCTAGGTCCCAAATTTTGTGGAGGGACTAGAGTACACTTGATGTACAAGACCCATAAATGGATTTGGGAAATTTCATCTAGTTTAGGAGATATTAAATTAATCAATTATTTTAATGTATTTCCTAAGTTAAAACTTAGGGAACTTGAATAATTAAAGTGAATTTAATTAAACATGCGATGAAATTGTCTTAAGTCACACAGGTCAAGCTTTCTTTTAATCTTAGCCATTGATTAAAGATTTAATCTTGCTTGTTAGTTTCCCAATGAGAAAAGTATAAAGGAAAGGCTTGGGGTCATTTGTAAAGACACACAGAGGTAGAGCACTGAAACTAAGCTGAGATTCTAGGGCAGAGTTTGCTAAGAATTCTTAGAATTGTTTCAGCTGCAGAGAGGGGAATTTAGGCCAAGGGGATGATCTGATCCCGGGGTCTAGAATACACAAGAGGTAGAGATCAGCACAGAGGACAGTGCAGAGAAGCAAGGAAGCTGCAGCAGCAAGGACAGCGCAGTCCCTCCAAGGACAACGTGATTTTCAACAGGAAACCCTCAGGGGTTATGCAGAGACCCTAAGGGGCAGCGTAGAGACTACGTCACCCAGTCTGGGGTATCGCAGTCCCTTCCGGAGTAGCGTTGAGGGTCAGAGGGGCTTCAAAGGCTGACGTAGAGGCTTTCAAGGGCAGTGCTGGGGTTTCTAGGCCCTAATCTTGGTTGAGTTCTGTAAATCCCATTTGAGGGTGTGGATCAATCATTATTTTGGCCCTAGATCAGCCAGTGAGTTGTAGATCTATTATTTCTTTGTCGAGTTTTCCAAATCTGGAACCCAGGCTTGTTGTATTCAGAAAATTCTTAATAATAAAACCCTTTAGTAGTTAGAGACCAATTTTCCTGCATTGGGTTTTTCTGGGGACTATTTGTCCAGAAATAACTGCCACTTTGTCGATGTGTGCATGAACTTGTTCTAGATCTGAATTGGTGGAGATCTGTTATGTGTTTTGCTTCGATTCTAACTTGAATTCGTTCAGTTAATAACTTGTTTAAGTAGGAGGAACATAACCAGATTAACAGTAATAATTTGTGCATAAAGTGTAAAGATTTAGAAATTTCCACATGGTATCGGAGCAATTGCAGATCTAGGAGGGTCACCAACAAGAGACTGAAGGTTCTAGCTACAGGAAGCAGCTGGAAAAGCAGCAAAAACACATATCTAAAGGGACACTGCAGTTTTCAGAGGTAGATTCACGCAAAGGGAAGGGTGACGCAGTCTAACGCTATCTACTAGCAAGCCCACGCAATTACTGCGTAGAGGAAGCTCAGAAACAGCGTTGGATTAGTCTCAAGCCTGCTAGTGTGATGCAGATTTGAATCTGTCAGATCTAGAAAAGACTGAAGAAAAGATGCAGAAATTTAGAAGGTGCTGGTGGGGATAAATTTTTGAAGTTTTCAGATTTTTAGCCTTAGCACAAGTGACAAAGAGCGGGAGGAGATCAACTTCTCAGAGATTCTAGCCAAAGAAACTTGCAGTTTGTTCAGAGGATTAAAGAGAACTAAATCATAGTTGATTTGGCAGATTCCCAAGAAGGGAAATCAATTGTCAGAGGGAGCAGAAGGTCCCTATTTCACCAAGGGCCTTAGATCCATTTCTCTAGCAAAGAGAAAAGGAAGTTCCGACACATTCTGAGAAAATGTCTCCTCATGGACTGCGTGATCAGGATAGGCTGGATGGCCTCTCAAAATTTTCAGTTTGGAAGGCAAGGATCTTGATAGTCCTTGAGGCATACAATCTTAGAGACCATGCAGAGCAAACTCTGGCCACACCAACAGATCTGGATCTCCTTCGGAAGCATAAGGAGGCTGTTGGGCATGCTAAGCAGCTGATTATGGATGGAATCAAGGACCATATTATACCACACTTAGCTGAGAAGAAGACAACTAATGAGATGTGGAAGGCCTTGATCTCCCTATATGAGGGAGAATCTGTCCAAAGGAAAATGTTGTTGGAGACACAGATGAGGTCATTCATGATGACCAAGGGAGAAGACATGGAACACTTTCTCTTCAGATTGCAGTCAATCAGAGATCAATTGACTGCAACGGGTGCTAAGGTGGAAGACGATGTGATAGTCAAGACTGCCCTCAATGTAGTCACAGATGAGTGGGAAACCTTTGTCCAACGTATCTTGGGCAGAGCGGACCTCCCAGATTGGAACAGCTTGTGGTCAATTCTGCGTCAAGAAGAACTCCGCAGATTCACCAAGAAGCAACACAGCTCCGGATTGAGCAAAGTGAAGAAGGAAGATGAGGAAGATGCAACCTTGGCATCAAAGAGGCAGCCAAAGAAGAAGAAGGATCTTTCAAAGATTAAGTGCTTCCATTGTGGTGAAATGGGACATTTTTCCAGCCATTGTCCAGAGAAGAAATGGGACAAGGAAGCATCTTCTTCCAAAGCAGCTGTGGCAGATGATGGGTCAGAAGATGATGCAGCCATGAGTGCTCATGAACCACGGAGGTGGGGTGACATGGACATGTAGAGAAGCTACATGGAAGAGGGGCGGGATCCTTGAGCAGCTCATCTCTTGGATCACATACGAGCTACAGGAGCCTTAAGACAGTAGTGGGACAAGTGGAGCAGTGGGTGCATAGATCACAGATGAAGCAGAGGCAGATCTAAAGGCTGGAAGGAGCAGTGCAGAGCAGAGCAGCAACAACGTAGAAGCAGCAGCAGTGCAGAGGCTGATGTGACTTCAGCAACACAGAGCAGAGCTTCTTACGCAGTGTAGAGCTGCAGTGGCGCAGAAGGTTTCAGAGGGACAGCGCAGTGCAGCAGCAGCATGAGAGATTTCAACACAAGGGGCTGATGTGACTTCAGTAATGCAGAGGGAGTCTTCTTACGCAGTGCAGAGTTGTAGCTGTGCATCATCCTTTAGATGCCAGCACAGATCTGTAGCCTATGGAGCTTCAGTGATGAGGATGCAGCCCATTTGACTTGTCTGTTAAAGATTGGGCAGGAGATTCAGTTGTTTCTCTCAACAACTGAAGTTGCAGTGCAGCAGATCAACAGTGACAGTGCTATGAGCAGCACAAATGTAGCATTTTGAGAGGGAGCTGCAGTACAGAGGTTGCAGTGGTAGTGGCAGAGTCATGGGCAACAGTACAGAATGGCAGCAACAGTGCAGAGTTGAGTGGCAGCAGGTTAAGCTTCAGCAGTATAGAACCAGTACCCAAAGTCTTGTAAAGCATAGTGTGATGTATTGCTAGAGCACACCCTTGATGCTAAGAGGGAGTGTTGAGATTTTGTGTATTTGGGGTAGCATCAGTTGTACTCTAGGTCCCAAAATTTGTGGAGGGACTAGAGTACACTTGATCTACAGGACCCAGAAATGGATTTGGGAAATTTCATCTGGTTTAGGAGATATTAAATTAATCAATTATTTTAAGGTATTTCCTAAGTTAAAACTTAGGGAACTTAAGTAATTAAAGTGAATTTAATTAAACATGTGATGAAATTGTCTTAAGTCACACGGATCAAGCTTTCTTTTAATCTTGGTTGTTGGTTTCCCAACAAGAAAAGTATAAAGGAAAGGCTTGGGGTCATTTGTAAAGACACACAAAGGCAGAGCACTGCAGCTAAGCTGAGATTCTAGGGCAGAGTTTGCTAAGAATTCTCAGAAGTGTTTCAGCTGCAGAGAGGGGAATTTAGGCCAAAGGGATGATCTGATCCTGGGGTCTAGAATACACAAGAGGCAGAGATCAGCCCAGAGGACAGCGCAGAGAAGCAAGGAAGCTACAGCAGCAAGGACAACGCAATCCCTCCAAGGACAGTGTGATTTCCAACAGGAAACCCTCAGGGGTTATGCAGAGACCCTAAGGGGCAGCGTAGAGACTGCGTCACCCAGTCTGTGGTAACGCAGTCCCTTCCAGAGTAGCGTTGAGGGTCAGAGGGGCTTCAAAGGCTGATGTAGAGGCTTTCAGGGACAGCGCTAGGGTTTCTAGGCCCTAATCTTGGTTGAGTTCTGCAAATCCCGTTTGAGGGTGTGGATAAGTTATTATTTTGGCCCTAGATCTATTATTTCTCTGTCGGGTTTTCCAGATCTGTAACCCAGGCTTGTTGTATTCAGAAAATTCTTAATAATAAAACCCTCCAATAGCTAGAGACTGATTTTCCCGCATTGGTTTTCTCCTGGGACTATTTGTCCAGAAATAATTGTGTCACTTTGTCGATGTGTGCATGAACTTGTTCTAGATCTAAATTGGTGGAGATCTGTTATGTGTTTTGCTTCGATTTTAACTTGAATTCATTCAGTTAATAACTTGTTTAAGTAGGAGGAGCATAACGAGATTAACAGTAATAATCTTTGCATAAAGTGTAAAGATTCAGAAATTTCCACAATTGAAGTTCTATTAGAAGAGAAGAATTCTTGTGGGTTTTCCTCTCATAAGGACAGTTTTTGGCCCTGGCTAATTGCCTACATCTTGTGTCCTTTTATCTTATTGTTCTTTATGATTTGGTAGTTGATTGATGAAAAAAACACTAATATAATCAACTAAAAGAAGAAGCTAATTAAGTTAAGTAAGAATACATCACAAGTAGTTATCAAGAAATAAGAGAAATCACCTAATCTAAGCTACCCTAGATTTTTCAACAGGACATCCTAGTGTCTCAGAGCTTGTACCATCTTCCAATTCTGGTAGTAACTCTAGTACAATTTGGTGAGTGCATCCCACATCTCTTTGGTGGTTTTTTTATCAGATAAATGCGGAATTAGATGACTTTCACCCCATCTAAGATGAATCTCTATGCCCTTGCTTCTTTCACCTTATGGAGATCTAGGGCAACAGGATCTGACACTAGCACAACCGTTGTGGAGTTAGCAAGGCTCCTCAACTTGTTCTCGTTGACAACAATTGTGATCCAAACTTTTTATTGAAGATAGTTTGAGGTTCCTAACTTTTCATCATACCTATCACTGGTTGCCATGGTAAATCGAACCCTTCAATAATTGTTTTTTGAAAACCCTAGAAACAACATGGACCTCTTTGGGCTTGAACCTATGCAACACTTGAATTTCTTTCAAAGGCTTGGCTCTGGTACCATGTTAGTTTCTCTAAGCCCATCAAAATGATTAATGTGCCAATATATTTTTATACTCAGAAATATAATTTTGCTGAAAAAAGAAAAAGAAAAAAAAGATCTAAAATCTATCACAATTAACACAACTAAGCTTCTAACAAACTATCACAATAGAAACAAGAAATCCAAGCACATAAACTTTTACACAACTTTTACCTTGGAAAAATATAGTGTGGGGAAAAACTAGCAAAGAGAGATTTTATTAGGCTGCAGAGAATAAATCCAGAAAATATTACAACAGTTCCTGAGAATTTACAAGCAAGAACAACCCTAGAAAATGACCCGTCTCCTCTATGTTAGTCATCAGTAATTTTCACTATCCATAGATGACTAAATATTGGTTTTAGATTTCTAAAAACAAAATTCCATGAACATTGTGAGTTTTAGAAATCTCACTGCCTTCATTATCCTTAGCGAAAAATTTTCACTATCCTACCCTTTTTCCATTTCATGATCACCTTGTAACTCCTACAGATTCCAAATGGCTTGTGCCTCTCATTTCCATCCTTTTTCCTACCCATAATCTCATTACTCTGTTTGTCCCTTGCCTATGACTCCATTGTCCATCTAGGGTTTTCCTATAAGCCTAACTCATTCCCATTATTCCCCAAAATTCCTCAAGCATTGATGGTCTCAAAACTATCTCTGTAGGCTCTTTAGATAAATTAAGTACATTGGATTTTGGATCTTCATTACACCACTTGGTCAATACTCTGTTTTTTACTTAAAGATTCCAAGCCAATTTTCAGTCAAAGAGAGGTCAAAGAACCCCCCACTAGGTCAATTAGGGTTTCATGTGTTCCAAGGTCATCATTTCTAAAGAAGACTATCATTCAATTTCAGAGTCTACATATGAAGTAATGGACAAGCTTGACGCTTTTGTAGAAGTGTTAAAAGGTCATATTAGCAAGCATAAAGCCATAGCAACTCATAAACATCATGCCTTCATCATTTTCCAAGAGTTCATTCCAAGAGTCAAGTCATTTGCCACACCTAGGGTCAGTTTTGCTTCAAACTATGTTTCTGACCAAACAGAGATGAATTTGACAAAAGTGAGAGTGGTTTTTGTCCATCATAGGTTCAAGAAGAAAAACCTCCTTCAGTTCTTACACAGTTATCATGGTTTGGGAGCAATGTCGAAAATACAAGTGTCACGGGAGAATTGCTGCACTTATGGAGTGACCTTGGGAAAATCAGGTTTTCTCATAGCCGGAGTGTCCAAATGACTTGCTTGATTGGTCAAAAGATAACTAGACTGGAAGAGCTTTCCAATGAGCTATCATGAGCTCAATTTGGAGTTGGGGAAGGCCTCCAAAAGTTTCTTGCAATAGCACTCTGCATTTCTGCACCATCATTCAACACTTTTTGACCAGTTATGTGAGAATCAACTTTTGACAGGTCAAATCAACTCCAATCAGAGAAAAAAAGGTATATTTGGAAAGTAGACAGGATAAGCTTTCCAACGAGCTATCACGGGCCTAATTCCGACATGGGGAAGGCCTGCAAATGCCCTCTGCAAATTGGTGCTGCGCTTAGGACAGAAGTGACCCGACAGGACCTGAACGCGTTCAGGCGCTGCGCTTAGGGCAGAAGTGACCCGACAGTGCGTTTAGGCACTGCGCTTAGGGCAAAAGTGACCCAACAATGCGTGCAGGCGCTGCGCCTAAGCCAGAAGCCCTCCTTCACCTGCAAATTGTAAAAAATTGATGGAAGGACACCTCCAAGCTGCATCAAAGACTCTCAAAAACATTGAAATTTGGTAGGTAGATGTTCTTTTCCTTATCCTCCAAGTGAATTTGATGATTGGGTGATTAAAGGAATTAACCAAACCCTAATGAATGGAAACCCTAAATCCTCATGACAAACACTCTGTTTTGACCTCCAAGCAAGAATTTAATCAGTCAAGAAAGGTGTGAATTAGGGTAATTACAGTAAGTTGGAGTTAGCTCTTCATCTAAGCTTAAAGGAGATTAGTCATACAAGTACACCTCCATCTCGCTCACTTGCAAAAAATTGCCTTTCACCATTATTCCATTTCACTCATCCTATCAAGTTTCACAAGCAAGCCTAGGGTTGTTTAAAGGAAACACTAATCACCATGTCAGGAGAATGACCATGCCTCATCATCTACACATGTATCCTCTCCTCAAGGATACCTCCCTTCCTCAGCTTCTCCTGATGCATCAGATCAAGAAGGAAGTGGCAGTGAACAGTCAAGTGAAAATGAGCGTGAAGATGACAATGAGTCAAACCAAAATGAGGATGAAGGAGATGATGAGTTGAGCCAACAAGAAGCAGACAACATGGTAACAGAGGAGGGTGATGACAGTGAAGAAAATGAAGAAACTGACAGTGGGAATGGGTCAAGCAAAAATGAACAAGAAATCAGCAATGACGCAGAGGCCATGGAGGTGGATGATGATGAAAAAGAGGTAAGTGATGAAGAAAGCAGCAATCACACTGAAAATGTTGAGGATGAGGAGGAAGAGGATAGCATGGGCACAAATGAAGCATGTAACGAAGAAGCAGAGGATGATCCTGAAGAAAGCAGTGAGACTAAGAGCCCTAATGACAGTAAAAAAAATGACGCTCTAGTCATGACAGACATGAGGGAAAGATAATGAAGGCAACCAAAATGAAGATGATGACTATGCAAAAAATGAAGAAGAGGCTGAAGATAGTCATGACTGTCATGACAACAGTCATGATAGTCATGAAGACAGTAAATAAAATCAGGAGGCTGGCAGCCAAAATGAAGGTCACAACAATGATGAAGGCAACTACAATGAAGAACAAGATGAGAGTGCACAAATCAGTGAAGAAGCCAGCAGTGAAGCTAATGTTGAAGGCAAAGAGGTAAGCAGTAGTCAGGACTCAGGATGATGAAGAGAAGGACATGGAAACAAATGATGCCACCTATTATGAAAACACCCAGGTAATCACAATTAAACCCCTTCCATTGACATATCACAGGGGGGAAAGGCATGTGCTTGCTGCCTCAAAAAGAAAAGGGACCATGCCTCCCACTTCTACCAAGCAGCTAGATAAAGGCAAACAAAAGATGAAGAGAGGTAAGAAAGGTAAGAAGGAGCTTAAACAAGGACTTGGCATCATTGACCTAGAAAATGAAAATGAAAATAAGGAGAGGGCCACTAGCATACTGCTCCAAAGCAAGGATGCAGAAATTAAGGATCTAGAAAGATGCCTAGGTATGGCCATGTATAAGATTGAATATTACAAGAATGAAAACAAGCAGTTGAAGAAGGTGGAGAGGGACCTTGACCTCCAAAAGAAAATGACCAAGCACTATGCATTGAAAAACCAAATTGTGAAGGCTAAACTCAAAGAGGCCCATGCTCAGCTACAGGTACTCAAAGAGGAAAAAGACCAAGAAAACCTTGGAATCTTGGCTCAAGCTTCTCTACAGGTCTCTCAAACCCCATGCAGAACACATCCACCAAATTTGAGCAAATTTTGACAAATTTTGGTTTTTTGTGAATTTGGAGGCCTCTAAGCGCAACACCCTCGGCGCTATGCTTTCATCTCAGGCACCCTTAGCATAAAAACTTTGCATTTTTGGAATCCTCACATCTAGTACAGTATGCTCACCAAATTTCAGATCATTTGGAGCATATTTGACCCCTCAAAAGGCCAAAAAACACCTCATTTTTTACCTTTCTACCTCATTTTCAGTTTTGGCGCTACGCCTAGAGCAGATTTGAGAATTTTGTCTTTTGGACAGGTAAATGAAGCTCAATCAAGAAACCAAAGATAGATTTGGAAAGTAGACTCGTCAAGCTTTCCAACGGGCCATCACGGAGCAAATTCCAACATCGGGAAGGTCACCAAAACTTGGCTGCAAGTAGACCCATTTTCTGCCTATGCTGGCACTGCGCCTAGAGAAGTTTTGGGAATTTTGTCTTTTGGACAGGTAAATGAAGCTCAATCAAGAAACCAAAGGTAGATTTGGAAAGTAGACTCAGTAACCTTTCCAACGGGCCATCACAAAGCAAATTCCGACATCGGGAAGGTCACCAAAACTTGGCTGCAAGTGGACCCATTTTCTGGTTGTGAAGGCGCTGTGCTTTCAGACCTCACTGTGCGTTTTTTGCCAAAAGTCAACAAAAGACACTCATTAATTGCAAAATGATATTTTAATGTTTTTTGAGGCAAATCAATCCAAAATTAAGTGTTAGGAGTTATTTTGACATTTATTTCATGAGATATTTTGTGCCTTGGGCCTTGCATGGTCTCTTGGGCATTAATGACATTTATGGATGATTTTGACATTTTCAAATCCTAGTTAGGGTTTTTGCCCTCCTTTGCTAGATAAATAGAGAATGAGGGCCTTATTGTAAAAGGTTGGCATTTGATGACTCTTTGGAGCAATACATAGTTTTTTTGGAGATTGGAGAAGAAATTGGTGTTGTGGAGTTTTTGAATGACTTGTCTTGATTGATGATGGAGAAGGTTGCTTGTAGGATCCTTGAGCTTGGTTAATGGTGATGTGCTTCTATTCAGTTATTGTTTTATTATGTATCATTGTGTTTCATCCTTCTAAATTGCAGTAGGAGAAAGGTTTTAGACTAAGAAATGTTTTCAAAGGCACCTTAGCTCTGTTTGTTCTTCACTGCCTCTATGTTTTCCTCTGCTAGACATTTTAGAGAATTTTTAATTTCTCTCTAGACCCCCCTAAGCTTGTTTATTTCATGAATGTTTTAATATAGTAGGTATCAAAGATGATTTATGGTTAGCCCTGCTTGTTTGATGTCACTAGTTCTTGAGGTCTCTCTCTAAAGTACCATTAATTAGGTTTGCCAAAGAGGCTATGTTTCGATCATACTCTTTGTCCATGCTTGAATAATTGTTTTGGAGATCTTCATAGCTATGATCAATGATGTTTAGGCGCTCCCTCTTCTTTGATTAAAGTTATATGTGTATCTTGAATGTTTTCTAACTTTGAAGGTGAAATCACTAGAAGTTAAATGAGTTTCTCGCCTTCTATATTTCATTGGATTGTTTGTCTGAAATGCTTATTTGCTTGAGTTGAATCAAAGAGTTATTGGTGTGCCCTGTCTATTGATTGCTTCTTTATGCTAAATGGTGTTGAAGTCCCTTCTTGTTTTAAGTACATGACAAAGGATTCTTAATTGCCCTTTGTCCTACTTTGTTCACAAACTTGATGTTCATTTCATTTCACAAAAACCTTGAAAATCCATCTGACCATGCTAGATTTGCCCTATGATCTACCCTAATCTATTGTTGAAACTTTCCATGACTTTTATTGACTCCATAGCCCAATGACTTGAAGATTCCTCATTCTATCTATTCTACTTGATCATCTTACCCAACCAAAACAATCAAACAAACCCTACACTTAACAACTAGCTTAAAATAAAAACCCTAAAAGCAAACAAGTTCACATCATTTGCATAATTAGAGAGAGCCCTCTCTGAGTCTAGGAAGGCTAGGTCCTAGGACTCCAAAGACTGGTCTGATGTTACCCTGTGCATTTGATTTTACCAATCTAACAAATCACGGGAACCTAACACTCTACACAATACGGCCCAACAAACATCCTTTCCCTCTGCAATGTACAACCCCTTTCTCTTCAACGAACTTGACCCAAGACACCTTTCCTCCAGAAGAGAACTCAACCGTAAAGACTCGACCTCTCCCTCCTGTGAACTTAGCTTGGGAACAAGCCTTCTTTTCAATTGATGATGGCTTGAACATGACCCCTCTCTCCGTGAACTTGGTCCCTTCTCAGTTTCTCTGTGAAAATGCGAAAACCAGAATCCTATTGCAGCAACTGGAAATCATTCTCCCCATTGTTAATTTTATTTAACAATTTATTTGTTGTTTTCTACGACAAATACTAAATAAATCACACTGCAACCTTCACAAATAAAACTGCAGAAAAATAAACGGTGGAAGAAATGCTAGCACACACACATAAAATGAACACAAATATTTTTTGGACAAAATTCCTCAGAAAAACCCAATGCGGGAAAACCGATGCAATAGTGAGGGTTTTATTATTATGAAACAGTGAAATCTGAGTACATCTATGGATGCCCAACTGACAATCCAAACAAGAAGAAAATATGGGCAAAATACTGAAGGGAAGTTACCCTTCTCCCACAAGCAATTTCTGGCACGGCTTGCCTACCAAAACTTAGCCTCCCGGAACTCTACGTCAGTCTTTGCACTGCTTTGCGTAGCTGGCTAGACGACTTGCCTCGGACTAGGCTCTGTTGAAGTGGTTATGCCTTTGAATGATGAGAAAATCGTCCCTCTGGCCCTCTGAGACTTCTTCTCGACCTCTGGAACTGAGAACGATTTTTCCTTACTCCAAATCGGACTGCCTCTCCGAATCTGGAAATATTTCCTCCGGATCATTGTCCCTGCCCCTCACATTACTTCGATCTCAATGACTCTCTCTTTGACAACTAACTAAAGCTACTCTGGAAATCAAGCTACCAATTAAATCGAACTCTCCCAAGTGTCTTCTCCAAGTGCGCATCAACGACTTCTTATAATCCTCCATTGGGGACTCCAACAGCCAAGATTAAATCTTAATCGATGGCTAGGATTAACTTGAAATCGATCCATGTGAGTTTCTAGATCATTCACACCTTGACTTAATCAATTATGATTAATTAACCATATTCCCTAAGTTTAGACTTAGGAAATATTTAAAAACTGGTTAATAATCTAATTAAGCCATTTCTAGGTAGAATTTCCAAAATCGATTTTTGCTTTTTGGAAATCTCATGTATTCTAGCCTCTCCACAAATTTTTGTGGCTAGAACACGTCCGATGCTACAAAAGCTCACACTCCCTCTTAGCAAGGAATGTGTTCTAGTGCTGCACCTACTGCCACAACACCCTGTCACTGCACCATCTTCTGTCACGCTGCTGATGTTTGGCCATACTTCCCACCAATCACTGCGCAACTCTAATATGAGCTGCATCTGTGTTGCTGCTGACCTGTTGGAAAGTGAAACTAGGATCAGTCTTCATATTGACCGAGTAATTATGTATTTATGTAAACAAGAAGACAAAGATAATAAAATGTATTTTCATTATACTTGCTTCATGGGTTTCATGAGTAAAATTTTATTATAGGTCAATAGAATTCTTCTTGATGTCTATTAGGTTGTGTCTTCTAGTTATAAATATAATTAAGGGTCATTAATATGAAGAGTCTAGTAATCTAAAATGCTCCAAGACCTTGTCATGATACCGTGAAGAAATAGCACCTGAATGATGCTCAAAGATACCCTCATAAACGTTGGATTAGATGCTCTCCATGTCGGCCTATATACAATGGTGAAGTCAACCTACATGATGATGATTGGTCGGCCTAAAGACATGACATGTGCACTATATATACCTAAGAACCTACGACTCATTTGAGCACCAAGTATGCGGATCTCTCTGAAGTTTCTATAGTGGTTAAGTGTGGATATACCTGTGATAAAGTGTGTTCTTCAGACAGATAGGAAGTGCGGACTTCTCTGAGGTAACTACAACGTGAAGAAGTCTGGAACAAGTGTTGACAACTCTGACGAAAAAGGTGCGGATCAACAAGTAGAAGTTGTGATCAATCTTGAAGGATATTGCGTGCAAACCTAAGGTGAATATGATGACAAGTATGGTGTTCAATGCGGACTTCAGGAACAAGTAAAGTCTGATATATACATTCGGATCAGGGTCTAAGATTGTGGATTAGCTTGAAGACTATACATATATGCGGATTATTGTGAAGAATGTTGCGGTCAAGTTTGAAGGAAAGATGCGGTCAAATTTGAGATAAATACACTGATATACACCTATGGAATAAGGTCTATTTTCTATGCGGATAATGTTGATGATCATGCTGTGATGCGAAGTTTAAGGGCTATTACAGTATGGGAAAAAGGAGGAAGGTAAATCCTTCCTACTCCAAACTTCTACATCTCTAGTAAACCAAGTCTCAAGTGCATGAAAAGTAAAGGATACGACCTCGAATGATCTTGTAAGCAATAAGGAGTATCTAAAGATAAACTTAGAGACCAAGTTCTCTAATGTTGATGCAGGTCAGTGCAAGTTGGTGAAGAAAGGAAGGATCAGCGTTGAAGGTAGACATAGAAGCAATGACAAGGTCTTGGAAGCACTAATAGGTCAAGGATCTAAGTCTTGGTCATTGTACTTGTCATTCTGAAAATCTATAAGAAGAATTTCTCGTGGGTTTTCCTCTCCAAGAGGGAGAGGTTTTGCCTTGGCTCGCAGAGCCTAACTTTGTGTCTCTTGCATTTTGGTAATTAACTTGATGAAAGACTAAATAAGCTAAGAAGAGAAGACATAAGTAAATTGAGTAAGTTCACAAGTAATTATCAATAAGAGAATTTGAATTAATCTCCAGCCCTCTAAATTCTCAACATGGTATCAGAGCTAAGGTGTTGAACACAAGGGCTACTTGACAAGAAGACACTCCAGGAAGCGAAGATCAAAGTTTGCATTGAAAGGTCAAATCAGCTTACCAGGAAGACTCTCAAGCTATCTCATTCAAAGGATCAACTCATTCAAGAAAATAATCCTTGCCATCAAAGATTTACACTCAAGACATTGTTGGAAGAAACATCATCTTTTGAAGATATCCTTCATCATCAAGGAAGCGGCAAGTCAATCTACTCAAGCGAGTATCTATGACCTTACCTAAATATGTCAAGAAACTTATTGTAAAGAGAGCAATAAATTGGTTGGGTCATGAAACTTAAGTACATGGAAGAAGAGGACAGATTTGAATTCAATTGAAGACGAAATTATGGACTACATCGAAGGATCTATAATTCAACCCCAAAAAGAAGTTACTCCAGCTCATGCCAAGTACATGAAGGGAGAAATCAGAGCCCAAAGGATTCTCATAGAATCCACTAAGGACTCACTCATTCCCTATGTATCAAAACTAAAGTCTGCAAAAGAAATATATGAGAAACTCGTTGAGCTAGTCTCTGTGATTACTGCAGGAGAAGCAATCTCTCTGAGACATGAACTATGCAAAATGAAATTGTCAAGAGAAGAAGGAATCACTTCATACTTTATGAGAATTTCTAAAATAAGAGATCAACTTTAGGAACTGGGAGAAGTAATGTCTGACACTGAGATGACTACAGTGGTGCTGAATGCTCTACTAGAAGAATGGGGAAACTTCACTTCAAGTTTATACAAGAAGAAAGAAGCCGCACCATTCCATGATTTATGGTCTCTATGTAAAATAGAGGAAACAAGATTGAAAGCCAAAGCTAATACAAGATTAAGTGAAGGGAATCAAGCCTTTGCAGCCATATCCAGAAAGAAAGGAAGATTCAGAAAATTTGGACCTCAGAATAAAAGAAGAAAGATGGATAAAGTATGATGCTTTGGATGTAATGAACTTGGGCATTGTAAAAGAGATTGTCCTAAATCCCATGTCTCAGATATAAGGGAAGAACCTGATGCAAAGAAATCTAAGAAAGAAGAAGCGAGAGATCTCTACTATGATTGAGATCATCCTCCTCTTTAAGTGATTTATGTTGGTTGTAAAATAGTATTATAGGAAGCAATGTATATTAACAACATCATGATAGAAGCATGGTAGGAGCTCCTAGTGAATCAGCTTCTAGAAAACCTCACTAATAACAATACTGATGGAAGGCAGTCATTAAGATCAAGGGTCATCATGGAAATAGGTGCTGAAATTTTCTAATGGAATTCTCTATGAATTCACTGGTTAGAAAGACGACAGAAAGGTTTCATCAAAGAATTCTATGCTACAGAATTATGGGATTAGGATGTGATGACATATTGATGAAGCAGGTCAATGGAATAAAGTTCCTCATTCTAGTAAAACTGCTACAGGATGACTCAAAGGAAAAAGGTATGAGGTATATATATTTATATGCTGAAACTAGATGCAGTGAAGTCATGTTATATGGTTGCAAGTAATGGACTTCTATATTTAGAAGTATGATCTATGGAGTAGGATCTCTCTTGGTGCACTGACAGATGAAATCAACATAATATATATCCTATAAGGAATATGAGATGGTTGTATATGAACAAGGAGCTGGAAATTGGAAGTTCCTGGGAATGAAGATGTGCAGAAGGGAAGAGGTCATGAAGTGCAACCATGTTAAGAGGCAGTTATCATCCGAAAGCCAAGAAGATGCGACTGGAATATCTTCTGGAGCATATGTAGACTTTGGTAGAAGTCTGGTAAAGAAGAAGACCCTTGACAAGACATATCATGAGGAGATGTGTCAATCTGAATAAAGGATGTCGATGCCTATAGGAAGATGTCGTGGTGAAATATCATCACTAAGGTAACTTTTGATTTAAAAGTTTATATGTATATGCTTATCTGGATGAATTTATGCAGGCCTGCCAATCATGTGAAAGGATGCAAGATCCTTGGAGATGGTTCAAAAGAAAGCAACATGGCATAAAAGGTGGACCAGATAATGAAGACAGATAAATCACTTTCTGATAGTTGACATGAATCATGGATGATCTATGCCCTATGTAGCCAAAGCTTGAAGATTCCTCAATATCGAAATCCATGACATCAAGGGGAGGAATTCTTCATGAGCAACTGGGTGTCTCACCATTGCTGCTGCAGGTCCCTGATTAAGAGGGATCCTAGTGATAAGTTTCTTACTTGGAAGAAACTGGGTAATTCCTAAGAATGAGCTTAGGTACATTCCTTATATAGGAATGAGTACATTCCCTTGTGGAATAGATCCTCCCTGGCTGAGAGGGAGAGATAGACACATCATTCTGGTCTTCACTTGGGAAGACAGAATGGAGGATTGGGTAATCATCTGGCATTCGATACTCTTTGAGAATGTGATAGGGCATTAAAGATGAGAGTAGTTGTAATATTCCCAAATGGGGACTAACCAGTAATAAACAGAAATACACCAATACAGATATAGGAAATATAATACTGAACCAGATCACTGAATCATAACACATGGAATACCAGAAACTGAGCCATTTTATTGATCAGGAAATACATAGAGAGGAGTACAATAAATCAGAGCAAGTGCACCTATCCTTGCCCTAGGCAAGTGGAGACCCTCTCAACAGACAAATGACTGCAACAAGGACAGCGTCCTGGCTACTCTGCAAGCTGAAGATGAACTGCGCTGGTGCTGGGGCTGAAGACTGCAAACCCTCCACAATAGAAAACGCTGTCTCTGCTAGTGACAGCGCAGGAAACCCTCCAGACAATAGATCAGCCACCGAAGGCTAGAAAACGCTGTTGAGCCTGCCTCTCCCAAGTCTGCTCCTCAGATCAGCGTCCTACCAAGTAGATCTGCTCCTGAACACTCAGATCTGACAGATCTGAAGCCTCCAAACCAGATCTGCGTCCTTCTCTTCCCGATTCCCAAGGCCCCTCCCCTATCGATTCACCAATAAGTCCATTCTATACCGGATCTCGATTAACACAAAAAGACTGGCACCTGCCGGATCTAGTGCTAAACCTCCAGATCTGCAACATACAATACTAGATCTGCAACATACAAGACTAGATCTGCAAGATCTATCCTTCCCACAACTGGATCTGGTAATAAACCTTCAGATCTGCAACCCTTACCTCCAGAAATGGACAGCGTCCTCACTCTAGGGCTAGACAGCGTCCTTCTGCCTCCCAAAACACCGTTTCGCCAATCCCGAACCGCGCCCTTCCATGTGTCCTTCCTCTCCCATGACTGTCCGTCTCTCTCTCTCCGCATGAGACAGAAAAGACCTCCCTCTCCGTCAAGAATCGTCCTTCCTTCTTCTTGCTCAAGGCAGTCTACAAGAGGGCTTTCCTCCGATAGAACCACTGGAAACCTTACTAGGGCAGGCACTCGAAGTCCCCCGAAGCTAAGGGTGAAACCAGAAATAACCTTACCAGGGCAGGCACTCGAAGTCCCCCCGAGGCTAAGGGTGAGATCTCCGACCGGAGACACTCGTGCACTAAACAGTGCTGCAGACCGACTAAACAACCGGCGTGCTGAAGCAGACAAGAGTCCACCTATCAATAAGAATATTAAACAACCGGCGTGCTGAAGCAGACAAGAGTCCAGCTATCAATAAGAATATCAAATCATGGATGATCAAATGAGGTGAGAGCCTCTCCTTTTATAACATCAAACTCCCTCCAAAACTTAACTCACCCTGGATCTGCGCAGTTTACCTTGGGTTAGCCTGTTGCCTCCCCCATCATATCCACGTGGACCCCCAAGGCCCCCTCTCTAAGTTACAACGTCAATCTACTAGGAAAAAGAACACTTTATTATAAAGTGAGGTGACTAAAGTGAGGTGGCCCCTCTTATTTCTCACTTTATTTATTATTTCTATCTAAAGCGGCAAAAAAAAGCAAAAATGGAATATTCCAATTAGCAGAGCTAATTGGGAATATTACAGTCTCCCCCGGCAAAACGTTGCTTGTCCTCAAGCAACTGAAGTGAGGGATGCTGTAAGATCTTCTCATCTTCCCAAGTGGAATCCTCATCTGGCAGATTCTTCCATCTCACCAAGAACTCTCTGATCTTCCTGCTCCGCAGCTGTCTCTCCCTGGTGTCAATAATGGCCTCTGGCTGTAATACCAGGTGCCCCTCATCATCTGTTGGAGGTAGCTCCCCGGTGACTGTCACATGCTGGCCCAGTGCCTTCTTCAGGCATGATACATGGAAAATGTTATGAATCCGGCTGCCTTGGGGCAACTCCAACTCATATGCAACCTGTCCGATCCTACGAATCACCCTGTATGGTCCATAAAAACGAGGCTTAAGCTTCTCTGCCCCCTTCTGTTTGAGTGAAGACTGGTGGTATGGCTGTAACCGCAGGTAGACCAAATCCCCTACCTCAAAGTGTCTCTCCACTCGGCCCCTGTCTGCATATAATTTCTGCTGATTTTGTGCGGTGGCTATGTTGTCCTTGAGAGTCCGAAGGATGTCTTGGCTCTCTTGGATCCATCGTTTGGCTCGCGGAGCCCTGCTAACCCCAAACATCACATCCACAAAAGATAAGGAATGATATCCATATAATGCATAAAAAGGTGTCATACCGATAGACATATGATGGGTTGTGTTGTAGCAGTACTCGCCCAGATGTAGCCATTTCAGCCACGCTCGTTGCTGCCCACTGACGTAGTTACGCAAGTAGCCCTCCAGCCACTTGTTAACTATCTCTGTCTGCCCGTCCGTCTGGGGATGATAGCTGGTGCTCGGTGTCAACTCAGTCCCTACTAGTCGAAAGAGCTCCTGCCAAAATCCACCCATAAAGCGGTTGTCCCTGTCACTAACAATGGTCTTGGGTAGACCATGCAATCTGAAAACCTCCCGGAAAAACAGCTCTGCCACCTGTGCTGCCGTGTAGTGTGCCGAAATGGCGAAGAAGTGAGCATACTTCGTTAGCCGGTCAACTACCACGAAGATGCAGTCCTTGCCTTGCACTGTGGGCAAACCCGTGATGAAGTCCATCGAAACACTCTCCCTCTTCCCCTCTGGAATGGGAAGCGGCTGCAACAACCCTGCGGGATGGTTCATCTCCCCTTTGTTCCGCTGGCAAACCTCACACTCCCGAACATGCTGGAGTACGTCCTCCTTGAGGCCCTTCCAGGCAAATCTCTCCCGGATGGCCCTGTACATCTTGGTGAACCCCCGATGGCCCGCCAATGGTGAATCATGAGAGGCATGGAGTATCTTCTCCTTGAGCTGAGATCCCTCAGTCAAGAAGATCCGATCCCTGTAATAGATGACCTCATCTGCCACCCTGTATCTGCTATCTGCTACCTGTCCATCCAGCACCTCACATGCAAATCTATCCTTGGAATACTCAACCAGTAGTCGAGCCTTCCAATCAGCGTCCAAGCTCATGAGGGATAACGTGGTTGGTCTACGGGAAAGGGCATCTGCTACCACGTTGTTCTTCCCTTTGACATACTCTATGTCAAAGTCGTAAGCCTGGATCTTGCTGATCCACTTCTGCTGCCTCTCCTGTAACTGCTTCTGCTCCAGAAAGTACTTCAGGCTGTTATGATATGTCCTGACTCTGAATCTGCCGCCTACCAAGTACTGCCGGAATTTGGCCAATGCATGCATGATGGCCAACATCTCCTTATCATAGATGGGGTAAAGTCTCTCGTGTGGAAGGAGCTTCCGGCTCTCGAATGCAATCGGATGACCCTCCTGCATCAAACTTCTCCAATCCCTTCCCCTGATGCATCGCACTCTAGGATAAAGGGCTGAGTAAAATCGGGCAATGCCAGCACCGGACAACTACTCATCACCTCCTTGAGCTTATCAAAAGCTCGCTGGGCGGTATCTGTCCAACTGAATGCCCCCTTCCTCGTCAGCTCGGTGAGGGGTGCAGCAAGCTGTGAGAAGCCCTTGACGAACTTCCTGTAGTAAGTACAGATACCAATGAACCCTCTAAGCTCTGTCACATTCCGCGGCTCTGGCCAGTCCTTGATAGCCCGGATCTTCTCGTCATGGACTCTCACCCCGTCCACTCCTATGATGTGTCCCAAATACAACATCTCTGTCAATCCAAACTCACACTTGGAGAGTTTGGCAAAGAACTGCTGCTCCTCCAGAATGCGCAAGACCGTCTCAATGTGCTGGAGGTGCTCTTCCCAGGTCCTGCTGTATATGAGAATATCATCAAAGAAAACTAGCACGAACTTCCTCAGATGATCCCTGAAGATATGGTTCATGCAAGACTGAAAAGTGGCAGGTGCATTGGTCAGTCCAAATGGCATAACCAAAAACTCAAAGTGCCCATAATGACACCTGAAAGCAGTCTTGGGAATGTCCTGTTCCCTCATGCGTATCTGATGGTACCCGGACCTCAAATCAATCTTTGAGAAGAATCGTGCTCCTCTCAACTCGTCGATCAACTCATCGATCCTGGGAATGGGGTACCTGTTTTTCAAAGTCTTCTTGTTCAGAGCTCTGTAATCAATGCACATGCGTAATGTGCCATCCTTCTTCTTCACCAGCACTACTGACGAAGCGAAAGGACTGGTGTTGGGTCGAATGTGCCCAAGGGCCAGCAGCTCCTGAATGGCCCGCTCTATCTCATCCCGATAGGCCTTGGGATGCCGATAAGGAGTGGTGATCACTGCCTGTATCCCCTGCTCCAACTCGATCGTGTGCTCAAACCCCCGATCTGGTGGCTGTCCTAGTGGAATGTCTCCAAAAACTACTGCATACCTGTCGAGAAGAGTCTGTAGATCAGGGTGCACCGCCCTACCTGTATCTACTATCTCTGAAGCCCGCAGCTCGACTGCCCACTCTAGATCTCCCCTGCGGAATGTCGCATCCATGCTGTGTGCCGATACCGTCTGGGGCGGATATGTGTTCTGCCCTCGGATCTTCTCATGCCTTCCCGTCTTGGGATCATCCCACTCCATTTCCAAGGCCTTCCAATCTGTTGTGACCTTCCCTAGAGTGATAAGACACTGCACTCCCAATATCACATTGGTGTCCGGAATGTCCACCACAAAGAAGTGATCAGTCAAAGTATAGGTGCCCATCGTCACTGATAACTCTGGTACATATCGAGCACAAGCCATGGTCTGATCTCCTGGGACCAAAACAGAAAACCCATCGAAGCTCTCCGTGCGACCATCTGGGCATCGATGAAATTGTGGGTGGCCCCACTGTCAACTAGAACTGAGACACGCTGTCCCCGCACTGTCCCACGTACGCGCAATGTCAGATACTTGGGGACTCCTCGTAATGCTGCTAGAGCTCCCCCCGTAGGTGCAAATGATGCCTCTCCTGCATCGGGTGGCGGAGGCGGTAAAGCACTCTGCGCTGCATAACACTCTCCTGCCTCCTCATCATCCAACTCATCCTCTTCTCCACGGCCCTCGGAGAAGACCTCTATGAAATGTGCCTTCCCTGCTGTGCACTTGTGTCCTGGTGCCCATGGCTCCTGGCAGGTGAAGCACAATCGCTTCCGTCTCAGCTCTCTCCTAGCCTCATCATCATACTGTCCTCGTCCGGGATTCGCCTTGGGAGCCGGAACCCTCGTGTCCTTACCCTTAGGCTGGAAAGCCTGTCTCTGGGGATAAGGTGGCCGAGTCCTAGGCAAGACATCTTGTAGGTCACGGGCCCTACTGATAGCATCCTGAAGTGTAGCCGGTTTGTTCGACCGGACTAGACCACGAAGTGGTTCTGACAGCCCCTCTACAAACATCGTGATCAACCGAGCTGCTGATATGTCGGGTACCATCACTGAAACCCTCAAAAAGTCTGAGATGTATGCCTCTGCACTACCTGTCTGTCTGAGCTTGGTCAGCTCGAGGAAAGGCTGATCCGGGTCCTTCTGGTCAAAACGTTTCACCACCCTCCTGGTGAACTCAGCATATGTAGTCACTGTGGAATGCCCCAGTGTTGTCAACCCATGAAACCACCAGTTCTGGGCCTCACCCTCTCGATGTAATGCAGCCATCTTAATGGCCTCCTTCTCTGGCATCTGGTTAAGCTGAAAATAGAGGTCTAGTTTCTCCACCCAAGACCTGGCTGTGGTCTTTGGTGACCCATCACACATCGGCAAATGAAATTTGCTGGCTGCACGGTTACTATCACGGTGGGAACCCCGTCCCTTATTTCGATCATGAGGCTTACCGCCGCTTCGGAACTGCAGGTATTGATTGAAAGGGAGAGCATCCATGAATTCTTGTCCCATGCTTCGCCAATCTGCAAACCAAACTGCATGAAGATCGAGACCCTCATCTCTTGATGCCGTTTGCTCTACTTCCTCTACCGGGAAAGTAGGCATGGTAGGTCGCGTGTCCATGGAATCGGCCTTCTGCGCTGTCACAATGGGAATAGCATCCGGTATGCAACTAGACGTTCCCGATCCTTCCCCTACCTGAAAAACCTTAGGGGGTTCCTTCTGCGTCCCTTCTGCAATCTTCCTCACATCCTGCATGAATACATCCATCTTCTCTGCAAACTTTGCAAACATGGCCTCCATTGGATTTTGTCTCCGTTCTGCCTCTGAATCAGAATCGCTTCCCCCGAGGAGACTGGGGCGACCCCTAGGTGCCATAGATTGCTAGCACCACAGGCTGAGCCAGATCTAAGCTTTGATACCACTGTAGTATTCCCAAATGGGGACTAACCAGTAATAAACAGAAATACACCAATACAGATATAGGAAATATAATACTGAACCAGATCACTGAATCATAACACATGGAATACCAGAAACTGAGCCATTTTATTGATCAGAAAATACATAGAGAGGAGTACAATAAATCAGAGCAAGTGCACCTATCCTTGCCCTAGGCAAGTGGAGACCCTCTCAACAGACAAATGGGTACCCAACAAGAATGACGTCTAGGCTGCTTTCTGAGGAAGTTTGAAGATGGCTAACTTGGCTGAGCAGAGTGCATCAGAGTACAAACCCTCCTAATGAAAACATTGTCTCTACTAGTGGCAATGGCAACGAGGAAACCCCTCCGGATAATAGATCAGCCAGAAGGCTAAACTGTGAGCTTTGCCTCTCCCAGAGTACGCTCCTCCAGATCGGCGTCCTACCAAGTGGATGCGCTCCCGAACCTCGGATGCGACGGATACGAGCCTCCAAACCGGATACTGCGTCCTTCTCTTCTGATCTGCGTCCTCCCGGATACGCCTGCAAACCTTGGATCTCTTGGATACGACAATATTTCTTCAGATCTGCAACTCTCCAACCTGGATCTAGTGCAAAACCCCCAGATCTGCAACATACAAGACTAGATCTGCCACATACAGGACTAGATCTGCAAGATCTATCCTTCCCAAAGCTGGATCTAACAATAAGCCTTCAGATCTGCAACTCTTACCTTCAGAAATGGACAGCGTCCTCCCTTCCAGACTTGACAGCGTCCTCCTCCTCACTGGACAGCGTTCTCCCTTGCCAGAACTGGACTGCGTCCTTCCTAGGACAGCGTCCTCACCCTCCTGAATAAAACTGCGTCCTCTCTCTGGATGAGACAACGTCCTCTCCTCAATGAACTGCGCAGCCACTAGAGGGCTTCTCCTCCTCAGATTTGCTTCAGAAACTGCTGCTGCTCTGCTACTGGAACTGAAAAGTGTACTCAGAACAAACCTTACTAGGGCGGGCACTCGAAGTCCCCCGAAGCTAAGGGTGAAACCGGAAAACCTTACCAGGGCCGGCACTCGAAGTCCCCCGAGGCTAAGGGTGAGATCTCCGACCGGAGACACTCGTGCACTAAACAGTGCTGCAGACCGACTAAACAACCGGCGTGCTGAAGCAGACAACAGTCCAGCTATCAATGAGAATATCAAATCATGAATGATCAAATGAGGTGAGAGCCTCTCCTTTTATAACATCAAACTCCCTCCAAAACTTAACTCACCCTGGATCTGCGCAGTTTACCTTGGGTTAGCCTGATGCCTCCCCTCATTATATCCACGTGGACCCCCAAGGCCCCCTCTCTAAGTTACAACGTCATTCTACTAGGAAAAAGAACACTTTATTATAAAGTGAGGTGACTAAAGTGAGGTAGCCCCTCTTATTTCTCACTTTATTTATTATTTCTATCTAAAGCAGCAAAATAAAGCAAAAATGCAATATTCCAATTAGCAAAGCTAATTGGGAATATTACAGGGAGCAGACTTGGGAGAGGCAGGCTCAACAGCGTCCTACCAAGTGGATCTGCTCCTGAACACTCAGATCTGACAGATCTGAAGCCTCCAAACCAGATCTGCGTCCTTCTCTTCCTGATCTGCGTCCTCCCCTATCAGATCTGCCACCAAACCTTCAGATCTATGTTGAATCACGACAATATCTCTTGGTCTGCCAAACGGAAATCCTGGATCTAGTGCTAAACCTCCAGATCTGCAACATACAAGACTAGATCTGCAACATACAAGACTAGATCTGCAAGATCTATCCTTCCCCAAAGCTGGATCTAACAATAAGCCTTCAGATCTGCAACCCCTTCCTTCAGAAATGGACAGCGTCCTCACTCTAGGGCTAGACAGCGTCCTTCTGCCTCCCTAAACAGCGTTTTCTCTGCCAGACCAGAACTGCGTCCTCCTTGGACAGCGTCCTTCCTCTCCTGAAAGGATCAGCGTCCTCTCTCCAGATGAGACAGCGTCCTTCCCCTTCAAGAATCAGCGTCCTTCCTTCTCTTGCTCTGCGCAGCCACAAGAGGGCTTTTCTCCTCCTCAGATATGCTTCAGAAACTGCTGCTGCTGCTACTGGAATTGAAAAGTATACTCAGGACAAACCTTACTAGGCGGGCACTCGAAGTCCCCCGAAGCTAAGGGTGAAACCAAAAAAACCTTACCAGGGCAGGCACTCGAAGTCCCCCGAGGCTAAGGGTGAGATCTCCGACCGGAGACACTCGTGCACTAAACAGTGCTGCAGACCGACTAAACAAAGTGCCCAAGAAACGGTGAAAATTGACTATCAATAAGAATATCAAATCATGAATGATCAAATGAGGTGAGAGCCTCTCCTTTTATAACATCAAACTCCCTCCAAAACTTAACTCACCCTGGATCTGCGCAGTTTACCTTGGGTTAGCCTGATGCCTCCCCTCATTATATCCACGTGGACCCCCAAGGCCCCCTCTCTAAGTTACAACGTCATTCTACTAGGAAAAAGAACACTTTATTATAAAGTGAGGTGACTAAAGTGAGGTAGCCCCTCTTATTTCTCACTTTATTTATTATTTCTATCTAAAGCAGCAAAATAAAGCAAAAATGCAATATTCCAATTAGCAAAGCTAATTGGGAATATTACAGTAGTCGTGGACCGATATTCTTTGAGGGCTAGCTATCCAAGAGAAGAATAGTTCAAGAAGGTCATACTTTGTGAACACTTGGGTGGAGTATGTACCTTGGAGAGACAATGACTATGGTGTCTATAAGTCATGTGTCTTGCCAGCATTGTAGCCCATTGTCTCGTTGAGAGATGGGGTTGTTAGTCAAGGCCTTGCACTAGGACAATGTTGGTTGATATGATGCTATACAGATGTGATTACCGATCTGATTCTTCTTATGAGATTCTTTAGTTTGAAAGTGACCATTTACCTGTATGAATACCTCCCTAGTGAAGAGAGAGTGTTGAAAAGTGTAACTAGGATCGGTCTTCATATTGACTATGTAATTATGTATTTATGTAAAGAAGAAGACAAAGATAATAAAATGTATTTTCGTTATACTTGCTTCATGGGTTTCATGAGAAAGATTTTATTATAGGTCAATAGACTTCTTCTTGATGTCTATTAGGTTGTGTCTTCTAGTTATAAATATAATTAAGGGTCATTAATATGAAGAGTCTAGTCATCAAAAATGCTCCAAGACCTTGTCATGATACCGTGAAGAAATAGCACCTGAATGATGCTCAGAGATACCCTCATAAACGTTGGATTAGATGCTCTCCATGTCAGCCTATATACAATGGTGAAGTCGGCCTACATGTTGATGATTAGTCGGCCTAAAGACAAGACATGTGCACTATATATACCTAAGAGCCTGTGGCTCATTTGACCACCCAGCATGCGATCTCTGAAGTTTCTACAGTGGTTAAGTGCCTGTGATAAAGTGTGGTCTTCAGACAGATAAGAATTGCAGACTTCTCTGAGGTAACTAATGCTGACAGCTCTGAAGAAAAAGGTGCGGATCAGCAAGTAGAATATGTGGTCAACCTTGAAGGATATTGCGTGCAAAACTGAGGTGAATATGATGACAAGTATGGTGTTCAGTGCGGACTTCAGGAACAGGTAAAGTCTGATATATACATTCGGATCAGGGTCTAAGATTTTGGATTATCTTGAAGACTATACATATATGCAGATTATTGTGAAGAATGCTGCGGTCAAGTCTGAAAGAAAGATGTGGTCAAATTTGAGATAAATACACCGATATACACCTATGGAATAAGGTTTGTGTTCTGTGCAGATAATGTTAATGATCATGCTATGATGCGAAGTTTAAGGGCTATTACAGTATGGGAAAAAGGAGGAAGGTAAATCTATGATTTACCTTCCTACTCAAAGCTTCTACATCTCTGGTAAACAAAGTCTCAAGCGCATGCAAAGTAAATGATACAAGCTCGAATGATCTTGTAAGAAATAAGGAGTATCTGAAGATAAACTTAGAGACCGAGTTCTCTAATGTTGATGCAGGTCTGTGCAGGTTGGTGAAGAAAGGAAGGATCAACGTTGAAGGTAGACATAAAAGTAGTGATAGGTCTTGGAAGCACTAATAGGTCAAGGGTCTAAGTCTTGGTCATGTTACTTGTCATTCTGAAAGTCTATAAGAAGAATTTCTTGTGGGTTTTCCTCTCCAAGAGGGAGAGGTTTTGCCCTGGCTCGAAG
The DNA here is from genome assembly GCA_034641835.2 of Pinus albicaulis. Taxonomy (NCBI): domain Eukaryota; kingdom Viridiplantae; phylum Streptophyta; class Pinopsida; order Pinales; family Pinaceae; genus Pinus; species Pinus albicaulis. The sequence goes on from CM076584.1 coordinate 1,566,315,447, forward strand.
AGCCTAACTTTGTGTCTCTTGCATTTTGGTAATTCACTTGATGAAAGACTAAATAAGCTAAGAAGACAAGACACAAGTAAATTAAGTAATGTCACAAGTAATTATCAATAACATGACCCTTGTTGAAATGCTGCCAACACTGCATCTGCACTCCAACTCCATCTCACCTATTGTTGCTGCAACTGCAACCACTGCAACTCTGAAGCATCCGAAATACTGAACCAACTGTGTTCAGTATGATGCATTTGTCACCCGAGTCTTGACTACTACTAGCCTCTGCACTGTCTACTGAAGACTCTGCGTTGCTGCTGACTCTGCTCTGTGCCAACTACACCGCTTCCAACTCTGCACTGCACTCCCCAACATCTGATTGCTACTAGTCTGCAACTGTCAGTCTAGCATCTGACTACATCAACCGCTATTGGTCCATCCTACTACTGAATACTGTGGGTCCCCATAACCTGGTACTGATCCAAGAGGTGGACTCCTCAAGGATCCTGCCCATTTGTAGCGCTATGGGGCTACAAAACCAAGTCACTCTAGCTCACTCCTGGAGGTATATCGATGAACATTGTGAAGGCTTCCTCCAGCCTGGAGGAAAGTCTATCAATCTCTACAGAAGTTGTTTGCTGGTCCTGCTTCTACAACTTGTCCTTCTTCCTGAGAGGACACTGGGTACTGCAGTGGCATATCTCACCACACCTAAAGTGCTTGACCTTTGATGGGTCCTTCTTCTTTTTCCTCTGTTCCCCCTATCCCTATTTGAGACACTTAGATGCAAGGGCCACATTGCCCTCTTCCTTCACCTGCTTCAATCCTCTGCTGCTGCTACTGATGGAGCTCGCCTCATCTCCTCCTGTTGCAAGTCAACCCACATCCTGTCCCATCCAGGTAGTGTGTCTTTGCCCAATATACTTTGGACAAAGACTTTCCAGTCCTCTAAGACGCTATTGAGCACCAACCACACTAGCTCTGAAGCTTGAGGTGCTGCCCCAACAGAGACAGCAACTGATCCCGGACCTCCGGAATCCTAGTGAGGAAAGGGTTTATGCCTTCCCCTTTCTGCATCCGGATGCATGTCAGCATTTCGTCGAGATACATCTTCCGCTGCTCAGAAGTACCCTAATACAACGTGGCTAAAGCATCCCACATCTTCTTGCCAGTATCTTTGCCAGCGATATGCGAGAACACATGATCCCAGACTCCATCTATGATCAATCTCTTTGCCCGCGTCATCTCCTTTTTGTACTCCTTCAGCTAATCCACATCCGTGGGAACCGCTACCACTACATCAATATATGTTTTTAGGTTAAACTCGTCCAGAAGGAAGGACGTCCTTGCCTTCCAAATGACGTAGTTGGAAGCCCCATCCAACCTGTCCTAATCACGAAGCCCAACAGTGGCCATCTCAACAAATGTCGAAAATATCCTCTTCCCTTCTGTGCAACTGGTGCTCAGCTATTCACACTCCCTTATGGAGTGAGAGACTCTGCTCACAACGTCTGTTGATATGCAAGGTAAATCGAACTTCTTGAGACTAGAAGTTTCCTGAGGAAAATTTTCCCTCAGTGTCTACTCTTCTTCCTTCCACCAGACGCTAACTCTGCTCTAGCAAACTGCTGCAAAACTACTGCGTCCAACTAGTGATCTGCTCTATGAAAATACTGGGCTGCTCCCTCTACCTCTAGCATCCCCCGATCCAGAGAGATCAAATTTTTTTGTGCCTCACTCAAAAAAATCGAATTCTCCTCAAGTGACTCGGCCTCTTGGAAAAGTGATTGCGCTGCCTCTAGGGTTTTGATCTATTGCCCACACTAAACAATGAAACTATGTCTTTGCTACTAAGCTCTCAGACTGATCATCTGCGCTCTAATACCATGTGACAATTTTATTTAACAATTTATTTGTTGTTTTCTACGACAAATACTGAATGAATCACACTGAAACCTTTACAAATAAAACTGCGGAAAATAAACCCTGGAAGAAATGCTAGCACACACACATAAAATGAACACAATTATTTTTTGGACGAAAGTCTCCGAAAAAACACAATGCGGGAAAACTGGTGCAGCAATGAGGGTTTTATTATTATGCAGCAGTGAAATATGAGTACATCTATGGATGCCCAACTAACAATCCAAACAACAAGAAAATTTGGGCAAAATACTGAAGGGAAATTACCGTTCTCCCACAAGCAATTTCTGGCACGACTTGCCTACCAAAAGTCGGCCTCCTTGAGCTCTGTGTCAGCCTTTGCGCTGCTCTGCGTAGCTGGCTGGACAAATTTCCTCGGACTGGGCTCTCATGAAGTCGTTCTACCTTTGGATGATGAGAAAATCGTTTCTCCGACCCTCTGCGACTTCTTCCCCGACTCTAGAACTGAGAACGATTTTTCCCTCCTCCAAATTGAATTGCCTGGCTGAACCAACTACATTGTCCCTCAACACTGCTTCTATGGGATAACTCGGCCCTCTTGCTATTGCCTGTTGATATTTGTAGTATAGGAAAGTGTTCCAAGTCTCAAAATTTGTAAGGAGGCTTGGACATCCGTATTCCAAAGAACCCAGAAACTGTTTGTGGAAATTCCACTTGGTTTATGTTTTATTAAAATAATTAATTATTTTAATGTAGACCCTAAGTCTAAACTGAGGGAAATAAAATAATTAATAGGTATAAATAAAACAAAAGTGTGAATCTTCTAGAGAACGAAGATCAAGTCAAGTTTTAATCTTGACCATTGATTAGTCTTCTAATCTGGGTCGTTGATTCGTCAATGAGAAGATTATAAAAGAAGGCTTGAGGGTCATTTGGAAAGCAAATCGGGCATACACTCGGTAACACAAAGGAAGTCGAATCTGAAGGAATAGAATTCGATTTCAGAGGGAGAGTTGCAGGGCAGAAGAAGGAGAGGGAGTCAGCAGTGACAAAGGTCGAAGAGAGAAGGATGCAGAAGGGCAGAGAAGGCAGCATAGAGAGCCCACTCAGAGTAATGCAGTCTGACACAGGCATTGCGCAGAGAGACACACAGAGTGAGGCAGAGGGAAGCAGAGGGTCTTTCGGGTGTCAAGAAATCTCCAGAGGGTTCTGTAGAATTTATCTCGGTTGTTTTCTAAAGAAGTTTGCCATTCTTTTCCTTGTAAAGAATTTCATTGCTGATGAATAATATATTAACCCTCATTTGTTGCACTGGTTTTTCTGCATTGGGTTTTTCCGCGGACAATTGTCCAAAAATAAGTGTGTATATGTGATTGATTCTTATGCTTGTATTTCTTACTATTCCTTTCTCTACATATACTTAAATGAATGTTGCAGTAGTATTTGTTTCGAAATTTACTGGAAGAATTCTGTAAATAACTTATTCGAAATAATAAGTAGGAGAAATAAATTTATGATTGCAAAAATATTTTCTGGATTGAAATTTTCACATGGTATCAGAGGGAAGATGGGTAACAGGAGCAGAGAACTGGCAATAGAACATAGATCAGACGTTGTTGCAACAACAACTCAGAAGGGTTCACGCAGTTCTTCTGAGAAGAAGGAAAGCATGAAAGAATAGATGGATCACGACGTTTCTATTCTGGCATCCAAATTGGAAGAAGAATTTGCTTGTTTGTCAAGCTTTACTTCTCCTGAGATCTGGTATATTGACAGTGGGGCTTCTACTCACATGACGGGAGTGTGAGAATGTTTCACAAACTACTAAGAAGAGTAGATGAACTTTAAAATCACCATGGGCAATAAGGCGAAATGTACCCTTGTTGGAAGAGGTACCATAGTATTTCAAACGAAAGCTGGTAATAAGCTTCAGGCCACCAATGTGCTGCATGTTCCTGGTTTGGGGATGAACTTACTCTCTATGTCGCAACTTCAAAACAAAGGCTATGAAGTTTATTTCATTGACAATAGAGTATACGTCAAACACCCAAGTTGGAAGAAGAAGGCACAAATCGGAGTCAGGAGCAATAAACTCTACAAGTTACATCTCGAATCCCCAATGGCACTGATGAGAAGGACTTGGATGAGCTATGGCACAAGAGAATGGGGCATTAAGAATTCTCAAGAATACTGTCACGGGAGTTTTAGAATTGAGCCCCAAGTGAGATGATGTCTGCAGAGGGTGCGTATTGGGAAAGTATGCCAAGGCAGCATACCATGGAAGCAGCAATAGGGCTAAGAGCGTGTTGAGCTTAATACACTTGGACATCTGCGGACCAATGTCCACGAGAGCTCTTAGTGGTGTTGAATATTTTCGTCACCTTTATTGATGATCATTCTAGGAAGACCTGGATCTACTTTCTGAAGACCAAGGACAAAGTCTTTGGTCAATTCAAGGAGTTTAAATCTCTGGTGGAGAATCTGACAGGAAAGCGGATCAAGACATTGTGATCAAACAATGGTGGAGAGTACACTGATAAAGACTTCACAGATTTCTGCACAAGGCAAGGCATCGGAAGAGAGCAGACCGCTTCGTATAATCCAGAGCATAATGGAATTGCAAAGAGAAAGAATAGAACTATTGTCGAGGCTGCAAGGGCAATGTTGTATGATCAGGACATTCCCAAATTTTTGTGGGTTGAAGCTTGTAATACAATTGTCTACATACAGAACAGGATTCCTCATAATGCATTGGGTAAGATCACTACAGAAAGTGTCTTCACTGGCAGCAAGCCTGAAGTGAGCAACTTTAGGATCTTCGGTAGTGCAACATATTTTCATGTGCCTGAAGAGAAGAGGAAGAAACTGGATAAGATTGCAAAAAAGGGATATAGTGAGAATGCAAAGGTGTACTGTCTAAGTTGCAGGAAACGTGGGTCTAGGGCTCGTTTCCCTAAAAAAATGAAACATAAACGCTGAAACGTGTACCGTACAGTCGGGAAATGCGTTTTCGGCCGTACTGGTACGTTTCCCGTACAGGAAACATTTCCAGTACAGCCGGAAACGCGTTTCTCGGCCGTACAACCACGTTTCCTACCCTAAATAGCGTTTTTTTTAATGGTTTTTTCAGTTTTTGTGTCTTTTATTATTATTTTAATTGTTTTTTGTCTCTTAGATGCTTCTAGATGGATTTCTAAAGCTATAAAAAGATGATTTCACATAACATTTCTTAAATGTCCTAAATTCTAATATAAATTTAAATTATAATATATATATATATATATATATATATATATATATATATATATATATATATATATATATATATATAGATATCGCATTTCCCGTTTTCCAAAAATTCAGGGAAATTGCATTTTCAGACGTTTTCATAACCTTTCCCATTTCGGAAACTCGTTTGCGTTTCCCCGTTTCGTGCAACTTAGCTTACCGTATGTACATTCCTAAGAGCAGGAAGATTGTAGTACGACGGGATGTGAATTTCCTGGAGGAAAGGGCCTTCAGAAAATCCCAGGGGATGCCTTCTGCTACGCATTTTGAGGAGGATCTGCTGGTCCAATCACAATGACCTGCAGAGGGTAATACGAGTGCCTCTCCAAGTCATGGGGATCCAAGTGTTACATCTCCCGAGGACTTGCGGGAAGGAGAGTCAATGGAGCCACGCACTACCAGTGGTAGGACGAGCAAGGAATTACAACAAATTCTGAGGGATGCAGAAGAGTTTGTCGAAGCCCGCAGAAATGAGAAGAGGCAGCACAAGCAACTTGAAAGGTACCAAGCTTTGGTAGCGTAGGTTGGGGAACACTCTAGTTTTCTGGAGGCATCTCAACACCAGGTATGGGTTGATGCGATGGTGGAGGAATACAGCTCCATCATGACAAATGATGTCTGGGAAGTGGTTCCCAGGCCTTAGGATAGATCAGTTGTAGGTTCAAGATGGATCTGCAAGATCAAATATGTTGCAGATGGTAGCATTGAGAAATTTAAAGCCAGGTTTGTGGCTAAGGGGTACACTCAGAAGGAAGGGGTAGATTATGAAGAGCCCTTCGCCCTAGTAACCCGATATACTTCTATTAGATATGTCAAGACAACGTTCTTGAATGGGGTGATATAAGAAATATATATTGAACAACCAGAGGCCTTTGAGATGCATGAGCAGAAAAGTCATGTGTGCAGGCTCAAGAGGGCCTTGTATGAACTGAAGCAAGTCCCTAGAGCTTGGTATGGTCAAATTGACGGCTACTTGCAGAAAATGGGATTTGTCAAGAGTGACGCAGCTCCCAATCTCTACTATCTCAAAGTAGGGGATGATCCTCTGATACTAGTGTTGTATGTAGATGATATATTCCTAACAGGATCATCTAGGCTCATTAAGGACTGCAAGGAGAATTTAGCTGCGGAATTCGACATGAAGGATCTAGGGCTTTTCTAGGGTTGGAATTTTGGCAGCAGAAGGGTGAGATCTTCCTTGGTCAAGGAAGATATACTACAGAAGTTCTGAAAAGATTTCAGATGGAGGACTGTAGACCCATGGCTACTCCAATGATTACCAACTAGAAGAAAATTGACACGTCCGAAGATGATGAGGCTGATCCTACTTTGTATAGGCAGCTCATAGGTTCTCTGATGTATCTGGTAAACACGAGACCAGACATTTGTTATGTTGTCAATACTCTCGGTCAGTTCATGGTGGAACCTAGGAGGGCTCATTGGGCAGCAGCCAAACATGTTCTCAGATATTTACAAGGAACAGTCGACCTTGGACTGAAATACACTAGAGGCAATGACATCAGGTTGAGTTGGTTCACTGATGCAGATTGGGCTGGGAGCCCAGTAGATCGGAGAAGTACCAGCGGTATTGTTTCATTGTTGGATCAGGAATGACCTCTTGGTGTAGCAGGGAACAAAAATCCATGGCTCTGAGCTCTGCAAAAGTTGAATATATGGCAGCAAGCACAACTTCATGTGAGGCAATATGCCTTTGGAAATTGCTTGTGAACTTACTCAAGGAGAAGATGGAGGCGACCAAAATTCTATGTGATAATCAGAGTTGCATCAAGCTCTCTGAGAATCCTGTGTTTCATGATTGATCGAAGCACATTGACATCACGTGTCATTTCATCAGAAACTGTGTCCAAAGGGGAGCTATACAATTGGAGTACACTCCTATAGGAGAACAAGTGGCAGATATCCTCACGAAAGCTCTAAGGAAGACTAAGTTTGTCTATTTCAGAGAAAAGATGGGGATGATCAAGAATCCATTTCAGTAGCAGGAATGGATAGGCTCGGGATTCAGAGGGAGCTGCAGTACAGATGAGGCAGTGATAGTGACAGTGTCATAGGCAATAGCGCAACAGATGACGAGCAGCAGCCAGGCATCAACAGCGCAAAGGATGCTTCAAGACAGAGCAACATGCAACATGCATTTTGCTAGAACACTTTCCTTGTTAAGAGGGAGTGTTGATTTTTGTAGCATCGGAAAGTGTTCCATATCTCAAAATATGTGAGGCTTGAACATCAGTATTCCAAAGAACCCAAAAACCATTTGTGGAAATTCCACTCGGTTTATGTTTTATTAAAATAATTAATTATTTTAATGTAGACCCTAAGTCTAAACTTAGGGAAATTAAATAATTAATGGGTATTAATAAAACAAGAGTGTGAATCTTCTAGAGAACGAAGATCAAGTCAAGTTTTAATCTTGGCCATTGGTTAGTCTTCTAATATGGGTCGTTGATTCGTTAATGAGAAGATTATAAAAGAAGTCTTGAGAATCATTTGGAAAGCAAGCCGGGCATACACTCAGTAACCTGAAGGAAGTCGATTATGAAGGAATAGAATTCGATTTCAGAGGGAGAGTTGCAAGGCAGAGGAAGGAGAGGGAGTTAGCAGTGACAAAGGTCGAGGAGAGAAGGACGCAGAAAGGCAGAGTAGCAGCGCAGAGAGCCCATGCAAAGTGACGCAGTCTGACACAGGCATTGTGTAGAGAGACACGTGGAGTGATGCAGAGGGAAGCAAAGGGTCTTCCGGGTGTTAGGAAATCTCCAGAGGGTTCCAAAGAATTTATCTCAGGTGTTTTCTAAAGAAGTTTGCTAGTCTTTTCCTTGTAAAGAATTTCGTTGCTGAAGAATAATATATAAATCCTCATCTGCTGCACGAGTTTTCCCGCATTTGGTTTTTCTGAGGACAACTGTCCAAAAATATGTGTGTATGTGATTGATTCTTATGCTTGTATTTCTTACTGTTCCTTTCTCTGCATATACTTAAGTGAATGCTGCAGTAGTATTCGTTTCGAAATTTACTGGAAGAATTCTATAAATAACTTATTGGAAATAATAAGTAGGAGAAATAAATTTATCACTGTAGAAATATTTTCTGGATTGAAATTTTCACACTGCCTCTCCGGACCTGGAAATATTTCCTCCAGATCACTGTCCCTGCCCCTCACATTGCTTCAATCTCACTGACTTTCTCTCCGACAACTAACTGCTGCTACTCTAGAAATCGATTTGCCAATAAAATCAAACTCTCCCAAGTGGGTTTATAATATATGTATAGTTCTTGGAATCTTCTCTCATACTCTAATACTAGCTCTCTTGTGTGTTCTGGTGTACAATTACCTTTTTCTTATTGCTAGTGTTGTGCCCATATCAACTAACATTTTGCAGAAATCCTATGCTCTAGGAAAAGCTTGAGCACATATGTAGCTTTAATAGCTTTCATATTGGTTGTTGTAGTGAAATTTGTCCAGTCTTCTGAAGGTGTTGTGCCTATGGGGTTTTCCTCTTTTGGAGGAGGTACCTCTTATTTGGAGGAGCTTCTCCTCATCGTTAGACCTCAGTTGTTCCCTGTTACTAGAAAATCTAGCAAGTCTAGTGCAAAGCCTCATTAGGCAACCTAGGTCTTATGGCAACAAGGAGATTAACCGTCACTGACACCAACCTAGGTCTTATGGCAACAACGAGATTAGCGACCATTGACACCAACCTAGGCTGGTGTCAATGGTGGCTAATCACGTTGTTGTGATAAGACCTAGGTTGCCTAGTGAGGCTTTGTACTAAACTTGCTAGATTTTGTGGTAACATTTTAGAGAGAGGAGAGTGAATTGAATGTGATGATGATAAAATGAAAGTGACTTCCCTCTAAAGGAGTGCACACTAGTTCACTTGTAATTTTCTCTTGGATGCAATGGATGTTTAGTAAAGCGAATTTTCTTGGGAGAGAGGTTTTTGCATGGAGAGACTTTCTTGGGATTGATGAAGTGATTCTTGGTGGAATTGTGTAAGTTTATTGCCATTTTCTTCCATTTTGCATGTTATTTTTCTGAAATTAGGGTTTCTAATGAGCCATATTAAAAAGTGCAATATATTTTTTGAAATATTGATTCTTTATGGTATGTAAAAAATGTCTTTCAAGAATTTATAAACGAAACTTGGTAGTTGCATCCTTTGACCTTAAATATTTCATATCAAGAAGTTGCTAGGGTTTCTACTAGAAGAATTTTAATCTTTCACCCTCTTCGTCCAAGGACCTCTATCATAGACCTTCCCCTAATTGACTCCATCTCCAAATTGAGTGAAGGCACTTGTTAGTTATGGTGATCATCTCATATTCTACTTATTTTCCTAATTTCTTGGTAACTACGGTTAGGCTTTGATTTAATTTGCATTTTATGGTAATTTTGTATCTATATGCCATACTTCTATTGATACAAATTGCATTTAAGAAATTAAAAAGGAAAAATCTAGCATTAGTTGCATTCTTCACCCCAAATAGGGTTGACGTCTAGGCTTTTGTTGTTGTTTTATGCATATAAAACCATTTAAAAACCATAAAAGTTTCCTTTTCCCTAAATTTTCTCTTGATAGCCTTTGATATTTTATTGAATCTATCACTTCAATGCTATTTTTGGTTGTTATATGCTATTACATGATGTAAACCTGCATATTGTAAACCCTAGTTTATAACAGCTCTCTTCTTGTCCATCAAGGTTGGTGGAAAAGTGTGCTTAATTGCTTGAATCTTTTATCACGGTCTTCAAGGCCTTGCCAATACCTTCGTCCATAACTATTATACCTTTGACACCCTTGAGCCCTTATTTATTGAAGGTTTTGTTCAGTGATATTATTCACAAGTCCCTTAGAGATTCATTTACTTTAGGTGAATACCCTATGAGCGTTGTTAGGGAAACCTCTCTTGTGGGGACAACATCCACCACTAAATAGAAAGAGGGAGACACTGAGGTGATTGTGGTGACTAATCTCTTCGTTACCATAAGACCTAGGTTGCCTAGTGAGTCTTTGCACTAGGCTTGCTAGATTTTGCGGTAAAATTCCCACGTAGCCCCTTGGGCTCCACTAGGAAGACCATTGTTGGCCATTTTCAAGCTGATCTCTACCATAGTTATTCTAGTTGTGAATGTCACCTATGTCCCAACTTCTGTCTCTATACCCTCCCTCAGTTTTTGAAGATGTACCCTTATCTTTGAGGCTATGTGGGATACACATTTTGAAAAGAGGGATAGATGTTAGGACTTGGGAGTTAAATATTAATAATTATCCATTGTAAAGTCTTATTGCAATGAAAAGGGGAATTGATGTTTAATTGTCTAATGTAAAATGTATAGAGTAAACTTGTCTTACAGTTGCTACAACTTCGCAATTGCTAAGTAGTATCAAATTGAAGATGGATAGGTTTTCCATTGTTTGTCTTTTACTATGGGTATGCACTGTGCAGTCTCCTTGACTCCAAAAGGACATGATCCTCACTACAGATTTCTTAACTAGGCATACTTATTTTTGCTACTCTATGTGATTGTATCCATTTGTTTACATGCAGTTAGATTTGTGTATGTATTTCTACTCTGTCTCTCTATTAGTATTCTTTCATGCCATTAAAACCTGATAAATTTAGATGATACCTGAAGATTCTGAAGAACATTGTACTTGCATATTGTTGATTCACGTGTAGCATCCACTCTCTATGATTTTCCCTTTTACTTGCAGTAATCAGACATCCAAACTCAAGGTTTTTGTAAGGGTTCTGTAGAGATTTGCATACTTAGACTTTTGGTCAAGGTAGGCTCAAGTACGGAAGGAAATTGTTGAGGCAATGCTATTGATAGTCGATTCAACTATAGATAGTGGAGTAAGTGGTATCAATGGCATGGAAAAAGTGCAGAATGTGTCAACAATGGGCTATGTAGATGACAAGGACATGCCTTCCACCACCTTCAATGATAGTATAGGAGGTGGAAGAAGAGAGGAATACTCAGCAAATATGTTTAGGATATTCGTGGCCAAATTAGCCATGCTGTAATATTCCTAAATTAGCACACAGCTAATTGGAATATTAAATTTTGATTTTTCTCTTAGATAGAGGAATAAGAGGGTATGGAGACCCATAAATATCCTTAGTAGGAATAAAAGACACTCCTAGTGTGAATGGAGGTCATCTAAAAGCTGGATTGAAGGCCCTTAAGTGTGAAAAGGAGCCGGAGCATGAAGACTGGGTCAACTTTGGCCAAATCAACAGCGCTGTTATGGAGGAGTGGCATTCATGATTAGACAACGCAGTTTTGGAGGGAGTTGAATGCATGGAAGTAGCGACCTAATTAAGTGGGGCCAAGGGTGAGGAAGCTCATAACTTATATAAGGAAGAGGATGGCAGCCATATGGGGTTATGTTTTTGGATTATTATTTTGTATATGGTCTATTTAGACTTGTTGCTCTCTTCAGCTGTTTAGCTAAGATTGCAGTGTTGTTCAGCACAGGGTGTTCTCGAGCGGGAATCCCACCTCTTTCCTTGAGAGGCCTCTTGGAAGAGTTTTGCACTACATTTCCACAATCAGGCTTAAGGCCAAGCTACAACTTTCTTCAACAGTGCAGTTTCTGCTTAGAGTTGTGTTGTGTTGCAGGGTGCAGCAGTGGAGGTTTTCATTGGGTGTCTTTCGAGCTAGTTTTGCAGTGGAGGAAGGTTTCCTTCCATTGGGGACGAGTAAAGAAGCCCCTTGGGCTTATTTGATATATTTGGCATCAAGCCAAGGAGTATTTATCCCCTACAGCGCAGTTTCAGTCCAGATCTGTGTTATTTTAGGGAGGAGTTGTAGAGGTGGTTGCAGTGTTTGTTTTGGGAGGTGATTTCTTCAGTGGAGAAGACATTCTTTCATCCGGAGGATCTACTGGAGAAGAGTTGTAGGATTCTACATCAGCTTCTACCATATCTTCTCATTTCTGTTGTTGCAGCATACCTTCAGCCCTAGGGCTGCAGCTTACATAAGCACATTGTGTGCATTTTCTGGAAACCCTCTTGGGTTTTCTTGGAAAGCTGATCTAGTGCCTAGATCTGTATGTGTAGCATCTATTGTGGCCTATATCAGTATTTTTGTATCATTGTATGATCTCCAGCTGTAGTTATGTTTAGTATGACTGCGCTGTAGCAGCTCTCCGGCATTTTGTATTGTAGCAATAGCTCATATTTGGAAGTGATTGTTTATGGGAGGCTTGTTTCCTCATTTCATATGATTTATGCCTCACTATTTTGTACTGATTTGTTGTTCTTATACATAATGTTATGGCTCCATATTGGTCTCCATTATTGATGTGTTGATTTACCCTGTTATTTCCAGTTTTATGCACTATATTCCTACTTTTCCCATTTGGGAATATTACAGTGGTATCAGAGCATAATCTTGGCTCAGCCTGTCGATCTTAGCCATTATGCTATCAGGAGAATAAGAAGAAGGAGAAAGAGATCAGAATGATGGAAAGAATGAGTTTTATCTCATCTCTTTTCAGATCTAAGAGGGACCTCACCAAGGAGGTCAAGCAAAGAAAAGTGGAGAAAAATAATGAAACCACACTAGGGTTTCAAGATGAGGAAGGTCCATGTACTTCCTATCAGTAGAAGAAAGAACTGGTATTGCATAGAGCTCCAAAGAAACATACTATGCCCTTTTCTTTTGAAGAAGAAGGCAAAAGGCATGGAGATGGAGGACACTTGGATCATGAGATTCTAAGTGAGTATCTTGCAGAATATAAGTCTCAACCTAGAGCTTTCAAGGAGAATCTAACTCGCCCACAGTTCATTCAGCTCAAAGAAGAAAGAAGACCTTGGAGCAATAGATTCCTATTATCTACATTTGATGGGTCATCCACATGCACAACAAGAGCTTGGGGAATGAAGTTGGATGCATTTTTCCTGCTACATCCAGTAGTAGAGAAAGAAGCTGTTGAGATTGCAGCACTGCACCTTGAGGGTGAAGCAAACATTTGGTGGTTCGGCCATTTGAGTCATGCAAAAGTGACTGCATATGCAGATTTTGCTCAAAGGTTGATCAATAAGTTTGACAAGAAGAAATCAGAGGAGGAGAAACCTTCACCACCACTTGCTGCAAGAGTACTTGCATCAAGAGGAAGAACACTTGCACGTTTGCAAAGTGGTCTTGATCTCTTGACATTTAAAGTTCCATGCACTATTCTGGAGATGCATGAGGAGGAGGAGACTTGCACAAGCGCTGATGCAGCCATAGAAGAGTAGCCATCATCATCAGTAGTTGGGGAAGCCATCACACCGGAGGAAGGAACCCTTGTAGCAGTACAAGATTTTCCCAAGCTTTACCAAAGTGTGCACATGTTTCCACTTTTTGTTATTTCAGCACATCATATGGAGGATTGTGGGAATATACCATTGCATGACCTAGGGTCAAAGCACATTGTTGATTTGGAGCAGTAGACAGACTATCACTGCGTTGAGAACCCTTGATTTGTTCAAGGAGGAGATATATATTCGTCCTTGTTATTCATTGATGAGTTGCACACAATTCTTGGGGTTGGAGTGTAGGTTTTTGGAGGATAGGATGAAGATTGTCCAAAACAATGCAATGCAAAACTATGTGTTCAACATTGAGCATGATCTTGAGACAGCAAATGCACCATCATGGAGATCAACATTGCTGTCATTGAGCAGCAGTGATGAGTTGGGGGCCCAACCATTATTGGAGCATTCCAATGACCTTTCTACATGTATAGCAGAGGATAGGCAGATGGTTGATGGAGGACATCTATTGATGGATGACATCTTCCATTATTATGATGGATACTTCTTGATGAGCACTTCACATTTTGATGAGAAGTTTTTGCCTACATCTTATTTGGATCCTTATGGGGTCAACTTGGTCATTGATGAGTGGTCTTCATTTGGAGATCTCTGGGAGATTGCATTTCAACATCCCTTGAAATGCAAAGATAGAAATCTGATTTGGGAGAGTGGTATTCTCCATTGGAGAGATACCTATTTTGAGCATGATAGTGGACACTCACCATTGGTTGGATGGGTGATGTTGATAAGAAAGAGGTTGGAGAGTCACTTGCAGATCTATGACACAGGGCAACAGGAGGCAAGGCTGCGTTAGCTACTCTTGAAAGAGTTTGGTCATCATGTGACACATTCTATTTCAAGGAGTATATTGTTGAATGGGACTTGGCATGGAACTTGCATCATATGGTAGCAAGTAGTTTGGGTGCGTTGTGTTGATATGACATTCTTCATGTCAATCATCATGTTTTCACCTCATGATTTGTATGATGGAGGTGTGAGGAGGCAGCAAGAGCTCTTGTTGCTTTGGCTACTCTTGGGAGAGTATGGGCTGAATTTCTCCCATACTTTGCAGGATGTTTCAAGAAAAAGGAATGACACAATCAAAGTGCAAAGATGCTACCCTTCAGCATTGAAGGATCAAGTGGTACTTCGACATAGGGGGGAGTCTCCCACATATAGCAGCATGATGGTGGCATGTCAAAGAATGGAGTCATGGAGTGGCAAGAGCCTTCTCATTAAGACCAACAGCACTGTCACTTGGGAGTATGTATCTATTGATGGAGTGTTCCAAGGGGAGTATGCATCCCTTCATTTTGTAGACCTTTATGAGGAAATTCTCATGGGAGGGCTCATCCATGGACCTCACTTTAAGCCTACTCACAATGCATGGTAAGAAAGGTATTTTTGTCCTTATTGATCATTTCATAAAATATTTGCATTCTCTCACCATCTATGTACAGTGCATTGCTCCTCAAGAGGGCAAGATTATCTTTGTGTTTCATGGTCCTAGGACCAACATTTATGATGGAGATAGCCCTTCTTTGCATGACTTTGGGCAAATGTGGTGTTATTCTTGTTATGCTCAGCTGATATATAATGCCATTTACTACCTCATAGTAGATGAGAAAACATGCACAGCTAGCAACTTGTTGGGAGACAACTTGCCACATGATCTTCTACAACAACAATTGGTAAGACTGCGTTGTATCCACTGGAGAAACCATTGGCACCATCCAAACTTGCACATAACCTTCAATAATTTTCTGATTTGGATACCACATGGTGATGATGTACCATTCACTTTGTATGGGATGGTTTGGGCTCATGAAACTAGAGGAGGGGTCTTTGGAATTCCAGTTGTCCTTTTGTATCTTGAGGACAACATTATTGTAGCTCAATATCAGTAGCAGCTCTACACTTTCCATAAGTGGAGAGAGAGAAGCATGGGGTAGGCCATTTGGTCTACCATGTTCAATTATGCAGCCCACCTACATTACAGGAGCCAAAGGTGGAAGAACTTTTTTAGGAGTTACCATTTTGGAGGGTGACTCACTTTGTGTGGATGATAGCTTGGGGCTTGGAGCTTCACATGGGAAGGAAGGTTCCCAATCATTTGTTGGTCCCATGCCTCAAGAAAGCCTCTAGACCACATATAGTTGCCTCCATGGATATCCCACTTGTTCATGATGAAAGGCATTTGGATTTTTCACCAAAGGCATACCTATACACTTGGGAGGAGCAGCTTGAGGACATATTGATGAGAGGGCATCTTGTTCATTGGAGGAACTTATCATATGAGGATGCTACAGGAGGAAGAGGAGAGGCTCTTCAGTTCTATCCTTGCAGTTGCTTGAGGACAAGCAACATTTGGGAGGGGAGGACTGTAATATTCTTAAATTAGCACACAGCTAATTGGAATATTAAATTTTGATTTTGCTCTTAGATTGAGGAATAAGAGGGTATGGAGACCCATAAATCTCCTTAGTAGGAATAAAAGGCACTCCTAGTGTGAATTGAGGTCATCTAAAAAATGGTTTGAAGGCCCTTAGGTGTGAAAAGGAGCTGGAGCATGAAAACTGGGTTAACTTTGACCAAATCAACAGCACTGTTATGGAGGAGTGGCATTCATGATGGGACAACGCATTTTTGGAGGGAGATTGAATGCATGGAAGTAGTGACCTAATTGAGTGGGGCCAAGGGTGAGGAAGCTCATAACTTATATAAAGAAGAGGATGGCAGCCATATGGACTTATGTTTTTGGATTATTATTTTGTATATGGTCTGTTTAGACTTGTTGCTCTCTTCAGCTATTTAGCTAAGATTGCAGTGATGTTCAGCACAGGGTGCTCCCGAGCGAGAATCCCACCTCTTTCCTTGAGAGGCCTCTTGAAAGAGTTTTGCACTACATTTCCACAATCAGGCTTAAGGCCAAGCTAGAACTTTCTTCAACAGCGTAGTTTCTGCTTAGAGTTGTGCTGTGTTGCAGGGTGCAGCAATGGAGGTTTTCATTGGGTGTCTTCAGAGCTAGTTTTGCAGTGGAGGAAGGTTTCCTTCCATTGGGGGGCCAATAAAGAAGCCCCTTGGGCTTATTTGATATATTTGGCATCAGGCCAAGGAATATTTATCCCCTAAAACGCAGTTTCAGTCCAGATCTGCGTTATTTTAGGGAGGAGTTGCAGAGGTGGTTGCAGAGTCTGTTTTGGGAGGTGATTTCTTTAGTGGAGGAGACATTCTTTCATCTGGAGGATCTATTGGAGAGGAGTTGTAGCATTCTACATCAGCTTCAGCCATCTCTTCTCATTTTTGTTGTTGCAGCATACCTTCAGCCCTAGGGCTGCAGCTTACGTTGGCACATTGTGTGCATTTTCCAGAAACCCTCTTGGGTTGTCTTGGAAAGCTGATCTAGTGCCTAGATCTGCATCTATAGCATCTATTGTGGTCTATATCAGTATTTTGTATCATTGTATGATCTCTAGTTGTAGTTATGCTTAGTATGACTGCGCTGTAGCAGCTCTCCGGCATTTTGTGTTGTAGCAATAGCGCATATTTGGAAGTGATTGTTTATGGGAGGCTTGTTTCCTCATTTCATATGATTTATGCCTCACTATTTTGTATTGATTTGCTGTTCTTATACATAATGTTATGGCTCCATATTGGTCTCCAATATTGATGTGTTGATTTACCCTGCTATTTCCAGTTTTATGCACTATATTCCTGCTTTTCCCATTTGGGAATATTACACATGCAAATCTTACATCTCTTGAAACTCCTAATAACTGATGCAAAGAACCCTTAGATGGCTAAGCACTATTAGAATGATTAAAAAGATACATGTTGAATAGCTGCTATTTAAATACTGGGAGGACTTGTTGGAACTTCACATTATTCTTTGGATGCAGATATGTGAGAAAGTGCATGCAAACTTTTTTCCCAGGTGATATGCTCGGGAAAAACCACCAAGTAATTCCCTTCATTTTGAGGCTGGTACCCAGGGTAAACCATAGAATCTTCAGGACACAAGGTCAATCAAGAACAAGGCTTGAGTTACTCATTAAGAGCTCAACATGTCACTTGTGGGAATTGAACTTGGGTAGGGAGGATAATCATCCCAACTACCTAGGATAAACCCAATTGGCGAGGTGCATGCAAACTTGGAAATATCATTTGAGAACTAGTCATATTTGCAATGCAATATGATGGGATGCAGTCCATTGAGTAATGCTCCTCATGGAGTACCTAGTGTTACTAGGAATATTGAAAACACCTCTTGACATTGTTGCACACTCCATCTCTTCTTCATCTCCTGAGTTGCTAACAGCATTATCTTAAGCTTCACAGAAACTCTGCAATCTATTATTTATCCTAGAAATTCATCCCCCGAGCCTCAAAAGAACTCCCTCCAACACTTGATTGGTGATGCACTCTTGCTTGGTTATACAGGAGGGGGGAGTTTCTGCAGTTGTCTATGTTGTAACCTATGGCATTGGCTTCTACACTTTTAGGTTGGGCATTTAACAGGTAATTTTGATTATTAATGAGTCGAATATTCAACTGTATTAAATAATCTCTATTTTCATCACAAAACCCGCATCTAATCATGCATGCTTTACTCTCATTTGACTAGCTAAATACACGATATATGATATATGGTGAAGTTTTCCATGTATCCACTCATTAACCAACTAATTCGGCTGTTTCCATTCAGCTTGATTCGCTTTTCTGTAGAAAGATGCCTATTTCTTTAAAGATAAATCGTGCTTTTATTCTCTATTTGCTAGTCAAATAATGATCATTTTTTCTATATACTTCTCAGTTCTTTTTCTGGCAAAAGGGAATTAGTGAATTCCCATGGTGTTTTTTGTCCTTCTGATCACTTGGGAATGGATCCTGTGACGATATCTGTCACAATTTTTTATTAGCTTGCATTCCATAATGTTTGGTTTCAATTTTAGTTATTATAGGATTTTTCCTTTTTCTTATTCTTTTGTATTTTTCTTTCCCGTTTAATTTTCTCAAGAAATGCATATATGAGATGGCACAAATTATGTAACTTCTATCAGCAAGTGTGCTTGGGCATATTTGACTCGATCTTAAGGGAACATTTAAGAGGTTTGGATTTCTGATTCATTCAAACCAATACATGAGCAATTGAAATGAAACCAAAGCAAATCATTTTACCCTTTGTTGATCTACTTGTTTTGAGTTCTTTGGTCTAAGACAAGGCTTTATTTTTCGATTTCTTAGGAGTTTGTGATACACATGAAAATTTAATTTTTCAAGTGAACAATTCCAATTGCAGGGATCAGGGCACCTGAGAAATTTGCTCCTGTTGAAGTGAAAAGTAAATTTACAGGGGAAGTAGGCAAGAGAAAGTATGACAAACTATCAGAGACAACTGGAAAAGGTGCTATCGATTATGCGAGAAGGCAGTTTGAGGTAGCTGCCCATGCAGGAAATGATCTTGCTTTTAAATGGCTATACAGATTGCAAGAAGAAGAGATTGAAGGAACTAGCTCACAAGGAAATGAGATTAAATCCACTGGTTAAGGCTCATTTGCTTCTCAGATACATTTAAGTAGCAGTCTGTCATCAGAATCAGTTGATTCAGCATTGGCTGGTCGATCTTTTCTAACCATTTTTTAAACTGCTATGGTCATTGGCCTCCCATGTTGCAATGTATTGTTACATTATACAATAGCACTTCTCTTTTTGAGAGCTTCTATAATATCTAGGAGTTCTGAGGTCAGTGACCTTGCTGTGGTTTTCCTTTTGTAATAAATATAATGTTGATATGTTCAGAGAACAAAACACTATCAAGCTGATGGTTGGAGTTGTCAATTAATCTTGCTTCTTGGACATTCAATTATGTGTCAGCTTATGGTATTAGTTAGGCACTGGAAATTTGTAGGAAAAAATTGTGAAGAGCATGAAAATCAGCATAAAGGTACTAGATAAGATAGGATGATTTTATTAATATTCAACAAATGAACACAATAATAGGTCGATCAGACTCAAAATTGCAACTTATAGTGGGAGTGTAAAAGCAACTGCTATCATTAATCTACAAAAAACAAAAGCACGAAATAGCCAGACAGGGGTATCGACTTCTTAACTTCTACTAGACTCTATTGTTGATCACAACGTGTGGATGCAAATGTACATGCATGGTGAAGCCATTTTTCAAGTAGAAGTTTAATGTATACATGAGGGTTAGAAGGTTTCCGAAAGAATTTTTTTGTACTTGTATATATTTTTTTTTCCTTTTTCCACATCACTAGGAGGTGTTTTGAGAAGCTTGTAACAAGTAAACCCTCTTAGCAGCTAGAAATGATATGCAACAGCTGCATTAGAGAAAAATAGCACACAACTCTCGACTTCCATTCTTTCTATACACTTAACAATATGCAATACCTAGTGTATCGTGTTTAGGAAAACACATCATATAACAACCTTTTTCAAAATACTAAATAAAAAATAGTCACAGTGAATTCTGAATTAACAGTCACTTATATTTTAAATTTTTGAAATCATTTTTTTGGCTGAATAATCCATTATGACTAGGGAGGGTACAAAACTCCTTACAATATCTATTTTACTAGAAGACCTTTGGTGACAAATCTGCATTTAATGGGCACCTGTTTCATGAAAATTACCTATGACTTGCACCAGTTTTTGCCACATTAACATGACCCGCATATCGAAAAGACTCAATGAACTATTTTACCAGGAGTGCCGCTATGGACATTTAAACTTAGTCATCATTGTGACAAGATCTTCAAATTGCCACTGGACCTCAAGTGGAGGTTCTTTAAGTTAATTTTTTTTAAAGAAAGAGGTAGGTCAGCACATTATTATAACAAATGGAAAAAAAGGAATATTTACATACATGGCAGAGAGATTTAGGGGAGGTCTCTCAACCTGAACCCTCTTGTGTGGCCTGTCAAGCTCTTGGCTTGAGCGCTTTGAAGAACAAAAAAGGAAATTGTTGAGTATGTTCTGGCTTGTGGCCTCTATAGCTAAACATAAACCTAGGGAAGCAGAATGTGGCATATCCTAGCCTCTGGCCATTACATTCTATTAAAAATAAAAAGTAGGTTTCAAAAGAGATTGGCCCATGGCCTCCAAAACGTTTGACATATAACATAAAATATTTAAACAGAGAGGTAGAGCTAAACTCGAGCATCAACATGCTATTTTTCTTCTTCATCTAGGGATATAGGGTGTTAGGGGGCTTCACTGCCACAATGTTCTTCTCCTTCTCCATATCCTTCATTCTTTGGAGTCCAATCTCAACCTTAGAGGGCTTATAGTAGGAAGTGATGCTTATCATTTAGCTAGTGTAGTTCTGTAATTGCTTGCAAAATTAGGTTTTTAACTGAACCTATGTGGCAAGCCAATGAATCCTTAGTATTGTTGAAAAGTGTCACTAGGATCAGTCTTCATATTGACTATGTAATTATGTATTTATGTAAAGAAGAAGACAAAGATAATAAAATACATTTTTGTTGTACTTGCTTCATGGGTTTCATGAGCAAGATTTTTATTATAGGTCAATAGACTTTTTCTTGATGTCTATTAGGGTTGTCTTCTGGTTACAAGTATAATTAAGTGTCATGTATATGAAGAGTCTAGTCATCAATAAATGCTCCAAGACCTTGTCATGAATCCTTGTAGGAATGGCTAAAGACAGCCTTCATCCTCACCTCATTAACGCTGGAAATTATGCTCTCCAAGTGGGCCTTCAAACAGCAAGTAAAGTCGGCCTACAAACAGTGACATAGGTCGGCTTATTAACTGGCAGGAACAACTATATATACCCCTACATATGCTGCGCAGAAGACACAGAAAAATGCAGATTTCTCTGAAGTTTTACAGTGGTTAAAGTTTGCGGATTCCTCTGAAATCCAAGTGTGGATCAGCTAGAAGAGCATACGGACAAGTCTGAGATGAACTCTATGAGATACACCTGCAATTGATGTGTATAAGGGACAAAGGTATATCACCTGAAGATTGCGGACAAGTCTGAGATCAGATCGAAGAAATACACCTGCAATTAGTGCGAGATCAAGTATATGATGGATGCGTAGAAGGGACTGTGGTAAGTCCGAAGATAGTAACAGTATTTAGTGCAAAGTCTGATCTGTGGTTAATGCGAGCTTTAGGACTGAAGAGCGTAGCAAGAAAAGAAGGATACATCTGTGGATTGAAGACAGATCAACAGATTCGGATCAAGGACTATTATCTAAGGTATGAAATAAATATTAAGATTAGGGCTGCTAGTAAGTCAAGGGAAGGATATAAGGTGCAGAATCTCGAAGCTCTGTTTTGGTCATAAAGACAGACAAGAAGAAGTCTAGAAGGATTCAACGTAAAGGAGAAATCAAGGGTTAGAGACCAAGCTCTAAGGCTGGTGTTGAATGGTGCAGAAAGGTGCAAGAAAGAAGGACAAGCTCAAGGAGTCATTGGAGAAGCAGGGACAAGGCCTTGGAATGATTCCTAGGTCAAGGGTCTAAGTCTTGGTCATGTAGAAATTTCTGAATCTTAATTCTTATGCAGAAATTATTTCTGTTAATCCGGTTAAGCTTCTCCTACTTATACAAATTATCAACTGAATAAATTCAAGTTAACATCAAAGCAAAACACATAACAGATCTCTACCAATTCAGATCTAGAATAAACACATGCACACATAGACAAAGTGACAGTTATTTCTGGACAAACTGTCCCGGGAAAAACCCAATGTGGGAAAACCAGTCTCTGGCTGTTGGAGGGCTCTATTATTACGAAATTTTTGAATACACAACTCTGGGTTCCAGTTCCGGAAAACCCTACAGAGAAAACTCTAGATTTGCAGCACCTGGCTGATCTAAGACCAACAATACTAACTGATCCACACCCTTAAACGGGATTTACGGAACTCAGCCAGATCTAGACCTAGAAACCTCGGATCTGCCCCTGAAAGACACTGCGCCAACCTCTGAAGGCCTCCAAATGCTCAACGCTGTCACTGGAAGGGACTGCGTTACCCCAGACTGGGTGACACAGTCACTAAGCTGCTTCTAAGGGTCTCTGCGTAACCCCTAAACGGTTTCCTAAAAATCAAGTTGTCCTTGTTGTTGCTTCTAAGGGTCTCTGCGTTGTCTTTCCTAATCTCTTCTCTGCTTCTTGTGTATTCTAGACCCCGGGATCAGATCATCCCCTTGGTCTAAATTCCCCTCTCTGCAACCGAAACACTCGAGAATTCTTAGCAACCCCGCCCTAGAATCTTAGCTTAGCTTCAGTGCTCTGCCTCTATGTGTCTTACAAATGACCCCAAGCCTTTCGAGAATTCTTAGCAACCCCGCCCTAGAATCTTAGCTTAGCTTCAGTGCTCTGCCTCTGTGTGTCTTACAAATGACCCAAGCCTTCCCTTTATACTTTTCTCGTTGACAAATCAATGGCCAAGATTAAATCTTTAATCAATGGCTAAGATTAAAAGAAAGTTTGATCCGCGTGACTTAAGACAATTTCATCACATGTTTAATTAAATTCACTTTAATTATTTTATTTTCCTAGGTTTTAACTTAGGAAATACATTAAAATAATTAATTAATTTAATATCTCCTAAACCAGATGAAATTTCCCAAATCCATTTCTGGGTCTTGTAAATCAGGTGAACTCTAGTCCTTCCTCAAAATTTGGGACCTAGAGCACAATTGATGCTACCCCAATTACACAAAATCTCAACACTCCCTCTTAGCATCAAGGGTGTGCTCTAGCAATACATCACACTTATGCATAACATGATTTTGGGCACTGGTTCTGTGTTGTTGAAGCTTGGCCTCCTGCCACTCAACTCTGCACTACTGCTGCCCATGACTCTGCCACTGCCACTGCAAACATTGTACTGCAACTCCCTCTCAATATGCTGCATCTGTGATGTTCATAGCACTGCCACTGCTGATCTGCTGCACTGCAACTTCAGTTGTTGAGAGAAACAACTGAATCTCCTGCCCAATCGTTGACAAACAAGTCAGATGGGCTGCATCCTCATCACTGAAGCTCCATAGGCTACAGATCTGCGCTGGCATCTAAAGAGCGATGCACAGCTACAGCTTTGCCTGCGTAATCAGACTCCCTCTGCACTACTGAAGTCACATCAGCTCCTTGTGCTAAAATCTATCACGTTGCTGCTACACTGCGTTGTCCCTCTGAAGCTCTCTGCACTGCTGCAGCTCTGCACTACGTAAGAAGTACTGCACTACGCTGTTGAAGTCACATCAGCCTCTGTGCTACTATTGCTTGTACGCTGTTGTTGCTATGCTCTGTGCTACTCCTCCCAGCCTCCAAATCTGTGTCTGCCTCTGCTTCATCTGTGATTTATGCACCCACCGCTCCACTTGTCCCGCTACTGTCTTAAGGCTGCCGTAGCTCGCTTGTGATCCAAGAGATGAGCTGCTCAAGGATCCTGCCTTTCTTCCATGTAGCTCCTCTACATTTCCATGTCACCCCACCTCCGTGGTTCATGAGCACTCATGGCTACATCATCTTCTGACCCATCATCTGCCACCGTTGTTTTGGAAGAAGATGCTTCCTTGTCCTTTTTCTTTTATGGACAATGGCTGGAAAAATGTCCCATTTCGCCACACTGGAAGCACTTGATCTTTGAAATATCCTTCTTCTTCTTCGGTTGCTCCTTTGATGCCAAGGTTGCATCTTCCTCCTCTTCCTTTTGTACTTTGCTTAACCCAGGGCTATGTTGCTTCTTGGTGAATCTGCGTAGTTCTTCTTGCCGCAAGATTGACCACAAGTTGTCCCAATCTGGGAGGTCTGCTCTACCCAAGATACTTTGAACAAATGTTTCCCACTCATCCATCACTGCATTGAGGGCAGTCCTGACTATCACTGCATCATCTACGATTGCACTCATTGCAGTTAGTTGATCTCTGATTGACTGCAATCTGAAGAGGAAATGCTCGATGTCTTCTCCCTTGGTCATCATGAATGACCTCATTTGGGCCTCCAACAAGATCTTTCTTTGGACAGACTTTCCCTCATACAGGGAAGTCAAGGCCTTCCACATCTTATTAGCTGTCCTCTTCTCAGCTATGTGTGGTACAATATGGTCCTTGATATTGTCCATTATCAACCGCTTGCCATGTCCAGCAGCTTCCCTATGCTTCCATAGGAGATCTGCATCTGTCGGTGTGGCCAGAGTCTTCTCTGCATGGTCTCTTAGACCGTATGCCTCAAGGACAATCAGGATCCTTGCCTTCCAAACCGAAAAGTTTGAGAGGCCCTCTAGCATATCCTGATCACGCAGTCCATGAGGAGCCATCTGCCCAGAATGTGTCGGAGCTCCTCCTCTTTATACTAGAGATCTGGATCTAGGGTCCTTTACGAACTGGGCAGCCTCTGCTCCCTCTGACACTTGATCTCCCTCCTTGGAAATCTAACAAATCAACTATGATTCAGCTTCTTCTTTGATCCTCTGATCAAACAGCAAGTTTCCTTTGGAAAGAAACTCTCTAAGAAGCTGATTTCTTCCCAATCTTTGTCACTTGTGCTAAGGCTAAAAATCTGAAAACTTCATAAAGTTAACCCCACCAGCTCTTCTGAATTTCTACAACTTTTCTGGATCTTACAGATTCAGAACTGAATCACATTGGCTAGCTTCAAACCCAACCAACATTGTTTCTGAGTTGTCTTTGCGCAGTAATTGCATGGGCTTGCTAGGATACAGCACTGGGCAATGTCACCCTTCCCTCTGCATGAATCTGCTCTTGAAAACTGCGTTGTCCCTTCAGATCTGCTTCTCTGCTGCTTTCTGCAGCTAGATCCTTTAGATTCTTTAGCTGGTGACCCTTCTAGATCTGCAATTACTCTGATACCATGTAGAAATTTCTAAATCTTTATTCTTATGCAGAAATTATTTCTATTAATCCGGATAAGCTTCTCCTACTTATACAAGTTATCAACTGAATAAATTCAAGCTAACATCAAAGCAAAACACATAACAGATCTCTACCAATTCAGATCTAGAATAAGCACATGCACACATAGACAAAGTGACACAGTTATTTCTGGACAACTTGTCCCCGAAAAACCAATGTGGGAAAACCAGTCTTTGGCTACTGGAGGGCTCTATTATTACAAATATTTCTAAATACACAACTCTGGGTTCCAGATCCGAAAAACCCTACAGAGAAAACTCTAGATCTGCAGCACTTGGCTGATCTAAGACCAACAATACTGACTAATCCACACCCTTAAATGGGATTTACAGAACTCAGCCAAATCTAGGCCCAAAAACCCTAGATCTACCCCTGAAAGACATTGTGTCAACCTCTGAAGGCCTCCAAATGCCCAGCGCTGTCACTGGAAGGGACTGCGCTATCCTAGACTCGGTGATGCAGTCACTGCGCTATTTCTAAGGGTCTGTGCGTAACCCCTGAAGGGTTTCCTGAAATCACGTTGTCCTTGTCGCTGCTCTTGTCATTTGTTGTTGCTGCTGCTATCATCTGTTGCTGTTGTTGTCTGCTGCTGCTACCGTTTGTTGTTGCTGCTGTCTGCTGCTGCTGTTGTTGTCGTCTTCTGCTGCTATTGCTGCCTTCCTCTGTGTTGTCTTTCCTGATATCTTCTCTTCTTCTTATGTATTCTAGACCTCGGGGTCAGATCACCCCCTTGGTCTAAATTCCCCTCTCTGCAACTGAAACACTTGAGAATTCTTAGCAACCCCGCCCTAGAATCTCAGCTTAGCTTCAGTGCTCTATCTCTGTGTGTCTTACAAATGACCCCAAGCCTTTCCTTTATACTTTTCTCATTGACAAATCAACGACCAAGATTAAATCTTTAATCAATCGCTAAGATTAAAAGAAAGCTTGATCCATGTGACTTAAGACAATTTCATCACATGTTTAATTAAATTCACTTTAATTATTTTATTTTCCTAAGTTTTAACTTAGGAAATACATTAAAATAATTAGTTAATTTAATATCTCCTAAACCAAATGAAATTTCCCAAATCCGTTTTTAGGTCTTGTAGATCAGGTGAACTCTAGTCCTTCCACAAAATTTGGGACCTAGAGCACAACTGATGCTACCCCAAATACACAAAATCTCAACAGGTCATGGTACTTGTCATTTGAAGATCTATAAGAAGAATTCCTTATGGGTTTTCCTCTCCAAGAGGGAGAGGTTTTTCCCTGGCTCTAGGAGCCTAATTTTTGTGTCTCGTGTATTTTGATAATTGACTTGATGAAAGACTAAATAAGCTAAACAAGAGAAGACATAAGTAACTCAAGTAAGCTCACAAGTAATTATCAAGAAGAGAATTTGAATGGTGCAGAAAGGTACAAGAAAGAAGGACAAGCTCAAGGAGTCATTGGAGAAGTAGGAACAAGGCCTTGGAAGCATTTCTAGGTCAAGGGTCTAAGTCTTGGTCATGGTACTTGTCATTTGAAGATCTATAAGAAGAATTCCTTACGGTTTTTCCTCTCCAAGAGGGAGAGGTTTTGTCCTCGCTATAGGAGCCTAATTTTTGTGTCTCGTGTATTTTGATAATTGACTTAATGAAAGAATAAATAAGTTAAAGAAGAGAAGACATAAGTAACTCAAGTAAGCTCACAAATAATTATGAAGAAGAGAATTTGAATTAATAACCAGCCTTATAAATTCTCAACATGGTATCAGAACTAAGGTGTTGAACACAAGGGCTACTTGACAAAGAAGACACTCCAGGAAGCGAAGATCAAAGTTAGGGTTGAAAATTCAAATCACTTTGCAAGGAAGACTCTCAAGCTATTTCAAGAAAGATCTTCTATCTCATTCAAAGGATCAACTCATTGAAGAAAATAATCTTTGCCATCAAAAATTTACATTCAAGACATTGTTAGAAGAGGACATCATCTTTTGAAGGTATCCTTTATCATCAAGGGTCGAAGAACACCTACATTGAAGTTTTCAATCTTAGAAGAAGTCCCTAACTTCATCTTCATCATCATCAAGGAAGCTACTAGCCACTTTACTCAAGTAAGTATCTATGACCTTACTGAAATCTGTCAAGATGAGTTATTGTAAAGAGAGCAACAAATTGGTTGGGTCATCAAACTTTAGTGCTTGGAAGAAGAGGACAAATTTGAATCTATTGAAGACAAAATTATGGACTACATTGAAGGATCTGCAATTCAACCCTCAAAAGAAGATGCTCCAGCTCATGCCAAGTACATGAAGGGAGAAATCAGAGCCCAAAGAATTCTCATAGAATCCATTAAGGACTCACTCATTCCCTATGTATCAAAACTAAAGTCTACAAAAGAAATATATGAGAAACTAGTAGATCTATTCTCTGTGAATACTGCAGGAGAAGCAATCTCTTTGAGACAAGAACTATACAAAATGAAATTGTCAAGAGAAGAAGGAATCAATTCATACTTTATGAGGATTTCTGAAATAAGAGATCAACTGCAGGAACTGGGAGAAGTAATTTCTGACACTGAGATGACTACAATGGTGTTGAATGCTCTACCAGAAGAATGGGGAAACTTCACTTCAAGTTTATACGGGAAGAAAGAAGCAACACCATTCCATGATTTATGGTCTCTATGTAAAATAGAGGGAAAATATAATAAAATATATTTTTGTTGTACTTGCTTCATGGGTTTCATGAGCAAGATTTTTATTATAGGTCAATAGACTTCTTCTTGATGTCTATTAAGGTTTTCTTCTGGTTACCAGTATAATTAAGTGTCATGTATACAAAGATTCTATTCATCAATAAATGCTCCAAGACCTTGTCATGAATCCTTGAAGGAATGGCTAAAGACAACCTTCATCCTCACCTCATTAACGCTGGAAATTATGCTCTCCAAGTCGGCCTTCAAACAACAAGTAAATTCGACCTACAAACAGTGACATAGGTCAACTTATTAACTGGAAGGAACAACTATATATACCCCTACATATGTTGTGCAGAAGACACAAAAAATGCGGTTTCCTCTGAAATCCAAGTGCGGATAAGCTAGAAGAGCATACAGACAAGTCTGAGATGAACTTTATGAGATACACAGGTATTCCTAGGTCAAGGGTCTCAGTCTTGGTCATGGTACTTGTCATTTGAAGATCTATAAGAAGATTTCCTTACGGGTTTTCCTCTCCAAGAGAGAGAGGTTTTTCCCTGGCTCTAGGAGCCTAATTTTTGTCTCTCATGTATTTTGATAATTGACTTGATGAAAGACTAAATAAGCTAAATAAGAGAAGTCATTAGTAACTCAAGTAAGCTCATAAGTAATTATCAAGAAGAGAATTTGAATTAATCACCAACCCTCTAAATTTTGAACAAATATAACAGTAGATGTTGATAAATCTATAAGGCAATGGATTAGATGATTTCTGTTTCTATGATAACTGCTTATGATGTTTTTTTTACTTTTTCTTGCGTATTAGCTTCTTCACTGATTATTATGTTTATATATCATCAAATAACTACCAAAACAAGAAGAACCATAGAACACAAGAACACAAAATGTAGGCTACAAGCCAGGGCCAAAACCTCTCCACTTGAGAGGAAAACCCGCAAAATCTCTTCTCTTCTTATAGATTCTTCAATTGATGAATTCCAAGACCCTTAGGCGAAAACTAATACCCTCCAAGACCAAGTCCAACCTTTCTTGATGATGTGCTTCCCTTTTCCAAGTCAAAACCAGTCAAATCTCTTCCAACAACACAAGTTTGACCTCCAACTTCAAAATTTCAGCCTCTACTGCAGGTCTGAAATTTTTGACTCGTTGCAACTACTACTGCAATGACACGTGTGAACGAAATTAGCCTTCCAAGGCTTGCCAACAACTTTTCTTGTCTTTCTTCCTTGTCTAGGGCTAGAAGGTGACCTAGTAGAATTGTCTTCCAACAGATTTGATCCTCCTCCCGAAGATAGAGAATAACAACCTTGAAGCAACAAACCCTAGCTTCAATTCTTCAAACGTGTGAGAGAATATAAGCCCAAAAACAATCTTCTTCATCCTCTTCTTTTTTCGCTAGCCTTCTTACTCTTATCCTTCGCTTGAATGAGTGAGTGAATGAATGTCTCTCAAGGAGGTCGAGTTCCCTCCTTTATATAGGCTTCTCAAGGTGGGCATGGCTCCTCAAAATAGGCCAACTTCTCAGCTGCCAAGTTGACTTGGTCTTAAAGGGTATTTTGACAACAAAAACAATTTTCTTTACAAGTTACAATGTGCTCGATGGGGTCTTCAACTTATCTCAATGACTCTTTTGACTTCTTGACCTAGGACAAACCCTAGAAGCACTCAATGGGGCTTGACCTTTAAAATAAAAAACCTTGAGCATGAAACCCATGCTCTTGGTATCAAGTCTATGTGATGGATGATACTTCTTATTGGGAATCGCGATTGTTATTAGACCAAAACCTGCAGGTCTTAGTCAACGATCACATCACCATAGATAAGGATCTACGACAGGAAGTTAGTCCGTGTCGTGAAACAGATGGGGAGCATTGGTTTATCCAATGTCCAAAAATATCCCGCCCAAAACGAGCCGGGTGTGTATCGAACTCGTGACCTATGCTCTAATACTACTTGTTAGGAATCATTATTGTCGGTAGACCAGAACCCGCAGGTGTTAGTCAACAATCGCAACGCGAGAGATAAGGATCTACGAGAGGTAGTTAGTCCATGTTGTGAAACACACAAAGAACGTTGGTTTATCCAATGTCCAACACTTCTCTTAGGTGGCAACTTACTTTGCAAGTCATCTACCACGATATCACTAAACTCATGCAACATATATTGAATCTCAATAGGTAAATCTGTAATTTCAATGTGTAGAAGTATTACCTTTGGCTTACAAACCACCACATAGCTTAACTCTTCTTCCTCCATTTGTTGCAAAAATTTCTTTCATCCCAACAATAGTGTTTTTTAGCTACTTGTCCCAGTTATACTTTCTTCCTTCAATGGCATGAGGGTATGCTTGATACCATCCTTTTCAAACTTATAGTTGTTGCTCTCTCCATCATGCACCACTTTCCTATTAAATTGCCAGGGTCATCCCAAAAGAATGTGGCAGACATCCATTGGCATGATGTGACAAACTACTTTATCTTGATATCGGCTTATCTGAAACTCCACTTCACTCTGCTCACTTACCAACAATTGGTGACCTTTCTACAACCATGACACTTTATATGGTTTTGGATGCTTCAACCTTTTCAATCCAAGTTTTTCCACCATTTATGTGGAAAATAGATTGTCGGTGCTCCCACTATCAATCACCACTTTGCAGCATTTTCCTTCGGCCTTGCAAACATTCCAAAACAAGGATTTTCTTTGTGTTGGTTTAGTGGTTTCCTTGGTTGGTTTCAACAAGACCTTATTCATCATTAAAGCTTCTCCCGTCTTTGGTGCATTTTCTTCCACAGGTGTCTATGCTTATGTTGCTTCTGGTTGAGCTACATATCCATCTCTCTGTACTCTCTTTTCATTCTCAGGACACTCAAAAGATCTGTGACCTAGTTCTCCACATTTATAACATCAACAGACAGTCTCTTTGCCTCTTCCTCTACCTCTTGTTAATCAAGGTTGTCATTGATGTCAATAGTTGAGATGGCAAATATTATTGTGATGTCAATGAACCTCATGCAATCCCTAGGTGCTAAGGATGCCATCAATGAAGAGGTCAACCCATGAAGATGTCAAAACACTAATGAAGAAGTCCTAAGAAGTCCTTGAACTAGCTATAATGTTGCATATGCCTTGATGATCTAGACCTTAACCTTTGATGACATATGGAGTCATACAATTGATGATGTCATACACTAAATGAATGACCACAATTGATGATGGCACTTGATGAAGGTTGAAAGAATAGATGATAACGTGGAAGATATCATTTGAAGGTTGGAAGACTATTTTGAAGTTCTCCTAATGATGTTGCACTATAACATATCACTGCACAGTTATTTGATGACATGGATGATACACATTGTTGGACACTATCATGATGACAAGGATGTCTTACATGTTCCTATGATGATGAAGAAGCCAAATAATGGAGAAGAAAAACAATGGAGAAGCCAAACAAAGAAGCCATACTGTCCTAATCATTTTATGCACTAAATAATTTAAGGATAGTCACAAAGAAAAATATTTTTTCCAACCTTAGAGGAAATCTTTTAACATGGGACCTACACCATCTTGAAGAGCATAATTTTAGCTTTCCAACGAGCTATTACTTAGCCCGAATCTCCAACCGGTTTGAGAGTTATTGAATTTTTAAGTTAATACATAATTTCTGGTCCAATGAGCTGACATCATTTTCTAGGACAAGTCGGCCTACTTAAGGACACACCTATTCGGTGAAGGGACGAAAATTAGGTGTATTTATATGTGATTACTCTCCTTGTTTCAGACCAACCATCAACAAAGCATTCATTACAGGTTCGAGTTCATATCTCATAAACAAGAAGGATAAAGGTTGTGGATTGGGTGAACAACTTGGAGGATAATTCTACAAAGTCAAGTTAAGGGACAACAAAGGATTAAAGTATGCGTCTAAGACCTATTTTGTGTTGCAGCCCTAGAAGGAGCAGCAATCTCAGCATTGTTGATTATCTATTCTACATCAAACTGTGGAGAAAAAGTACACTTCAGATCTCAGAATTGCTTAGGTGTAGTCCTGTAAAAGGTTGAGTTGAAGCTCGGAATGTTACAAGTCCTGTGGGAGTGACTTATGCTCAGATATATCAAGGTGCAGACCTATATATCTCGGACAAGGACAGTCATATTTGATAGCTCAGATTTCTGGAAACAAGAAGTGTGGACAGTCTTGTAGGTTGCAGATTCTTTGATTATGCCTTCACCTGTAGCCTTCACTTGTGAAGAGTTGCAGATTTATTTGGAGGACTAAAAACAACCCAGAACTTAAGCACATTGGAGCAGCACTCAAGTGAAAGGCAATTCAAGTGGCTAGGAGGCAGTTTGGAGGTTTGAATACCATGTGAAGGAGAGCCTCTAGTGAAGAGCACTAATTTGCATCAAACTAGAAGGAGAACAAACCTTGATTTGTTGTATATAGTATATACTAGTCACCTATGGTGTTGTGGTGACTTACCTAAGTCTTGAGAAATAGACTTGGTGGAGCAGCATAAATTTTAGAGCTGGATTTTGATACTATCTTGGACAAAATTTGAGGGCTCTTTAGAGCAGATTTGGGCCTCATGTTTGGAGCAGTTTTCGGGCAACTTTGAAAGATAATGTTATCTCCCTCGAAGACTTGTCCAAAGCACTATTGGAGCAGATTGTAGAGGAGTTTAGAGAAGTCTTGTTGACCTTGAAGAGTAACCGAGTAATCCCTTGAAGAAGACCCTTGAATATATGACAAGACATTATTGAAGACACCTATGAAGGACATTTTATGCAAACATCTTGTTGAGAAGTTTTTAGCTAACCTTGGAGAGTCACCTAGAAGCCTATTGGAG
Organism: Pinus albicaulis; assembly: GCA_034641835.2. Classification (NCBI taxonomy): domain Eukaryota; kingdom Viridiplantae; phylum Streptophyta; class Pinopsida; order Pinales; family Pinaceae; genus Pinus; species Pinus albicaulis. Next base: position 1,566,348,409 of record CM076584.1, read on the forward strand.
ACTATGATGCATTGTTGATGTCATCATGAGGTGACCTTGAAAGGAAGTATTTGGGTAACATGAAGAGCAATGGTGACACCTTCATGAGAAGACTAAGTTGTCATTGATGAGCTAAGTGCCTTGGAGATTGTTTGAGGGCAGTGCTGAAGGTGGCATTGTTAGGGCTCGTTGCAGAAGGTATTGGGAGCCATGAAGAATCATCAAATCTATCTTAACGAATTGAAGTTAGAGGTTGGAGCCTCATAGAGACAAGGTTGGTGCCTTGGAAGATAGGGTTGGAGCCCTAGAGGATTGGAGTCCTCAAGAAACCAGGTTGGAGCATGTACCAGAGATAGGGTTGGAGCCCTAGAGGTTGGTGCCTCAAATTGACAAGGTTGGAGCCTTGGAAAGACCAAGTCGGTGCTTGGCACAATACAGGTTGGAGCCTGGAAGATTGGAGTCTTCATCTAGGGTTGGAGCCCTATATCATTATTGTACTTTACTTATTGTAAAGAAGAAAATAATAAAAGTATCTATTCCATCATTGTTCATTTTGTGTTCTAAATATAAGTGATCTAACTAGTAAAATTAATAATTGAAAATAAATATTGATTCACCCCCCTCTCAGTATTTCCAGCACCTCTACCTCTTTGATAAGGTCTTCCTCCTCTAGATTCACCTTATTTCTCTTATCGCCTTGTTGTCTTGGGTTACTTGCATCATTATTTTGAGTTGGATCCTTCCCTCTTCCAGCTATTTGTCATTTTCCTCTATTAAAACCATGGCCTCTGCTTGAATTATGCTTCCTCATTATCTTATCTTATTCCTTCAAGGCAAACCGGTATGCTTCTTCCATCTTCCTGGGGGGAATCATGTTATTTCGTCTCCAATCTTCATATTCAAGCCATTGATGTACCTTGTTGTTTTGTCCTCTACATAACATGCCCTCAAATTCACCTTGTAAAACTCCTCAGTATACTCTCTAACTGTCAGCGACCTTTGCTTGAGTTTATGCACATGTCTGTAGAGGGATAGTCGATAGTCTTTTGGCAGAAACTTCCCCTTCATATTTTTTATCATCTTGTCCCAACTTTTAATCAATGGTTTCCCCTTTTTATTTCTATCATCCTGCACATTATCCCACCACAATGCAGCATGGCCTTTCAACCGAGTTACAACAAATTTTACCCACTTATATTCTTCAATCTCCTCATATTCGAAATACTTGTCTAGTTCACTAATACAATCCATCAACTTCTCTGCTACTAGACTACCATCATAGCTGGACAACTCAAGTTTTGGTATTGAACTTGAGCTTATCATTGACCTCAACAATTTAATTTTCAGAGCTTCATAAAAAGGTGTTTCTCTTTCTATTGTAGATTCTTCTTATGATCCACTGTCATCTCCAGCCTCAGGGTCTCGTTGCTGGTCTCCATGGCCTCTAAACGAGCTTGCAACCTATGTATCTCTTCTTGGAGTTTTTCATTTCTTCTTGGAGTTCTGCATTAGATACGGCCCCCCCTCCATGACCTTGTGCTCTTCTTGCTCGCATTTCCATATCCCTTTTTCATAGACAAAACCACCAATCTCAAACACAACTCCACCACAAATGTAGCTATACCTCAAACACGCTTTGATACCACAAATTGATGGTAGTAAGCAGCTCGAAAGGAAATATGGACACAACGCAGTGCAGAAATAAAACTGGTTGTAGGCACTATGAAATATTTTTGTAGCGCCCTTTTCAAAAACTTGTAGACACTATGAAATATTTTCTTAGCACCCTTTTCAAAAACTTGTAGGCACTGCGAAATATTTTCATAGCGCTTATGGAGCTTTGTGTTTAGCTCTTGGGAATGTTAAGCAATTCGGTCCTCTACCAAAATGATCTTGTTAGGGTCCTATAATAATAGGGTTCATAAATTTTGAATTGACTTTGATAGTCTTGTAAATATGTACATACCTTGCTTTCTGCAAGTTGTTTTCCCATATTTTGAAAAATATTAAAAAATGAAAAGAGCGTAAAAGTACTAAAAGAAAGATCAAAGGACTTGAAAATAAAAGATCAAAAAGAATAACAAAATGGATCCCAAAATAAAAAAGAGATAAGAATAAGACATGAAAGTGAGCAAGTCAAAATGCCACTACTATTTACTTTTATTGCAAAAATAATGATTATGTGCAGATTGTTCAAAATGCCATAATCCATGATCAATTAAATAGTTTAATCTTAACTTTTCATGCTTTAAATTTCATGTTTTAGATAGAGAATAAAGATATGTCAAATTGTTTAAACTTGACAAATCAGTAGATACTTTGAGAATAAATGAGGAGCTCAACAGTTTAATCTGAGCCCTCGGATGAAATAAGGTTAGAATTAAATAGTTTTATGCTTTAAAAGAAAAATGGATTTAGGGTTGCAAGCTTAAATGCACCCATGCAAATGAAGTAAAAAAAAAAATGTTAGAATAATGATGGGTAGGCAGAAAACAGTTGTGCAAGGCATGTAATAAAGCATCATCTGGCAAATTACCAATTTTCCCTCCCCCACAATGATCCAATATTCAAAACCTTCAGTTAAAGAAGCTCAAAGCATTTCTATGACTTCTGTTGGGACCGGACCCAAGGCTTAGTAACTGATTGGTAAAAGTAGTGGATTCCCTTCATAAAAACCCATTTACTCAGCATATTCACCCTCTTCCAAAAATATAATCCATTTTCCTAAGTTAAAATACCTTTTAAGCTTAGAAAAGGCAAAAGCCCCTCTTAATTAATTTCATTTCATCCCTCAACACTCATAAAACCTATAAAATACACTATATCTTAAGTTTAAGTGTAAATATTTAATGGTACAATCATTGTGCTCAAAAAGTTTATGTTACACTTTACTTAAGTTTATTTTATGTATTTTCATTCATTTTCATTTATTTCATATTAATTTTAACATAATATATTAAATCATTTAGATTACCCCTTCCCGTATATATATTAAATCATTTTATTTAAATATCCCAAAAACCCACTTATTAACTTTTTAACCTATGATTATATTCCCCACGTGATACATACCCCTCGAATCCCATAGGTTAAATTATATTACATACACATATAATAATCCCACCTCAATGGTTATAAAACATATGTAAATATCTCATTCGTTATGTAAAAAACACTCCCCGCCTACCACAATACACACCTCGCTATCATATCAATACATTTGTTTTACGTGTATAAAGATCCGGGTCCCACGCCCCACATACCAAAAAACTCCCTCATTTCATCTCCGTCATTTGCACACATATTACCAGATCTGACGACCCAAACACAATATCGCAAATCTAAAAGTGCGAACGTTAATCATTTCAAGATTTGTGAAATGGGCAGTTTTGTGCCTTTATCTCTCCTCCACACGACACCTTACTACTGGATCACATTCGATCCAAAGAAACTGCTTACCACGCTGAGCCCGTGCAATAACCACTTCTGGTTTTCTCCTTCACACGCCAAAACCACCCTCCGCTTTGATGTAACTCGCATTCAATGCTTACCTTGTTTAACCTAAAAACCTTATTAAAACTTCATAAGTGCGCAGTAAGCCCTTTTCTGCATTCTATGTGCATTTACATCCTCTCGACTGAAGAAAAAAGCCCTGTACACCATTTTCACGCTCAAAGAACCAGAAAGCCATTGAATTTGCTGCCAAGAACACTGAAAGCATCCAATCGACTTCCAAAAGACTTCTACAGCCATCATAGAGTCTTTCAGACGCCTCAGAAACCATTTAAAGAAAAAATACCTACACAAACAGGTATTCTTCGAAGAAAATCAAACCTTCCTATCATTTGAAAAAGAGTTTTTCTGAGAAATTGAAACTTCTTAAGCCCATTTACCCATAGGAATACCTTTATTTTACCTGCAAAGAATGAATTCGTTGTATAAACTCTCATAAAACCCCAGTCTTGATACTATATCTGGTTTTAAAAGCAAAATTGAAAATATTTAGCCTTTGCAGACCTTAAAAAGACTTCTAATTTATCCAGAAAACCTTTGCCAATAATCCCAATCTTTTTGAACCTGATTTGAACCATTTTTAGTCCAGTTTATCGAAAGAAACTTTTGTTTATCATTTCTTGAACCTGTAAGAGTTTGAAGATCAGTTTGTAACCAAATTGAAAGGTTTAAAATCCAAAGAAAGCCAATTTGTGCCTATTTTTATCAAGAAACCTCTGTTAAAGCCAGAAATACCTCCTGTAAACAGTTTAAGCTTACAGAAAGGTACAAAAAAGTCTAAATACAAAGTTTTAATCATTCAGAAGGTCAAAAATGTCAAAATCAAACCCAGCAATGTCTTCAAAAACCACTATTGTTGTAAACCCTCTACAACCTCCTATTGTAGATGTGGAACATACACCCTTAGCTGATGTGGATTACAAAATAGCTGATCCAGTGATAGAATTTAATCTTTTAGAACTCCACTGCTGGAGTCTTGAAAAATCATTAGATCAAGGAGATGAAGTCCATATTTGAGAGTCAAATCTACCCAAGTATGTAGTCCCACATACTCATTAATGTCAAGAAGTCATTAGGTTGTGTCAATCCTATTATTTACTTGAACAAAGAGCTATGGTTAATGCAAATAAAGAAATATTGTTCACTATTACTGCAGAGTCTATTAACCTAATGCTTTAGCTCAAACCACATCCCAATGCAGTGCCCTTATCCATAGAAGCACTCACAAAGCTTTACATTAGTTTGGATTTTCCTAAAAGGTTTCAGATCTTCCAAAATTTCATGCCTGCTTATGTTGAAATCCCAAAACTAAACCCTCCTTATTCTACTTCCAAATTTCTTGAAGGGTCAAGGCATGGTCTTTCTATTCTATTCTTTATCTTAGGTTATTTTACTGATGAGCATACAGATGAGTCAATTCTAGGTTTCCTATCCACTTTTGTACCAGTTCAACCTCCCTCTGTTATCTACAATTATGTTGAATACATAGCTAATAATATCCATGATCAGCTTGTGAAATTGCCAACTGAAAGAGTATTTAGAGATACTTCCTTTCTTTTTCATATGTTTCTATACTTCCAAGAAAAGAAATTCCCAATAACATTTCAAAAGTTGGATGTAGAGGGAAATCCATTGTCAATCATCTTTTGGACATCTTTGATCAGAAAACAGTTCACAGAGTTCAGTTATGCATATTTTATAGACTATTTTGTTCATCCATTGATAAACATGTTGACAAACAGTGTACAACCAAGAATCAATGATGAGATAAAGAAAGTATTACAGTTGTTAGAACAAAGTAAAACTGGGGATTGGTACTTATATCAAAACCATACAGAGATCAGAGATTTTGGGCCCAATCTTTTACCCTATAAACTACCTAAGTATGTGCTAATGAGAGTGTTTGCCTTGGAGTATATCAGGGAAATACTAAATTCAGATTCTATCAACTTCTTAGCTGCCAAGAAGAAGACTCAATTCAAGTTGAAAAATCAGGTAGGACCGTTCATTTGCAATCACAGGGATGCAGGAATAGAGGCAGAAAAACAGTTGCTGGAATACAGGTTTGAAGAAAGTTTCTTTTGGAATTATGATCCTTAGGGAATTCTAAGCCGCAAATGAGGGTAAAATGCAAGTTGACCCCTTATACACATGATAAAAGGACTGAGATTGAACAGTTTGCTAATCAAGCAGAGTGGCTGGAAAATATCTTGGTAGAAGATAAAGCTACTAAAAGAGTCAAAAGAAAGTACCTACACCGCTAAAACAACAACAGAGACTAGGTTTAAACTCAGATATAATAAAAAGCCTAAGCTCAATCCAGTTGATAAAGAAAAAGAGACCATAGATGTGGAAGATATAGATGTTCCAGAGAGAAACACAGATGTTGCTACAATCATTATAAATGAGCAGGAAAAGGCTACTTCAGAGACACAAGTAATTGAGAAACAAAAAAGTATGGAGGCATCTTCCTCACAGCCAGCAGAGGATAAAGATATTGACATCAGGGAGAAATATAAGCAGATAAAGGCCAAGAATAAAGAAATCAAGAATGATATTTATTCTCAGTATTTAAAACAAACACCAGGGATCCAGAATAGACTTCTATCAGCTTTTGATTATTCAAACAAGAAGTTGATTATGACAGTACTTCAACCAACAGTTAAGACTCCCAAAACAGTGGCAGATTACAAAAAAGTTGACTTTGAAGTGACTACAGAAAGTATCCATGCATTAGATCAAATTGAGTTTCACAGACAAACTTCTGAGATGCTTTATTCTACCATGACTACAAAGGCAATGAGTGCCCAAAAGCTCCAGAACACAGTGATAAATATGAGAGATCAAATGAAGGTTGAAAATGCTTCCTCATATGCTAAAGACCTTAGAATTAAGTCTTTAGAAGAATTGGTTATTCAAGTAGGGAATGATCCTGCCAATGTGAAAGTTGCAGAAGAATTGGTGAAGAAAAAGAATGTTGATATTGCAGCACTCAGAAAACAACTCAAGATTCCACCAACAGAACATCCACAAACCAAGGAAATTGTGCAAGAGGCAAGCCAAAAAGATGATATGATGAACTTGATTTTACAATTAACAACACAGATTAAAGAGATGGAAATCCAAATGGACAAGCTTGTCCATGAAAGAGAAACTGCAAAAGAACAGGAAGTTCCTACAGTAATTCCCATGGCAACTACAGTTGTGCCTTCAACTCTGGCAGAAGAGTTGGCACCAAAAGTACCACGACCACAGTAGTGCCAGTGACATCTTCTACTACCTTAGCTACAGAGTCATCTACATCAACAGTGCAACCAACAGATGAAGCCAGCAAGCTTATCAAAGCCATGGAGGAAATGTCACTTCAAACCAATGAAATCAATAGGTTGAAGAAAATGATTGAAAATCTGGAAGACACTAAGACGCTGACCTAAATTAATGCCAAAACTCAGGAAGAAAGGCTAACAGGTTGAATGTTGAGTTGAAGAATTTACAAAATGATTTAACCTTAAAAGAACCAATGTCCTATGTGAAGAATCAACTATGGACCAAAATCATTGAATCCATCAATTATGTTTGGCCATCAATACAAGTAATATATGAGAAAAAGGATTTACTAAAGGCAACTCAAGAGGAGATTCAGAAAACAAAGGATGAAATAGGTGCCAAACCTGAAGAGGCCCTAGAAATCATCAAATTTCTTAATAGTAAGAACAAGCAAGAATTGGATGAGATAGAAATTACTGACAGAACAGAGACAATCATTGAAATAAGAAAAGTAATTTCAAAGAGAAATTTGATGAAGCAGCTAGAAGAAAAGTGTGGAAGGACAAGGAATTCCTATAGGAAAGGTTCTACATAAAAGCTTTGAAGACTTGTTTTATCTACAACATGAGATAAAACACTTATTTGTAGTCAAACCAACATTTGCTAGATATACAGAGGCAAATGAGAACTTTAGGAAGTTGAAAAAGATCAAAATTCCTGATGAAGAATTTTGGGAAAAACTCACTAACTTACTGTAAAAGTCAAATTGCAGTAAAAAGGTAAAAAGACAGTTTGTTGTTTTTACACAATGAAAACAAAATTTACAGCAGTAAGGCAGTTAAACAGTGGTCTAAAGTGTATAAGTGATTAAAGAGTATCAGAAATAAAGAGTATTAGATAAAGGATAATATTGCTAAACGGATCAAAATATCTTTGCCAGCAAAGCAGCCAGCTGCACACAATCCAAAACAACAGTTCTATTTTATTTGGATAAATAGGACAACTTGTTAGTTGTTAAGCAAGCTGTCACTATATTATTGTAAAAGATATTTTTATTTCCTTAGAAAAATCCTATGAACATTCTAGGATATTTTGTAAACATTTTTGTATAAATACTTCAAACTTTGAAATATTATTGTGGAATAAATTGTTGAAGATTTCTATAGTCAATCCTTTTGTACTTAAAGGCTTTTTGTAGCAAGTTCAAGAAGCAGACTGGATCAAATCATAAAGCATCATATTTTTGTAAACCTGAAGAGGCCCTAGAAATCATTAAATTTGTCAACATTAAGAACAAGCAAGAATTGGATGAGATAGAAATTACTGACAGAACAGAGACAATCCTTGAAATAAGAAAATTATTTTCAAAGAGAAATTTGATGAAGCAGCTAGAAGAAAAGTGTGAAAACATGAACATAGCCATAACTAAATTTATGGTTAAATTTGAGATCTTGAGACAAAAAGGTTTGCCAAACATCCTTGTTCTTAATGATAAACTTATGCCACAAGAAGACTACAAAAAGAAGATTAGAGATCATGCAAAAGAGTAGGTAAATAAAATAGAAGGACAAGGAATTCCTACAGGAAAGGCTCTACATAAAAGCTTTGAAGACTTGTTTTATCTACAACATGAGATAAAACACTTATTTGTAGTCAAACCATCATTTGCTAGATACACAGAGGCAGATGAGAACTTTAGGTAGTTGAAAAAGATCAAAATTCCTGATGAAGAATTTTGGGAAAAACTCACTGACTTACTGTAAAAGTCAAATTGCAGTAAAAAGGTAAAAAGACAGTTTGTTGTTTTTACACAGTGAAAACAAAATTTACAGCAGTTAAACAGTGGTTTAAAGTGTATAAGTGATTAAAGAGTATCAGATAAAGGATAAGATTGCAAAGCACATCAAAAGATCTTTGCCAGCAAAGAAGACAGCAAAGCAGCCAGCTGCACCCAATCCAAAACAACAGTTCTATTTTATTTGTATAAATAGGACAGCTTGCTAGTTGTTAAGCAAGTTGTCACTATTTTTGTAAAAGATATTTTTATTTTCTTAGAAAAATCCTATGATCATTCTAGGATATTTTGTAAACATTTTTGTATAAATACTTCAAACTTTGAAGTATTATTGTGGAATAAATTGTTGAAGATTTCTATAGTCAATATTTTTGTACTTGAAGGCTTTTTGTAGCAAGTTCAAATAGCAGACTGGATCAAATCATAAAGCATCATATTTCAGGATTCATGTGATGAGCCATTGAAGTGAAGTACTTTCTTTTGTCTTTGTTTATCTTCTTATGTTTTACATGTATCCATATATGTGTTCTAAATTTGAATGATAAATTAGGAATATTATTACAGGATTTGTTAAAAGCACCCTGTCTTTAACTATTTATCATTTCTATGTTTTTTGCTTATTTTCAGAGTAGGGAACCTTTAATTGCTCCCTCTTTCGAATGACCCCTGTCTTCTCCTTCCTTATCTGAATCAAAGAATCCTCGATTGCTCTTTATCCCGATCAAACCACTTCACCAATCAGCCTTCTAAGATCTTCAATGACTTGTCTATCTTGCCCTGAAAATATTTGACATTTTGACCTTGATCCAAATCCCGTTTGCTTGACATTTGACTCCTTGGCCCAATGGACAAACAGATCTATCACTATCCATCTCATTAAGTCATTTTTTCTCACCAAACCAATTTTCACATCATAACTAGCCTAATATCATATAATTAAAACAAAGTTAAATCTTATAGAGAGAGCCCTCTCTGAACCCTAAGAAGGCTAGATCTTATAGTTTAAAATTTGGTTTGTGGTTACCTCTAATGTTCTTAGACTTTAAATCAAAATCTCACAACTTAAGAATTATTGGAGTGATAACATACTGGTGACCATACTGGGGAACTAACCAATCCTCAATCTTAAAATAGGTCTTTAAGGAAATATTCTTCATTATCCTTTATCTTAAAGATTGTTTTATAAGTTGTATCATTTCATTAAAAACTGTAATTCTGGCTTCTAGAAAAATCTACTATACCAGGTCAAACCCGGATCCTAAACTTCTTGTTATAGTAGACAATCTGGACATAATTAGAAAAAAGAATAAACAAGTAGAAGATTTAGGTACTAAAGTTTCCTTAGTTAGAGAAAATTCATTACCAAAACAGTTAGTGAGTATACAAGACATAGAGTTTGACTTAAATTTTGGTCACTCCTTATTCAGAAATAAATTAGAAAGTGACTTAAATAGTGTTGTTATAGATCCTGAATTTATTTCATTTCTTGAAACAAAACAGGGAACTGTCTCAGTAGATTATGAATCAAAGATATTTGAAGTTTATGATAAACTAGATGAATTAAATGCTATTGTACTTAAGGAAATAGACGAAGCTCTTTTTCAGCATTCAGTTGAATTAGTTGCATTATCATCATATACACCTAAGCCATCTACTTCTCAGTTAGATACCCATCTTTTAGAATCTGTAGGTTCATCTCTTTATACCACTACAACATCTATAATTTCTACCACACTCCAATCTACATATCCATTTATCCTTAAACAACCCTTCCAACCTAGAATACTATTTCCATCTTCCCCCACCTCAAATCCATCCAATAGTTTATCTTCTGCATTTTCAAACACATCATTCTCATTTCCAAGTAGTTCTTCATATATCCCAGTTTCATTTTCTAGCACCCCAACTTCATCCTTTAATTCATCCACCATATTTTCTAGTACATCATCTTACATTCCAATCTCATGAGCCACTTCTTTAACTGCATCAGCTAGTACTTCCAGCGCTGCCCCAAGCACTTCCAATCTACCTCCTAGCCAAGATAGAATTCAAGCTATGGCTGCTAGGTATGCTCCCTTGGTCCTTCCAACACAGTTACATGACATGCCTCAAGATTACCAGAGTAAAATACCTCAATTTGATGCGACCACACATTACACTGCCCAACAACGCATTAATAAAATGACAAATTATTTTGGCCTTCATGAAATAGATGATTTTGATGTACAAATGAGACTCTTTGCTCAGACATTAACAGGGGAATTTAAAAAATGGTTTAAAGGTCTTAATCCTGGTAGTATAGCTAATTTAGCAGTCTTTCATAGATTATTTTTGAATAAATGGGAAAACAAGCAAAAATCCAACTCATCCCAGAAAATTTCCAACCTTAAAATTTCACCCAGTCCCAAGATTGTTGATATAACAGATGAGACTGTCCCAACATCAACCGATTCACAAAAATTTGTTGTTGTTAAAACATCTAATTCTGCTAAAACAACAAATTTAAATTCCAAAACACCCACTGCTGATCCAAAATTAGCAGATCCAAAAGCTGCCATTGCCAAAACAACTTCTGATAATTCAAAATCTGAAAAAAAATAAATAAAAAAAAATCTACTGCTTTTCAAACCATTCATGAAAAGAAACTAAGAGTAGTAAGACACAAGAAACTCAAATAGAAAATGAAAATATCACTGTATAAAAACAAGAGAAACCTACTCAGACTACAGTTACTAAAGAAGAGTTAATTCAGCTTAGTAAATCACAAACTTCATTCAATATACGAGTTGAAATCGCAAAATTAAAAATACCAATTCTTTTGACAAAATTGGTAAAACATGATTTGTACAAAACAACTATCACTGAAACCTTAAACATGAATTATGGAGAAGACTCAATAAACTTAAGTGACGATCAACCAGAGTTGGTTTTTGGACCTAATGTTAATGGAAAACGCCAAGATGGAGTAGTTCCACTGTTTTACATTAGCTTAACTGTTCATGACCAAATATTACACATTGCAATGTTAGATTCAAGGGCTTCACACAATCTAATGCCAAAAGCAATAATGGAAACCCTGAATTTAGATATCACTAGGCCTTACAAAGATCTATTTTCATTTGATTCAAGCAAAGTGAAATGTTTAGGATTGATTAAAGATTTGTGTGTTACATTAGTTTAATATCCTGGTAAAAGTATACTCATGGAAATTATAGTAATTGATATTCCACCCAATTATAGAATGCTATTATCTCGCTCATGGGGAGCAAAATTACAGGAATATCTACAATTGGATATGTCATATGCAACTATATCAGTTTTTGGCCAACCAAAGAAACTCTATAGGGAAACGCTGATGAAATATATGGTGAGTAGTTCAGGAAGATCAATAAATTACCCAATTTACACTACACCTACTGACCTAGATTCATTCATCTTATGTAATTCTGAAATTGATAATGAAATCAAAACTGAACTAAAAGACAAAAAGAAAACACCAGACAGTGAAAATATCTTTCATGAATCATTATGGCATCTAGATTTTGATGGTTCAATCAATAAAATAGGAGCAGGAGCAGGAGTTTGGATAACTAATATGGAAAATCATCACGCAAAAGGCCATGCTTTCAAACTTAATTTCAAATTACTAATAACATGGCTGAATATGAAGCTCTCATTCTAGGACTGCAGATTATCAGAAATTTAGGAGGTAAGAGAGTATCAATAATGTGAGGTTCAAAGTTAATTGTAAAACAAATAATTGGAGAGTATTCAGTTTATAATCCAAGATTAAGCCGATATAGAGAAATTGTGTTGGATTTGATAGATGAACTCTTGGAATGTAATTTTTCTGCAATACCAAGAAAACAAAACATACAAGCTCACTCCCTAGCAACTTTTTTCTAGTACTTGCAATCTGCCATTCCAGCCAAATCATAGGTATACTGCAGAAGTCAAACACGGACCAATAATTCCAAATAATCTTAAATATTTGCAAATTTTCTCACAAGATCAATAGATTTACCATTTTATGAACAATGAAGGTGAATTTCAAAATTGTAAAATAGACACAGACTATACATTAGACCAAAATTTAGATAGTGAAATTGATTTGAATAACATAGGTGTAAATAAATTAAAGTTTGCAAAACCTACTAAATTTATTCAATCAGACATAGATAACTTAGAGAAAGTATAAATGATGAAATAATTGATGATGAATCTGATATATTAAATCTCAAAGATAATCTCCTACCAAAAGGCTTAACTCATTTAGAAGATTTATTTGACTCAATTGATGTTACAAGAAAACCCAAAATGGAGCCACTTAGATCTGATATTGAGGAATGTAACATAGGCACAGAATCAAACCTAAGATGATCAAACTTTCCAAAGCCTTACCTCAACAAGAAGAAGAAAAATATATTGTTCTTTTCAAGTAATTTCAAAATGTTTTTGCTTGGAGTTATGAGGACCTAAAATCCTATTATGCCAATATAATATAGCATAAAAACCCTATAAAAGAAGACAAAAAACATTTTAAACAAAAATTAAGAAGGATCAATCTTGTTTTGATGCCTTTAATTGAAAAAGAGGTAAAAAGAATGTACGATGCATAGATAATTGCACCAATCAGATATTCTGATTGGGTTTCTAATCTAGTTCCAACCAGAAAAAAGACGGGAGAAATTAGATTATGTGTTGATTTTAGGAATCTAAACAAAGTATCTTTAAAAGATAATTATCTTTTACCAAAGATAGATCACATTTTACAAAGGGTAGCTGGATCTTCTAGGATTTCACTTTTAGATGGATTTTTAGGGTATAACCAAATTTTAGTCCAACCAGAGGATCAAGCCAAAACAATTTTTATTACTCCTTGGGGCACTTTTATGTATGTAAAAATGTTTTTTGGTTTAATGAATGCAAGGACTACTTTTCAAAGAGCTATGTATATAGCCTTTGCAAAGGAAATTCATGAATTCTTAGTAATTTATTTAGATGAAATTACTCTTTTCTCAAAGACTGATTATGAACACTTGGATCATCTCAGGCAAGTCTTTCTTAAATGCAAGAAATTTGGCATCTCTCTAAACCCTAAGAAAAATTATTTGGATTAGAAAAAAGTAAATTACTTAGACACATAATATCTAAAGAAGGAATTAGAATAGACCCTGCCAGAATAGAGACCATTCTTAACATTAGTCCTCCTAGGAACATTAAAGAGTTACAAGCTTTTCTAGGTAAATTAATTTCCTTAGAAGATTCATCTCAAATTTAGCTGAAATCATCAGAGAGCTTAACAATATGCTTAAGAAGGACTCGGTACTTAAATGGACTATTGAAGCCAAACAATGTTTTGAATCAATTAAAAAATCTTTAATCAAAACTCCAGTCCTTATAAGTTCTGATTTTAAGAAAGATTTTATTATCTTCTCTTTTGCTTCAAAACACACTATTGCTGCAGTTTCACTGCAGAAAAATGACCAGGGCTATGATCAACACATTGCTTTCTTTAGCAAGACACTTAGAGATGCCACTTTGAAATACAATATCATGGAGAAACAGGCCCTAGCTTTGGTGAAGGTCATTAAAGATTTCAGAGTGTATATTCTTTATTCACACATCATTGGATATGTTCCAAATGCAGTAGTAAAGGACATTCTGACTTAGAATGTTCCCGATGGTAAAAGAGGCAAATGGATTGCCACAATTTTGGAATATGACATAGAAATAAAACCCACTAAACTTATAAAAGGTCAAGGTTTAGCCAAACTTACGGCTGAATCAAATTGTCATGCCCTAGACATAAATTTTATTTCCCAAGTAGATGATCGGGAAGAGATGGCGACTCCAAAGATCAGTGAAGCCGTTTCAGACTCACCATGGTATGTACATATCATATTTATATTACTAAACTTACAAGCTCCTCCTGGTTTATCAAGAACGAAAGCTAGATTCTTAAAGCTAAAGGCGGTGAAATTTTGTATATTAGACAATGTACTTTTTTGGAAAGATCATAGTGGAATTTTACTGAATTGTTTGCTAAAATAAGAAGCTGACAAAGTTTTAGAAGAATTTCATGCAGGTGACTGTGGAGGACATCTCTACTGGAAAACTACTACAGACAAAATTCTGAGAGCTGGTTTTTACTGGCCTACTTTGTTTGCAGATGTAAAAAGGTGTGTGACCTCCTGTCACAAGTGTCAAATATTTGAGGGAAAGAAAAAGCTCTTACCATTGCCTATAAAACCCATCTCAACAGAAATTCCATTTCAACAATGGGGTCTTGACTTCATTGGTGAAATTCACGCACCATCATCAGCCCAACATAAGTGGATTCTGATAGCCACTGATTATTTTACTAAGTGGATAGAAGCCATACCTTCTAGGCAAGCCACTAACACTGTCATTATATTCTTTTTAGAAAGCAACATACTTTTTCCTCAAAAGATTATTACTGACAAGGCAGATGCATTCAAATCTAAAAAGATGATTGACTTTTTCCATAAATACCACATTACCCTAGGCCATTATACTGCATATTACCCTCAAGGTAATGGCCTTGCTGAATCTTCCAATAAGAGCCTTGTGAACATCATCAAGAAATTATTAGAAGATAACAAAAAGACTTGGAACAAGAAGTTAGTTAATGCCTTATGGGCAGGTAGACTTACCATCAAAAAATCTATTGGTACATCTCCTTACCAACTTGTTTATGTAATGGATGTTGTTTTTCCATCTTCCTTAGGAGTACCAGTAATGAAGATAATTCAAGAGTTACAAGTTGAGACCAATGACATTCAAAGAAATATTAATCAAACCATTCACTTGCAACTAACAAGAGAAGAGGTTTATCTTAAGTCTCAAGTTATCCAACATAAGATAAAGAAAATTTTTGACAGAAAGAGTAAAGAAGATGATTTCTGCATTGGTGACAAAGTGTTAAAGTGGGATTCAAGGAGAGAAGAGAAAGATAAACATGGAAAATTTGATTTTCTATGGAAATGACCTTATATTATTTATGGTTACAGAGGTAACAATGCTTCTTTTTTTAAAGAAATGGATGGATCAGATCTGTTAGGTGGACCTATCAATGGCAGAATACTGAAGCACTGCTACTCTTCAGAAATAACCAATAGTTATTTTTTGTTTACTTTATCCATTGTACATAACATTGCAAGATTTTAGATTGGATTGGATGTTTTCCTAACAAAGTTGAAGCCCGGAGAGAAGGCCCTAAGCTTTGAGAGGTAAAATGTCATAAGAATGAACAATTGCAGATCAGAATAACACTTACAAGGTCAGCTCAGTCAAAATACAAAGGCTACTAGTCTTAAAGTTCTTGACATTTCACTAGGAAATGCTATCCCCATGTGGATCCACTGTCACGGTCCTATAATAATAGGGTTTATAAATTTTGAATTGAATTTGATAGTCTTGTAAATATGTACATACCTTGCTTTCCGCAAGTTGTTTTCCCAGATTTTGAAAAATAATAAAAAATGAAAAGAGGGTAAAAGTCCTAAAAGAAAGATCAAAGGACTTGAAAAGAAAAGATCAAAAAGAATTAAAAATGGACCCCAAAAGAAAAAAGAGATAAGAATAAGACATGAAAGTGAGCAAGTCAAAATGCCACTACTATTTACTTTTATTGCAAAAATAATGATTATGTGCAAACTGTTCAAAATGCCATAATCCATGATCAGTTAAATATTTTAATCTTAACTTTTCATGCTTTAAATTTCATGTTTTAGTTAGAGAATAAAGATATGTCAAACTGTTTAAACTTGACAAATCAATAGATAGTTAGAGACTAAATGAGGAGCTCAACAGTTTAATTTGAGCTCTCAGATGAAATAAGGTTAGAATTAGATAGTTTTTATGCTTTAAAAGAAAAATGGATTTAGGGTTGCAAGCTTAAATGCACTCATGCAAATGAAGTAAAAAAAATGTTAGAATAATGATGGATAGGCAGAAAGCAGTTGTGCAAAGCATGTAATAAAGCATCATCTGGAAAATTACTAATTTCCCCTCCCCACAATGATCCAATATTCAAAACCTTCAGTTAAAGAGGCTCAGAGCATTTCTTTGACTTCTGTTGGGACCGGACCCAAGGCTTGATAACTGATTGGTAAAAGTACTGAATTCCCTACATAAAAGCCCATTTCCTCAGCATATTCACCCTCTTCCAAAAATATAATCCCTTTTCCTAAGTTAAAATGTCTTTTAAGCTTAGAAAAATTAAAAGCCCCTCTTAATTAACTTCATTTCATCCATAAACACTCATAAAACCTATAAAATACACTATATCATAAGTTTAAGTGTAAATATTTAATGGTACAATCATTGTGCTCAAAACGTTTATGTTACACTTTACATAGTTTATTTTATGTATTTTCATTCAATTTCATTTATTTCATATTAATTTTAACATAATTTAATAAATCCTTTAGATTACCCCTTCCCGTATATATATTAAATCATTTTATTTAAATATCCCAAAAACCCACTTATTAACTTTTTAACCTATGATTATATTCCCCACGTGATACATACCCCTCGAATCGCATAGGTTAAATTATATTACATATACATATAATAATCC
Organism: Pinus albicaulis; assembly: GCA_034641835.2. Classification (NCBI taxonomy): domain Eukaryota; kingdom Viridiplantae; phylum Streptophyta; class Pinopsida; order Pinales; family Pinaceae; genus Pinus; species Pinus albicaulis. Next base: position 1,566,365,571 of record CM076584.1, read on the forward strand.
CGCCTCAATGGTTATAAAACATATCTAAATATCTCATTCGCTATGTAAAAAACACTCCCCGCCTATCACAATACACACCTCGCTATCATATCAATACATTTCTTTTACGTTTAAAACTATGTTTTAAACGTTAAAATTTAACCCCGACATATATAAAGATCCAAGCCCCACGCCCCACATACCGAGCAACTCCCTCATTTCATCTCTGTCGTTCGCACACATATTACCAGATCTAACGACCCAAACACGATATCGCAAATCTAAAAGCATGAATTTTAATCATTTCAAGATTTGCGAATTGGACAGTTTTGTTCCTTTATCTCTCCTCCACGCTTCACCTTACTACTGGATCGCATTCGATCCAAAGAAACTGCTTACCACCCTGAGCCCATGCAATAACCACTTCTGGTTTTCTCCTTCACATGCCAAAACCACTCTCCGCTCTGATGTAACTCGCATTCAATGCTTACCCTGTTTAACCTAAAAACCTTATAAAAACTTCATAAGCGCGCAAAAAAACCCTTTTTTTGCATTCTATGTGAATTTATATCCTCCTGACTGAAGAAACAAGCCTTGTACACCATTTTCACGCTCAAAGAACTAGAAATCCATTGAATTTTCTACCAAGAACACTGAAAGCATCTAATCGACTTCCAAAAGACTTCTACGGCCATCATAAAGCATTTCCGACACCTCAGAAACCATTTAAAGACCAAATACCTGCACAAACAGGTATTCTTTGAAGAAAAGCAAACCTTCCTATCATTTGAAGAGAAATTGAAACTTCTGAAGCCCATTTACCCATAGGAATACCCTTATTTTACTTGCAAAGAACGAATTCATTGTAAAAACTCTCATAAAACCCCAGTCTTGATACTATATCTTGTTTTAAAAGAAAAATTGAAAATATTTAGCCTCTGCGGACCTTAAAAAAAATTCTAATTTATCCAGAAACCCTTTGCAAATAATCCCAATCTTTTTGAACCTGATTTGATCATTTTTAGTTCAGTTTATCCAAAGAAACCCTTGTTTATCATTTCTTGAACCTGTAAGAGTTTGAAGATCAGTTTGTAACCAAATTGAAAGGTTTAAAATCCAAAGAAAACCAATTTGTGCCTCTTTTTATCAAGAAACCTTTGTTAAAGCCAGAAATACCTTATGTAAATAGTTTAAGCTTACAGAAGGATACAAAAAAGTCTAAATATAGAGTTTTAATCATTCAGAAGGTCAAAAATGTCAAAATCAACCCCAGCAATGTCTTCCAAAACCATTATTGTTGTAAACCCTCTACAACCTCCTATTGTAGATGTGGAACATACACCCTTAGCTGATGTGGATTACAAAATAGTTGATCCAGTGATAGAATTTAATATTTTAGAACTCCACTGCTGGAGTCTTGAAAAATAATTAGATCAAGGAGATGAAGTCCAGATTTGAGAGTCAAATCTACCCAAGTATGTAGTCCCACATACTCATCAATATCAAGACGTCATTAGGTTGTGTCAATCCTATTATTTACCTGAACAAAGAGCCATGGTTAATGAAAATAAAGAAATATTGTTCACTATTACTGCAGAGTTTATTAACCTAATGCTTCAACTGAAACCAAATCCCAATGCAGTTCCCTTATCCATAGAAGCACTCACAAAGCTTTACATTAGTCTAGATTTTCCTAAAAGGTTTCAGATCTTCCAAAATTTCATGTCTGCTTATGTTGAAATCCCAAAACTAAACCCTTCTTATTATACTTCCAAATTTCCTAAAGGGTCAAGGCATGGAATTTCTATGTTATCATTTATCTTGGGTTATTTTACTGATAAGCATACAGATAAGTCAATTCTAGGTTTCCTATCCACTTTTGTGCCAGGTCAACCTCCCTCTGTTATCTACAATTATGCTGAATACATAGCTGATAATATCTGTGATCAGCTTGTGAAATTGCCAACTGAAAGAGTATTTAGATATACTTCCTTTCTTTTTCATATGTTTATATACTTCCAAGCAGACAAATTCCCAATAACACTTCAAACGCTGGATGTAGAGGGAAATCCATTGTCAGTCATCTTTTGGACATCTTTGATCAGAAAAGAGTTCAGTTATGCAGATTTTATAGACTCTTTTTTTCATCCATTGATAAACATGTTGACAAACAATGTGCAACTAAGAATCAATGATGAGATAAAGAAAGTATTATAGTTGTTAGAACAAAGTAAAATTGGAGATTGGTACTTATATCAAAACCATACATAGATCAAAGTTTTTGGGTCCAATCTTTTACCCTATAAACTACCTAAGTATGTGCCAATGAGAGTGTTTTCCTTCGATTACATCAGGGAAATACTAAATTCAGATTCTATCAACTTCTTAGGTGCCAAGAAGAAGACTCAATTCAAGTTGAAAAATAAAGTTGGACCCTTCATTTTCAATCACAGGGATGCAGGAATAGAGGCAGCAAAAAGTTGTTGGAATACATGTTTGAAGAAAGTTTCTTATGGAATTATGATCCTCAGGGAATTCTAAGAAAAATGAGGGTAAAATACAAGTTGACCCCTTATATACATGATAAAACGCCTAAGATTGAACAGTTTGCTAATCAAGTAGAGTGGTTGGAAAATACCTTGGTAGAAGCAGTTAAACAAGGTGATACTAGTCACACCTTGACAACTGTGAATCAAGAAGATAAAGCTACGAAAAGAGTTAGGGAAAAAAGTACCTACACTTCTAAAACAACAACAGAGACTAGGTTTAAACTTATATATAATAAAAATCCTAAGCTCAATCCAGTTGATAAAGAAAAAGAGACCATAGAAGTGGAAGATACAGATGTTCCAGAGACAAACATAGATGCTACTACAATCATTATAAATGAGCAGGAAAAGGCTACTTCAGACACACAATTAATTGAGAAACAACAAAGTATGAAGTCATCCTCCTCACAACCAGCAAAGGATAAAGATATTGACATCAGGGAGAAATATAGGTAGATAAAGGCCATGAATGAAGAAATCAATAATGATATTTATTCTCATTATTTAAAACAAACACCAAGGATCCAGAATAGACTTCTATCAACTTTTGATTATTCAAACAAGAAGTTGATTATGTCAGTACTTCAACCAACAGTTAAGACTCCCAAAACAGTGGCAGACTACAAAAAAGTTGACCTTGAAGTGCCTACAGAAAGTATCCATGCATTAGATCAGATTGAGTTTCACAGACAAACTTCCGAGATTCTTTATTCGACCATGACTACAAAGACAATGAGTGCCCAAAAGCTCCAGAACACAGTAATAAATATGAGAGATCAAATGAAGGTTGAAAAGGCTTCCTCATATGCTAAAGACCTTAGAATTAAGTCTTTAGAAGAATTGGTTATTCAAGTAGGGTATGATCCTGCCAATTTGAAAGTTGTAGAAGAATTCGTGAAGAAAAAGAATGTTGATATTGCAGCACCTAGAAAACAACTCAAGCTTCCACCAACAAAACATCCACAAACTAAGGAAATTGTGCAAGAGGCAAGCCAAAAAGATGATATGATGAACTTTATTTTACAATTAACAGCATAGATTAAAGAGATGGAAATCCAAATGGACAAGCTTCTCCATGAAAGAGAAACTGCAAAAGCACAAGAAGTTCCTAGAGTAATTCCCATGGCAACTACAACTATGCCTTCAACTCTAGCAGAAGAGTTGGCACCAAAATTACCACTGGCCACAGCAGTGTCAGTGACATCTTCTACTACCTCAACTACAGAGTCATTTACATCAATAGTGTAGCCAACAGATGAAGCCAACAAGCTTATCAAAGCCATGGAGGAAATGTCACTTCAAACCAATGAAATCAATAGGTTGAAGAAAATGATTGAAAATCTGGAAGACACTAAGAAGATGGCCCAAATTAATGCCAAAACTCAAGAACAAAAGGCTAACAGGTTGAATGTTGAGTTGAAGAATTTACAAAAGGATTTAACCTTGAGAGAACCAATGTTCTATGTGAAGAATCAACTATGGACCAAAATCATTGAATCCATCAATGATGTTTGGCCATCAATACAGGTAATATATGAGCAAAAGGATTTACTAAAGGCAGCTCAAGAGGAGATTCAAAAAAAAAAGGATGAACTAGGTGCCAAACCTAAAGAGGCTCTAGAAATCATCAAATTTCTCAACAGTAAGAACAAGCAAGAATTGGATGAGATAGAAATTACTGACAGAACAGAGACAATCCTTGAAATAAGAAAATTAATTTCAAAGAGAAATTTGATAAAGCAGTTAGAAGAAAAGTGTGGAAACATGAACATAGCCATAACTAAATTTATGGTTAAATTTGAGATCTTGAGACAAAAAGGTTTTCCAAACATCCTTGTTCTTAATGATAAACTTATGCCACAAGAAGACTACAAAAAGAAGATCAGAGATCATGCAAAAGAGCAGGTAAATAAAACAGAAGGACAAGGAATTCCTACAGGAAAGGTTCTACATAAAAGCTTTGAAGACTTGTTTTATCTACAGCATGAGATAAACATTAAGGGAATTTTGAGGTCTAAAATGGGCCTCCTGAGGAAATTATAAAATAATAGTGGAAATAATAAAATAAGATTTGATTACATCATCAAATTTTAGAGGGAAAAAAGAAAAAACTACTTTTTCAACTCGTATTTTGAACTGATCTCCCTAAGTTTTTACTCAAATTTCGAGTAGGAATACTCATTGGATGCAAAACCTATTTCCCCATCCAAGGAGTACCCATGTTGTATACTTTTGATGGACTCTTCTACATAAAAAATCAGAAATACATGAAAAATGTGATTGCAATCACGTTTTTTCATGTATTTCTCATTTTTCGTGTAGCAGATTCCATCAAAAGTATGCAACATAGGTACTCCTTGGATGAGGAATTAAATTTTGCATCCAACAAGTACTCCCATTTGAAATTTGAGTAAACCCTTAGGGAAATAAGTTGAAAATGTTGAACCCTTAGTTAAACTGAGAGGGGGGGTGAATCAGTTTAACACATTCATCGACTTTTAAAACTTTTTCATTAAAACTTATTTACACTTTCATTTCATGTTCAACTTAATATGTGAGTAGTCTTAGAATGTGACAGCAAGTATTAATATAATGTAGCAATAGATTTAATATAAGAGCAGCAAGTATTGAGAAGATGAGATAAACCACATCAACACATAAACATCATGCACAAAGACACCAGATATAAGTGGAAACCCATAAAGGGAGAAAACCACATCTTATTATTGTTGTGATGCAAAGGCAAGCTCCAACTCCATTTCACCACTGATTTTCTGTAGGCACCAACCTACAGGAGGCTCCTACCTCAATTCTGCAAGCTACAACTTGCAAGGAAGCTCCAACTCCCATCAATTTTCTGCAGGCACCAACCTACAGAAGGCTTCAACCTCAGTCAGCTACAACTGACATTTTATCAAGCTACAACTTGATAGGGAAGCTCCAACTTCCTTACTCTTTCAAAGAGAAACACTTGTTGATTTACCTTGGATATCAGCTCTGTTCTGTTCCATCTGCTCTGTTGTTCATCTATTCTCATATCTGCCCTGTATCATCTCTGCATCTTCTCATATTCTCTATCAGCTTCTCCTTCTTCTCTGCTCAGCTCCTCCTTCTTCTCTGCTCAGCTCCTCTTTCTTCTCTGCCTCACTGCTTCATTTCCGCATTATCTTCACTCACTCTCTTTAACCTCTTGCAGCTTTCTTATTTTCTTCAACTCTCTTCAATTCTGTTGCACACTCTCTTCTTCTCTCACTCTCTTTCGTCAACCTTCTCCCCTTGGATATTATCCTATTTTATACAAACTAGCTTCATGGTTGTTTGTATTCTACTGGGAATTCGAAATGGACAGCCATGTCTCCTTGCCTTTTGCCTTCTCATCTCTTTTATCTGCTCATTCAGAAAATATAACAACATGCATTAATTTCAATATTACAGTGGGAGCTTTGTTTTCCTCCGAAGACTTGCCAATGCATCAAATATTACATTTAATTACAATGAGAGCTCCAGCTCACTCATACAGCCTTTTGGATCATTGCGCATTTGTCTTTTCTTTGACTGTGTTTGTCCCTTTCTCTCCTCTGTATGCCTTTATGTTTATGGCTACTGCGTAACTCCTGAATTTATGAACTGCATTTTTTTTTTTTTAATTTTTATATCAGCGCTTTATATATATATATGAAACTGCTGACTATAATTCTGGACAAATTCCAACGCTCTGTACATAGCAAGTGTCTTGTTGATGTGGCGAGTTCCGCAAGCGGAACATACATACATCACGGCCTTTGTTTTATGGCTCGATGCGATTGCACACATCGCAATCGTTTTACATTAACAATCGCCCTCCACCTTAAGCTGAGGCTCGTGGGTCCACAGACCACGTGGCATATTTCAATACAGTCGTAGCAATTGTTTTATATATCTAACAGCTCCCCTTTTTAATATAACTGCTGGGCAGTTTCAACCAACGCGTATCATATCCATGGTCCTTTTATAATACAGCGCTTTAATAATGTCTCCCTCTCTTCAATGTATTATGATAATTAAACTCCTTTCTTTGCACTTTAATGTATATAAACCCTTTCTTATGTAACTTCCGGCGATATAATAATAGACCTATTTAACATAGGAAACAACCTTTCAGGCCCACTTGCCGATCTTTGACTATCCACCGATGCGATGAGCTGCCTCCGATTCGATGCGGTGCGATGACTCCTTCTCCGATGCGATGAAACTCTTGCAAATGTTTCCAATTGCGATTAATCGCAATCGCGACTTCCATTGAGTTGCTCCGATGCGATGTATCACTCTTTGATTACTTCCGATTGCGATTCATAGTAATCGCAAATTGCATTGTCATGCTCCGCTGCCACACTTTCACTCTGATGCGATTGACCAGTGCCGATGCGATTAGACCGTAACTCAAACATATAAATTCATAACTTATAGACCCATCGGGTCTGGAACTCAATCGCAATCACAATCCTTTATTGTCATGCTCCGATGAGATTAGGTCGGACTTCAAATACTTGTTACTCATGGTTTATAAGCCCATCGGGTCCGGGCTTCAATCGCAATCGCAACCCTTTGTAGCATGTTCCAATATTCCACCTTTTTCCGACGCGATCAGTCACTGTTCACCGGAACTCAAGGTATATATAAATTGTAGTTTATATACCCATCGGGTCCGGACTTCATCGCAATCGCAATTTTCTGTTTATATGTTCCGCTGCCCTTATAATCTCCGATGCGATTGGCAAAGGGTCCCACCTTATGATACTTTGATTCTTTGATCATAAAGCGCTCCATATGAATTAATATATATAAACTTTGGACCTTTGTGAAATATGTAATGCGCTGCATATATATGTATTGTGCTGCATATATATATATATATATGCTTTTATGTTCCAGCTTTAGAGTATCCTCCAGTGGGCTAGGCAATTCTTGGAATTTATTTTTATATATATATAACGCCCGGCTGGGTAATGATTCCCGGAATAAGGTTTTATATATACATACATTGCCACTTGGGTTATGATTCCCAGAATTATATATATGTATCCTTTGCTGCTCTAATCTTTAGTGTATCTTCCAGTGGGGTTAGGCGATTCTCGGAATTTGTTTGTATAAGTATATATACTTGCCGCTTGGGTTGTACGATTCTCGGAATATTATGTATGTTTGCACATGGTTCCATTCCATAAAAAACGCGTCTATGTTTGTTGCCTCTGCCTTCGCTGTGCTTCTTTCTCTGTCTCTGCCATTGCTTCTTTCGCTACTTCTGCTGTTTTGACTGTTACATTTCAACAGTCTTCTTCTTTGCTTCCTCCTTTGTCTGTCTCTGTCTTTTCTGCCTCCATTGCCATGATAACGGCTCTTCCTCTATATTCGCAGCCTCTGCCTCTGTTCTTCACTGTCCCTTTGCTCATTATTAGTTTCTTCGACCACTTCATGGTTTCCTTACCATTTAGGCAATGCTCCAACTCATCCCCAAGCAATTCAATTACCTTCATTTGATACTAATATCCTCACTGCTCTGTAGCACCACCTCATCTGTCTCCTGCTGCCTTTGTTCCTTCTATGCTGCCTTGCTACCTCTCTGCTTCTTTGCTATCTCTGCTGCTCTCTTTACTGCCTCTGCTACTTGTCTTATGCTCTCTCTGTTGCCTTTGCTACTTCTTTAACTGATGCTTCTCCTTACTTATCTTTTTGTTGTCTCTGCTACCTCTCTTTTTTCTTCCTCTGCTTCTTGGCTGGTGTTTCAGGTGCTCCTCCTTTGTCATCTACTTTGCCATCAATGACAACATTTCCAACAATCTCCTCCTTTGGCATTGATGGCAACACATCCACTGATAATCCATTCTCCAATTCTTCCTCTGCCTAGATTCTTTTAGAAGACCCTTTCTTCTATTACCTGCTTTTCCTCCCCCTTTGACATCAATGGAAAAGGGTTGCACATTTCTCAGTGTAGATTCTGTGTTTGCATTTCTTCTCTCTGATTTGTGTTTAGATCTTCTTCTTCTGAATTTGTACCTTACTGCTCCAAACTGGTGTAAAATATTTGCTGAGAGAACACTTTTGGGGATTATTTGAACTTGAATATAAATTTTTCAATTATGATAATGATGCCAATATATCTTTTATTGCTGTGGTACACCTTTCTTGCCTGTTGGTGATGATTTGAGCTAGGATGCTAATAATAATATTACACTAAATAGCTGCAGGTCCTTGTTACAGATGTGATCAATGAATTAACCAAAATTTGATCTAAGAGATCAAATGCCTTTACTTGCTTGGACAATGTACATTCAAAAACAACCCTTGAGACTAAATACATTCAATTTATTGTTTAGTCTTACTTATCAAGCAAGCACTTTTCTTTATGAACTAAGGGGGTATGTATGTCAGTGATCAACCTCTTTTCAATGGTGAAATAGCTGCAAATCCTTTGTGTTGAAGTAGGATTTAAAAAAAACTTTTGAGCTTTAGATGGTAATCGCAGCTAATTCTTTATTCTTCAGATACTTTGACTGTTCTGTCAAGATGATCTTCCACAATAACATATTCAAGATGTTTAATTGAAAACTCAGCAAACAGACTTCACACAGTTTTGTAAATGATCTTTAAAAAGAGGCCTTGAAGATATACATGTACTAACTTCAGGAACGCATGAAATTATATATTGAAAAAGATATTGCTTCGATGCTCAATATACTACTTCAAGTGTAATTCAGATACTGATCTTTTAGCATTGCTACTGCCCTTTTCATGCTGAATGCATATAACCCTGGAAATTTTACCTTGATGCATTCTTGCCATAGTCCTTTGATCCTAAGGACCTGTATCATACTACTGTTCTATGACAACACTTGATATTCTGTTGATAGGCATGTTGCTTGTACCTAAACACCAATTGATATTACTTTGATAAACCATGTAGAGATTTCAATTCAGCTTGCACATTAACCCATAATTGATGCATCCTTCATAAATTCTATTATTGATCTTTCCACTGTTCATACCAACAATCATCAATATATTGAATCTGATCTTGGCATTATTTACCACTCTTCTTTTTTTGTCATTCTGTTCCAAAGAAAGCCATTGCATGTTCCTTTCTAGGACTACTCTAGAGTCATTGCTGCTTTATATTCAATTCAATTGTTCTAACATAAAGATTTTCAGGAAGACATCTTCAATTTCTTTTCTATGAATCTTCATGGGCTGATTACTCAAAGATTTATTACTCACTTAACTGCATTTCTCCAAGTGGACCTTTTGAAAGATGTAATGAACTGATGATAGGCGCTTTTCTTACTCGTCCTTCTTAATATGATACATTGTTAATTCTAACAGTATAGGGCATTCTGTGATCATCCTTTAATGTGCTGATATCTTCTTAGATTACATGTTCATTACTGATGTTTCCTCTATCATCATGGTTGCTTGCATCTTTTTCTCCTTCTATCAATATGTCAGCTATTGAATACTTCAAATAGTCTTATTGATCTCATAGCTGTTCTTATTACATGGAGCTCTTCTCAGACTGCTTTCATGGGGTCTATTTATGAACTGCCCTCCCCCTGGGATGTTGCTTCATATATATTAGTAGATGGATTTTTTCTTTGCTTCCTAGAGCAGCTCCCCCTGAGACTATGGAGGATTCATTATGTTATTGAGATAATAGGCTCCCCCTTTCTCTTTTCCTTCCATACTTTATTGGGGTTCTTCATAATGTTTTTATTTCTTTTTGATTCATAGCTTTGTTTGATTTGATTAGATTCCATCATCTGTCTAGAGTTCTTTAATGTATATGGCAGATTACAGTCCTTTGTTTTGTGACGAAGTTTGAGGCATACATAACATCTTATTTTATCATAGTACATTTGAGTTGATGCATAATACTTTGTTCCCCTTCTTGAATACATTTTACATTCAACATATTCATGTCCAAAATTATTGCATGCATAACAGTAGCCATGGAAGTAATTTGTGTACCTGGTGAAGGATTGTCTTTTCCATTTTCTTGCTTGAGGGGTTCTACTCTTTTGTTGCATCCTTTGCTGGTTGGACTGGATTGGATTTGTCTTACAATATGTTGCATTATGTCCTGGTTTATGACAAGAGAAACTTGTTCTGTTTTTCAAGGAGGAAAGAACCTTCTTTGACATCTTCCAAATTTATTCATTTCATCCTCATGAGTGTATGAGCCTTTTTCTGCTGATTGTTTCATCCCTTCATTCTCTATCCTCTCATGTTACTGCTTGTTTTGTTTGTTTCTCTGCAACTCATGTTCCTGCTAGTTTCTGCTTCTGGAGAAATTTGCTGAGCTGCTTCACTGTTCTTTACAGGTTTTACAAAAATGATTTTCCTATTATCTTCAACCTTGGACTTACTAGTTTCACCTTCATATCCTATCCCAGCCTTTATGAGAGGTGACCTTTGAGCCTTTAGAATCTGGTCCAACTGTCCAGAGCCTTTCATTAGAGGTGTATTCATTAATAGTTCTCTTTGGGCTTTTTCTACGTTCTTTCTTAGGCTCACTACTTCTTCTTCCAATCTTTCACATTCCTGACTTTTCTCTCTCATTTGTTGCAGCAGAGTGTCTTCTACTTTCTTTGCCTCTTCAAGCTGTGTCTTCAGGCCAATAATTTCTTTCCTATCTTAATTTTCTTTCTCATCACATATTTGCACCACTGTCTTAAGGTCTTTGTTTTCATTTTTCTATTTTTCTATTTCAGTCAAAGCAGTGTCAAGCTTGGCTCTTTCTTCAGCTGTAATTTCTTCATGGTTCTCACTACCATTCACACTAGCAGGTACCTCATTTGATTGAACATCTTCCTTTTGACATGAATTTTTCTTCTTCTTAATTCTCTTATCCTTCTTGTCAGTGCAGTCCTTAGTGTTTACTCCATGCATGAAGTGCAATCTATCCCAGATTTATTTTGCAGAGGTTAAATCCATTATCAACTCAAGGTCCTTGTTATGAAGACTGTTATATATCACACATTTTTCCTTGGCATTCCTCTGTTGTTCTTTCACCGTGGGGGAGTCTGTGCAGTAACCATCACATACAAGCTTCCATACTTCAGGTTCATAAGCCAATAATCTTGTTTTAACCTTATCTCTCCATTCAGGAAAGTTTGTTGTATTTAACACAGATACATTTTGATATTCCATGATTCAACCAGATCTCCTTCAAGTTATTAAGCTTACACCAAAGGAACCTGGCTCCGATACCAATTGTTGAACCCTTAGTTAAACCGAGAGGGGGGGGGTGAATCAGTTTAACACATACATGGACTTTTAATATTTTTCTTTTAAATCTTATTTACACCTTCATTTCATGGTCAACTTAATATGTGAGCAATCTTAATCTGTGAGCAACAAGTATTACTATCAAACAGATTTGTTAAAGTAATAGCAGATTGAATATGAGAGCAGCAAGTATTAAGCAGATGAGATAAACCACATCAACACATAAACATCATGCACAGAGACACCAGATATAAGTGGAAACCCATAAAGGGAGAAAAACACATCTTATTATTGTTGTGATGCAAAGGCAAGCTCCAACTCCCTCTCACCACTGATTTTTTGTAAGCACCAACCTATAGGAGGCTCCCACCTCAATTCTGCAAGCTACAACTTGCAAGGAAGCTCCAACTCCCATCAATTTTCTGCAGGCACCAACCTATAGGAGGCTCCAACCTCAATCAGCTACAACTGACATTTATCAAGCTACAACTTGATAGGGAAGCTCCAACTTCCTTACTCTTTCAAAGAGAAACACTTACTGATTTACCTTGGATATCAGCTCTGTTCTGTTCCATCTTCTCTGTTGTTCATCTATTCTCATATCTGCCCTGTATCATCTCTGCATCTTCTTAGATTCTCTATTAGCTTCTCCTTCTTCTCTGCTCAGCTCCTCCTACTTCTCTGCTCAGCTCCTCTTTCTTCTCTGCCTCACTGCTTCATTTCTACATTCTCTTCACTCACTCTCTTTAACCTCTTGCAGCTTTCTTATTTTCTTCAACTCTCTTCAATTCTAATGCACACTCTCTTCTTCTCTCACTCTCTTTCGTCAACCTTCTCCCTTTGGATATTACTTTGTTTTATACAAAAGAGTTTCATGGTTGTTTGTATTCTACTGGGAATTCGAAATGGACAGCCATGTCTCTTTGCCTTCTGCCTTCTCATCTCTTTTATCCGCTCATTCAGAAAATATAACAACATGCATTAATTTCAATATTACAGTGGGAGCTTTGTTTTCCTCTGGAGACTTGCCAATGCATCACAAACAATATAAACCAATTAAAATATTACATTTAATTACAATGAGAGCTCCAGCTCACTCATACAGCCTTTTGGATCGCTGCGCATTTGTCTTTTATTTGACTGTGTTTGTCCCTTTCTCTCCTCTGTATGCCTTTCTATTTATGGCTGCTGCGTAACTCCTGAATTTATGAACTGCATTTTTTATTTTTTTATTTTTAATTTTTATATCAGCGCTTTATATATATATATGAAACCGTTGACTGTAATTCTGGACAAATTCCAACGCTCTGTACATAGCAAGTGTCTTGTTGATGTGGCGAGTTTTGCAAGCGGAACATACATACATCACGACCTTTGTTTTATGGCCCGATGCGATTGCACACATCGCAATCATTTTACATTAACAATCGCCCTCCACCTTAAGCTGAGGCCCGTGGGTCCACAGACCACGCGGCATATTTCAATACAGTCGTAACAATCGTTTTATATATCTAACAACGCCCCTTTTTAATATAACTGCTGGGCAGTTTCAACCAACGCGTATCATATCCATGGTCCTCTTATAATACAACGCTTTAATAATGTCGCCCTCTCTTCAATGTATTATGATAATTAAACTCCTTTCCTTGCACTTTAATGTATATGAACCCTTTCTTATGTAACTTCTGGCGATATAATAATAGACCTATTTAACATAGGAAACAACCTTTCGGGCCCACTTTCTGATCTTTGACTATCCGCCGATGCGATGAGTTGCTTCCGATTCGATGCGATGCAATGACTCCTTCTCCGATGTGATGAAGCTCCTTGCAAATGTTTCCGATTGCGATTAATCGCAATCGCGACTTCCATTGAGTTGCTCCGATGCGATGTATCACTCTTTGATTACTTCTGATTGTGATTAATCGTAATCGCAAATTGCATTGTCATGCTCCACTGCCACACTTTCACTCCGATGCAATTGACCAGTGCCGATACAATTAGACCGTAACTCAAACATATAAAGTCATAACTTATAGACCCATCGGGTCCGGAACTCAATCGCAATCGCAATCCTTTATTGTCATTCTCCGATGCGATTAGGCCGGACTTCAAATACTTGTCACTCATGGTTTATAAGCCCATCGGGTTCGGGCTTAAATCGCAATCGCAACCCTTTGTAGCATGTTCCGATATTCCACCTTTTTCCGATGTGATCAATCACTATTCACCGGAACTCAAGGTATATATAAATTGTAGTTTATATACCCATCGGGTTCGGACTTCATCGCAATTGCAATTTTCTGTTTATATGTTTCGTTGCCCTTATAATCTTCGATGCGATTGGGAAAGGGTCCCACCTTATGATACTTTGATTCTTTGATCATAAAGCGCTCCATATGAATTAATATATATAAACTTTGTAACTTTGTGAAATACGTAATGCGCTGCATATATATGTATTGTGCTGTATATATATATATATGCTTTTATGTTCCAGCTTTAGAGTATCCTCCAGCGGGGTAGGTGATTCTCGGAATTTATTTTTATCTATATATAATGCCCGGCTGGGTAATGATTCCCGAAATAAGGTTTTATATATACATACATTGCCGCTTGGGTTATGATTCCCGGAATTATATATATGTATCCTTTGCTGCTCTAATATTTAGTGTATCTTCCAGTGGGGTTAGGCGATTCTCGAAATTTGTTTGTATAAGTATATATACTTGCCGCTTGGGTTGTACGATTCCCGGAATATTATGTATGTTTGCATATGGTTCCATTCCATAAAAAAACGCGTCTATGTTCGCTGCCTCTGCCTTTGCCTCTGCCTTCACTGTGCTTCTTTCTCTGTCTTTGTCGTTGCTTCTGTTGTTTTGACTGTTACATTTCAACAGTCTTCTTCTTTGCTGCCTCCTTTGTTTGTCTCTGTCTTTTCTGCCTCCATTGCTATGATAACGGCTCCGCCTCTATATTCGTAGCCTCTGCCTCTGTTCTTTACTGTGCCTTTGTTCATTATTAGTTTCTTCGACCACTTCATGGTTTCCTTACGATTTAGGCAATGCTCCAACTCATCCCCAAGAAATTCAATTACCTTCATTTGATACTAATATCCTCATTGCTCTACAGCACCACCTCATCTGTCTCCTGCTGCCTTGCTACCTCTCTGCTTCTTTTCTATCTCTGCTGCTCTCTTTACTGCCTCTGCTACTTGTCTTATGCTCTCTCTGCTGCCTCTGCTACTTCTTTGACTGATGCTTCTCCTTACTTATCTTTTTTTTGTCTCTACTACCTCTCTTTTTTCTTCCTCTGCTTCTTGGCTGATGTTTCAGGTGCTCCTCCTTTGTCATCTACTTTGCCATCAATGACAACATTTCCAATAGTCTCCCCCTTTGGCATTGATGGCAACACATCCACCGATAATCCATTCTCCAAGTCTTCCTCTGCCTAGCTTCTTTTAGAAGACCCTTTCTTCTATTACCTGCTTTTCCTCCCCCTTTGACATCAATGGCAAAGGGTTGCACATTTCTCAGTGTAGCTTCTGTGTTTTCATTTCTTCTCTCTGATTTGTGTTTAGATCTTCTTCTTCTGAATTTGTACCCTGCTGCTCCAAACTGGTGTAAAAGAGTTGTTGAGACAACACTTTTGGGGATTATTTGAACTTGAATATAAATTGTTCAATTATGATAATGATGCCAATATATCTTTTATTGTTGTGGTATACCTTTCTTTCCTGTTGGTGATGATTTGAGCGAGGATGCTAATAATAATATTACACTAAATAGCTGCAGGTCCTTGTTACAGATGTGATCAATGAATTAACCAAAATTTGATCTAAGAGATCAAATGCCTTTACTTGCTTGGACAATGTACATTCAAAAACAACCCTTGAGACTAGATACATTCAATTTATTGTTTAGTCTTACTTATCAACCAAGCACTTTTCTTTATGAACTAAGGGGGTATGTATGTCAGTGATCAACCTCTTTTCAATGGTGAAATAGCTGCAAATCCTTTGTGCTGAAGTAGGATTTAAAAAAAACTTTTGAGCTTTAGATGGTAATCGTAGCTAATCCTTTATTCTTCAGATACTTTGACTGTTCTATCAAGATGATATTCCACAATAACATATTCAAGATGTTTAATTGAAAACTAAGCAAACAGACTTCGCACAATTTTGTAACTAATATTTAAAAAGAGGCCTTGAAGATATACATGTACTAAATTCAGGAAGGCATGAAATTATATATAGAAAAAGATATTGCTTCGGTGCTCAATATACTACTTCAAGTGTAATTCAGATACTGATCTTTTAGCATTGCTACTGCCCTTTTCATGCTGAATGCAGATAACCCTGGAAATTTTACCTTGATGCATTCTTGCCATATTCCTTTGATCCTGAGGACCTGTATCATACTACTGTTCTATGACAACACTTGATATTCTGTTGATAGGCATGCTGCTTGTACCTAAACACCAATTGATATTATTTTGATAAACCATGTAGAGATTTCAATTCAGCTTGCACATTAACCCATAATTGATGCATCCTTCATAAATTCTATTATTGATCTTTCCACTGTTCATACCAACAATCATCAATATATTGAATCTGATCTTGGCATTATTTACCACTCTTCTTTTTTTGTCCTTCTCTTCCAAAGAAAGCCATTGCATGTTCCTTTCTAGGACTTCTCTAGAGTCATTGTTGCTTTATATATTCAATTCAATTGTTCTAACATAAAGATTTTCAAGAAGACATCTTCAATTTCTTTTCTATGAATCTTCATGGGCTGATTACTCAAAGATTTATTACTCACTTAACTGAATTTCTCTAAGTAGACCTTTTTAAAGATGTAATGAACTGATGATACGCGCTTTTCTTACTCATCCTTCTTAATATGATACATTGTTAATTCTAGCAGTATAGGGCATTCTGTGATCATCCTTTAATGTGCTAATATCTTCTTAGCTTACATGTTC